>ML660778.1:4055401-4647164 GCA_007570785.1 Antilocapra americana
GTGTGTGTGTGTGTGTGTGTGTGTGTGTGTGTGTGTGTGTGTGCTGGTGGTGTGGTGTGTGGTGAGGTGTGTGTGTGTGGTGGGGTGTGTGTGTGTGTGTGTTTGTGCTGCTAGTGGTGGGGTGTGTGGTGGGGTGTGTGTGTGTAGTGTTGCTGGTAGGCTGTGTGGATGTGAAGTGTGCGTGGATGCCTCAGAGGTCTAACCCTCACAGCAGTCAGCAGCAAGCGTCAGGCCCTCAGGAAGCCTGGCTTCCACCCTGGAACCATCCCATGGTGATTTCCCCGGGAAGGCTGCTCCTGGGCACTGCTAATCGGGAGCATTGCCAGCTGCTCTGATTCTGGGATTTTCCATCTCGACTTCTACTTTCTTTTCAAAGTTTTTTTCTTTACCTTAGTGAGCATTGTAAACAGGATGGGCTTTTTGTTCACTTGCACTTATTGACTCACTTATTTTATTCTTTTATGATAGTAATAAACAGACTTGGGAAAACTGCACAAGTATAAACAAGCAGAAGAAAAGAGAGTCAAATCCACTGTATTCACAGTTCTTGATATTCTCTCAACATTCTTTTCATACATTGTCTTAAATTTTATTTGGTCACAGACAGATCTTTATATACTGCTTTAAAAGACAGAGAATATTGGGTTTTGATAACAATTGGCAGTCTACTGCCTCAGTCTTCTTCCCTGCTCTGATTCTTACTCCATAGAGGCAACTATTTTTATTTTCCCCAGTTAAAGTCTCTGCTATTTACCCCCATCTGTCTACAAAAAATGCTTATATTGCTATTTTTTCCCAGCTTTATTGAGATATAACTGGCATAGAACATTGTGTAAGTTTTAAGTTGTAAAATGTGATGATTTGACCAGGTGTATATTGCAAAATGGTGACCACAAGTAAGCCAGTTAACACCTTCATCATTTCACCAAATTATATTCTTTGTTGATGCTTTTAGATTTTTGTCTTTTAACTTCTTGGCAGGGGAGTTGCGATTCTAGCCCTCTTACACACTCTCTCCCCAAACACTCAGCTACACACCAATTCCTACTCCTCTCCCTCTATTTCTCCCAATACCATATATGAATTTGGCTAAATAAATAATCTTTACTTCTGTGTTTATGCCACTATAAATATGTTTGGGACACCGATACTTTCTGTACCATCATTACATTTCCCGTGATGTACGACTTTTTTCAGTTCTTTGGAATTGATAATAGCCTCATTTTGTTTACTCAGCTTTCTATGTATCTATCTCTAACTCACTCCAAACTCTCCAATAGAATGGAATTTCCTTAGTATTTTAACAGGTGCATTCAAACACACCAAGTAAGCTCTGTCCTTAATTTTTGCTCCTTGGAAACATCCTTTCTGGGGCTTTCCATCTTCTTGCTCCAATCTGGATTGACAGTTCTCTCATGTCATGTGTCCTATGCCTTCTCTTACCAATTTCCCAGGGCTTTCCCATCCCTTGTCTCTCGTGTTGGATCTGCAAAGTCCGATATACCTTGTATTTTTTTTTAAGGCTTTAGAAATTTTTAATGGCTTTATTGAGGTATAATTAACAAACAGTAAACTTCACATTAAAATGTACAACTTGATACGTCTGGACCTATGTATGCACTTACGAAATGATCACCACAATTGAGATGATGAAAATATCACATATCCATCATCCTCTAAAATGTCCTTGTGTCTCTTGGTAATCTCTGTCTTCTGTCCTTATCCCATCCACCTGCAGCTACTGATCTGCTTTCTGTCCTATAGAGTGGTTGGCACTTTTAAGAATTTTATACAAATGGCTTCATCTAGTATGCACTTGTTTTTGTCCGACTTCCTTTGCTCAACATAATTATTTTGAGATTTATCTAACCTTTTGCCTGTATCAATAGTTCATTACTTTTGTTTGCTGAGTAGCATCTCACTAATAGTTGTTCCACAATTGGCCATCCATTCTCCTAATGAGAACATTTAGGTTATTTCTGTTCTTTGGTTATCAAAGAGAAAACTCATACAAACATTCGTGTTGACATGTACAGACACGTGCTTTCATTTCTCTTGGGTAACGACCTAGGAGAGGAATGACCAGGTCATACAGAGGTAGGTTTGTTGCTGTTCTTGTTCTTTAGTGAACTGCCAAACTGTTTTCTGAAATGTTGATACTACATTACCTTTCCATCAGCTGTGTGAAACAGCTTCAGTCACCCCGCATTCTGGCCTTTACATCATAGAATCAGTCTTTTCAACTATAGACATCCTATTGGATGTTTAGTAGTATCTCACTGTGCTTTTAATTTCTTGTAGACAAGCTAGAGTTGGGTCTTTTTTTTTAACTCATTCTGACAATATCTGTCTTTAATTGATACATCTAGACCATTGATATTCAAAGTGATTAATGATATGGATGGATTAAAATCTTGGATATATAACACGCAGTACAGCTGGAACCATACTTACTGCTATATTCTATTTGTTACCTTTCTTTTTTCCTTTTTTTTTGTCTTTCATTATTTTTCTGCCTCCTGGGGTTAAAAAAGCATTTTATATGATTTCATGTTCTCTTCGTATATAGGATATTAGTTACACTTTCTTTTTTTATGTAAGTCATTGCCCTAGAAATTGCAATATACATTTACAACTAATCCAAATTTACTTTCAAATAACACTAGCTGACTTCATGTGTAGTGTGATACTTTATAATAATCAAATAATCTTAATTCTTGTCTCCAGACCTTGTATCATTATATATAAATTTATATAGGATGATTTTATATAAATCATTCCATTTATATATAAGCAAGCATCCATATATATACACATAAGCATATATAATTAAATATTGCTGCTGTTATTATTATGAATAAACCTGTTATCTGTTAAGTCAACAATAATAAGAAAAAAATAACATTTTTATTTTACCTTCACTCATTACTTCTTTGGTGAGACTCTTTCTCTATGCAGATCTGAGTTTTAATCCTTTTTATTTTCATACCAGTTTTAGAATCTGCATGTCAATTCCTACGGAAAGAACCTTGCTGAGATTATTATTGGAAGTATGTTGAGTCTGGAGAGATTTGGTGAGGTTTAGTAAAAGATTTAGTAGAGATTCTTAAGATGTCTGTTAAGAGTATAAAGTTATTGGATCCATGAACCTGTGCCTCCCCACACATTTAGGTCTTCCTCTCAGCAAGGTTTTGTATTTTAAATTTATAAGTTTTGCATATCTTTTGTCAGATTTGTCCTTAAGTGGTTAATATTTCCAGTGTTACTATAAATTATATTTTTTCAACTTCAGTTTCTGATTCTTTGTTGCCTGTCTATAGAAATACAATTGCTTTTTGTATATTGATCTTGTGTCCTGCAACTCTGCTAGTCTCCTTTAATAGTTCTGGAGCCTTTTTTGTGTATTCAAAAGAATTTTCTTTGTAGACCATCATGTCATCCATAAATGGAAACAGTTTTACTTCTTTCAGTCCAGATGCCCTTCGATTCGTATTCTTGCCTTTATGGAGTAGCTACCACCTCCAGTGCAATGTTGCATAGAAATGATTAGAGAAGGCATCATTGCTTTGAACCTCATCTTAGGAAGAAAGCATTTGGTCTTTATGCAATGTTAACTTTAGGAGTTTTGTAGATGCTACTTATCTGATTGAAGAAGTTTCCCTCTACTTCTAGTTGGTTGAGAGTTCTTATCAGTAATAGATATAAGGTTTTGCAAATGCTTTTCCCCCCGCATCTATTAGAGGTAAGCATATCTGTTTTCTTGGTCTCATTTTGGACTTAGTCTGTTAATAGGGTGAATTATGTTACTCGATTTTCCAAAATAAAGCCAACTTTGCATTTCTGGGATAAACAGCATTGAGTTTTGATGTATTATTTTTTCTTTATGTATTGTTGAGTTCAATCTGCTAAAATTTTATTAACAACTGTTGCGCTTATGCTCATGAGGAATATTGGTCTAGTTTACTTTATCTGGTTTGGATATCAGTATAAACTAGTCCCATAGAATCTGTTGAGAAATACTATTTCCTTTTCCACATAGAATCAGAATAGTTCTTCCTTAAATGTTTATTAGATTTCATCATTAAAGCCACCTGGGCCTGGAATTTCCTTTGTGGTAAAGCTTTTTATTTATTTAAAAGACATAAGGTTATTCAGGTTATCCCTTTCTTCTTGAGGAAACTTTGGTAATTTGTCTTTCTAGGAATTTGTCCATTCATCAATTTGTCAAATTTATTGTCTAAAGTGGTTCATAATATTTATTATCCCTTTCATAACTAGAGAATCTGAAATGATTTTCTCACTATCTCACTCATTGCTGAAATTGGCTCTTTCTGGTTTTATCTATTTTTTCAGTCTGACTTGAAGTTCATTGGTTTAATTGATCTTAAAGAGGCAGCAATCGATTTCATTGATTTTTTCTGATTGTTTATTTATTTTCTCTTTTATTGATTACCTTTAATGTTCCTTTCTTCTACTTTCTTTGTTTCATTTGCTCTTTTCTTTTGAACTTCTTATGGTAGAAAATTAGGTCCTTGAGACATTTCTTCTGTTTTCTGATACAGTCATTTGGTGCTGCAGATTTCCAAATAGTATCTTGTGTTTTCATTTCTTTTTAGTGGAAAATATTTTTAGGCTTGCCTTGAGACTTTTTCTTTGAACCACAAATAATTCAAATTTGTGTTATTTAAGATTCAAATATTTTGGATTTTCTAGATCTCGTCCTACTATTGATTTCTAAGTTTATTTCATTATGGTCAAAGAACATACTTTGGAGGACTTGAATCCTTTTAAATTTACAGAGTTGTTTATCTTAGGGCCTAAGCTATATAGTCTCTTGGTAAATGTTTTATGTGTCCTTGAGAAGAATGTATATTATGCCATTGGTAGTGTACTATAAATGTCCATTAAGTAGGCTGATAATGTTGTTCAAGCCCTCTGTAGCCTCACTAGTCTTATGTTTTCTTGTTTTATAGTTTTTGAGAGTGTTGCTGAAATCTCAGACTACAATTGTGGATTTGTCTGTTTATCCTTGCAGTTTTATCAATTTTTGCTTCATTTATTTTAAAGTTCAGTTATTAAGCATCTGATGTTTAAGATATTGTGTCTTTTTGATGCATTGACCTGCTTTATCCCTGATATCCTTTATCCCTTTATCCTCTTTGCTTGAAACAGCTTAATATAGCCATTCTAGCTTTCTTTTGATCACATTAGCATAGCATATCTACCTCCCTCTTTTTGCTTTAAACCTATTTGTATCTATATATTTAGGGTTGGTTTCTTGTAAGCAGCATATAATTTGGTCTTGCTTTTTTCCCCTACTTTTTAGATTGTGGCAAAACATGCATAGGATAAAATTTATCGTTTTAGCCATTTTTCCTCCATTATGTAAGTATCTTTTCCTTTCTTTTTTTGTTGAAATTTAGTTGATTTACAATATTGTGTTAATTTCAGGTATACAGCAAAGTGATTCAGTTATATATATATATATTTATATACATTTTTATTCATTCCCATTAATGTTTATTGTAAGATTTTGAATATAGTTTCCTATGCTATACAGTAAATCCTTGCTCTTTATCTTACCATTTGAGCCATTTTAAAGTGTACAGTACAGTGGCATCAAGTACATTTCCAACGTTGTGCAACTGTCACTGCTCTCCATTTCCAGAACTTACTCATCATTCCAAACAGAAATTCTGTACTCATTTAAACAATAAGTCCCATCCCCAGTCACTGGTAACTCCTATTCTACTTTTTGCTTCTATCAACCTGTCTACTCTAGGTCCTTTGTGTAAGTGGAATCTCACAATTTTTTTCCTTTTGTGTCTGACTTCTTTTATTTAGCATGTCTTCAAGGTTTATCCACGCTGTAGTGTATGTCAGAATTTCATTCCTTGTAAAGGCTGAATAATATTTTATTGAGGGACTTCCCTGGTGGTCCAGTGGCTAAGACTCTGAGCTCCCAATGCAGGGGAGCCAGGTTTGATTCCTGGTGGGGGAACTAGACCCCACATGCCCCAACTAAGACCCAACACAGCCAAATAAATAAATAAAAATAATTAAAAAAATATTTTATTGAGTGTATATACCTAATTTTGTCAATCCACTTATCCATCAATGAACATTTGGGTTGTTTCTATCTTTTGGCTATTGTGAATAAAGCTGCTAGGACCATTGGTGTGTAAGAATTTGAGTCCCTGCTCTCAGTTCTCTCAGGTATATACCTAGGAATGGAATTGCTGATTAATAGTAATTCTATTTTTACCTATTTGAGAAACCACCATTATTATTTTCATAATGGTTATACCATTTTATATCTCCACTCAGCAATGCACCAGAGTTCTAATGTCTTGCTATTCTTGCCAACATTTGTTATTTTCTATTTGTTGTTTTGTTTTTTAAATAATAGCCACCCTAATGGATGTGAAGTGCTGGATCTATTTTTTTTTTTTTAATTTTTTGACCATTCCAGTGGCATGCAGATTCTTCATTCCCTAACCAGGGATTGAACCCATGCTCCCTGCAGTGGAGGTATGGAGTCTTAACCACTGGACTGCCAGAGAAGTCTTGGGTCTTGCTTTTTTTAATTTAACAATATGTTTGTTGTTGTCTTTTTTTTTAAATTAGAATCTGTGTTTGTTTTCTACCACTGTGTAACAAATTGTGTCCAAACTCAACAGTTTAAAGCACCAAACACTTTCTATCTCACCAGTTTCTGAGGGTCAGAAAGCCTCAGGTAGCTGAGCTGGGCAGTTCTGACTCAGCATCTCTCAGGGGCAGCAGCAAAAGCAGTAGTCCCTGAAGACAGAGACTGAAGACTTCACTTTCAAGCTCGCTCAGGAGGCTGGCTGCAGGAGGCTGCAGTTTGTCAGCATGTCGACTCCTCTGCAGGACTGCTCATAGCGTAGTCTTTCCCATAGGGAAGGCTTATGTTCAGTGGGAAAGGCTTACGATGGGAATAGCGGAGGTAGTGTCTCAACGGTAGCCATTGTGGAGATGGTCTAAACATCTCAAGGTTCACTTCAGTTCAGTTCCATTCTCAGTCGTGTCCGATTCTTTGCGACCCCATGGACTGCAGCACACCAGGCCTCCCTGTCCATCACCAACTCCCAGAATTTACTTAAACTCTTGTCCATCGAGTCGGCAATGCCATCCAACCATCTCATCCTCTGTCGTCCCCTTCTTCCACTTTCAATCTTCCCCAGCATCAAGGTCTTTTCAAATGAGTCAGCTCTTTACATCAGGTGGCCGAAGTATTGGAGTTTCAGCTTCAGCATCAGTCCTTCCAATGAACATTCAGGACTGATTTCCTTTAGGATGGACTGGTTGGTTCTCCTTTCAGTCCAAGGGACTCTCGAGAGTTTTCTCCAACACCACAGTTCAAAAGCATCAATTCTTCAGTGCTCAGCTTTCTTCACAGTCCAACTCTCACATCCATACATGACTACTGTAAAAACCATAGCTTTAACTAGATGGACCTTTGTTGACAAAGTAATGTCTCTGCTTTCTAATATGCTGTCTATGTTGGTCATAACTTTTCTTCCAAGGAGTAAGCGTCTTTAAATTTCACGGCTTCAGTCACCATCTGCAGTGATTTTGGAGCCCCCCAAAATAAAGTCTGACACTGTTCCCACTGTTCCCCCATCTATTTGCCAGTGATGGGAGCGGATGCCATGATCTTAGTTTTTGAATGTTGACTTTTAAGCCAACTTTTTCACTCTCCTCTTTCACTTTCATCAAGAGGCTCTTTGGTTCTTCTTCACTTTCTGCCATAGGAGTGGTGTCATTTGCATATCTTAGGTTATTGATATTTCTCACAGCAATCTTGATTCCAGCTTGTGCTTCTTCCAGCCCAGCATTTCTCATGATGTACTCTGCATATAAGTGAAATAAGCAGGGTGACAATATACAGCCTTGATGTACTCCTTTTCCTATTTGGGACCAGTCTGTTGTTCCATGTCCAGTTCTAACTGTTGCTTCTTGACCTGCATGCAGGTTTCTCAAGAGGCAGGTCAGGTGGTCTGGTATTCCTATCTCTTTCAGAATTTTCCACAGTTTATTGTGATCCACACAGTCAAAGGCTTTGGCATAGTCAATAAAGCAGAAATAGATGTTTTTCTGGAACTCTCTTGCTTTTTCGATGATCCAGCAGATGTTGCAATTTGATCTCTGGTTCCTCTGCCTTTTCTAAATTCAGCTTGAACATCTGTAAGTTCATGGTTTGCATACTGTTGAAGCCTGGGTTGAAGAATTTTGAGCATTACTTTACTAGCATGTGAGATGAATGCAACTGTGCAGTTGCTTGAACATTCTTTGGCATTGCCTTTGTTTAAGATTGGAATGAAAACTGACCTTTTCCAATCCTGTGGCCATTGTTGAGTTTTCCAAATTTGCTGACATATTGAGTGCAACATTTTCACAGCATCATCTTTTAGGATTTGAAATAGCTCAATGGAATTCCATCACCTCCACTAACTTTGTAGTGATGCTTCCTAAGGCACACTTGATTTCACATTCCAGGATGTCTGGCTCTAGGTGAATGATAATACCATTGTGATTATCTGGGTCATGAAGCTCTTTTTGGTATAGTTCTTCTATGTATGCTTGCCATCTCTTCTTAATATCTTCTGCTTCTGTTAGGTCCATACTATTTCTGTCCTTTATTGTGTCCATCTTTGCATGAAATGTTCCCTTGATATCTCTAATTTTCTTGCAGAGATCTCTAGTCTTTCCCATTCTATTGTTTTTCTCTATTTCTTTCCATTGATCACTGAGGAAGGCTTTCTTATCTCACCTTGCTATTCTTTGGAATTCTGTATTAGACCATTTCTGTTTAATGCAATTATTCTTGTCTTTGGGTTTAAATCTATCATCTTACTATATGTTTTCTATTTCTTCCATGTGTTCTTTGTTCTACATCATCCCCTTTTCTACATTCTTCTGAATTCACTGAGGTTTTTTTTTTTTTTTTTAGAATTCCATTTTAATCCCTTTGTTTATTTGCTAGCTACAATTCTTTGTTACATTACTTTAGCGGTTGCTTTATAGTCTATAGTATACATCTTTAAGTTTCTATCGCTACCTTCAACTAATATTATACTATTTCATATATAAGAATCTTACAACAATATAGTTGAGTGAGTAAGCTTTCAGCATTTTGCCAGAATGGATGTGGGGTACCTGGAGGTCTAACTGCCCTGTATGAAGACTTTGGGCTAATTCTCCAGGTTTTAGCCCCATTCTGAATCCTCTCCTTCAGAGAAATCTAGGGATTCTGATTGAACTTTTCCATAGTTCTAGGGTTCATATCTGTTTCTTTCTAGTCTACTGAAGAAAGGTTAGATTCCCTTCTCTCCCTTTTCAGTTGGATACCACTAACCCGTTTTTATGCTTTTAGAACTTTGTCAACATCTCTTGCTTGCTACTGTCTCCTCTCTCGTTCATGTAATCTACTGGAGAAAGTTAAATGATACATCTCTCTGCCAGGTTAGTTACTACAAATCCATCTGTTTTCCAGCTTCTGTAATTCTGTTTACTGTCGCTTCCTCTCCTCTCCCCTTGTCCTTGTGGCTCATGCCTTTTGCATTCCTTTATTATCACTTTAGTGGGATTCCAGGAGGCAGTGGAGATAACATGTATCCACGGGGCATTCACTGGAAAGAGAAGTCAGGGGTCCAGGCAACCAAACAGCCGAGTGCGGAAAACAGTGGTGATGGGACGGATCAGAATCCACTCCCCACTTGCCAGGGCTTGCTGACCTCCACTGACCTGTCAGGACTCATTCCAGGAAGAGCGAGGGACTGTAAATGTCCCACTGAAACATTGGATTGTATGTCACCTTAGACTCAGCTGTAGGGATTCCTTCAGTTTATTCCATATGCCTGAATTGGCAGCTCCTTCATGCCAGTCCAGGCCAGCTGACTCCGAGCCCTTGCTCTAAATCAATTTGATTTTCTCTAGGTCAAGAGAGATCAAAGAAGCCAGTTTACCTGATACCTGTCCTTCTTTTGAGATGTTATAGTGATTTCTCTCCTTGAGCTGCTCAAAGCCCAGTGGCCAAAGCCTCTGCATCCTGCCCGCATTAACAGAGGTTTGATATTAAGATTGATGGCGGCGGAACTACTGGCTAATCTAGGTTTTCTGGTGGTGACTCTAGGTGAACAGTGGTCTTTGATCTTAGGAAGCAGGTCATACAGTCCTGCCTGCTCAAGGCCTGGCACAGGCTGTGGAGGTCAGTCAGAGGCCCTAGAGAATCTAGTTTCTCTGGCTTCAGGTTGGAGTGATTTGCATTTCAAAGGCTCCAGATAAACTGCAAAGAAGTACATTGGGGAGAGATTACTTCTAATTCCTGAAGACATTGAAAGGCTTGGTCATTGCTGACCACCTAGCTGAAGTCTGTCCAAGAGTGAGTTTTCAAGTGAAAGAAAGATGCAATCAAGCCCAGGAATGATGTCAGAGACATAGGGAAGGTGGAAAACAAGGGGGAAGGAAAGCACTGACGTCTACAATCAGTGAGAAGGACATTGACAGCAGTTCACCTGCATTTCTCTCTGTTTCTTTCATTTCCTATGTAAGAGTAGGAAAGACTTTTCAGAACTATCTGGCTGACCCCCAGTTTCATGAGTGGAGGGATTTAGACCCAGAAGGCCAGATATATTTTTTATCACCCAAATGGGTAAGGGGTGAGTTGGGATTAGAAGCCTTGTGTCCAGTCTCTCAGTCCTGTATCCTTTCCTCAAACAGGCTTGGCCAGTGTTGGCCTAGAACCCATTGCTTTGAGACATAGAGGAAGTGGACTATGGGGAAGAAATCTAGAACTGTATGATTGTCCCTTCAATTTCTCACTTTGTGTTTACTTTGGAAGTTTTAAGATTTTCACAGTGACTGTGATTGCAATACATATCCACAGCCTTAATACTGTATATTTTTCTTTTTTTTTTTTTAAATTTTTTGTTTTGTATTAGGGTAAAGCCAATTAACAATGTTGTGATAGTTTCGGGTGGATGACAAAGGTGCTCCGTCATACGTATACATGTATCCATTCTCTACCAAACTCTCCTCTGGTCTAGGCTGCCATACAATGTTGAGTAGAGTTCTATGTGCCACACAGTAGGCCCTTGTTGGTTATCCACTTTAATATAGCAATGTGTACATGTCCATCCCAAACTCCCCAACTATCCCTTCCCCCACCTTTGCCCCACAGCAACTATGTATTCGTTCTCTAATTCTATGAGTCTCTTTCTGTTTTGTAAGTTCATTTGTATTATTTCTCTTTAGGTTTCACGTATAAAGGATGCCGTACAATATTTCTCCTTCTCTGTCTGACTTACTTCACTTGGTATGATAATCTCTAGGTCCCTCCATGATGCTCTAAATGGCATGGTTTCATCCTTTTTAATGACTGAGTAATATTCCATTGTATATATGTACCACATCATCTTTATCCATTCCTCCATAGAGAGAAATTTAGGCTGCTTCCATGTCATGGGCTATTGTAAACAGTGCTGCAGTGAACACTGGGGTACATGCATCCTTTCAGATCATGTTTTTCTCCAGATAGATGCCCAAGAACACTGTATATCCTTTAACCTAACAAATACATTTCCAGAAATATTGTCTCCAAAAGTAATTTAGATATGCACCAAAAGAATAATTATCTCAATCCTGTTTGTTTTTTTTTACAACAAAAAATAGGAAAGAAACATCTCACAGTCAGGGTACAGTTAAGTAAATTCTGACACATCCATGTGAAGGACTACCATATAGTTATTAAAGGAGTTGTACAGACTGTATTTAATGAAACAGAAGGAAACTTTGACATATCAATGGATAAAGAGTTACAGAAGAAAATGTAGCATGTGTGCTGCTTTGAGGTAAATAATATATATGTGAGTACAAATATAATTAGAAGTATATATCAAATTTTAGTAGTAGGTCTCTTTGAGTGGGATTATTGTTTTTTTGTATTTGTGGTTTTTTTTCACATTTTCTAGAATGGATATGTATTAGTTTTTGATGAAATTTTTAAAAAACTTTAATCTTTTTCAGAGTCACAATAAGTTACTAAAGAATAGAACAAGTCAATTTTTGACTTACTCTGCTTGTATAAATGGAGAAGGCAATGGCACCCCACTCCAGTACTCTTGCTTGGAAAACCCCATGGACAGAGAAGCCTGGTGGGCTGCAGTTCATGGGGTCACTAAGAGTCGGACACAACTGAGCGACTTCACTTTCCCTTTTCACTTTCATGCATTGGAGAAGAAAATGGCAACCCACTCCAGTGTTCTTGCCTGGAGAATCCCAGGGAAGGCGGAGCCTAGTGGGCTGTCGTCTCTGGGGTTGCACAGAGTCGGCTATGACTGAAGTGACTTAGCAGCAGCTTGTATAAAAGTGTGGTTCTTCTAAGGATCAACCCATAAATATCTCATAATAATTACTCCTTTTACCCATCCTGCCAGGTCAGCCATTTTGCTTGTCTTGGTCTTACACTTAGACTTTTTTTGTTTTTAATTATTGAACTGAATTGCTGCCTTTTTTTTTTCTTTTTTAATTACAGGATAATACCTATCAGACCACAGATAAAAGAGCTTCTTTAAGCTTTGAAGCAGAAACAAACAAACCATTAGAGATCTGGGCTTGCAAATTTTAAGCAAAGATGCTTATAACTGTCCCCACTGAGTGACTTCAGAACAAAGCCTGCCATATCAATCTTGACAACCTTCAGATGGTTTTACCTTGTAGGTTTCAAACCAAACAGTAATAAGAATTTACAAGAGGCAGTTCTGACTGTGAGATCTGAAGTCAACTGTTGTCAAAACAAAACCTGGTTAGTGCATTTGTAGGGTGAGCATATCATCCAAACCACGGCACTTTTGAAAGTTTAAGAGGTGCAGCTGTCATTCCATGGGGCAACAGGCAGGAACTGGGATAGTCTGGAGCAAAATGAGACTTAAAGTCACCCTATGGATTTAGCATCTTTTTAGACAGCTCTGTTTGAGGGTGTATGCAAGGTAATAGAATGTGGGACTTAGAGGGGCCCTTGGAAGCTAGCCACAAGATATCTTGATGGGGAAGCTGAGGTGCAGACTGAGGAGGAACTAACCCCAGGCCAGAGGCAGCGCCTGACTAATGATCCAAGGCTAAATGCCTTTTGCTGATAGTTTTCTGTAAAAGGAACAAAATCCTTTTATCTAAGGCCATGCAGAGGGCACTGAGGCATTCAAAGGAAAGGAGGCAGCACAAAGAAGTAAGGACCTGCCAGAAAGATTTGGCTTTAAATCCCACTCTTACTTCAGGCTTTATTACTTTGGGGGCATTCACAGGGATACTCTGAACCTCAGTTTCTTCATCTATAAAATTGGAAGCATAATAACTACTTCTTATGGCTGTACTGAATACCTATTATGTGTTCAAAAATATGTTCCTTATTATTCAGGTTTTACCTTGCCTTTATTATTTCTTTATTTATTTTTAATTATGATGATGATGATGATTTTGGGCTGTGGTGGGTCTTCACTGTGGCACTGGCTTCTCTAGTTGTGGTGTGTAGGCTGAGTAGCTGCAGATTTTGTGTTTTAATTGTGGTAAAAGTATATATAACATAAAATGCAAATGTAATTTACATTGAACCATTTTATAGTGTACAGCTCAGTGGCATTGAAGGCGTTCACATTGTTGTATAACCATCGCCAACATCCATCTCCAAAACTTTGTCATCATGACAAAATTCATACCCATTAAACATAATTCCTCCTTTCCACCCCTGCCCCCAGCCCCAGGCGATCACCATTCTATTTTCCATCAGAATGAATTTGGTGACTTTAGGTATATCATGTAAGTGTAATCATACAATTTGAATCCTTCAGAGTCTGGCCTATTTCACTTAGCATAATGTCTTCAAGGTTTATCCATGTGTGAGAATTTCTTTCCTCTTTGTAAGGCTGAATGATGTGTATATACATACCACATTTTGTTTATCCATTCATACCTTGATAGCTATTTGGGCTATACCCCCTTCTGATTATTGAGATGGATGCAGCTATGAACATTGATGTACAAGTACCTGCTCAAGTCCCTGCTTTCAATTCTTTTGTGGCTATGCCCCAAAGTGGGATTACTGAGCCATATGGTTGTATTTATACATCACTATAAAGATACTTGTATATAACCTTGGACTACAGAAAAAAAAAGGGTTACTACACCTTTTGAACCTCATTGGAAATAATAACACTCTCCCTGGCGCTGCCATAAATGTAAGTTACCATAGGCATAGTGATGATACATGGTAAAGCAGGTTTGAAAAAATGTAGTTGGTTGCTCCAGGGCTATGAACAGGTTGGGGTGACCCAAGGCATTTGTCCTCCTCAGGAGTCCTCCCTGAGCGCCTCCTGCTCTTGCAAATTCCTTTAGTTCCAGAGATTTTACTTCCAGTCCAAACTGCCCCTTTTTTCCCTTTAGCAGATTTTGGTCCTAGAAAGTTGTGTTTAGTAATATTTTAACCACTCATTATTCAAGGAACCCTGCGGTGGTTCCTTCTGGAAAAGCCAGACTCCGTTGTGGAGGAAATAACAAGCTCTAAATTACTGGTAATAAATTAGAACTTTGATGTAAAGAGTTCAGACCTGTGTGGAGGACTTCACAGTTTACAGGAGGCTCTCACCTCTGATAGTCTGAGTCATCTGGTGTTTATGGGGTGGAGCCATGTAGGGAGTCTTTTACACTGAGTTGAATATTGGGTTGAATATTGCCACAGAAGACAAGACTTTAGAAGCCAACATTTCTACCTTCAGACTCCATCTCTGCCACCAACTCTGCAACCTGAGCTAAGTTACTTCTCTCTGGATTTCAGTTTTCCTGGCTGGAGAATGGAAATGATACCTATCTCCTGGGATTGTTGAAGAGATTAAACAAGATGTTGGATTTAACATCCAGTAGGGGCTATGTGTGTGTGTTCTCTGTCGCATCCAACTCTTTGTCACCCCATGGACTATAGTCCATCTGCCCGGCTCCTCTGTCTGTGGGATTTCCCAGGCAAGAATACTGGAGTGGGTTACCATTTCCTTTCCTTTTCCAGAGGATCTTCCCTACCCAGGGATCGAACCCACATTTCCTGTGTCTCCTGCATTGGCAGGCAAATTCTTTGCCACTGTGCTGCCTGGGTATGCTGTGCTGTGCTTAGTCGTTCAGTTGTTTCTGACTTTTTGCGACCCTGTGAACTGTAGTCTGCCAGGCTCCTCTGTCATTGGAGATTCTCCAGGCAAGAATACTGGAGTAGGTTGCCATGCCCTCCTCCAGGGGATCTTCCCAAGCCACGAATCAAACCCAGGTCTCCTGCATTGCAGAGCAGATTCTTTACCATCTGAGCCATCAGAGAAACCCAAGAATGCTGCAGTGGGTAGCCTATCCCTTTTCCAGGGGATCTTCCTGACCCAGGAATCGAACCAGGGTCTCCTGCATTGCTGGTGAATTCTTTACCAGTTGAGCTACCAGGGAAGCCTGCCACTTGGGTATATTTCAATTAAAAGAACCCAGTGGTTTCAAAAATCAAAAGAAAAAAAAAAAGAAATCATGTTCTCAAGGTGACTGTTTTCATGGGGGTTTCAGCAAACAAACTTACTTTTCCTGCAGAAATGTTAGTAATAAACGTCTTTTCACAATACATTTATAGCTTTCAAACCACTTTGCTTAAGCAGTCCCTGTGCCCAATGGCATTCAGCTCTCACTAATCAGCTAGTGACCTCATTTTTCTCTCACCATGGAGTGTCCTTATGCCTTTATCACCTGCTCTTTGGAACAAGAAAGCCAAGCAACAAGATTTTTAAAAGGGAAGCTGTGATCAGCATATTACAATTGGTGTTCCATAACACAAAGGCTAAATATATGATCCCCAAGGTAAAAACCAGAAGTGGTTTTCTATAGCAGGAGCTGTACCTGCCCCAACCAGTGCAAAAGCAACCTCCTTGTCATGTTTGGTGCTTATGTAGCCCTTACATTCTCAAGATTCCCCCCAGCCCACCAGATAGCCAGTGTCCTACCATTGTCCCCATTTAGTCCAAAAACCCGAGTTCCAGAGAGGTGAGGTCAGTCACTCTGGGAGACTCAGCTGATAGGTGAATAAGACAGTGTCTCTTCTCTCCACACTATGTCTGTGGGCCGCAGAGCCGGGGCTATCCCTACCAGCTTCAGGTGGTGATGGGCTAAGGGTGGAGGGACCCCTCCAGGGGGCTGGAGGCTAAGGGCTGGACAGGGGGTTCTTTTCCAAGAGACCTGTTGGTGGAACCAAGCAGATCCCGAGTTCATCAGCAAGTAATAACTTCTGGATGTTTCAGGGCCAGTTGTACAGCGCCTGAGGAGGTAGTCAGCCTGCCTGTAAGTCTGAATGGAATTCCTTGGCTTATGAAATAGCCTGGAGATCAAAGCACCCTTATCTCTGGTAAGACAGCTGAGATTCCCAGGGCTCTGGCCCCTTTCTCTGGGCTTGGCTTGCCCTGCCCCCCCTGGGGGTCACCATCTGAGCACAGAAGTCTGGAGGGGGCAGGCTCATAGGCCAGTTGGTCCCCAAATCTGGCACATACTTGGTATCCCCTCAACACGGGTGGATTAAAAAAAGCAGGTTTTCCTCCAAGCCTCAGCGTTTCCATCTGTGAAATGGGGATATTAACAATACTTAATTCAGTTCTATTGTGTGGGCTGAGTGAGAAATCAGCATGCAGCCTAGGGATATGAAGGACGCCCAGCAGGTTAGTAGCAATCATTATTTGGTCTGTGGTTAGTGGAGGAGAGAAATCTCTATCTTTTGAGGGTACCAAGAAGGCCTCTTGCTTCAGTAAACCTGGGGCTGGGCCTCCAAGGAAGATGGTCTAGGAACATTAAGAAGAAGAAACAACAGCATCCCAGGTAGGGGAAACCACAGTGGCAAAGGCAGAGTAGAAAGTGGGGCTGGGGATTTCCTTGGCGATCTAGTGGTTAAGACTGTACTTCCAATGCAGGAGGCATGGGTTTGATCCTTGGTTGGGGAGCGAAGATCCCACATGCTGCACAGCCAAAAAAAAGAAGAAAGTGGGGCCAGGGTGGGGACGGGGGGTAGAGCTGTCCATGTGTGCTGAGCTCCTCCTAGTTCCATATTCAGAGCAAGAGGGCTCAGCCCTCAGTCCAGCTCCTCCCGAGGCTCAGTTCTCATTGCAGAAGTGAAAGTGTACCCATTCCTCTTGTCCTCTTCAAACTTCCTGGGACAGAGAAGCCAGAACAGGAGTCAGAGCTGCACACCCGCTGTTTACCTGCTGTGTCTCTCCCAGACTCTGGAAAAGATGCGGCAGGTCTGGGGTGGGCCTGAGAGTCTGCAGATCTCACAGCTCCCGTGGGTGCCCAGACTTCTGGCCCGGCTTTGAGGACCACACTTTGAGTAGCTGGCCTGGGGAGGCCCCTGGTGAGATTCCTGGAGCTCCTGGCTCCCTTCTCGAAGGACCCACAGCTGGGGGGAAAGTGACTCAGCTGTCTTGTGTCTTTAAGCCCGGCTCTCGTATGTGTGTGTATGTGCGCGTGCGTGTGTGCGTGTACATGTGCACGCATGCACGTTCTATTCACCTATGTCTTTGACTCCACTCCTGCTTGTCTGAGTGTCTGACTCTCTCGCGCCATCCCTGGGGGTCTCTCACCTGAGTCTCCACCTGACTGCAGGGTGCTCAGGTCTAGAATGCTCCGTGTCCATGTGTTGGCCTGTCAGAGAGCTCTGCTGGGCTCCGGGGGGGAAGGGGGGATGGTGGAAGCTGTCACATGGCAGGGACAGGGCCCCGACTGCTAACAACTGGCTGACAGCTGGTCACAGCTGGGGACAGCTTGGGCAGGCCTGGGCGTGGGAAAACATACTTCAGGCTGCAACAGCTGGGAGGGGACCACACTCAGAAGATGGGCCCACAGTGCCACACAGCATGCAAAGGGCAGGGCCCAAGGCCTTAGGCCTGCCAGCCCGTCCGCTGTCCTGAGGAACAAGGCCAGCACACAGGATGGCTGATGTTCCCCGCAGGCCCGGTCAAGCAGGCTGTCCTATCAGGGCCTCGTGCAGCTGCTCCGAATTGTGCTCATGCTGAGTGTGGACTTTATTTGGTGGGTTCGTGAAGGTGAAGAAGGAAACATCTGTGCATCTCCACCAGGGCGCTTTCTTGGAAGGTCTGAGTGTGCAGGCTCCAGGGATGGGTGTGCTGGGGGCAGGGTGATTGCATCAGATTGCCGACACTTCTAGAAGGGTCAGGGCCTATTGTGACAATCAAATAGGTGAATACAGGGCTGGCACATGGAAAAGAGCATGAAATATCAAGGCTGCTTATTATCATCATTATTGTTATTGCTGCTTTAAACATGAACATGTTATTCTATTCATTTTGAACAGAAACTATCCTAAGATATGCTACAAAGCCTCCATTTTCTTAATCCAGGGACATGGAGTTGATTAAGCCAAGAGCAGGTAGGAGGAGGAGCAGCAGATGTCAGGGCTGCTGGCTCTACCACCTGCTTGAAGTTCTCTGGGGTCCCTCCTTATTCCAAGCTGTCGGTTGAGACTGCCTGTGGCCTCCCCCCAGTCACCCCCTCTTAGCCTACTGCTGCTTACAGCTCAGCAAGCAGATGACCAAAATTGCCAGACCTGCATGTGAAGTGAGAGGCAGACGGCAACCAGACCTAGGAGGCTTTGGGGACAATAAAGGTTATGGCAACTGGGTATCCACCTGGTGACCTTGACTTTGATTTTTCAGAAGCTCCTTATTTCTTACTCACCTTCCTCTGGCTGACACCATGTGTGTGTATGTGTGTGTGTGTGTGAGAGAGAGAGAGACAGACAGACAGACAGGGATTTAGACAGAGAAAGATCACTCCCAGTAACTAACAGCATCATGATACCTGTACCTGTAACCCAGCCTGATGCTAGAGTTTATTTCTCAGAGAGAGGCTGCCCTCTATGAGACATGACTTAGCATCTTCAGAGATGTATCATCTAATGCCTGCCAAGGACCTAGGGACGTATGTACTCACACCAGCTCCCCCCACCCCACCCCACCCCAACCATGCTCTCCTCTCTCAGGCATAGTTGCAAACTGAGACCAAGGAGGTATAAGGCAAACTCTGGAGAATTATCCTGATGTGCTTAAGCCCCAGAGGGCTCCCTATAGCTTTGAGAGGGAAATGCAAACAGCTTTCTGTGGCCTGCCCCTTCTCACTTCTCCAGCTCCCAGCCCTGCCTGCCCTGGCAAACTATACCCAGACACACTGGTCGTCTGCCATTTCCCCGAACATTCCAAGCTCTTTCCATTCATAGGCCTTCGAATTTGCAGTGCCAAAGCCTGGAATGTTCTTCACCCCTGGCCCCACCCCTCCCAAGGCCAACCCATTTCTGTGTCACTTCCTCAGAGAGGGCTTTGCTAACTGTCCTTTTCATGTAGGTCTCCCGCTGCTGTTCGCCACCTCCTCTGGATGTATTTCCTTTCATAGTGTTTATCACGATGGGGAATAATTTTGTGTCCTTTTTTATTTGTAATCTGCTCCCATTCACTCCCAACTAAACTGTAAGCACCATGAAGGCAGTGGCCTGGTCTGACTGGCTCACTATTTCATCTCATCTCCAGCCCCTCTGACCCACTAGGCATTTAATAAATGCTTGTTGACAGAATGAATGATTTAAAAAAACCTTGCACATCTCAGGGGTGCTGAGCTCAAAGAGCACAGAGGCATTCCAAAATGCCTGCAAGAAGGATTGAGTGTTCCAAAAAAAACACTGCTGAGTCCCCTGCTCAGCTTGCTAAGGACAAGCCTTGCCCTTCAAGGGATCTACCTTCCCAAGTGGTGCTAGTGGTAAAGAACCCATCTGCCAGTGCAGGAGACTTAAGAGGCTTGGGTTCGATCCCTGGATTGGGAAGATCTCCTGGAGGAGGGCATGGCAACCCATTCCAGTTTTCATGCCTAGAGAAGCCCATGGACGGAGGAACCTGGTGGGCTACAGTCCTAGGGATTGCCAAGAGTTGGACACGACTGAGCAACTAACACTTTACTTTTACAGTACAGTGGGGGAACATCCCTGTCCCTGTGGATGCACCAGATGGTACCCCAAAACTTAGTGGCATAAAGCAACCATCCACCGTGCTCACCGGTTCTGTGGGCTGGGAATTTAGAGCTGCCTTGCCTCTGCTCTGTGGTGTAAACTGAGAGGCTCAACATATGAGCACTGGGATGATCCAAAAGGCTGATTCTCTTGCAAGTCTGATGTTTGATGCTGGCTCTGGCCAGGGGTGGGGAGCTCAGTTCCTCTCCCTGGGCTTCTCCATGTGGACTCTGCTTGTGGTCTAGCTTGGGCTCCCTCACAACATGGCGGCTGATTTCAAAGACAAGCATCCCCAGAGAGCTGGGAGACTCTGAATTGCCCCTGGGAACTCACCTCAGGAATCATGCAACCATATTCTGGTCAACAAGGGGATCACAGTGCCCCATCCACGGTCAAGGAGATAAAAATTTCTGCCACTGTATTCCATTCAATAAGGCAGCCACAGTGCCCTAGCCATGGTCAAGGAGGTATCGATCCTTCCTCTTGATAGGGAGTGGCAAGATTCCGGAAGGCCATGTGGGACTGAAAATACGGTTTCATTTTTGGAAAATACAGTTGTCCACCAGAAGATAATATTAGTAATATAGGCTGTGAAAGGACACTAATCCCTCTAAGACTTCAAATCATGAGGGTGGGTTTGGGAAGAAATAATAATCATGGTAGGAATAACAGGGAGCCAGGGAAAGAAAATTTAGGTTGACTACCTACTTACATGGGTTTCCCTCTCAGCTCAGTTGATAAGGAATCTGCCTGCAATGTAGGAGACCCAGGTTCAATACCTGGGTCCGAAAGACCCCTGGAGAAGGAAATGGCAACCCACTCCAGTATTCTTGCCTGGAAAAATCCCATCAACAGAGGTATCATGGGGGGGGCTACAGTTCATGGGTTCACAAAGAGTTGGACATGACTTAGTGACTAAACCATCACCACCACCTACTTACATAACAGGCCCTGGATGGATATTTAACATGGATTATATGCTCAGTAACTCAGTTGTGTCTGACCATTTGCAACCCCATGGACTGTAGCCCACCAAGCTCCTTTGTCCATGGGATTTCCCAGGCGAAAATACTGGAGTGGGTTGCCATTTCCTTCTCCATTACATGTATTATCTCACTTAATGAGATCACATTTGTTGAGATTTTCACAGCATATAAATCATTTCCACACACGATATTGTAAAAGCTTCACTGCAAACCTCCCAGCCCGGAAGTCTCAGCTTTACCCATGAGAAAACTGAAGCTCAGAGCAAGCAAGGCAGCACTGCCTTGGTTCCCAAAGCCTGAAAACAGAAGATTCTGTGCTACAGCCCTCCAGTCCCACGGCAGATCTGATGACAGACTCAGATAGGATTTCACATCCTTTAGAGCAGGGGAATGGAGTTGACAATCTAATATCATTTTGCACTTTGCAGCTGGTGTGAAAACAGACGTTCTGCCCTGGGAGTTTTCTGTGATTTCTTCCCACAGTCACGCTGTGGTCCCCCAAGCAGCCTCTCCTCTGCCTGTGGGTGATGCAACCATTCCAGATCAATCCCCAGATCAAATCACGATGAAGCCCTGTCCCAGCCAGAGAGGCAGCCTCACATTCTCACACATTATGGTGTCCAGAAGCCACAAGCCAAGTGCTGGGGTGCCCCTGAGCATGTTGGAGTCAGCACAACTCTGCTGCTCTCTGGTCAAGTGAAAAGAGTGAGGATAAGTCCCTTTGCCTACATGAGCTTCAGGCTTCTGCTCTGTGGAGAGGGAACAATACCATCTACGCTGCCTGCCCGCACCCCACCCCAGTTAGCAGAAGAGTAAAATGAAGAGGTAGGAGAAATGGTGGGGTCTGAACCATCAAGTCCTGTGCACATTGTCTGGGGCTGGCTGATGCAGAAACCCAGCAGGAAAACTCTCTTCTCTCAAGGTTCAAGTTTTGAATCTATCTCTGTTGGAAAACCTGCACCTGTGACTTTGGGTAAAGCTAGGTACTCTAAAAAATATGCCAAACAATGTACAGTGCCTCAGATCAAATAGAAGTGCTTGAGAGACCTTGTTCTCATCCTTGGATGGGAAGGACCAGACAACAACTCTCCACCTCCATCTGCAAATGGAGGGGGACCTTGTGGAACTGCTTTACCCAACCTTGGTCCCCCACAGGAATAAACCCATCGGAAGAGTAATTGGCTTTGGATTCTAGACTCCCGTTGCATAATTTCACATCATGTGGCTACACAATAATCTACTGAACCATCTCTGAGGTTGATTCTGTTTTTGTTGTCATTGATGTCATTTTAAATGACAAATTATGCTGTGAATATGATTTTTAAGGGCATTTTATGTTATTTTAGTGAGATCTTGAGATGGAGAGGATTCAAACATGTGTGACTAGTGTGAGTTTTGATCCAGAGCTCTGCAGGTTTCTTTATATACCTTTTTGCTGTAGAAAATGTGAAACTTGGCCACCCCACCATAAAAATCTAGTGTCAGCATTATCAGCGTTTTACTAATCTCTCATCTGTCTAGACTTTTTTAAAAAAATTATTGAAGTATAATTGAATTACAATGTTGTCTTAATTTCTGTGACTCATTATACACACATATTTTTTCTTTTCCATATTCTTTTCCATTATGTTTTATCATAGGATATTGAATATAGTTCCCTGTGCTTTACAGTAGGACCTTGTTGTTTATCCATTCCATATATAATAGTTTGCATCTGCTGTCTAGACTTTTATTTTTTAACTTGCTAGAGGGTTTTGAAGTAAGTTATAAACATCATTTACTATGACATGAATAAAGCAATGTTAAAAACTTGACAGTTTAGAATCAGATACTCTATTTCCATCACTTAAAGTGTAAATTTTTCACCTACTTAGTTCTTTTCTTAGAGGCAATCAATGTTATCTGGCCCTTGCATATCCCATTCAGAATATATTATGCATCTTCTTACTGTTTGTACCCAAATGGCAGCATGTTATAAGCACGGTTCTGAACCTCTTTTTTTTCCCCATCAAATAGCATACCAATGATTTTTCCATGTCTCTCATGCAGAGCTTCCTCACTCTTTTTAAATCACTGTAAACTATTCCATCAAAAGAATATACTGTAATTTATTTAATCAGTTTCTTCTTATGCCATTTCCCTTCTCTTGCTTTTACAAGCAACACCAAAGTATACTGCCCTGTCTATATCACTTGTACCATTATTTTCAAAGTCCCCTGCATGGCCGTCCACAATCTCACCCCTTTTCTTTCCACCACAGAGTTTTCTACTACCCTATATCTAAGTTTCATTATTTTCTTGTTTTTCTTTAGAGCTTTGCCATATATGTTTGTATCCTTACACAATTCCTTGCTTAGATTTGCAAGATTTTGAACTTCATGTAAGCAGAAGTATACTCTATGTATTCTTCTGCAATTTGCTTAATTTCTTCAACATTAAGTTCTTAAAATTTATCTGCGGTGGGAGCAGAGAGATAAATTGGGAATTGGGGATTAAGAGATGCATGCTACTATATATAAAATAGACAAACAGCAAAGACCTATCGCACAGCACAGGGAACTGCATTCAACATCTTGTAATAGCCTATATTGAAAAAGAATCTGAAAAAGAATATATATATATATATATATATATATATATATATAACTGAATCACTTTGCTGTATACCTGAATCATTGTAAATCAACTGTATTTCAATTTAAAAAATATATCCATGATCTTTCATGTAGCTGCAATGCATTTATTTTCCTTTGTGTATGCTATTCTGTTATACTAGTATATCATAAATTTAATTATTCATTATTGGTGGGCTTTTGGACTGTTTCCAGTTTTGCAACTATAAATGTACTAACTTGAATATTTTTAAAGCATCTCTTCATAAGCACAGGTGGAAGAGTTTTTCTAGGGTATTCACTAAGGAGTAGAATTGTCAGATTCCATACAGATATTTATCATAGGATGCCAAATTATTTTCCAAAGGGATTATATCAATTCATACTCCCATCATCAGTGTATAAATATTCTGGTTGCTCCAACCTCACCAAAAGTTGATATTTTCAGACTTTTTCATTGTCACCACTATGGCAGATGTTAAAATATATTTTGTTATGATTTAAAATTGCATTTTCCTAATTGATAATTAAGTTGAACATCTTTTCACATGATTTTTGATTATAAGAGCCTCTTGCTACATAAAGTGTTTCTTCAAATCTTTCACCAAGTTTTCCATGAGGTTTACTTTTTCATATGAATAATAATTAATGCTTTGTCTACTACATGTATTAGAAATAAATTCTCTAAGCTTATGGGCATTTTTATCCCGTCTTTGTAGATCTTTGCATTCTCTTTATGGTATTCTTTGAATAGGAGTATTACATTTTAATGCAGTGAACTTTACCTTTTTCTTTATGATTTGGGCACTTTGTTATTTGTACATCTTGTGACTTGTTCAAGAAATTCTTTCTTTCTTGAGGTCAAAAACACAGTTTCTTATGCTTCATTCTAAGTCTTTTACAGTCTTATTACTTCTGTTTACATCTTTAATTCACTTGGAATTGATTTTTATGTATGGTGTGATGGTGGTGGTGGTTTAGTCACTAAATGGTATCCGACTCTTGCAACCTCGTGGACTATAGCCCTCCAGGCTCCTCTGTCCATGCAATTCTTCAGGCAAGAATACTGGAGTGGGTTGCCAGTTCCTTCTCCAGGGCATCTTCCTGACCCAAGAATTGAACCTGGGTCTCCTGCACGGGAGGCAGATTCTTTACCCACTGAGCTACAAGGGAAGCCCCTGTATGGTGTGAGGTAGAAGTCAGATATCACATTTGCCATACACATAACCAACTGTGCCAACACCATCTACTAAACTACCATCCT
This sequence comes from Antilocapra americana, assembly GCA_007570785.1. Lineage (NCBI taxonomy): Eukaryota > Metazoa > Chordata > Mammalia > Artiodactyla > Antilocapridae > Antilocapra > Antilocapra americana. The sequence goes on from ML660778.1 coordinate 4,080,350, forward strand.
TTTCCCTCTGATTTGCAATGCCGACTCAACCATAAATCCAGTTTCATGTGTGTGGAAGTCTGGTCCGGGCTCACCAGTTGGCTCTTATTTATCTGCTCAATAGTTAAACTGAACTGATAACTCAATAGTTATCTCTGAACTGATGCTGAATTGTCTTCATTATTATAGTTTTACAACACTTCTTGATACCTGGTTAAGAAATGCAAAGTTCCTCACTTTGTTCGTCATCTTTGAAACACTATTCTTCAAAGTGCTATTCTTGGCCTATGCTTTTGTATATACATTTTTAAAATGCATTTGTTTATTTTTGACTGTGCTAGATTTTCACTGCTGTGCAGGCTTTCTTTAGTTGCAGCGAGCAGAAGCCACTCTCTAGGTGCCGTGCCTTGGGCTTCTCATTACAGTGGCTTCTCTTGTTGTGGGTCATGGTCTCTAGAGCTCCCAGCCTTTAATAGTTGCATCATGTGGGCTCAGTAGTTATGGTACAAGGGCTTAGTTGCCCGCAGCATGTGGAATCTTCCCAGACCAGGGATCGAACTGGTGTCCCCTGCATTGGCAAGCAGATTCTTAACCACTAGACCACTAGGGAAGTCCCTGGTATATTCATTTTAGAATCAAATATCACTCTAAAATGAGTGTAGTTTCTACTTCTAATGATGTGTGAGGATTTAATCAAATAATATATGGAAATCATCTACCATTATTAATATGTGCTTGGTAAATGATTGGGAAAACAAGCTGACAGAGTAGCCTTGGGAAAGTATTCTTGCTGCTGTCCATAGTGACGTCAATGGTAGGTGACGTGGTGTGACAGTCTCACTCTGCCCAGCATATCACAGAACCGATGTAGGAGTGGGAATGAGAGAAAAGATGTGAGAATACTGCCAACTGCAAGTTGTCAGCTACTTTGTATTCCTTCTATGGAGATTATCATCTGGCTATTAATATGATTGCAAAGTCCTTGGATGGGTGATAATTGACTCCAAGCGTGTCACCAAAAGCCGTGCAAGCTTGTGGAATTTTAACTGTCTCATTCCTTTTCAGAGGCACTTTCTAGTTTCACTGATACCATGAAGGCCTTTATCTAGATGTGTTTTTTATTCCAATGGTACACACGTGCTTAGCTCACCAAAGAGGTTTTGCCAAGAAGTTTTTCTCGGGTGCTCAGCTAGGACAAATGAAAACTTTGGTATCAGAAAAATTATATATTATGGTACGGTTGACTTTGTTTCTATAGGGGAAGATAAATTCACCTCTATTCTCTTAGGTTCTGTGACTGGGTCTAAGAATGAAATGGTCATAAGACAGCTTAGCAGGAGAAAAGTTTACAAACTTTATTTCAGATTTGTACAATTACACAAAAGTCTTCAAAAGGAAAATGAAAGCCTGAAGAGGTTGTTAAGCCGAAAAGCTTGTATACTTTTTACACAAAGGACAATAAATTGTGGGGATGTGACAGGACAAAAGGGCTTGGGCTAGGGGGCAGTAAATTGTGCGACAGTGATCAGGAAATATACACGGAAAACTAATAGACCACTTGGGTTATTTCAGAAGGTTTGTTTGTACAGGTCCATTCTGGTGTTGACAACAGTCTCCAATGATAAGAATGTGCTTCTCTTTCTGGTACAGGGAAGGCACCTTTCTCATGGGAAATTTTAGATTCTGCTTTTAGGGATAGAGAGGAAGGTCAGAGAGCCTGCCTAACTCCTGCTTCCCAAGTGCCTTCATGTCAAGATAATCTTATGCCGAAGCCCCATATTCTGGGTGGCACGTTAGGGTCCCTTCACTCCCCAACTCCCAGATGCCCTTAAAGTGCTTCCAAGCCTGAGCAGCAGCATGTGGGTCCATTACTCATCACGAGGCACCTGGCTGGCCCTTGGGCAGCAGCCTGGACTCTGCCCCTGGCCTGCAGAGCCCTTGAGGACATGGCCAGGCTCACAGCAGCCCAGGCACACCTGAGACAACTCCAGATGAAGAATGTGGGGCTGCCAACCTGGATTCACGACCTGTATTGACCCCTCCTGCGCTCTGTGACTAGGGGCCTAAGAGGTCCACCACCTGCAATTTCTCTAATGAAATGTGGGCATCACATTACTTACCTCTGGGAGAATGAGTGTAGGGCCTCAGTGGGCACTAGGTGGTCATTTTGGCCGAGTGCATCAGCAGTCCCTCGGTCGGGTCCGACTTTTGCGACCCCATGGACTGTAGCCCTCCAGGCTCCTGTGTTCAAGCAGTTTCCCAGGCAAGAATACTGGAGTGGGTTGCCATTTCCTCCTCCAGGGGATCTTCCCAACCCAGGGATTGAACCTGCATCTCCTGCGTTGCAGGCAGATTCTTTATGGCTGAGCCAGCTGGGAAGCCCATAGACTCAGTAAATGCTGACTGGAGAGCTGGAGGAGCAGAATATGGGGGGTATAACAATGGTGGACTGACATAATGGTTAATTGTCTGGTGAAGTGAACACTGGGGATGTCGTGTATAAGGGAGATGGGGATTAAGCAGGAAAGGAATATTAGTGTCAAATCGGGAGATTCGAATGTTCAGGCTTAAACAGTTAAGATTTATCCTGTGGTGTTGGACTCAATTTAACTCCCTTTACTCACACTTTGCCACCACTTTGCTTCTTACAGGTACCTGCAACCTGGTCTAAGGATCTCAAGTCTGTCTGCCACTCCTGGCCCTTCCGTTTTCTCCTGGAGTTACACTAGATCCTATCTTACTTAAAGTGAAAGTGTTAGTTGCTCAGTTGTGTCCAACTCTGTGACCCCATGGACTCTAGCCCACCAGTCTCCTCTGGCCAAGGAATTCTCCAGGTGAGAATACCGGAGTAGGTTTGATCCCTTCTCTGGGGATCTTCCAGATCCAGGGATCAAACCCAGGTCTCTTCATTGCAGGCAGATTCTTTACCATCCGAGCCACGAGGGAAATCTTGATTCCGATAAGTGCCTGCAACCTGGTTCAAGGATCTTAAGAGTCTGTCTGCCACTCCTGGCTCTCCCAGCTTCTCCCGGAGTTTTACCAGTTCCTATCTTAGTGCTTTCCACGTAAACTCCCCATTGCCGATTCTGCCTGGCTTTTCATTTCATCACCCTTGAGTTATTCTCTCAATGTTTATCAGCAAAGCAAGAGGCATGCTGTGCTTTCTCCAAGTCCACTCTGTCTCCTGAGTCCCAGCCCCCCTAGAGCTGAGGCTCCTTTCCTGTTTGGGAGGGTAGGTGGTACATTGGCACTGGGGAGCTGATGAAGAATTCTCAGATAGGTAATTATCCACTCGGAACAGGGGCATCACCTGGGGGAATCAGAGGAGAGAACAGTCGACCCAGGCTCCTGGGAAGAAATCAATCAGTTCAATTGATGGGTATGGGGGAGGGGAGGTAGCTCTGGAGAAGGCTCATGGTATGTGTCACATGTAGCTTTCTAGGCTAAATGCCATAGTCATCGAGCACGGCAGGAGAGGAATGATTGTCTAGCCTGGCCCTCTGATTACTAGCATCTCCACTGCTGGTGTCCAGGGGTGCACCTGGCCCCAATATCTTAACATCTGGAGATAGAGGCCTTGGAGGAGGTATGACAAAGGCTAGACTCTGGACTTGTAGTTCATGGTACAATATATCCATCTCTACCTAGAGAGGTTCTTCGAATCAGAAGTTTGTAAAAACAACCAAGAATGACTTGGCTATGCTCTCGAATGAAATTAACCTGGAGAGACTAATACCTAGGTGAAAGGTATTGGGCAGGACAGTGGAAAGAGTAAGAGGTAAAATAACATAAGCATTAATGGAGAGGGCTCTGGATTAGCTAATACATTATTAGTTAACCAGCTAGATAACACAGAGACTCTGTAGCATAGCGGTTAAGAGGTTTTGGTGTGAGACTGTCCTGTATAAATTTGCAGGGAACTAGTTCTTTGACCCTGAGAAAACTGCTTAAAATTTCTCTCAATGTTGTTAACAAACATGAAGAGAGACAGAGACAAAAAGAAGTCTCTTGAGGTATAGCAAAATAAATATTTTTAGAGTGGACACCTGTATACCCATCATTTCCCAGGTCAAGGACTAGACTCATCACCCTAGCCTCATCCCTGCCCCCCACCCCATGTTCCCTCCTAGCTCACACTCCCTTCCCTAGTTCCTGAACATAACTACTTCTCTGAATTTTACAATAAACACTTGGCTGTTTTTCTTCACAGTTTTACCACCTACGTGTGTATCTCTAAACAATGTGATTTAACTCTGCCTGGTTTTGAACATTCTATTAATGGACTCATACTCTCTACACATTTTCTTCTCTCACTCAATATGCTTTTAAGATGGATCTATGATCTTGCATTTAGCAAGATTTCATTAATTTTCATTGTGACATAGTAGTACATTTGATGAATGACCTACTCATTATTTATCCAGTCTACTGTTTATGGATATTCTCACCTTCCCTTTTTTTTTTTCCCCACAAACAATGCAGCAAAGAACATTCTTACCCTGAGTCTTTGTATACCTGCAGGAGTTTTTTGTTTGTTTGTTTTACCTTTTATTTATTATTGGAGTATAGCTGATTAACAATGTTGTGATAGTTTCAGGTGGACAGCAAAAGGACTCAGCCATACATATAGCTGTATTCATTCTCCCCCAAACCTCTCCCATCCAGGCTGCCACATAACATTGATCAGAGTTCCCTGTGCTACACAGTAGGTCCTTGCTGATTACCTATTTTAAATATATACCTGTCCTTCCCAAACTCCCTAACTCTCCCTTCCTTTTTTCAAATTCCAGGAATGGAATTTCCCAGCTACACCTCGTGTATGGGTTTCAACTGTCACTTATCGTGCCAAATTGTTTTCCCAAGTGATTACATGTATTAACATTCCCATCAGCTCTATATGAGAGTTCTTCTTACCACATGTACTCACTAAGATCTGTTGTTGTCGGAAAATATTTTTTTTTCTGATGGAAAAGTAACATCATGATTTCATTTTCTTGATGATGAGTGAGATTGAAATCTGTTTCTGCAATTGTGTTTTTCCCTCTCTGAAATATGTAATAGTCTTTTCATCATTTTTTTTACTGTGTTGACAATCTTTCTTACTGATGTGTTAGAGTTCTTTAAAAAAAAATATTCTGGATAAAAGCCCTTTATGGGTTATGTATGTTGCCAATCTTCCCCCATCCTTTGACTTGTGTTTTTCACATTCTTAATGATGCCTTTTACTCAAATTGATTTAACTTTAACAAAATCATATTTATATTTTTTTCTTTGCAGATGACATTTTTGAATCTACCTGAGTGATCTTTCTCTACCTAGAAGCCATAAAATATTCACTTACATAATGTTTAATTTGAGATCATAAGCATCTTAGCACATTTTATTATTTATCATAGCACAATTTTAATCCTCTGTCCTTTGTTTGGTTTTATTGTTGCTATTGTGAAGGCAGGTGCCAATTTCATTTTCTCTCTTTTGAAAGTAATCTCTCTTTTTTTTTCTGTTTCATCTACTGCAACATTCTGCCTCTGTGTGTGTCTGTATGCAAGTGTGTCTGTCTGTGTGTGTGTGAACATTTTTAAACATTTAGAAAAGTTAAAAGAACAGAACAATGAACATCATACATCTATCCCAAGGTTCAACCACTGTTAATATTTTTTCTGGCCGCTATTAAGACCTTCTGTTTGTCTTTGATGTTCTGACTTTCACTGTGATGTGTTTTGTTTTGAATTTCTTTCATTTTTTTCTGCTTGGGATTCATTGGACTCCTGGAATCTTTGGACTGGTGTCTACCATCAGTTCTGGAAGTTTCCTATTTCAGTTTTCTGTTGCTGCATAATCATTTAGTAATTTAAAACAATCACACCCATTTATTTTGTTCACATGTATAGGGGCCAGAGGGGAAAAGCTTGTTTTGCTCGACATGGTATCAATGGGGACAGCTCAAGAAATCATTTCCAAGACAACTCTCTCATTTGGCTGACAGATACATGTTGATGTTAAGTAGTTTTCACAGCCTGCTTTATCACAACATAAATTTAGGGTTCCAAAAGATCTTTTTTATTTTGTCCTGTTTCTGTCTTTCAGTCCAAAGTGATATAATTTCTTCAGAAACATTGTGGTTTCTTATTAATCTATTTACATATCCACCACATTAGACATTTCTTTTTATTGCTGAGCAATACTCCAATGTATATCTATATATTTAGTGAGTTTATTGGTTATGTCTTGGTTGCTTCTAAGTCTTGAAAGTTATGAATACAGTTGCTAGAAACATTTGTCTGTAAGTTTTTGTGTAGACAAAAATTTTCAATTCATGTGGGTTGCATTTTTATATTTATATTTAAAGAGCCATTCATCACTTTACTTCTCTGCTCTCTAATTTTATTAGAAGCAATTTAGAGAAGCCAGGCAGCACCATTCTCCCTGGAAATTTCCTTACCTAATGAGATTGTCAGCTCATTAGGTACATTTTCTCATTTACATGTTACCAAGGGTGATAATGCTGTTAAATGCTATCTTCCCACATGCAAGTTCTTCTTGTCTCAGATTATACCTTCCTCAAGTTCAAGTCTTCACCAACAGGCTCCTCAAGGCTCCTACCGTGTCTGGTACCAAAGCTAACACTACATCTTGCCCGTTTTTTTATACTGACAGCAGAGTCCTAGTACCAAAACATATCCCAGTTATCAACAGTTTGATTTAAAAAAAAAAAACAAAACTCCCTTACAGTTAACAGCTTAAAACAATAGGAGGGCTTAATTTAGCTGTGAATCTGCAGTTTGGGCGGTGTGGTGAGGGGAGCTCTTCTCTGCTCCTTGTAGCATCCTTAGGGCCTGTCTCACTCTGTTAATAGAGCTCCAATTTTAATATGTCAGTACTTCTTGCCCTATCTTTCCTGTCTCTTAATGTTCCTTTCTTCATCTGGGTTATTTATTTACATCCTATTTTACCAAATTTCCCTGTTGGTTCTAATCTCCATTTGTATCCATCTATTAAGTTTTAAATTTCAATCTGAACTCTTTTCTTTTCAAAATAGGTCTCAACTTCTGCAAGCAATAAAATGTATATATTTTAAGTAAATAGTTTGCTAAGTTTTGATAAATACATACTCGTGTATGGGCTTCCCTGGTGGTTCAGTGGTAAAGAACTTGACTGCCAATGCAGAAGACACTAGTTCGATCATTGGGCCTGGAAATCCCCTGGAGAAGGAAATATTAGCAACAACACATTCTGGTATTCTTGCCTGGGAAATCCATGGACAGAAGAGCCTGGTGGGCTACAGTCCATGGAGTCACAAAGAGTTGAACACAACTTAGCAACTTGTGCTTAGTCATTCAGTACTATCCGACTCCCTTTTTGACCCCATGGACTGTAGCCTCCAGGTTCCTCTGTCCAGGGGATTCTTCAGGCAAGAAATCTGGAGGAGTTGCCATTTCTTCCTCCAAGGGATCTTCCAGACTCAGGGATTGAATCCGAGTCTTCAGTATCTCCTGCGTTGCAGGGGGATTCTTTAGCCACTACGTTATCAGGGAAACCCCAACTTAGCGATGAAACAGCAATAAACATATACCTTTGTAGTATGACCCCAATTAGAGCATAGAATATATCCATCACCCCCCAAAAGACCCTTTATTGCCTTTGGAGTCACAATACTCCCTTTGCTTCATTCTGAAGCCACCATTGATCTGGTTTCTATCCCTCTAGGAGAGTTTTACCTGCTCTAGAACCTCAAATAAATGGTACCAGACAGTCTGGACTCTTTTGTGTCAGGCTTCTTTCCTCCTCAGCATAAAGATTCCTCAATGTTTGTTGCAAATTTGGGGTAATTACCTAGGTATGGAATTGCTCGGCTATGAGGTAAGTTTACATTAATTTTACAAGAAAGAGCCAAGCTATTTTCCAAAGTGCTTGCCCCCAATTTACATTCTCATCAGAAATAATGAAAATTTCATGCCTCACACACTTGCCAATGCTTGGTATTTTAAGTCTTTAAGAAATATTTCCTCTTCCTAATATCTCATCCTCTAATTTACATTTTCCTATGACTAAAGATATTGAACTAAAGATATAGGCCTATTGGCCACTTTCATATCTTCCTTTTGAAATATGTTTTGTTGTCAACCTATTTTAAAATTATGTTTTTGTCTCATTTTTGAGTTGAAAAGTTAGTTTCTAGATATAAGTCCGGTGTTACCTACATCTGTTGCATATATTTTCTCCATGTCCTTTCACTTAAAAACACCAATAACCATGCTTTTAAAGAGGTTGTCTCACTATGTCTTTTCCCTGCTCTGTTTTTCTTTATAGTCTTTCATCATCTGACATGTTAAAACATATTTACTGGTTATTTCTGTCTTCCCTCAGTTCAGTTCAGTCGCTCAGTTGTGTCCGTCTCTTTGCAACCCCGTGGACTGCAGCACACCAGTGCTTCCCTGTCCACCACCAATTCCCAGAGCTTACTCAAACTCATGTCCATCGAGTCAGTGATGCCATCCAACCATCTCATCCTCTGTCGTTCCCTTCTCCTTCCACCTTCAATCTTTCCCAGCATCAGGGTCTTTTCAAATGAGTCAGGTCTTTGCATCAGGTGGCCAAAGGATTGGAGTTTCAGCTTCAGCATCAGTCCTTCCAATCTGTCTTCCCTACTAGAATGTAAATTCCATAAATGTAGGAGTTTTGCCTCTTTGTTCAGAGCTGAATCTTCAGCACCTAGAACACTGTCTGGCACATAATGAGCTCTGAATAACTATTTCTGAAAATGAATGGCTTAAGTCCAATCCTGTTTTTTTCTCAGTGGAATAACAATGACTAACCTGAACATTTATTTTGAATAAATGTACCTTTACCTTGTCAGTTGATATCCAAAATAAAATATTGGAATACCAACCTAGTTAAAAAGGATTTGAAAGAATTACCTGGGCAGAAGCAACACTGGAGTCTTAAAAGGTTAAAGAAGATGCTTCTGAAAAAGCATGCCCCTTTAGAAAGACCTTAAAATCTATTGTCTTCAATCATTTTTTTTTCATTTTTTTCCTAGCCTGTTGAGCTTTTAAAAAGAAGTTGAGACCAGTTCCTCACCAGGAGTTATACAATGAATGAACAGCTATTATCTGTATGTGCAGAGTTGGAAAATTGCAGCCTTGGATAATGACATTCATTGAGAGAAGTTTCTGAGACCCAGAGAGAGGCTGCCATAACAAAATATATTTATAGAGCTCTCTTGTCTTGACTTAGAATAATTTGACATCAGAATAAAACTCTTAGGCATTAACCCTTTGGTCATAACACTATGCTTTTTTTTTTCTTGAAGCTTTGGACAAAATGCCAAGTATTCTATTACATAATTTCTTAATTTATAAATTCTCAATGTCTGTGAATTACATGGCAGGACATTGCAATACAGTTTTACACAGGATAGACTTTGGCTGACCCACGCAAGGTTTCACTAACTCAATGAGACCTTAGTAACTGAACTGTCCAACCAGGGAACATACCTATCACGTGTCTTTCACTTTCAGGTTGCTGTCCCTGATGGTGCCCGATGGTGTCTGCCTCTTTGCGACCGCATGGACTGTAGTCTCCCAGGCTCCTCTGTCGATGGGATTTTCCAGGGAAGAGTACAGGAGTGCCTTGCCATTTCCTTCTCCAGGGGATCTTCCCTACCCAGGGATCCAACTGGTGTCACCTGCTTGGCAGGCAGATTCTTTACCATTGAGCCACCTGGGAAGCCTGTATATTTACATTCTCGTGTAAAATAGGCCAAATAAAATAACATATATGTATAACTGTGAAATGTTCTGGTGTTCATTAAATACTGATACCCAAAAGTAGGCGCGCAGTAAACTCAGAAGCTGAATCACTGCCTGTACAAGATTGCTGTCTACATAATGGCGCCCCCTGGAGTCTATTACATGCATTGTGGGCAATCAAGCTGAGCAATTGGAGGCCTTGGGGGTCATCTCTCTCTTTGGATGCCATTTTTTCATCTATTTTTGACCAACAAATTCCCACATCAGGGCTTACAAGCTCCCTGTGGAGTGCTATCAGACTCTCCATTTGCAAAATGCTTAGAGTTCAATTTTTAAAAAACAGATACTTTCTACACAATGGAGTATAGTAGCTCTTTTTATCCCATTTCTTTGACTGCCGGATATTTTAAGTTGGTGATAGATAGGGAAGCCTGGTGTGCTGCAGTCCAGGGGGTCACAAAGAGTCGGACACACCTGAGCGACTGAACCGATTCTAAGCATGCTAAGATATGTGAGGTCTGTGAAAGTCCAATTGAACTTCTTCTCATTGCTCTTCTATGAATTATTATATGGTGACCTGTAGTTACAGTACAAAGAACCTTCTAGACTTTACATTGTACCTGGAAGATATTTTTCCAGTTTTTAGTTACTATTGCATAGTGGTTATTTCCAATATTTTTCTACAGAAATAAGTCTTCTGGCCACTGTGCATGTGTGTTAAGTTTCTTCAGTTAGGTTCAACTCTGTGTGACCCTATGGACCGTAGCCTGCCAAGCTCCTCTGTCTGTGGGACTCTCCAGGCAAGAATAGTGGAGTGAGTTGCTGTGCTCTCCTCCAGGGGATCTTCCCAACCCAGGAATCGAACTTGGGTCTCTTATGTTTAATCTGTGTTGGCAGGTGGGTCCTTTACCGCTAGCACTACCTGGGAAGCCCTCTGGCCACTAGCTATAGTTTTGTTAAGCTTTTACAGGTATTTAGCAAGTGAGTTTTATTTATAATCCAAGTTAATTTATAAACCAGATGTGCTTCTCTTAACTATCGCACCCTTTTAGCATCCAGCTCAGTGCTTGATACAAGCTCATTTCAACATTAAATTGAAATTTTGTAAGCTGGGTAATTAAATAGGTCTTGGCTTGTTTGAATTAGATTTTCACAGAAAACAATAGATTGATACACATTGATTCAAAAGGCTGGATCATTTATCTGTTCTGGGTTGATTTTAAAAACTAAAAACACAATCTATGAGTCTGAACTTAATAGAAATCTCTAGGAAATTGATAGAAGTCTTATTTTTACTTTCTTTATGACCAATAGGGCCAACAGATATTAGAAGAGTTGCCTGAATTGTGAAAATAAACTTTGGAAAATTTTCAGAAGAAGCAGTTAACATTCTTAGAGTGATTGGGCTGCTATCTTAAGTGATATTGGTGAAAATTATAAATTAATAATGAATACAATTACAATAATTGATTTAAATGGCACTTGTGTGTTCAACATGTGTCATCATATAAAGTATATCATTTGACCTCCATATCAATCTCAAAACTGTAAGAATTATTTTCATCCTCATTTTGGATTCTTTTGTTTTGTTTATTTTGGCTGAGCCTCTTGGCTTGCAGGATCTTAGTTTCCCAACTAGGGATTGAACTCAGACCCCGGCAGTGAAAGTATCAAGTCCTAACCACTGGACTGCTAGGGAATTGCTTTTCTATTCCCACTTTGAAGACAAGCAAAAGTAAGGCTCAAAGGGACTTAGTAATTGGTTTAGATGGACCCAGCTGGCAAGTGTTTTAATTCTAAAGCAATATTTTCTCCACAACAACCCAACATCTATTTTAATGCCATGAAATGATTCATATTAATAGCCTGTTGATTAACATTTCAAGTGTTGTACTAGATAGTTAAGGACCAGGGGTACAAAGTAGAATAAAATCTCTCTCAAGCAACTGCAGTCTTCCTAAGGGATACTGGTGGTTGAAAGCCAGGTGTACTGTGTCCTGTGATGAATGTCTTGGTGGAAGGAAGCTCAGGTGTTATGAGAACAGGACAAGGAGCTTCCCAAGGGCAGGACCAACCGCATCACATCCCTCTTCTGATCCCCTTAGAGCCTTTGGCACTTACTGAGTGCTCAGAAAACATTTATCAGATGGATTGACAGCTGCATTGTTGTAAGAAAGAATGAGTGAGTTGACTTCTGGATCCCAAAATAAGTAGAAAATTTCCAGGACCTTCTAGGTTAAGGAAGTAGTGAGGGCCCTGTGTTTTAGAGGTCACCTATTTTAAAGTTCAGTCTCATGGGTTAAAGAGATGTCTTTGTTTACCGAGACAATGCAAGGTGGTTTCTTTGTACATCCTTCTGGGGTTAAGTGGGGCCCAGTGAGTTTTCTGCAGCCCTGACCTTGTGACTGTGGAGTTGCTGTTAACTGGGTCAGTAAGGAGTCTACTTCCATGAGCAAAAAACATCGGAGGTTATTATTTTCTTTCCTTTTTTTCCTCGATTGCCTCAAAATTGCACTAACTTTCTGTTCACATCAAGTACTGCTCTTGAGAGAAAGATCTCTGTTTGAGTGATTCGTTGAGAACATTGAGTGCCAGACCACATGCTAATTAAGGCTTGTCACATACCATAATGGCACCTTAGTAATACACCAATTAACAGTTACTCTAATTACACCACTTACATGAAATTAATGAAGAGTCTAGCTGATGAGAAATAAGAACCTGTATATTAGAGCAACACAGAACGTTCATCAAGTTTCTGATGAAACAGCCTTTGAGAAATCTGTTCCTCCCCATTGCCTAGTTAAAGAAATATTTTCAGAGGGTGGGGAAATGGCTTTTTAAAAAATGAACTGGCAAGAAATGGAGAAAATGTACTCATTCTTGCTGCTAGAAGGGCTGAATGCTCAGGCTTTAAGATCTGAAAGGCTGGGTTAAATATTACGTATCTACCCTTTTCAGCTGTGCTCTTGGTAAACTAGAAATAGAAGAGAATCCCTTTAACCTGTAAAAGACATTTACAAAGCATCTACATTTCAATTAATGGTGAATGACTCTATGCCTTCCCCTTAAAATCAATATGACAAGATGCCCCATCTCACCACTTCATTCTGTAGCCTTGCACATTAGTTTATAGCTGGTGCAATGAGGTGGTGGGGGGGCAGGGGCGGGGAACATCCAGTTAAAAGTAAGCAAAATTTCATTTGGAGATGACAGGATCACCAGTGAAATCCACTCAAAAAAGCCATTAGAATTAATAAGTTACAAGGTTGCAGGATATAAGATCAGTACACAAAAAATCTACTGTATTGCTATATACATGAGTGACTTTTTCGCCTTTCTGGGTCAGTTTTCTTGTCTGTAAAATAACAACAAATTCATATACTTTATAGAATTGCCTTGAGGGTTAAGAAAATGTAGATTTCTGGACAGGGTTCAATAAATGTTGGTTTATTCCCATTTTTAGAAGACAGCAAATGGAACCTGCAGCGGGTCTCAAGACTAGTGTGGAAAAAAAAAAAAAAAAGATGCATTAGGGAAAAAGCCACTCCATCCTGAAATAACATCCAAGGGAATATTTAAAGCTGGAAACCATTCAGATGGTGCAACTGCTAAAAGAAGTTCTTATCTTACAGCTCAAGCCACTCAAATCTGCTTTTCTCATCCATACCCTCTCCCCTACTCACCCATTCACATTTTCTTAGTTCATACCTGAACTTTTATCACAACCTCCTAGTTCTCCTACTTTTAATCTTCACACTGCCACCCCCCACCCCAAATCCAATCTTTCCATGGCAGCCTCAGCAATCTCTTTCAAATGCAAATCTGATCACCTCATTGTGTTATTTAAACCCACTTGTGGTTCCCTATTGAACTCAGAGTTAAGACAGAGTTTCTTAGCCTAGCTTCTGAAATTATACTAGATACTCCTTAAGACTGAACTACTTACACTTTCCCCCAAACACCAAGCATTTCCTTGCTTCCCAGCCTTTCTCGGTTCATTCTTGCTTCTCACCTTTCCTCTCCACATCTATCAAGTCAAACCAACTGCTGCCCAACAATCCTTGACATGTTCCTTTTGCTCTGTCCGGGCCTGACAAATCCTACATGCCGGAATGGCTCTCATTCCTTCCATTTCATCCTCTCTTCAAGAACTCTGGCCCAGCTGCAGTACAGGCCATCTAAGGAGTTCCTCCCAGGGTTTCTTCTCCCCTGGGTTCTTGGTGCCAATTTAACTGTCTGGGTAGTCCAGGATAGCTTCCTGGTTTGTAATCTTTGCTCTGCCTTCTTCTCCTAGCTCTGTGTTTTTTTTCCAGCCTTATCTGATGTGAAGAATCTATCTCCCAAATACACAGATTCCTGAGCCCCTCCCTGGATGAATTGGTTCCTTGGGTCTGAGTTGGACCCAGGATTGGAGACAAGCCCTAAGTCATCAGTCAGACTTTGGAAACGCCACCACCCTCCGAATGGGGCGGTTGCCATCAGTCCTGAAAGGTTCTGTGTGTGGAGAGGTGGTTGTTCAGGTTCTCCTCCCCTTTCCTCCAAGCAGTGCCCTGGTTGTGTTGTTCATTACCCCCAGGAACTCAGGTTTCTCCATTTCTGAAATGAGCAGGGGTTGGGTGCTCACAACTTCACTGCTTCTTCTTCTCTTTCTGGCTGGCTCCAGGGGTGTCACAAATATAGTGGGGGAGGAAACGAGTCGACCTTGGGAGACGGGGACTCAAAGGAAAGCCCCTCTCGTGCCAGATGCTACTTGGAAGACAAGCAAATATGAACAGTTAGGGAAAAAGCAAAACCCACGCACACCAACGACAGACAGATATGGGGAAAAGCTAGTCTTATGCCTTTTCAAAACATCATACTACAAGATAAGGGACTAGCATAAATAGAAACATGTGGACCAATGAAACAGATTCTAGTCCATGCCATACACAATTTTCAGGTGGATTAAAGAATTAAACATAAAAACATAAAACTAGAACCTCTGATAGGCAGATAATGCCACTCTAATGGCAGAAAGTGAAGAGGAACTAAAGAACCTCTTAATGAAAGTGAAAGATGAGAGTAAAAAAGCTGGTTCAAGACTCAACATTCAAAAAACTAAGACCATGGCGTCTGGTTCCATCACTGCGTGGGAACTAGATGGGGAAAGACGAAAACAGTGACAGACTTCATTTTCCTGGGCTCCAAAATCACTGTGGACAATGACTGCAGCCATGAAACTAAAAGATGTTTCTCCTTGGAAAAAAGGCTATGACCAATCTAGACAAAGTATTAAAAAGCAGAGACATCACTTTTCCAACAAAGGTCCACATAGTCAAAGCTATGGTTTTTCCAGTAGTCATATATGGATGTGAGAGTTGGACTATAAAAAAGGTTGAGCACCAAAAAATTGATACTTTTGCACTGTGGTGGTGGAGAAGACTCTTGAGAGTCCCTTGGACTGCAAGGAGATCCAACCAGACCATCCTAAAGGAGATCAGTCCTGAACATTCATTGGAAGGACTGACACTGAAGCTGAAACTCCAATACTTTGGCCACCTGATGTGAAGAGCAGACACTGGAAAAGACCCTGATGCTGGGAGAGATTGAGGGCAGGAGGATATGAGGGCGACAGAGGATGAGATGGTTGGATGGCATCACTGACTCAGTGGACATGAGTTTGAGCAAACTCTAGGAGATAGTAAAGAACAGGGAAGTCTGGCGTGTTGCAGTCCACGGAGTCACAAAGCGTCAGACATGACTGAAGCAACTTAACACACACAGTAGGAAATAATGAAGACAGAAGGACAGGTACTGTTTCTGGCATTAGGCCTCGAGCCACAGCCACACCTGGGGGAGACTGCTTAGCCCTTCTGGGACCCAGGGGCACTGGGTACCCTGATCTCCCTAATGGAGAAGGCCCTCCACTGCTCAGCACCCCCACCCACCCCTTTGCTTCCCTGGTGAAGGAGGACTCCCCAGGTCCCATCAAGGACTGTGCTGAGTATGACCTTTCAGGTTCCCTCAGGAGCTGCTCTTCCACATAGTGGTTGGAAGGGCCAACCGAAGTGGACCTCGGTCTGTGGCCTTTGCATGGATTTGGCATTAAGAGATTTGAGCATTTGTTCTTGCTCTTTTTGGCTCAAATCAAGGCTCCTCAAGTAGGGCTTTGAGCTTTGGAAGCCTTCTTTGGAAAACCAACTGATTTTCATGAAAAGATATTTTTTCTGGTTTGCATAAATGCATCTGAGGCTTCCCAAGGCCAGTCTTTTGGGGCTCTGGTGGCCTGGACTCTGCCACCTCTCCAGAGCAACCTACACTTAATTTCTCCAGATATCCTTCCCCTCCAGTGTCCACACTGTTCCTTCACCCATTAACACCTTTTTCTGTACTTGCAAACTCCTATGCTACCTTCAAAGCCTCTGAGAAATTGTCCTCAATTGTTATGTTGCTGGGTTTGATGCCCTCTCCTGTGCTCCTATGGGACTCTTGAGTTACCTCTGTCATTGCCCTTTTCAGTCCGTGTTCCTAATCATTCTCCTCTCCCAACAAATAGCAACCAATTCCAGGACAAGAAGAAGAGACCCAGAACAGGGTCAAGCAGAGCGGACATAGGTTTGACCAATAGTAGCCTTTGCAATGGACTTCCCAGGTGGTGCTAGCAGTAAAGAACCCACTTGCCAATGCAGGAGACATAAGAGACTCAGGTTCAACCCCTAGGTTGGGAAGATCTCCTGGAGGAAGTCATGGCAACCCACTCCAGTGTTCTTGCCTGGAGAATTCGTTGGAAAGAGGAGCCTGGTCAGCTAAGGTCCACAGGGGGTCGCAAAGAGTCAGAGACGACTGAAGCAGCTTAGCATGCACACAAGCACAGCCTCTGCAATACATGGATTAGTGCTGGCTGCTTGATAGTGTCCAGGGTCTTGAAAATCTTTCTGTCCTCTTGGGGTGGGGGGGAGGGCAGGACACTCCAGGCGACCCATGACACCAGCAGCAGCTGGGCACCTAGACAGGGATGCCTTGACTGTGGGCACAGCAGTGGTGCAGGGGAGAGGAGCCTGGCTCCCCTGGTGAGGTCTGCCCCCCATTCCCGTCCCCGCCCCTGCACCGTAAGATGGCACCTGAGGCTCCTAGACATGCTGTTTTGTCACCAACGCCTCCAGCTCCAGGACACTCTCCAGTAGGACAACTGGGAGACAGTTATCGTCTAGGCTGTGCTGGGGGAGCTCACTGCGGTCGGATCTGGTGTGCTTCTCCTGTCAGGCCTGGCGGGCTGCCACTGCACCATCTTCTGTCCCACTTGCTTGGCTTGGGTGAAAAACAACGGCAAATGCTTTCTTGCTGGGCATGCTCATCTCTGCACGCCACCGTCTCTCCCCTCATCCTTCCTGCGCCTCTGGTTTCCCAGAAGAGAGAATTTCTCCAAGAGAAAGCATAAATCTGTGTGAGCCGCTCTCCTGCTCCGGTGCCCCCTTACTGCATCCTGACCACCCTTTAAAGCCAGGCTGGCACTGCCTCAGCTCCGGGACATTAAGGTGCCACAGGTCACCTGCCTCCCAGCAGGATTAGGGCCTCCATCCTGTGTGTTCCATGGCATTTGTCCAAACCTCTCTGAGGGAGGTGGTGAAGAATCTGCCTTAAAAAATGCTGTGTCCCTTCTCCTGGGAGGGCCACTGACAAAAAGTATTCCGTGGAATTAGTTGGAATGAGACTTTAGGTAAACCTGGGATCTGCCTGTTAATTGTAGCCCTCTGCTTACATGGATCTGGAGAAGGCAATGGCAACCCACTCCAGTACTCTTGCCTGGACAATCCCGTGGATGGAGGAGCCTGGTAGGCTGTGATCCATGGGGTCGCTGAGAGTCGGACACGGCTGAGCGACTTCACTTTCACTTTTCACTTTTGGGCATTGGAGAAGGAAATGGCAACCCACTCCAGTGTTCTTGCCTGGAGAATCCCAGAGATGGTGGAGCCTGGTGGGCTGCCGTCTATGGGGTCGCACAGAGTTGGACACGACTGAAGCGACTTAGCAGAAGCAGCTTCCATGGGACCCGTAGTTGAGAGCCATTGTATAGAACAGGGATCTGGAAGGCTGGGCTTTGGCCAGAGTAAAACTGGTGGAGAAGGCTCCATGATCAGGTGAAGGGGTCTTGTCATCGCTGAGAAAGCTGAAGAGCAGAGGAGGGGATGTCTTGTCCTCGTCAAGAACTTTCTAGGGTTCTTCCTTAAATGACTATATCTTTTCAGGAGAAATAGTACTACTTTATTCCAAGAGTAATTCTGAGATGAAAATCTGTATTTGAAAGAACAAACTGTGACCAAAAAAAAAAAAAAATGTGTCTGCCTCAAGAGACACAAAAGATCCGGGTTCGGTCCCTGAGTTGAGAAAACCCCCTGGATTTGGAAATGGCAACCCACTCCAGTATTCTTGCTGGAGAATCACATGGACAGAGGAGCCTGATGGAATACAGTCTATGGGGCCGCAAAGAATCAGACATGCCTGAGCGTGCGTGCACTTGGAGCCTTGGGTTCACCATCGGCTGGCCTGTTTGCACCCCGACAGGACTGTGAGCATCTTTCCTGCATTTCTTCATCCATGGCACAAAGCACACGCCCTCTACTCAAAACACCCCTACTAAGTGCCCATGACTGTTGTGCAAGGTCTGAAAGGCACCAGTGCAGGACACTCTCTTGGTGCCTACTCTTAGTCAAGAAATTAACATGCAGGAGGTTCTCTGGGGAGCAAGGGAAGCAAGACTGGGTGGTGGGAGAGTCCAGCTGGGATGCGGTGAGGACAGAGCCCCGGAGCCGAGCTGGTCCCACAGAGCTGGGGTCGGGGGCAAGAGACTGGGCCCTCGGCTCCCAGTCTTCCTTGACCAGGCACTGGGTGACAGCCATGCTATGAAGAGGATGGGACCCTGGCTGTGGATGTGTCTGCAGAGAGCTGTCAGCCCTCCACAAGCTCAGAGCCTGAAAACGGTCTGGGGGCCCCCTGCCAGCCCTTAGTGCCCTCTCAGGGCCTGGGTTCATCATCCAGGGGCCGTGTTTCCCCCAGTATGGGTTGTACACTCCTGCATCACAGACTCCCTGCCAGAGCCCGGGAATCGCCACCAGTGACAGGGGTGATTCTGATGCGCTGGAACGGTTAAGAGAAACTGAGGCTACGAGGGGCAGTGGCTTATTTGAGGTTCCCAGCAGATTGGAGGAAGGATCCAGATGAACTTCTGAGTGTCGAAGGTTCAGACGAAGGTCCTTAGGTGCAGACAAGGGTCCTGGGCCGAGGCTCCTAAGAGCATGAGCAGGGGAGGGGTATGGCGGTGCGCAGGCAGCCTTGGTCCAGCCTTATCCAGGGCAGAGGGTGGCAGCCTCCCGAAGAACCTGCTCCCAGGGCCCAGGACCGACACAAAGGCACTTGTGATAAACACAGGTCTCGTTTCATCCTCTACCCTCTACTGGCCCTGAGAGACCACCCACTAGGGAAGAAGGGCCCTGGTTTCTTGAGGATCGATATCACTCCATTTTACGAAGTAGGAGATTGAGGCTTAGAAACAATTAGCAATGTCTTGAAACAATTAAAAATGAAGAGACAGATATACACGCACATATTCTGGGGGGCTTCCCTGGTGACTCAGACAATAAAGAATCTGCCTGCAATGTGGGATACCCAGGTTCGATTCCTGGGTAGGGAAGATCTCCTAGAGAAGGGAATGGCTACCCACACCAGTATTCTTGCCTGGACAATTCCATGGACAGAGCAGCCTGGTGGGCGGAGTCGCAAAGAGTCAGACATGACTAAGCAACTAACACATACACACATTCTTGGGGGCAGGAGGGTGGTACGTCATGCCTCCAAATACAGGAGATGGATACCAGCAGCACATGGTACAGAGTGAAGGGTGGGGTAGGTGCAAGGACAGGAGGGAGGTAGGAGACCCAGCTAGAGATCTAAGTCTCCCCGCAGAGCCGCAGAGCCCCAGAGAGGTGTCAGAGCTGGGGTGGGAGGGGGTGGCTGGAGCGGGGTGGGTTAGAGTGGGATTGGCAGGTCATCTCTGCATCCAGAGCTGGCTATGAATACACACGTGACTCTTCCTGGGTAACATGGCGCCTGCTTCCTGCAGATTTAATTCAGTGTCAGCTGCAAAGCTCTATTAACTAAATTGGCCATCAACCTACTTGTCTGTTTCATATAATGGGATTTTGCACAAAACGAGTTTTGCGCTGCGTTAAAAAGTGTTATGTTTGAATCAAAACTTATTCCATCATTCGGGCTAATGAAAGCCTCAAGTGAGAGTTGATCAATGGGTCTGGAGGTGTTTCCATGGAAACAGGAGGAGGGAGGCAGGTCTAATCCTAAGGCAAGTGCACCAAGGTGATGCTCTGAGTCTGAGGTGCTCATCAGGGGGACCCTCACTCAGCTCACTGGCAAATGCCGGGGGCAAAGAGACCTGGAGCCGGAGCCAGTGCAGGGTGGCAGAGAGGGGGCCTCTCTGGGAGCTGGAGCCTCTGGGTCTGAGTTTAGCACACTCACTGTGGGAGCCAAACCTATTTTTAAGGATTTATTTTTGCAGTTTTTGCAGGCCTTTGATGCCTCAGCAAGAAGACTCCCCCAACTAACCTCTCACGTGTGCTGATCCTGCTACCACAGTCGTGGCCAGTTCTAGCACAGCAGGGGCCAGGCCGCCAGGTTGGGGGTTAAACCTTAAGATGGGTGCTCTCGGCGGACTCTGGGGAGTCACTTTCCCTTTCTGGTCATGATTCCTTATCTCTGAAATACAGGCTAGAGTAAAGCTGCTGTATTTGGGGCTGGGAGATGTGCATTCCCGATATCCTCCTCTGCCTCTGATGTGAGAAGATCCTTCACTTGTCCAAGGGGTAGCTTCTCCATCTGTAAGTCTGGGAGTGGTGTCTTGAAAGTGAAACGTGAAAGTGAAGTCGCTCAGTCATGTCTGACTCTTTGCGACCCCATGGACTGTAGCCTACCAGGCTTCTCTGTCCATGGGATTTTCGCCATTGCCTTCTCCAGGGGATCTTCCCCACCTAGCAATTGAACCCGGGTCTCCTGTGTTAGAGGCAGATGCTTTACCCTCTGAGCCACCAGGGAAGTGGTGTCTTGGGTCCCCTCTCAAAAGACATCAGAGGAGCTCGTATCTGACAGACCACAGGCCAGCCACACAGATGGCGAGGTGTCAGGCTGACGCTCACCGCTGGCCAAGAGGAGGGACCACGTGGCCGGTGCTTCTGCCCGGACCTCAGATCCCCACTGCAGACAGAATGAGGGCCGCCATACACGGCATAGAAGCCACAGGCTAACACGAAGCCCTTCTGGGCACTTCCCTCATCTTGTGTCATCCTTACAGAGTCCTGGCAGATTGCTGTTCGGTCCCACAGGAGGCCACACACTGGGGAGACTGAGCAGTCTTCCGCAGCCCCTCCGGCCCTGCTATGATGTGGCTGGACCAGAGCCGCCTCTGTGATGCCATGTGTCGACCGTATCCCGGGTCTCTGGCCTCTCCTTTCACCCGCGATCCCCAGGCTCACCCAACCCGCACTGACCGTTGGCCGGGCACCTGTCCCTGAGCCCAGGCTTGGCCCCACGGCCCTTCTCCTGAGCTGGCCCGCACAGGCTACCATGAGGCTGGCCACCGGCCACACGTCCTGCCAATTTCCCCACCCCACCATATGGCCCCGGGGTCTGTTTTGCTAGGGGGACGGCGGGGCCAGTGAATGGGCCATTCTGTGCCAGGGACCAGGGCCTGATTCAATTTAAACCTGTCTGTCCAGGGACCTGCCTGGGGGGAATAAAGACTGCTCTCTCTGGAAGATGCAGGCAAGCTGCAGCCAGAGACCCCCAGTTAATCAGGTTTGCTGGGGCGGGCCTCGGCCTTGGCCTGGCAACACGTCCCATTACTGCAGCCTCCGAGGGGTCAGTGTGGTGGCACGCCTGCCCTGTGGCTTCACAAGGCTCCTCTTTCCCCCTTAATCAAATCAGGCTTCAGCCTGCCATTCCCCTGGCCTGAAGTCATCTCCATGGGGGTGGAAGAGGAGCTGGGGGGGTGGGGGCAGACATGGCCAGGGGCCAGAAGGGACCCAAGAAGTCACCCAGAGCTCACCCACCATGGACAGAGGGGTTGAGGTCAGAGAGGGGCAGACTCGTCCTTACTGTGTTCATGGTGGGGGTGGGGGGATCTTGCAGAGTGGGGAGCAGAAGGCCCAGACCCCAGGACCCTCAGAGACAAGGAATTCATTCTCCCTACCACCTACCAAAAATCTGAAAGTTGAGATGAGAATGAACCCATCACTCCTGACATCGATGGCCTTCATGACATGATGAACTGGGAGAAAATAAACACAGAATGAAGCTCAACACAGTAAGAAGAGAGTGAATAAGTAAGGGAAAATCGCTTAGTTGTGCCCGACTCTGCTACCCCATGGACTGCAGCCTGCCAGGCTCCTCGGTCCATGGGGTTCTCCAGGCAAGGATACTGGAGTGGGTTGCCATTTCCTTCTCCAAAGAAGAGAGAAAGCAGATACAAAGAGTATGTGCTGTATGGTTGCATCCTTAGGAAGGTTAAGGGTGAGAACACACATTGGTTCTCGAAATCAGATGTGGGAGAGAGGATGGGGCTCACTAGGGACTGGGAAGTCAATCCTTGAGCCGGTGAGACAAGTTTTCACATGTGAAAATTGATGGAGTCACGTACTTGGGGTTTGTCTGTCTCTCTGTGTGTGTGATACTCTAGTTAAAAAAATGCTTTAAAAAGCTGAAAGCTCAGAGAGGCAGTGTCTTTACAGAAAGAGCAGCTGAACGCCTGCCTTGGTCCTTTGCTGGGGGCTCAGAGAAAAAAGACACAATCTTTTACAGGAAGGAGCTGAGGTCATGGTCAGTAGCTAAACAGAGCAGTGTCTTCAGTGCTCCGATGGAGGGACCCGCACGTGGCAGGGGGCACAGGGATAGACTGGGCATCAGAGGAGGGAGGCTCTGGGAGAGTGTGACCTGGATCACCACGCCTTGATGTGTTTGTAGGAGTAAAGGAGGGGGCAGGTCCCAGTGCTAGGGATACGAGCCACAAGGCCAGGGATGCCTCAAGCTGAGCATCCTCAGGAGTCACCCAGCACTTCCTGGGCTCGAGAACTCGAGATCAGAATCTCTGCCAGTGTTAGAACAGAAGCAGAAGCCTCCCCAGAAAAATCACTGATGAAGTTTTAGCAGCAGAGTCATCAGATGAAGGTGAACTTTGTAGACAGAGGGTCTCATCCCTGTTTCAGGTAGGGGAGTATGGGAGCCCTCATCCAGCTGAGAGTTTCCAGCTGCCTGAGCTGACATAGCGGTGAATGGAGAGCCACGGTGAGGTTCCAGAGATGCGGGGAGCCAGTGTGAGAGGAGTCACCTTGGATTTGGAGATCCTATAGAGGCAACGTCAGTGATGGTGGGCCCTGGGCAGGGTGATGGATGCCCACAGCGTGGAGACAGTGGTTTGGGAGTCACTCACATGTAGAAGGTAGATGACGCCTCCCAGGTGATGGCACCTGTTAGGAAGGCTTCATCAGTGCAAGACATGTATGAACTCCTCAAGAGCATGTGGGTGGTTTGGCTTTGAACTTTGTGTACCTGTTGAGAGAGCAGTCAACTAGCCCCGTAAAGGTTGCTTATCTCCCAGCAGCTGGGTAAGAGTTTAAATAACTCAGGTACCAGCACTGAGTCCATGGCAACTCTCATGTCACCCTGCCCTTGGTTCAACAGTATCGGCATGTCTTTTATTATTTTTCCACCCAACAAAGGCATTTCTTGGCTTTTCCAGGCCATGCAGTCTTAGGCCATCACCCAAAAATCTTGGAACAGTCCAAGGCATTCTCTCCCAGGAAGGAGCTTAAAGATGGAGAAAGATCTGTCTACTGGGGCTTGTCACCACCTTCAATACCAGATTTAGCCCTCAGTCTAGTTCACTCAACTTCGTTAAGACTGGAAATCCATAAGCACTGACTCGCTTCCATCCGCCAATCTCAACTATGAGTCTGAGATCCATCAAATAAAGGCCAAGTACCAGCTCTGTGGCTGGCACTCTGGAAGGAGGGGATCAGGTGGTGCTCACAGCCCAGGGTGTGGACGAGTAGACCGTGGGATCCTGTTCAATTCAATTCAGCCCAAGACCCTTGAAAGCCAGGTGCCTGCAGGGTGCCAGCTGGCCAAGAGGAGCAGAGGACGACCCTGCCCTGGGGTCCCCTAGCCTGGTGCATGTATGTGTGGTGGGATCTGGTCACATGCACACTCATGACATGATGAGGCTGTATGGTGGCAGACAGTTAGAGTAAGTCTTCCTTTCCTGGTCCATGGATGTATTAGCATTTATCAGGGACACAGCCCATCCGAATCATTCTAAACCTGTAAAGGCATGGTCCTTGTGAGCCAACATCCAGTGCATCTTTGTGGTGGGACCTTGAGCTGGTCTCAATGGCAAAGGCTACAGGGAGTGGAGGAGGGGGCACGGTGAGCTTATTTCAGGGCAGTGAGACTGGGTGGCAGTGTCAACAAGATGTGTAGGAGGTGAGAGTTATCCCAGGGAATTATTCTGCACAGGCTGAAGCTAAAGCTCCAATACTTTGGCCACCTGATGTGAAAAGCTGATTTATTGGAAAAGACTCTGAGGCTGGGAAGGATTGAGGGCAGGGGGAAAAGGGGGTGGCAGAGGCTGAGATGGTTGGATGGCATCACCAACTCAATAGACATGAATCTGAGCAAACTCCAGAAGATAGTGAAGAACAAGGAAGCCTGGAGTGCTGCAGTCTGTGGGGTCACAAAGAGTCAGACACAACTTAGCAACTGAACAAAAACAAATGCTTGGTGTCCCTTTGTGTTGAGGAAGGGTCTCTGTGGAACAGGATGCAGCTGGCCCCCTTTAGGTTCAACCTCAGGTGGGAGGGACACTTCTTGGCAGTCAGACTCCGCCAGCCCTCCCTTCTTATCCTCACCCTCATTATACCCACCATGAACACGTTTCTCCAGCCTCATGGGACTGTGTCCAGATTGGCACATATACCCCAACACTGGCAAATCTGTCTTGCCCATCCTCACCTCAGCACTGGAGTGCCCTTCTTTCTCCAAAACTGCCTCATGAAATCCACACGTCCTTCAAGATCCCACCAAACCCCACTCCCCCTAGAAGCCTCTCCAGATCTGTCTGCCCAGGCTCCCACAGGCTCTGAGCAGAAATCCACCCTGTGCCAAGGCTTTTTTTAAAGAAAAAATTGTGATAAATACACATAACATACAGTTTACCATTTTAACATTTTTAAGCGTGAATTTAGAAACATTAAGTACATTTGTGGGCAACCATCACCACTATTCATTTCCAGGAATTTTTCAGCATTCCAAACTGAAACTCTGTACCCACTATACAATAAATCCCTGCCCCCTTGACTGCCTAGCCCCTGGGAATCTTTATTCTACTTTCTGTCTCTGTGAATTTACCTACTCTAGGTAGGGCTTCCCTGGTGGCTGAGATGATAAAGAATCTGCCTGCAGTGCAGGAGACCCAGGTTGGATCCCTAGATCAGGAAGATCCCCTGGAGAAGGAAATGGCAACCTACTCCAGTATTCTTGCCTGGGAAATCCCATGGACAGAGAAGCCTGGCAGGCTACAGTGCATGGGGTCACAAAGAGACATAACTGAGCGACTAACACCCTAACACCCAGGTACCTACTCTAGGCTTCATTGGTGGCACAATGGTAAAGAATCTGCCTGCAATGCAGGAGACTTGTAGGAAACTCAAGTTCGATCCTGGATCAGGAAGATCCCCTGGAGGAGGAAATGGCAATCCACTCCAATATTGCCTGGAAAATTCTATGCACAAAGGAGCCTGGCAGGCTACAGTCCTTGGGATCACAAGGAGTCTGAAACGATTGAGCATGCATGCAGGTACCTTCTCTAGAAGTGAAATCATACCGTATTTGTCCCTTTGTGTCTGGATTATTTTCCTTGGTACAGTGTTTTCAAGGTTCTTTGGAGAGATAGTATGTGTCAGAATTTCCCCTCTTTCACTATGGCTGAATAATACTCCACTGTATGTATTTTGTCTTTCTATTCATCTGTTGAACATTTGGGTTGTTTCCACCTTGTGAATCTTCTGAATAATGCTTCTACAAATGTGGGTGTAAAAGTGTCTGTTTAAGCCCTTGCTTTCCTATTCTTTGGGGTGTCTACCTAGGCGTGGAATTTCTGGGTCATATGGTAACTCAATGTTTGATTTTTTGAGGAGCTGTGTCAAGAATTTCTATCCTCACCTGCACACGAACCCAGGACCGTAAGGACAGCAGAGCCCAGGCTGCGTTCATTTGCTCTTATCAAACTCTAAAGGGGTCTTTGGGGTGGGACAATCCCAGGTTCAAATCCTAGCTCTGCTTCCCAAAACCTGAGCCTCCATTTCCCTGTTTTTGAAGCAGACAATAACGCTTACCTCACAGGGTTACTGCCAACGTGAAATGGACACATAATGTGAAATGCCTGGCACTCTGCGGGTGTTCAATAAATATTCGTCCTGCCTCCCCTCACCCACTTCTGTTTCCTCATCTGTAAAGAAGCATCTTATTCACTAAATGCTTCGTAAACCCCAAATGCTTTCAGGACAACTGGGTGGAAATGTTCGGAGGCAACTCTCTTTAGAAAACATGCCCCCCTTTCAAAAAGGAGCCCATAATTCCTCCACATGCTTCCCCATCTGTTCCCCCAAATGTGATAATTAGGAAATAATGCTGTCACTTTTCAACGTGAGAAATCAGCCCCTCCCACTGCACCTCTGAGCCACGCAGCAGAAGGATAAGCAGATAGCTCTTAGAGCTCACAGCCGGCCCCTTCCCCAGTACCCGTGGGTTTAGTGGGGTTCAAAAACCAGATCAGTCTCCACTAGGAGGCAATGCAAAGTGTGGAGATAAAATGCCAGTCTCAAGATGTGGGTGGAAGGGGCTCATAGACCACCTTAGGCACCCTCACCATCTATGGTTCTTTTTTCATTCACCACTGTCTAGGGTAGTGAGGTGGACTAGTAACATTTCAGATTCATGAACAAGGCCCAGGGAGGCAAGTGAACTTCTGAATACAGCGAGTCGGGAGGAAAGCCAAGACAGACATCCAATCTCCTCCCACCCTGCTGCTGGAGATGGGGGCGACATGGCACTCGGCCCGATGAGTAGACTAAGATGACTTGCTTAGTCTTCCCAAGGCAACACCTAAATCTGGTACTCTGTCCTGCTGATGGTCCTCAGACTTTCATGTCAACCAGTTCTGTTCCCCATTCCCCTCCTGGAGTTTTCACATTCCAGCTTCTAAACCTTTTTACATGAAGTCCCTAGGCTCAGTTTGAATTTTCTCCAACGCGGAGCCTGAGACAAGGATTTGGGTGCCAGTTGTTCAGTTGAGAAATGATCCTGGGATAAGGAGAAGACAGGTTTGGAGGGAAAGTCAGGAAGGGGTGCGTTGTAGAGTTGGTTTCACTATAGTAACAGTGACCAGTCCCACGGGTACCCTCTGAATCTTGGTATAGAACTGTCCCTCCAGGTATCAGAGGCTGAGGCATGCATTCCTGTCCCCTACTGGTTAAGAGTTGTCTTCACTGTCTATTCCTGAGCAGCAATTTGATGGCCCTGCATTTCTAGGTTTCGAACAACATACATTTACTGTCTCATAGTTTGTCTGGGTGAGGAATCTGGGCGCTGCCTAGCTGATGGGTTCTGGTTCAGGGTCTCTCATGAGGCCACAGTTGGGCTTTCCACCAGGCTGCAGTCTCTGAAGGCTTAACTGAGGCTGAAGGATCCACTCCCGAGATGGCTCAGTCACATAGCCTTTGGCAGGCGGTCTCAGTTCACAGCCTTGTGGGCTTCTCCACAGGGCTTCTCCCAACATAGCTTCATCCTGAGGACGAAGAAGAGAGAAAGGGCAGGTAGGATGGAAACTGAAGGCTTGTTATCCAATCTCGGGGGCAACACGCTGTTATTTTGTTGTATACCGACTACCATGTGATCAACTCTGGCACAACATGGGGCACATACAAGGAGGTGGGGGTCCCCCTGGAGGCTGGTTCCCCCAAGGTAAGCATTGATCCTGGAAGCATTAATCCTCCCCCACCAAGCATAAACACACACTTCCAGGCTGCATCCAACCCTGGGATGAATGGGCTCACAGTCAGGGGGCTCAGAGACGTAGACAGTGCTTATATGGGAAGCTCTCAGCACACACGGGAACCTCTCAAGGAGACTGAGTGGACTCTTCAGTGGGCAAGAGGACCAGGCACCAATAACATCACTATGCTCTTTGCAGCCATCTCCTTCTCTCTCCAGCCCTGCGTCTGCCATGCTCCCTGACCCATTCAAAGGCATCTTCAAGTCCTGAAACCTTCCTTGACTGCCTGCCTCCCAGCCCTTCACCTGGGCTTGCTTTGGCATTTGCACAAACACTGTCGGGAACAACTAAAGGGCTGAAGTGTTCCTCACTGGGTTCACTGCAGGCCTGCAGGCCAGTCCAAAGGTAGGGTGTATGGTGAACGTCACCAGTGTCCAGTGTGGCTCCACTCAGCCCCTCTGGGGTCAGCCTTGGCCTTGCCTAGTCCTCCTTGGGCTCTGGAGATGGCCGCTGCCCTTCCAGCCAAGACGTCCTGACCCAACAAGGCTCCCAGACAGAAGAGAAGTGTGTATTCTCCGTGTCTCCTTTTAAAAGCAAGGAACAACTTGCTTGACCCCTCCCAGCAGACTTCCCTTTCCAGCTGATTGAAAAGATCTTGGTCCCCTGCCAAGCCCTAAACTACTCTCTGGCAAGGGGAATAGGATTGTCCTAATCAACTGAGATGGATTAGAGGCCACCTGAAAGCAGAGGATGGGATTATGTTACCTGAGCATGTGGTCTCAGGACCAGTGGATGCTGCCAGACTTGGAATCAAGCAGAGCAAGTTCAAATCCCTACTCCACTACTTATTGTCTCTGCACCTCAGTTTCCTCCTTTATGAGGACAGTGAGACCTACTTCGTTTTTATATTTTTCAATTTATGTTTTATTGAAGTATAGTGGATTTGCAATGTTATGTTAATTTCTTCTGTACAGCAAAGTGACTTGAGTTATACACAAATATGCATTCTTCTCTTATATTCGTTTCCATTATGGTTTATCCCAGGAGAGTGGATGTAGTTCTCTGTGCTATACAATAGGACTTGGTTGTCCATCCCTTCAATACGTAATAGTTTTTGTCTTCTAATTCTGAACTCCCAGTTCATTCCCTCCTTCACCCCCTTCTCCCTTGATAACCACAAGTCTGTTCTCTTTGTCTGTGAGTCTGTTTCTGTTTCATAGATATGTTCATTAGTGCCATATTTTAGATTTCACATATAAATAATTTTATATGATATCTGTCTTTCTCTTTGTCCTACTTTGCTTAATATGGTCATCTTTTGGTCCATTCATGTTGCTGCAAGTGACATTATTGTGTTCTTTTTTATGGCTGACATATATATGTACCACATCTTCTTTATCCATTCATCTGTTGATAGATGTTTACATTGTTTCCATGGCGATATTTACTTTGAATGGTTAAAGTTAGTCTCTAACACCTAAACATCTCTATAATTAATTACTCCATGACTCACCATCCATATTACTAACAGTTTTTTCCAGCCCATCTGTCTCTCTTCTCTCTCTCCCTTTTTTTCTTTCTATCTCTCTTTCCCACACACACACACATGCACACACACAGGCATACCTTTTAGGGTTTTTAACTGATGTATATCTTATATCCAGAAGGAATACAAATCTTAAATGCACAACTCTATAAGCTTTTATATATTCATACCCCCTATGTAACTACCAACCAAATCAAGATTTAGAATATTTCCAGTACCTCCAGAAGGCTTCCCTGTACCTTCTCCTAGTTAATACTGCCCCAAAGGTAACCTTTATCTGACTTCTAGAATAACATGTCTATTTTCAACTTTATAGAAATGGGACAATATTGTATGGTTTCTTTGCTCAAACTAAATGTCTAGGAAATTAATCCATTTTGTTGCAAGCAGAGTTTTTCACTGTCACATAGTATACCATTGTATGAATATACCATTGTATGAATATACCATAACTTATTTACCTAATCTACTGTTGATGGACATTTGAGCTGTTTTCAGTTTTTACTATTGTGAATGATGATGCTATTTTTGTGCAAGTCCTTTGGTGAACACAAACACTCAGTTTAATTGATTATACATCTAGGAGAAGAATTGCTTGTCATTGGGTGTAGGTATGTTTAGCTTTGATAGTTTCTGCCTCTTTCCAAAGGAGGTCCACTGATTTTCAATTCCAACAGAAACATGTGCCCTCCGTAATGTCTTGCCTGGACTATTGCAACATGCTGATCACTCTTCTTTCATTCAACGTGCTTCCTCAAAATTGTCCAATCCCCAGCCCTTTCCATGCCTGGGATGTTGGAAGCTGGCAGTGTCACCTGGGCAGGGTATCCCAAGTCCAGAATAAGACCAGTGTGGGCTCTAGTGTTTATTTCTCCCCTTTGGGGTGCTCTCTGACCCTCTGACTCTTCTCCCCATCCCTACACACATGGGGTTGATCAGATGCCTCAAGGAGCCCTAGGCTTTGTACCTAATAGGGTGAGCCTGGGTTGTGATGGTTGGGTGCAGTTCCAGAAAAGCAGCCTGATGTCCAGATCCAACTGGACAAGTCCCCTGCAGCCAACTTGGTATTTCTTTTCCATGATTGTACAAAAATGGGCTGCTAGAATGGAGGTGACATGTTGGTTTGTGGACACTGAGACATAGGACAACTTCAGGGTTATCCTTGCTGACTAATCCTTCGGCTTGAACCTCATGTAAAGGCCCAGGCACTAGCTGTTGCCCACCCATGTTCCATCAAAGTGCCTCCTGAAATCTACCCTAGCCAAGGGAGGAGTGGGGGAAGGCAGCAGCCTCTGTCCCATGTACCCCTAGTGATGGCACCAGGGTAACACTCCATGCTTTCCACAGGCTCCACACCATTTGTTAAACTTTCCTCTCTGGGTGGCTGGTCGTGTCTTCTCCCAGGACTTCTGAGATGGTTATTACACAAAGCCAATGGGCTCTTCCAATCTGTGTCCCTTCTTGCCGTCAGTTGATGTGGGGATATATTACACTCCCCAGGCCCTCTTCGGCTATGAAAGATGAGGACAGACATTTCTTATGCAAATGAGCTCTTTACCCAGTGCCTGCAGGTCCTCTGCCCATCCTCCCTCCCCGCTGGTGGCAGTGTGTGAATCAAGTCAAAGTCAACATTGGAAGAGATCACATTCTAGAATACGCAATGGTTATGGCCTAAAGCACTCAAAATGTGTCATTCTACATTTCTGCTATCAAATTCCAAACAGGAAATTTAACACAACCAGAAAATGAGTAACCGATTATGTTTTCCTGCCTGTTGTGGGTGAGACATACATTGGTGGTCATGTGCCCAACCTTCAATAAACGGTGTTGTGGAACCACAGAGGCAAGGTGTTCTATACTGTTTCTATCCGAGCAGATTCAGGAGAGCCATGGAATGGTTTCTCCATGGGAAACAGAAAACTAACGGAGAAACAAGCCTTTGACAGTGAAGATCCTGATGACCTGGTTCTTGGATCTGAACAGTAAGAGATGGTGCCTGGACACTAAGGAATCTTCACAAGCACTAATCAGACAATAAACAAATACATAAGTACCTTTTTCCTACCATCATTCTAAATCTTCATCAAGAAATCAACATAAGGTTTTCCTGGTGGCTCAGTGGTAAAGAATCCGCCTGCCAATGCAGAAGACACGGGTACAATCCCTGATCCAGGATCACAGTGAGGAAATGAAGATAAATCTAACTCCAAATCTTTTAGTAAAATTCCTAGAAGTGCTAGTTTGATGGAGTCTAGATTTAAAACACTTTATGAGAGGTGAAGAAAAAAAAAATGTGAATACTTAAGGAAACCTCTGAAAATGGCTGACACAAGAATTAATTGGAGTAACCAAGGGAAAACCCACCCTCCATCACTAGGACTGCCCTGATCTGGCTGGAGGCTCTTTCCTTTGGTTCATATTTGTCCCCAGTGGCGAGTCCCAGAAGTCAAAGCCACCGTTAATAACCCACAACTGACCAATTAGGTTCAGCTGCAAAGCTGGAATGACTCTGTTGAAAATTTCAATGTTCCAGTTTAGCTTAGGAAACAAATTAGGCTAGAAAGCCCTGTTTTACGTAATCAGGCTAATTTACCGTCATTAGTGGCAATTAAGATAAAGTGCTAATGACTCCATTTACCTTGGTGGGAAAACCTGCAGGGAGCCTGTGGGACGAGGGGCTTAGTCCGAGATGAAGTCCCTGGGGCTTCAAGGATGCTCTCTTTCTGTGCTCCTAGAACATATGAAGATGAAAGTCCCCTTGGGGAACATCATTTTACAAATGAGGAAGCCAAGGCTGAAAGCTCGGATGGGCCTTACTTGCCACGGACCTTGTTCTGAAACTCTTCCCGCTTCATTTAGCTGCCTCACTGGCATGAAGGGTTATTGCTGACAGATGAGGTGGAGAAGCGGGAAAGAAAGCAGGCTATTCAGAGCCAAGCCTGTGTGCCAGGCACCTGGTTAGTTATGCATGCACATTACCTAGTTGACTGTCTTAACCCTAACAGACACAACATTTCTGGAGAAACCTCATTAGCTTCATTTCACAGATGGGGAAAACTAAAGCTGGAGAAAGAAAAGCAGCTGTACAAGGTTAGACAGCTCTTATAGTTCCTGCTCCAAATCTCTGGTTCCACCCATTTCGCCCTACAGACTTTCCGAGGTCATCTAGCTCAGCTGCTCGCCTGGCTGGCAGGCCACCCCATTTCCCCAGAGGTCCAGAGTGGGAAGATGAGGATCAAAGAGCTCTCTGGACTTGCCAGGGCCTGCCTGTATCTCCCTGGACTGCCTGCAGCTGGGGGACATGTCCTACCAAAGAGGCTTGCTCTCGTGGCTTCCAGGCTGGGAAAAGAGCAGGCTGTGGCATTCCTGAGCTGGGGAAGGGAGGCAATGGGCAGATAATTAAGGGGTAGGGAGCAGGAGGGAACTGAAGTCATTACCCAGCTAATTGAGGGCCAGTGGCCCACTTTCCCTGAACATCTGGGGGCCAGGCTCAGGCAGCTGACAGCCCAAAGCTTCAGGTAATGGTGTCTGAAGAGTCCCAGGGAAGGGGGGCGGGGGGCTGTGAGATTCCAAAATCCTTGTTTCAAGCTGTCTCCAACCTTGGCTTATGTGAGATGAAGCATGTGACATTGAAATTTACTACCCATGAAATTTACTGATAGAAATTGCTTTCCTCCACTGTCCATCGGATTAAATCACTTCTTTCCTTTTTATACATATTTATTTTTTTAATTACTTATTTTACTGCGCTAGGTCTTCATTGCTGTGAGCAGGCTTTCTCTAGTTGCAGCGAGTGAGGGCTTCTCATCACAGTGGCTTCCCTTGTGGGCTTCAGTAGTTGCAGAACGTGGGCTCAGGAGTTGTGGCTCCTGGGCTCTAGAGTGCAAGCTCAGTAGTTGTGGTACACAAGCCTAGTTGCTTTTTGGCATGTGGGATCTTCCCAGACCAGGGGTAGATCCAGCATCCCTTGCATTGCAAGGCAGATTCTTAACCACTGGACCACCAGGGAAGCCCCATTTTTGTTTATTTATTCAGCTGCCCTGGGTCTTAGTTGCAGTGCACAGGATCTTTGATCTTCACTGCAACATATGAACTCTTAGTTGTGGCACGTGGGATCTAGTTCCCTGACCAGGGATTAAACCCAGGCCCCCTATATCAGCAGCTTGAAGTCTTAGCCACTGGACCACCAGAGAAGTCCCAAGTTGAAATCAGCTCTCATCACTGTGTCATCTTGCGGAGTCATCGCAGTGGCCCAGTTTTACACATGGGGAAGCTGAGACGGTGAAAGTGAGGTGCTCAGAGTCACATCCCCAAATGGGAATTAACTGGAAAAGCCATCCATCTCTGGATCGCTGGTCCCGTCATCTTCTGCCAGCCCTGCCCAGCTCTCACCCAGAGCTTGAGTTTGGACACGTGTCTTCCATTCCATCCTCCTCACCTCCAGCCCCCCACCCCCGACCAATGGAGACCAACTGATTTGCCATCCCCGGAACGAATGTTGAGGTCACCACTTCGGGAGCTGGAATTCTCCTCGCTGCCCAGAGCCCAGCTTTTGTATTTGTTGTGTACACAAAGGCAGCCTAAGTTAGCACATGTGTTCGAGCAGCTTCCACCCCCGGCCCCTCTCCGGGGACCCACAGGGAATTCTGCTAAGATAATTATCTCCAACTGGGGTTTTGTTCAGTCCTCGGGTAAGACAAGCTCCCGTTTAGAATAATAAGGCTCTGCTATTGAAGGCTAGCTGGGAAATATTTTTCAAACAAGCAATTCACGTATGTGTTTCACATATGCCGCTCATTAAGGTTTATAAGACCTTTTGGTCTTCACAATAAAGCTTGTTTTTTTTAAAGGTTAAAGTCAGCAAGCCCCAGTTACTGCTAGCTCCCTGCTTCCCTCTTCAGAGGGGACAGAAGTCCTGGGAAGTGTTGAAAGGGAATCAAAGAGGCTGATGGCTCCCAACCCCTCAGAGGGAGGCATGGTGACCCCAAGAAGCCTCCCGTCCACCCTCCCTCCACCCCACGAGCAGGATCAGGACCTGGAGGGGAGTCCTCCTGCCTGAACCCCGCATGTGCAAGGCCTCGACGATTTGGAAAAGAACACATCTTTATCTCAGTGACTCTCAGCCTGGCAGCACCTGAGACTCACTGGGGACATTTGAGCAACACACAGCGCTGGGTTCCTGTCCCCCAAACCCTGATGAGGTTAATCAGAGGTGGGTCCCTGGATTGGGTCATTTTTCAAGCACCTCGGGTGATGGTGGTACATAGCCAAGGTCAAGACCGCCAATTAACTCCTAGGTCCTCCAAGCTGCCCTGTATGCTGGTGGGGCGGGAATCCTTCCCCCATCCTAGAGATGAGAAGAGCGAGGCCCAGGGAGTAGACATGGCTGAACTGGGACTTGAGCCTGGCTCTCCAGACTCCTTCCAAGGCCTCCTCCTTGCCATCCATGAGACAGAGATGGTGACAGCTTACCACTTACTGAACCCAAGATCTTTGCATGTATGTCAATCAAGTCTCACAAACCACTGAAGTCAGTATTAGGACAGCCACTTTGCAGATGAGGAAGCCAAGGCTTGGAGAGGTCAAAGGACATGATTTGTGTCTCCCCAAATACAGAGGACTTGATCACAAAAAATCCTGCAGGAGACAGGTACTATAGGCCATAGAAATTTAGTCATTAGGCTCCCAGTTCTGAGAGCCTCTCACTCCTTAAAGGACTCTTAAAAACACAGGAGTTCCTTTAAGGTCTAACATTGGAAGTATGCACTGTTTTCCTCAGTTAGAAAAGTGTCAACAGCAATTGAGGGTGACACCTATTTACTCATGGTCCTTTGAGGTCCAGAGAGCCACCAGCTGTAGACTAAGAATCAGACACTCATCCATTCATTCCATGACTGGGGACCTACGGTGATGCAGAAAGAGGAAGCAGACGTTCATTTATCCTCCACCTCCTCTGCATCACACACTGAGCTGGATTTTTTACCTACATTTTAAACCTGTAATCAATCAGGCAGAGGTTGCCCTCCCCAATTCAAAGGAGAGAGAGCTGAGACCTGGTGCTGTGGTATGACCTGCTCCAGGTCACAGGGCTTGGAAGAGTCAGATTAAAGCCCCACAGTCCACAGGCTCCTGCCACCCCTGCCTCCTCGCTATGCTTGTCAAAATGGCAGGTGTGACCTGCCCAGACATAGAGAAGACTTTTGGGCAAAGCTGAGAACAACCAAGATAATTTAAAAGTGGGCGTGGGGGAAGAGGGACAGTTTCATTGTAGCCTTGGTTGAATTTCGTTCTCTTCAAAGTCACCGTTTGAAGCTGGCTATTTGTGAAATCACCAAGAGTGTGCTTGCTTTTGTTATTAATTAAGAGCATCATTCTTTTTAAGCATTCATTTATCAAACTGTTCTTTGTCCTAATTTCTTTTATTTTTTTAATTTTTAAAATTTTAATTTAAAAACATTTTTATTTTATGTTGGAGCATAGTTGATTAGCAACGTTGGATTACTTTCAGGTATTTTTTGTTGCTTTAGTCACTAAGTTGTATCCAACCCTTTTGTGACTCCATGTCTACCAGGCTCCTCTGTCCATGGGGTTTTTCTACGCCAGGGAATCTTCCCAATGCAGTGATCAAACCTGCATCTTGTCTCCTGCCTTGGGAAGAAGATGCTTTACCACTGAGCTATCTGGGAAGCCCCTGCTTCAGGTATTCATCAGAGTAATTCAGGTTCTAGCTTCTTTTAAACATGGCCATGGGGGTGGGTGAAAGTAGAAAAACATAAGTGGGGGAGAGCTCAAGATCAGGAATCTGGAAAGTTGGGTCTGTCTCAGACCTGCTCCTGACCTTCAACAGGATCTTGGACACTTGACTTCCATGAGCCTCTGTTTCTTTCCCAAGTGGGAGGTTTTGATTTCTACCCCCGCTTCCTGTCACGGATGCTGTGAGAATGGAAATGAGATGAAACAGTAAAAACTACAAAGGATTATGCAAATCAGGTTTGTTGCTAAGGAAAGTATTACTATTAATATATAAAAACAGTTGGCTAACATTGGTAGAAAGCATGCACTGTTGTTCCCAGTTAGAAAAATGTTATCAGCAACAATTGAGGGCAACACATATTTACTCGTCCTTTGAGGTCCAGGGAGCCACCAGCTGTAGGCTAAGACTTAATCAGTCACTCATTAATTCATTCCATGACTGGGGACATCATGTGAGTCAGACCTGGGCTAGGGAGGTGCTGAGATGAAGCAGGCACAGAGCAAAGAAAGAACAACCTTCACCCACTCGACCAGTGAAGCAAAGTAAGATGAGGACATAACAGAAAGAAGAATTTCCATGGGAGCCCAGAGAAGTGAAATGTGGGTGGGTTGGGGTGAATACATGCTCTTGGTGGCTGTGAGATTTAGTCAAGTTTGTGCTTTTCTTCTGTGAGCTCTTACTCTCAGCCTTCACACTCCACCAGGGTCTCCCCAAGCATCTCCCCAGGGAACTGAACTGCAGAGGAACTACAGGACTTCAAATGACAGGGCCCTTTGGACTGAGCTAGCTGGTCTACCTCCAGCTGCTCTAAGTGCAGACCTCAGGAACTCCTCAGAGAAAAGATTCTCAAGGGAGCCTCCTAGGTCACTGTCTCAGGCATGTTCCATCTATTCATTCACTCATTCCTCTATCCATCCAACCATTCGTTCCTTCACTCATCAGCTCTCACTGATCCACATACATTTGACCAGTTGACAACCATCAGTAAACAGCCCTCAGCACAACCTACATCTGGAATTCACTTTCATTCAACAGACATTTATTGGGAGCCTGAAACTGACCAGAAATTGTTCTGTCATGAGGCCTTTTTGACAGATTTCTTCAGAAGCTTGCATAAATTCAACTCTACATTACCAAGGAGGTAATTTCCTCTTTACACATCACTCATTACAGGAAAGATAATTCATCCATCTGGCAAATATCATGACTCTTTAAGTGGATACATAATATTCCATACTGCCTAAACTGCATGTATAATATAAAATCCAGATTCACTTAACTGTTAGGGCTGTAGGGACTACAGAGATCATCACAGATGACGTAACTAAGGCCTAGAGAGCAGGGAGTAAAATATTCAAAGTCATATAGTAGGTTAGTGGTGGAGCTAAGGCTCTAATCTCCTTATCCCAGAGCAGGTTTCAACCCCATATTATAGTATGTTCTAATATTATATGGTTTCTAGAAAATACCAAATGAGTTTGAAGAAATCTCTTTTGGATTCCATTTTCTTACCTATGAAAAAAGTTTGCTACTGATTTCTAATCTACCTTCCTGCTCAGTTTCTAAATCTCTTTAAATAAAAAAAAAGGTGGGGAATGGCATGTAATCTAATAAATGTCAGGAAGCAGAATGAATCGGCCTATGATTTCTGCTCAACTCTAGGACAGTTGTCTATTACCACTGTTAGCCCATTTGGAGCCTTGGGTGGCTGGCCTGAGGATCCTAGGTCCAGGATGAAAGTGAAGTCTTCTGTCTGCAGTTCTGGTCCATGCCCACCTTAAAGGCTGAGCATGTCTGAGTTTGAGCTACAGGTATCAATGAAGTGGGTAGAATTAGCCTCTTCTAAAATTAGCCTGATCCTGCAAACATGAGTGTCACACTCACATGCTTGGTACCATTCCCAGCTCCAGACTCCTTTGTCTTAGGTAGCTGGTGAAGCTTGAAGCATCACAACTTCTGCTCATTGATGGAGCCAACCATCCATTCATTCAACCAGAAGACATCAACCACTGGACCTTGTCTAGTCCAATGAGAGTTGCTTTCCAAGATTTATAGAAATTCAGTCAAATGACCCTCCAGATAATCAGCACATTGAGGGTATGGGCTGTGTCATTCATTTGGTATCTCAAGTACCACCCATGGTAGATGCTCTATACGTGATTGTTAGTTGAATGGAATATCTGCTGGAAAATTTCTTACTGATTTGAAGGCAGTGGGCAAAATCACCTAACCTCTTTAACTCTCACTTTTTTCATGTCTAAAATGAGAAAACTGGTAACACTGACCTGAAATGACTCTTGGGAGGCTTGGACAAGGAAACCTACATGGAGAAAAAGACTTTGTAGATGGAAGAGCCCTAAGAAAAATGTTAGCTCTTGTTCCAGCTATGTGATATCCTAGATGGCCAACCAGCAGAGAGGCAGCCAGGACTGGAAGAGACAAATCAGGCTGAGTAAGATCTTGAAAGGAAAACTAAGAGAAATATAGTATTTGGAACCTAAAGAATAAGTCCTACACAAGAGCTGTCTGGTCATTCAATTGCTTTTCAATAGGAAAGAAAAAAGAAAAAAAAGATGGACAAATAAAAGACGTTGTGGCCACTCACAGTCTAAATAAGAATTTTGACGACAAGCGAGCTTTCCTTCTTGTGGTTTTGGTGTGGACTTGGAACCAGATTACTAAGTGATAACTCACCTCTGCGGTGTCCTGCTATGCACAGGCCGTTTTCTGTACCTTATCCCATCTAATTAGGAATTTGAGGGAGATTCAAAACTGCCATCCCATAGTTATTTGGATTCTGGAATCCAAGGATCTGGGAGGGCTCAGGTCAAAGGTTTTCCCATTATTAAAGTGTCCAGAATGACAGAAAGATCCAACACCCGCCGCCTGACCTCCACCTTCACCTCTGTCCCTCCCCTCCTGCCGCCCCAGCCATGGTCTTATTCAAATAAACAGTCTCAAGTCCCAAGCGGAGTTCCTTCGAAGCCAGGGCAGCAATCCTAATTGTGGTTTAATGAGGCCCGGGTTTGCTCTGACCGGGCTGTTTACTGAAGCAATTTCAATTTGCTCCTTCTGGCCCAAGGTGGCAGCCACTGGCTAGCCTGTGCAGGATAAATGTCACTGTGGCAATGGGGGAGTTGGACCACTGCCCCCACCCCGTCCCCTCACTGAGCAGAAGGATCCCAGGAATAAGGAGAAGGAAGATGCAGATGTGGTCCCTAAGGGCCAGCGAAGCAGTAAGTAAAGGAGGGACATAACCTGTGAAAGAGGGGAGCAGGAGTGCTCCGGGGACCTCTGGGTCAAAGGAAGAGCTGGTCCAGGAAGGCTTCCAGGAGGAAGCGTCATGTAGCAGCTGTTCAGGGTCTGATGCCGTTCTCGAACCCAGAATGCGGTGTGCTTTCCCACAGCTTGTGGCCATCCCAGCAAGCTGCAAAGGGCTTTCCTGCCCTCCCTGTCCAGGAAGTGACAGCAAAATTCTCTTAGCTGTGAAATCACAAAGAAACACACATTTTTAAAGTGATTTGTCCAGTGTGACAGCTCCTTCTGCAAAGGGAAGTGCTCCCAATCTGAAGGCCCAGCCTCTGCTGCTTTCAGCTTGTGATTTTTGTCTGCAAGGGTTCAGAGGGGAGCAGCAGAGAAGAAAGAGAAGGGAGATGAGGTTTACTGAAATGTATAAGCAAATTGCATTTCCTTGAATATCCTAATTGGTCAGTTCTATTGTCAATATCCAGAGGAGGAAGCTAAGGCTTGGAGAGGAGGCCCTTCACTCAAGATCGTGCGGTGCTGGATCCAGAATACCTCCAGAATTATGCATTGACTCACTGATCACTGAGAGCCAACTACATACCAGGTGTGGCTCTAGGTGCTGAGGATGTATCTGGGAATAATCAAAGAGCCGGCCTCATGGAGATGAGATTCCAGGCAGGGAGACAGACCGTGAACACACTGATATATAATATAATGCAACATCTGTAAGACACGTCTGACTCAAAGCTATGCTCTCTCTTCTACCACATTCAGCGTCCCCCGAAGCCATGAGTATCTGGCTTCAGACGGTCCCTCAATCCTTTTTATTTCAAGGGGCCCGACGTTCAGGCTTCATAGCCTGCTGCCTATCCACACGCCCTCCATAAACCCTAAACGTCCCTTTGGGGGTTTGTGCCATCCCCACAGAGCCATCACGGCATCAAAGAAGAGCTCTGTTCTCTGCCTGATGCCTGCAGAGCAGCTGTCCTTGGCAGGCCTGGAATCCCCAAAACAAGTCGGCCCCTGGGGTTCTCTCATCCTTCCTGGAGGTACCCTCTGAAGTTCCTGGCGAGGAAGTTCTGGTTCAGATAAAGGTTACCCAAATAGCTCCAGCAGCCCAAAATGTGGTGGGAGATTTACAGGAAGCGGGGAGGGGTGGTACTTCCAGGAGCCGTAAATCTCCCCTGCCCAGGGCTGGGGAAGAGAGTGCATGGCCGACACTAAATCAATTTCATTGGCGTGCTCCGCTGTTTCTGCACTTGGACGCTGGGCCCGGAGTGGGAAGGAAATAGTTGTCAAACATCAGGAATGATGAGGACAGACCCCGGGATCCGAGGTTGTGATTTCCTGTGGACCGGAGAGTTTGCTTGGTCTTGGTCTTTTCTTGAGGGTCTGCTTCCCAAACACCTCCATCGCAGGAGTGAGTAACCGAAACTCCATGGCCTTGTGTTCTAGACAGCATTGGCCCCTGGGGTCTTTTCACCAAGATCCTTCTCCTGGGCTCCCTCCAACCAGCTCTCTGCCTGGCTGGCTCCATCTCATCAGGCATATTTTAGCTCAAATATCCCTTTCCAGAGAGACTTTCACTGGATGGTCCATATAAAATCAGCAGGAGGGGTAGACTGAGAGTTTGAGATAGATATGTACACACTGCTATCTTTAAAATAGATAACCAAAAAGAACCTACTGTAAATAGCATTACAGAATTCTGCTCAATACTCTGTAGTAACCTAAATGGGAAAAGAGTTTGAAAAAGAATAGATACATGCATATGTATAACGGCATCACTTTGCTGTACATCTGAAACTAACACAATACTGTTTATCAACTATGCATGTGTGTTCATTCCCTTCAGTCGTGTCCAACTCTTTGCAACCCTATGGACTGTAGCCCACCAGGCTCCTCTGTCCATGGGATTCTCCAGGCAAGAATACTGGACGGGATTGCCATGCCCTCCTCCAGGAGATCTTGACCCAGGGATAGAACCCACATCTGCCTTCATCTCCTGCATTGCAGGCAGATTCTTTATCCACTGAGCCACCTGGGAAGGCCCATTAATCAACTATGCTCCAGTATAAGGCAAAAATTGTATTTAAAAAATAAAGTCAGCCCGTGGACCCCACTGCTGTCTCTTGGGAGCTCTCTGGTATAATGCCTTTGTGGACAATCCTGTATGAAGAATCCTGTTGATGGAATCACTGTGACTGCCATACATCCCCACACTGTCAGCTCCATGAGGTCTGACTTGTCTGCTATGGCATTCCTGGTATGTAGTGCAGGACTTAGGATATTGTTTTTGTTATTCAGTTGCTAAGTCATGTTTCACTCTCTGTGACTCCATGGACTGCAGCATGCCAGCCTCCCCTGTCCTTCACTGTCTCCAAGTTTGCTCAAATTCATGTTCATTGAGTCAGTGATGCCATCCAACCGTCTCATCCTCTGCCCACCCCCTCCCTGCTTTCCTTTTTGCCTTCAGTATTCCCAGCATCAGAGTCTTTTCCAATGAGTTGGCTCTTCACATCAGGTTGCCAAAGTATTGGAGCTTCAGCTTCAGCATCAGTCCTTCCAATGAATATTCAGAAGTTGATTTCCTTTAGGATTTGCTGGTTTGATCTCCTCGCAGTGCTTGAACTAAGTATATAATAGGTGCTGAATAAAGATGGATTGAATCAAATAATCAATGAATACATTAAGTACCAAAAGTCTTCCACCCTACTCTGCATCTTACCTCCTGAGTAGCAAAGATGGATGGTGAAGGAGATACACTTATTCAGCCCAAGCACTACAAATGTCTTTTCACCAAAAGCAATCACGGTGTGTGCTCAGCTCTGGGAGAGATGATGGCAGAGGCAATGACTGTTTGTCTGGTGCTATAGAAAGAGCTCACGGAAGCAGAGCTCTTCCTCTGTTACCCGAGGGTCTGAAACCCCGAGGCTGGGTTCTTGGGAGTACATGGCTGAGAAGGCTGACCTCTCGTTCCTACCTGCTTCCTTGTGTTCTGCTGTTTCCCATACAGCCTCTCCAACTCTGAAGGCCAAGAGGGAGCTGCAGTCAGGTCCTCTCCTCTTGCCTGTCTGCTTGGCCCCCACGCCACAGTCCTCCTCCTTTCTTGCCCCTTCCAGGTACAGAACTTCCAATGACCTCTCTTCTTCACTTGTAAGAGGCTGGCCTTCCCGGGAGGCAGAGATGGATCCAATTTAGTCAGAAGTCTTTGAAGATCATCTGTCCCCAGTTTGTCATGTTTCTGATGAGTGAGTTGAGCGTCAGAGAAGAAAAGGGACTTTTTAAAGGTCACACAGCACTAAGCAGAAGCCTGAGTGTCTTGACTCTGAGGCCAGTGCTCCTTGGGTCATATCTACCTTCTTGTCTTGGAGAAGCTTGTGGCTGCTAGGAAGGGATGGGGAGGGCGTTGATTGCCCCGCTCTGTTGCAGAGCAGACCAAGCATGGTTGATGTGATGGAGAAAAAAGCATGGAAGAAACCTGGTCTACTGGCCTGGTGGCCTTGGCGGATGCTTCCATGTCTGAGGCTCATTTGTAAAATCTCCCAGAGGTGAACCTGAAGACAAGGGAGAACATGGATGGCAGGTCAGTGCCTGGTGAAGGTCAGGGTTCTTCTCTGTTGCTTCCTTCTTCCTTCATACAGTTTTTTGGTGTCTCTTCTCTCACTCTCCCAAATCCTATCACTGCCTCCCTCCAATCTCTCCCCACTCCCCAGCTTGCCAACTATTTCAATCCCACTCATGTCTACTGTGGTCCCTGGTTTCAGGGATGTCCCTCCCTTGCTACCTAACCCAATTAAAAAAAAACAGTTTTTTTTTTAAATTTCAATCATCTCTTCCAGGAAGCCTTCCAGGATTTCCAGTCCCATTTTGATGGGAAGAAAAATGTCTGACAACAGGTTCAGCTTCTTTTTCTGGTTATAAGTTTAAATGGTCAACAACTTTTAGTATTCATTCATTCACTCAACACACGTTGTAGGCATGACATCAACTTCAAGAATATAAAGACAGATCAGATAAGGCCTTTTCTCTCCAAGAGCTCCCAGGCTAGTAAGAGAGGAAGACCCAAAGGCAGTTACATGATGAAGTGCTAACAGGTCTAAAGAGCAAATCAGATCAGCTAGGTTAGTGTTAGCTGCTCTAGCAATGAGCCCCCAAATGTCTAAGCTTAACACAATAGGAAGGGATTTCCCGCTCATGAAACTCCACGGCTGTGTGCTGGTTGGCAGAAGGTCAAGTGGGAATGGTCACTGCCAGCGAGATGAGGCCATTTCTTCAGCCAGGGGGAGAAGGGACAGTTCAAGGGCAGATAAGTCAAGCCAGCTCAGGGATTGGTTTAAACTAGAGCTCACATGCTTGCTGCATGCATGCAAAATTGTCCTCATTCAAGCCAAGTCAATGATGGCCCTTTTTTTTTTTTTCCAAGGTGGAAATGTACAATTTCTTTTTGTACAATTTTCTTTTAATCAAGGGATAATTGCTTTATAATGTTGTGTCCATGCGTGCTGCAGTCCATGGGGTCGAGAAGAGTTGGACACGACTGACTGAGTGACTGACCTGAAATGAATGTTGTATCAGTTTCCGCTGTATAATGAAGTGAGTCAGCTGTGTGGACACATATATCCCCTCCCTCTTGAGCCTCGCTCCCCATACCCATCCCACCCCTCTAGGGCATCACAGAGCACCAAGCTGAGCTTCTGTGCTAATCAGCACCTTCCCACAGCTATCCATTTTACATATGGTAATGTGTGTAAGACAATGCTTCTCTCTCAGTTTGTTCCACCCTCTAGAAACATACAGTTCCAAAGAAGACAAGAGGGACACCAGTTTGGGAAATCTCCTCTTGGCTGGCTTGCCCTCTTGTTGTCAGGTCACTCAGCATGAGGGACTTGCTTTTAGGAAATGCCTCAGTCCCCATTTTCTATCTTTGCTGTGTGGCTGGATGAATTCCAAGAGACAAAAACACTAAAGGAGGGTGCACTTAGCTCTGACTTGTTAAGGTTGTCCCAGTAGGGAGGGTGGAAGGAACAGGAGATGCGTCTGCCAATGG
The DNA here is from genome assembly GCA_007570785.1 of Antilocapra americana. NCBI lineage: Eukaryota > Metazoa > Chordata > Mammalia > Artiodactyla > Antilocapridae > Antilocapra > Antilocapra americana. The sequence continues at coordinate 4,124,768 of ML660778.1, forward strand.
GGAGTCAGCCTCAAGTCTGCATGAGCATGTGGTTTGCAAGGTGATGGGACACCCAGCCAGGGGTGCAGATGACTTTTCAGGGAAAGATCCTCTGACCACATCCTGTCAAGGAACTAGAGTTCATTGAGGCCAGAAAAGACCCTGATGCTGGGGAAGATTGAGGGCAGGAGGAGAAGGGGGCAACTCAGGAGGAGATGGTTGGATGTCATCATTGGCTTAATGGTCATGTATGTGTTTAGTTGCTCAGCTGTGTCCAACTCTTTGCGACCCCATGGACTATAGCCCACCAGGCTCCTCTGTCCATGGGGATTCTCTAGGCAAGAATACTGGAGTAGGTTACCATGCCCTTCTCCAGGGGATCTTCCCAACCCAGGGATCTAAACCAGGCCTCCCACATTGCAGGCAGTTTCTTTACCGTCTGAGCCACCACGGACATGAGTTTGAACAAACTCTGGGAGATAGTGAAGGACAGAGGAGCCTGATATGGTGCACTTGAAGGGTGTCAAAGAGTTGGACACGACTGAGTGACTGAACAACAACATCATCATTTGAATCCCTGGTATAGCATTTCCCTGAGGGTGGCCCAGTCTCAGTTTGGATTATCTCACTAAGCAGACGGGTTGTGTCAGGAAACTCCAAGAGAAAGACATCCTTAGATTCAACTATAAGACTTTCCAACCCCAGACCCTCTTAGAGCCCCAGATCATCTTCATCCTTCATTTTACACTCAAGGAAACAGAAAGGAGAAGGGACCTGCTCATGTCTTCAGCAACTTCATTGCAGGTCCAGGAAGGGAAGCCAGCTCTCCTTACACCCATTCTTGGGTTCTTCCCACTCGATTTTGTCAAATCTGTTTACAAAAGAGAAAAACCAAAGGAGCTGTATTTCTTCCAACTTGGTTTCGAATCTCCAAGGTTTTCTTGGTGAGACAGAAGGCACGTGGGAGGCTGGAGGAGGGTCCCGCTTCTCCAGGGGACCGGAGGTGTTGGGGGAAATGTGACACAAGGAAATACACTGGTGAAGAATGAAAACAGGGGAAAGGGAGCAATTTTCCAACCTTCAAGCAAGTAGGAGAAAAGGCATCTCAGGAAATAAAAAATGACCCTTTCAGGAATGTTCTTTCAGAGAGTGAACAAGGAGCCCACACATCTCTTACATAAAGTTAATAGTCTGGTTACCTGATTTTTCAGCATAATTGATGGGATCACAACATAATCACTTCAGCATTCATTAACAGATCTCAAAAACTAGCTTTAACAGTTGCCACACACACACACACACACACACACGCACACACACACAAATTTGCAGGAAAGATAAATCCCTGCTGGAAGGAATTGATTTCAACGCACCACAGACGGGTCTGTGCAGATAGCAGTTCCCTGGGAGAAGGGCTCATCTCTCTCAGTTGTGTTTATATCTGCCTCTCTTCACCACACAGGACGACCCACCCCAGGATGCTCGGAGAATGCTCCTCCAGGCAGCCTGCTGGTTCCCAGGGTTGGGAGAGACAGCAGGGAAGGCCAGGGAGGTGCAGCAACACTCCAGTCTCTGCAGCTCCAATCCTGCCACTCACTCGCTGCAGCACAAGGTCAGGGCTTCCCAGCAGTGTCTGCTCTTATTCTGTGCAGATACCAGCCCTCCCCAGAAAGCACCCCCAGGCGCCAGGGGCTGGCGTGTGTGTGGGGGGGGGCGGGGGGTGGTGAGACCATGCTCACCCAGAGTGTTAAGTGCTCTGCAGGAAAACCTTGAAATAGAAGGAGAGGAGAGGATGATTATCTCTGGAGGGGAGGGACTCTTGCTTCGCCTGCCCCGAGATGGTGATACTCAAGTGGGGCTTTGAAGGGTACCTCTGAAAAGGAGGAGGAGATTCCAGGCAGGAGCCTATAGACGGTGCATAGGCTCAGGGAAAGTGAAAGTCGCTCAGTTGTGCCCGACTCTTTGCGACCCCATGTACTATACAGTCCATGGAATTCTCCAGGCCAGAAGACTGGAGTGGGTAGCCTTTCCCTTCTCTAGGGGATCTTCCCAATCCAGGGATAGATCCCAGGTCTCTCGCATTACAGGCAGATTCTTTACCAGCTTAGCCACTAGGGAAGCCCACATAGGCTCAGAGGAGGACCCAGTAAGACCAGTGCAGAGAACTACTGTGAAGTCTGCAGAGCTGGTGTTCAGGGACAAAAGAGGGGCTAGACTCTCCTTTGCGTCAGGACAGGAAGGGGTGCATCCCACTTGGGGATACAAAGATCACCGCCTCACAACTGCTCCAAAGAGGGGACGAAGGGTCTGGTCTCCAGTCCCAGAGTTTCAGAGTGCAGGATGGGGTGCGGGGAATGGTCTCTTCCAGAAGCTCCCCACCTCCACCTACCGCCCCAGCAGTACCACCACCTCTCTTTGTCTGAAGCTTCAGTCTGTCTTTACAGCTGCCCAGAAACAAGCTTTGTTTGCCCAAATCAGGGGCCCGGCTCTGTGGCAAGGTGACTAGAACCCCTAAGCATCCAAGTGCTGGGAACAGAGTTGGAGGAGACCTCATAGGAGCCACTGGGTTTGAGACAGGTTGGGGAAGCTAAGGCCGGGAGAGGGGAGCTTGAGTGTGGCCCCTCAGGGAACTGGGGGCTGATCCTGATTCAGGGTAGCAAGAAGCCAGGTCTTGGGGCTCCAATGCCAGTGCTCCCACCCAGAGCCACTGTGCTGCCCAGCTCTGGGAGGCACCCTAGGGATGAAATGAAGGACACCCCCTGGGGTCGTGCAGGCACAACCCCACTCTCAGCTCTCCAGGCGGTTAGCAATCAGTTCGCCAGTGGGTGACTCCGATACTGAGCAGACACAGACCCTGATGCTGTTCATTGTTCTCAGCAGCTTAGTGGTCCACTGAGTCCAGGGTCAGTAACTGTAGCCCAGCATGAAGCCCTTGTCCCATCAGATCTTGCTCGTTGAGTTCAGTCGCTCAGTTGTGTTCGACTCTTTGCAACCCCATGGACTGCAGCACACCAGGCCTCCCTGTCCATCACCAACTCCCAGAGTTTACTCAAACTGGTGTCCATTGAGTCAGTGATGCCATCCAACCATCTCCTCCTCTGTCATCCCCTTCTCCTCCTGCCTTCAATCTTTCCCAGTATCAGGGTCTTTTCAAATGAGTAAGTTCTTCACTTCAAGTGGCCAAAGTATTGGAGCTTCAGCTTCAGCATCAGTCCTTCCAATGAATATTTAGGACTGATTTCCTTTAGGATGGACTGGTTGGATCTCTTTGCAGACCAAGGGACTCTCAAGAGTTTTCTCCAATGCCACAGCTCAAGAGCATCAATCTTGCTCGTTAATCACCACCAATGTTCCTGCAAAACCTGGGGAAGGATTCTCAGTTCTTCTCAAAATTGAGCCCAAGGCGGCCATTGCTAATTCTTTCATTCCAAATATTTTTGTGTCACGCCCCATTCCAGGTACCACTTAGAGTTGTCCATGATGCAGGTGCCACCTGCAATTTCTGACCCTCTAGCTCAGAGTCCACATGGGAGGTCCAGGCCAGAGGAGGATGACCTGCCCACTATCACACATCAGTTATCAAACCCAGTCTCTTGACTTCTGGGCCTGTTTCCTTTCTCATCCATCACAATGCCTCCCAACCAAGCTCCCTATTAACACTATAAAGCTCCCTTTTAACACTGTAACTAAACTCAAGACCACAGTGAGGGACTTCCTTGGTGGTCCAGTGGTTAAGAATCCACCTTGCAGTGCAGGAGACATGGGTTGGATCCCTGGTTGGGGAACTAAGATCTCACATGCGGCAGAGCAACTAAATGTGAGTGCTGCAACTGCTGAGCCTGGGCACTGCAGCAAAAGATCCCACATGATGCAACAAAGATCTTGGGTGCAGCAACTAAGACCTGACACAGTCAAATAAATAGATAAATAAAAATCTGCCCCCTAAAACCACAATGAGCACCAGCCCTGAGTGAGGAAAACATCAATTTCTTGTCACTTGCTTGTCAGGAAGCCACAACTAGCTGAATTCTTGCTGCCTTTATCATTTACAGATGGGATTGTGTTTGGTGGCTTAACTTCACCAAGCAATTTACATACATCCTATCTTGCAAGAGACCTCGTAATGTGAGTATGAATGAAACCACTTCATATATGAGGATACTGAGGTCCAGGGTGGCAGATTGGCTGGTCCTCAGAGGTCACACAGCCAGCAGGGGCCAGGTCAAGGTCTGAGCCACACCCCATCCAGAAGCTGAGTGCCTCTCACGGCACCTAGTTGCCTTTCCATGCACACGCTGTGTTCACTGCTTCATTCACCCTCAGACTTGTCATCACTTGTCATGGATTTAAATTTTAAACTTCTTCCTTCGAAATAGTCTGCTTTCATTTGGCTTTGGCTTCTGCAACTGTGCAGTTTGAGAACAATATGAAAATCAGCATTTCATCAAGATGTAAAGCTTGTTAAGTGAGATCTTGAAATCCCTAAAAATTATTCTTCCAGGATCCAGCACAACAAAGGATGCTTGAATTGTCAGCATTTATTTTGAAAAAACAAAAAAACCAAAACTGAAATAGATGTCCGTGAATTTCTAAAATATAAGCCCGAATGGAGACCGTTGAGGGATTTTCCACCCTGTGAGTTTTTTTGTAGTGAAGGAACCTCATTGCAATAGTTCAGTGAACACGGTGGAGTAAGGAAATAGAGGAGCTGAAAGTGGGAGACCGGGACCTTGCTGTGTGATTTTGGAAAGTGTTTTCCCCTCTCTGGGTCCCAGTTTCTCCATCAGTCTTATGAAGGATAGAACTATTTCTGTAACTAGTCCTCCTTCTGGAAATTCAGTCCCATGTGCAATTGTTATTTTTTAGTCACTAAGTCATGTCTGGCTCTTTTGAAACCCCATGAACTGTAGCCTGCCAGGCTCCTCTGTCCATGGATTTCCCAGGCAAGAATACTGGAGTGGGTAGACATCTTCTCCAGGGAATCTTCCTGACCAGGGATTAAACCCATGCCTCCTGCATTGGCAGGCGGGTTCTTTACCACTGAGCCACCAGGAAAGCCCATGTGCAATAACAGGGATGAAATTTGTGCCTGAGAGTAGCTTGACGATCAGCCCAGACCACACCAGCACCCACCCCAGACCTATAGAGACCCCCCCGCCATGCCACAGGAGGGCTGGAAGCTTTAGGGCCTTCCCAGACCCTGGCTCTATGTGTGATACGTCTACTCCTCTGTCTCTTTCCAGCTGCATAGGGGCCCCAGGGAGGCACAGGTAGGGGTCCCACCTTTGGATAGTGCTGATAAGAAGGAAGGATTCAGGCAGAGGAAGAAGGAAAATTCTGGAACCCCACCACAACCAGGAAGCCATCCCAGCAATTCAACGAAAAGGTTTTGATGTGGAAACCAGTACTCTGGCCAGAAGTCGACCTGTTTGGAAGCCAGTGCTATTTACAGGGGCCTCCCAAGTGATACTAGTGGTAAAAACCCACCTGCCAGTGCAGGGGACGTAAGAGATGCGGGTTTGATCCTTGGGTCGGAAAGATTCCCTGGAGAAGGGCATGGTGACCTACTCCAATATTCTTGCCTGAAACATCTCATGGACCAAGGAGCCTGACTGGCTACAGTCCATGGGATCACAAAAGAATCACATGACTTAGCTACTAAGCAAGAGCACAAAAAACCTTCCTGCTGGGACCTGGCCTCTCACTGGAGATATCTACATGTTTTCCTAGAAGTATCTCTTCTCTGCTGTCTCCTCCACCGGCTTGGGTCAGCTCTGGCTCCCTGGCCACCACCACCCCACCCCCCAACACTTGCATCTCTAAAAGCTCTTTCTAACCTGGAAGGTATCGTCTGCCTTCCCCCCTCCCGACCCCCAACCATGATCTTCCAAGAGCAAGGACTGTGTCCTGTTCTCCAACTTCTCCAGCCCAGCTCCTGGCCAAGAATGGGTGCTCCATGAATGGCTGAACTAAATTCAGTTGCCTTGGGTAGGTTCAACTTATTTAAAATGTTTCAGAGATCTGTCAAGATTTGAAACAAAAACAAAAATCAGAGTTGACAGTTTCAGCAGCCCTGGAAGCCTCGGTCGTCTGATAAGAGCTTGCCAGTGCCCCATCCCCATCCTGAAGGCTGAGTGATTAGCATGAAACTGAGATAGAGTGACATTCTGATGGAATCCTCTTCCTTTCTTTAATGGCCACTGGCAGCCTTCTAGCATCAGGTATGAAATAAATGGTGGTTGATCCAGCTCCTGTTTCAGCTCTTGGATGTTCTCACATAAAGATGCTATGTGAAGACTTCATATCTGAGAGAACAGCTACCACCTAAGAGAGTTTCCAGAAAGGCCACCTGTTCCTCCTTCTTCTTCTTTAGGAAAATGAAAGATTTGACTGCCACTCAACTCTGAGAGGTGGCAGGTCTGCTGGTATGAGCATCACTTTTGGAGTCAGGAAGATCTGAATTAAAACTCTGGTTCTGTAACAACTGGCCTTGTGACCTTGGGCAATTCTGTTCCCCCTCTCTGAGCCTCACTTTTCTTATCTTTAAAATAGGAACAGTGTTAGTCGCTCAGTCATGTCCGACTTTTAGCAACCCCATAGACTGTAGCCCACCAGGCTCCCCTCTTCATGGAATTCTCCAGGCAAGAATATTGGCGTGGGTTGCCATTCCCTTCTCTAGGGGATCTTCCCAACCCTAGAATCAAACATGGGTCTCCTGCACTTCAGGCAGTTGCTTTTACCATCTAAGCCACCCGGAGTATTACTGAGGATTAGGAAAAAAAACAAAAAAAAAAACCTGTGAGCACCCAGGATGGGGCTTGAGGCACAGTAGGTGCTGAGCAAGTGGTAGCTTTGATCTTGATGTTTGAAGGTGACTCCAGGCAAGCCACATGATTCCAGTTTGTGTAAGACCTGCTTCTCCAGTGGATCTTAGCCAAGTAGATTGAGGACAACTGGACTCTTCATGAAGTCATCTCCATGTAAAATGTATCTGAAACACCCCCAGACCCCACCTTAGGAAAGGAGTAAGGAAGGGGGGGGGGTCAAAGCCACAAGATACCCAAGAAGGAGGTGGCTGAGACCTTGAGTAGCCCATCTCCATTGCCAAGTCCTCTGCAGTGTTAGTTAGATGAGGTCTAATTATAGATCTTCATAGATCTTTATACCCTAACCCTTTAACTTTTGGGAAAGCGATGCTCAGTTCTGGCCCATCAGCGGGCATTTCCCTTGTTCTGCCTCCACTCTGGGTCAGGTCTTACGAGGAACTGGAATCAAAGGAGGGGATAGCAGGGCTGGCCCGGGAGCTCTCAAGTAGTCTGGTGGTCATCCGTGTTTATCTTTATTTCTTCTTTCTTTCCTCTTTGCTTCCTTCCTTCCTCTCTCTGGCTTCGCCAGGTCTTAGTTGCAACACATGGGATCTCTAGCTGCCGCATGTGAACCCTTAGTCAAGATGTGTGGGATCTAGTTTCACCTGACCAGGGATGGAACCCAGGCCCCCTGCATTGGGAGCACAGTATCTCAGCCACTTGACCACAAGAGAAGTTCCCAGCATCCATGTTCTTTAATCACACCCTCCCTAAGACCTGGCTTCCCTGGTGGTTCAGATGGTAAAAAATCTGCCTGCAATGCTGGAGACAAGTGTTTGATCCCTGGGTCAGGAATATGCCCTGGAGAAGGATATGGCAAGCCACTTCAGTATTCTTGCCTGGAAAATCCCATGGACGGAGGAGCCTGGCGGGCTGCAGTGCATGGAGTCGCAAAAAGTCAGACACGACTGAGTCTAACATTTTCACTTTCTCTAAGGTCTGGCCTCAGACATGCTGCAGTGCTGAGCTGGGTTCTTATGTTGGAAACTAAAGTCTAGTTGGGATAGGGAAGAGGGTGATGGATCTACAACAGCTGTGGCCTGGCAGGGAAAACCTCTCAAAGCCAGGACCTTCCCATCTCCCCTGAGGAGGCAGCCACTGTCTGGTCCCTTGTGGAGGGAAGAAGGAAGTAAAGGGCCAATCAACTGAAGATTAGAAAAGCTGAGGCAGCAAGCAGGATTACCCCAGATAAGCAGAAGAGTTTCCAGTGAGAGTGAGGGCAATGGAGAGCTGGGTTTTAGGAAGAGACTGAAATTGCTTAAAAAAGGATTTTCAGAAGATTTACCAGGTGTGAGGAATGCAATCTTTCTTTGATATTCCCTTCAAACACTGCAGTCAAGATTTCTGTTGCCTCTAAACTGGTGGAGGCTGGATTGTCATCCACTGAGTGAAACATGGGTCTCAGGATCCCTTCACCTCCATGACAATCTGCTTTGGGCTCCAAGTGTCATGAAATGCCTTTTGCTCTCCCCTTCTCCCATAGCTAAGTTGGTAAAGAATCCACCTGCAATGCCGGAGACCTGGATTCAATTCCTGGGTTGGGAAGATACCCTAGAGAAGGGAATGGCTACCTATTCCAGTATCCTGGCCTGGATAATCCCATGGGCTACAGTCCATGGGGTCTCAAAGAGCTGGACACAACTGAGCAGCTTTCACTTTTACTTCACTTCCCCCATGCCAACCATGAGCCTCATGACAGTGGGGTTAGTGTCTCAACCATGATCGAGGCTCCATAAACATTTTTTTGAAGGAGTGGATGCTGAGGGCAAAGGTGGAAGGGGGCTTGAGCCAGACTCTACTGAGGTCATTTATCTGCACCCTCCCTTGGATCATTTGTTCTGATTACCAGTGGGGAGGTTTAAAGCCCTAGCCCATGCTCAGTCTAAGAGACCATACAGAAGGACAGAGAGGGGTGTCAGTGTCAATTGATGGACCTCCTTCGAACCCTTCCTGCCTTGTCTGTTGGCAGGATGGAGCTGAAAGGGAATGCAGCCCTCTGGGAGGTGAAGCCAGGCAGAGATGATGATAAGAGGAAGGAATAGGACAGCAGGCTAGAGGGTGAAGGAATGGGAGGGAGAAAGAGGCCACAGTCAGATATAGGGAGAGGAGGACAGGCGAGATGGAGGGTGACAGGCATGGCGGGAAGGATCCTAGCTGGCACCAAGAGATGGGAGAAGGCGAGCCCAAGGCTCATGTCCTACATGAAGGATGCCACTCATCCCATTGCACAAATACAGAAGAGCTTTCAAAATGTGCCTGGTGCTTTGGTCCATCATCTCCACCCTCCCAGCTTCCTCTCTTCCTCTGAGACACAGATAAGGCTGGATTCCCCATCCATCTACACAGCATTCCAAACGGATCTTCTGGATGAGGTCTTAGGCGGAAAACCTTGGTTGGAATGAAATCCTTCTCCCCAAGTGACTCCACCTTCTCGCACAGGTTCCCCACTTGTCTCACCTCCACTCTCTGGTTAACAGACAGATGGAGCCCCCTTCTGAGGATGATGGCTGGAGGCCCACTTTTCCGGAACAAAGCAGTGACTTCCTCCAGCGCCATCATGGACCACCCCCCTCCCTCCCCAAGTCCTCAGGGAAGGGCAATTTGTGGAAACAGAGCTGCTGGGTAATAGATTTCTCTGTCAACATGATGAGTGAAAGAAAGACCAAGGTAATTACCAGCAATGCACTGCAATTATTGCTTCTGCCTCCCCATCCCCCACCCCTCACCCCACCCCCACCCCCCAGCAACACATCCCCATTTAATTTTCATTTAAAACAAAACAGTTGCCACAGACCCAAGGCTAAAAACAGAAATCCCTTTCAGCTCCTGGCAAATTAGCAGGGATGTCTTATTATGGAAGTGGTGGGAGAGGAACTTCTTCCAGAGCAATACAGGAAGCGGGTCTCCCGGTCACTAGACATCCCCTGCCACACAGCTCCTCCAAGGCTCCAGGCAATTAACCTTGTCCCTCCAGGACCACAGAGCTCCCTCCCATCGCAGACCGTGTCAGCCTCTTTCAAAGCCCTCGCCTGAGCCATTCTGTCAAAAATCAGTAGCACCTTGAGGAGGCCTGAGGTCAGGGGACTTCCTTGCTACACAGGAAAGCGTGTTCTATCAGAAACGGGAATGTTCTCAGCCCCTCAGATCTTGGGCAACTAAAAATAAACGAATAGGCCTTAAATTAACTTTTTCTTTCTTTGGCCCCCTCCCTCCCCTGACTTTCCACCAAGAGTTTTTAACTTGAAGGAAAAGCATTTATTATCTGAGAGTGACACACAGGAAATTAGACTTATAAATTGTGCTTAAAACGTTATAGTTTCCAACTTTCTTTAATGCTAATCTTAATGCTAATAGGTTGTGAGATATGTGTTTAGACTTGAGAGAGATTTTTTTTTCTTTTTTAATTAATTCTCGGCTTCAGCACATGAAGCATTTGTGGTGGAGGAGTTCCAGGAGTTTCTATGCTATTGAAGAAGGGGCCTGCTGGAGGGGTTCGAATGGCCATTTCCCTAAAGAGACTTTCAGAAAAATTCAGTTCATCCAGAGAATCAAAGCGCTCACTCTCTACTGATGAAGCTCTGAAGACAGGATTTGTGTTGACATTCCACTCTGACCCAAGCCACCTCCAGCACCCTGGTCTGGATTCTACCCTCCTCTCTCAGGTTCTTTCTGTTCCTGTCAGAAATGCCCATAAAGCTTCCCACTCTGTGACCAGGTTCTTCCAGCGCCACCATTCTATTTACATGACTCCCCACCTGGGCTCCCACTGGGCTCCCTCACCTCCCTGTGTATTCTTACAATGCAGGCCCTTGCCTTTTGGCATTTGCATATTATCTGTTTTTCAGGATGGGCTTCCCAGGTGGTGCTAATGATAAAGAATCTGCCTGCTAATGAAGGAGACATAATGAGACCCGGGTTTAATTCCTGGGTCAGGAAGATCCCCTGGAGGAGGGCATGACAGCCCACTCCAGTATTCTAACCTGGAGAATCCAGTGGACAGAGGAGCCTGGCAGGCTACAGTCCATGGGGTCGCCAAGAGTCGGACACGACTGAAAGACAGCACGCACATTCTTCAGGACAGTTGTTATGTGAGAAAAACTTGTAACAATGCTGGGAAACCCTCTCCTCCAGGGCAGAGCTGACATCTCTGGGACCTGTAGCCCCTCCTAGACACCATGGTAACACCATAGACACCAAATCAGTGTGGTGGCGGGAGGGAAGGAGTTAGGAATTCTGGGTGTGTCTCCAGGTACAGGTATCGAGGCTGGGGGAAGGTGTGATGTGGGAGGGGACTTCTCATGGTGTGATGTGGGAGGGGACTTCTCATGGTTTTCCAGAAGAGCCAAAGACCTTGCCGGAGATTTTGGTTGATGGATTTGGGGGCCAAAATGAGCCCCCACTGGTGATTTGGAAAAGAAAACTTGCTTTCTCTTATCTTCAAGAAGAAAAATAAAATTGTTGTTGTTCAGTTGCCCAGTCATGTCCAACTCTTTGTGACCCCATGGACTGCAGCATGTCAGGCTTCTCTGTCCTTCACCATCTCCCGGAGCTTACTCAAACTCATGTCCACTGAGTCAGTGATGCCATCCAACCATCTCATTCTCTGTCATCCCCTTCTCCTCCTGTCCTCAGTCTTTCCCAGCAACAGGATCCTTTCTAATGAGTCAGCTCTTCGCATCAGGTGGCCAAAGTATGGCTTTCTCTTATCTTCAAGAAGAAAAATAAAATACATGGACTCTATCAGTGGAAGAGATTGGCTAGCTGGTCCCCAAACAACCCCCCATCTCCCCTAGATACACCATATGCTTTTTCCAGCCTCCCTTGCAATTGGTTGTGGTCACATGACAGAGTCTGTCAAAAGAATTGAGGAGCCATGCCACATGTCCCTCCCCCTAGTCTGTCGTTTCCCTCAGACAGATAGAGATGGTGGACCCAGTGATGCTCTCTAGGCTCTCAGTCAGTAGTTTTCAACTGGGGACAGTTTTGCCAACCACATGACACTGTCACATCTAGGGGTGTGAGTGTGCTGTGCTATTGGCATCTAGTGTGTAGAGACCAAAAGTTAAAATCCCTCAATCGTGTCCAACTCTGCGACCCCATGACTATACAGTCCATGAAATTCTCCAGGCTAGATAGAATACTGGAATGGGTAGCAAGTCCCTTCTGCAGGGGATCTTCCCAATCCAGTGATCGAACCCAGGTCTCCCGCATTGCAGGCTGGTTCTTTATCAGCTGAGACCAAGGATGCTGTTAAATGTCCTACAAAGCATAGGACAGCCCCCTCCAACAAAGATTGCTTGGGCTCCAAAACGTTAAAATGCCCAAGTTGAGAGACGCTGCTCTGGATGGAGGGAGCCTGGGTCTTGGAATGGCCGTTTGACTCTGCCAGCCTTCTGGCACTATCATAGAACAAGAAAGAGACTTCACTAGCTGACGTGCAGATTTTTTGGTGGTGGTTTATTAGAGGAGTCAGGCCACTGTGATGAGTCTGCTGTTCCTTGACACTAAATACATCGCCTGAAGCAGGAGGAGGGCTGGTACACACCAGGGGGGCTCGCTATGCTCCTCTGAGTCACAATCAACAATGATTCTCCATGCTTGCAACATCTCAACACTGTAAATTCCTACTGTCCCACCTCTACCCCACCTTGAAAAAGTTAAATGTGTCCACAAGTGTCACCTGAAAGTCACTGATGTCTTTGAAGTACAGACTGAATCTCAGACAAGTTCAGATGAGTTTAATAAGCTCTTTCAGAGGGTCTTCAGTCTTTGCACATAACTGAGGGTAGAGACCTAGCTAAGCTCAAGTCTTTGCCCTGGAGGAGTCATCAGTCCAGTGGGAGGGACAAAAACTTAAAAGGACGGTGGAACACTAAACAGCAAATGTTGTAAGGAAGACGGGCACAACTTGTGAGAATGTCATAGACTGTCTCGTGACACAGTGGCTTCCTTTCTCTGGGGCTCATTTCTAGAAGCCAGGGCTCCATGGAGGAAGGGCTGGGGAGAGCTCAGGGCAGCCGGACCCTGTTGATAGTACTCACTAAGTTCTTCATCAAGACACATGATCACTGCTCTCCTCTCCACAGCTCCAGCCCTGCCTTGGTCTGAAGCCTCTGCTTCACACATCTGGGTGATGGTGAAAGCTCTCTTGCCTCCAGCCACGTATTCCACCCTTTGTGCAAAAGTGCCACAAACTGCACATAAGAACACAGCAGTCACCAAGAGAGCCCCACACATGCTCAGTAAATATTTACTGAAAGAAAGAATAGATGGATGAACACCTACAGGTTTATGCAGCCAATTCTTTCCAACAAGAATGGCTTGTTTCCATCTTTTCCTCCAAAGGTTTATCTGGTCTACTTTTCTGGTTATATCTCCATGTTGCTATGGTCTGGTAGAAGATACAGACCAAGAAATAGACAAGAGCAAGATGCAGGCTGCAGAGAGAACACAGTAAAGAATGTGCCTCCTAGACTTGGGGACCAGAAAAGGTTTCCAGATGGCAGTGACACCTCAGTTACAATTTGCAGGAGGCATGGAATTGGGAGAGGTCAGGTTGGGGATGTGAGATGAGGAAACAGAGCTACCCATATGATGGTGGTCCCTCGGGGGAGAGAGAAGAAGCTACTTTTGAGGAGCAATGTTGGCAGAGGATGAGGTGAGAAATGACAGGAGTTGAGCTAGACAGGTGAACTGTGGCCAGACCATGCAAGCACTGTCTGATGGTGGATAGGAAACTACAGGAGGCTTAAAGCAGGGAAAACATGGTCCTCTGCGTGCTCCAGAGGGATCAGTCACGCTGCCCTCTTGAGAATGGATTCGAAGTGTACATCTGGAGGTGGTCACAGTCATGGGAGTGGGGTGGAGGGGTGCACTTCCAGAACTACAGTGCTGGGAGTTGGATCCAGAGAAACTTGGATGAGACACTGGACTCCAGTTCCATCCTTCATACGGGTGCCAGAGAGATTTTGCAAACACTGATCTGACCGTGTCCCTCTCCTGCCCCAAGTTCTTCATTGGCTCTGAGTGCTACAGGATCAAATACCAACTCTTCACAATCAAGTTCCTGCAAAGTTCTGCTTTGTTTATGTCTTTCTGGATGCATCCTCTCATTATCTTGAACCTTACCTTGGCAAGCCTAGAACTGCTCTCCCACTCTAAGTCTCAGTTTTTGTATCTTTTTCTTCACAAAATAAATCCTCTTTGTTTCCATCCAGGCCGGGGTTGTTCCTTTCCTCTGTAAGTACTTGTATTCTGATTGGCAATCTGCCCACCTAGACTGGGAGCTTCCTGAGGACAGGAACTGAATCACTTGGCTAAATGAGCCCAGCACCCAGCATGGTGCCTGAGCACCACACATGCTCAGTAAATATTTACTGAAAGAATGAATAGATGGAAGAATACCTACAGGTTTATGCAGCCAATTTCTTCCAACAAGAATGACTTGTTTCCATCTTTTCCTCTGAAGGCTTACCTTTAAGGTCTTCAAAAATATGTTAGAACTAAGTGCTACATTAAATAGCTCTCAAGAAGGTTGTAGCTTTAAAAACAAGAGGTTCATTTCTTTTTCATACAATCATGAAGGCTGGGTGGGATATTTGGGTGGGTGTTCCCATAGTCAGGAATACAGGTTCACTGTGCCCTGATATCTTCAGCATGTGAGATCCAGGAGGGAAATGCATGGAAGAGTACATTCAGAAGATTCTATTGCTTAGGTTTAGATGTATGACACATCACACACCCTTTTTGCTCCCACCTTGAGGACAGACTTTGGCATGGTGCCAAGTGAGCCTCAAGGAAGGATGGAAAACATGGGGTGTCTGGGCAACCAGGTTGCCAGCTATCTGGGAAAGCATGATTTAATGGAGAGCTGACCGGCTTCACCATAAAATCTGGCCCAAATGTCACCAACCTGAAGACTTCCCAGCCCCGTGAGCCTGTGGGAATTTCTTGTCATTCAGCATCGGTGGACCATTGTGCTTCCTACTAACATGGCCAAGATCATACACCCTCTGGTTCCCTGTGCCTGTGCTAGCTTCTCTCCTTGGCAGAATTACCAAGAAAACCATTTATATCTTTCTTTCCTCCCCCTTTGACTTTGTAACAAAGCAGCAGAAAGACCACTGCAGTCAGAATCAGGAGAATTGGCTGATTAGCTGTAGGCAGTCACTGTCCCCTTTCTGGGTCTCAGTTTCCCCAAGTACATTAACAAAGAGAGTGGGCAAAGTGCCTTTTAAGTTCTCTCTCACTTCTATTATTCCATGGTGCTGGGTCCTCAATGAGCAGATTTCAGCCCTCAGCCCTGGCCTCACTGTCCCTTTTCAGTTCTGCAGGAATCTCGACCCTGGGCTCACTTTGAAGGGTACCCCTGATCACCACCTGTGCACTCATAAGCCTGCAAGAGAGAAAAAAGCTGGGAGAACTGGATCCAAGGATTGGCTTCCTCATTCTGCAGCCTTGTGTAATGGGTGAATATTTTCCTGAATCTGCCTTCTCTCTTATAAATGAAAATCCCCATATGTGCCCATGATGCAGTCATCTAATAGGGAAGATCAAGTGAGAGCATGAAAGTGAAAGCCCTTTGGAAACAGTGCGTGCATGCATGCTCATTTGCTCAGTCATGTTGGACTCCTTACAACCCCAGGGACTGTAGCCCGCCAGGTTCCTCTGTCCCTGGGACTTCTGAGGCAAGAATGCTGGGGTGGGTTGCCATTTCCTACTCCAGGGGAACTTCCTGACCCAGGGCTCGAACCCACATTTCCTACAGCTCCTGCATTGGCATACAGATTCTTCACCACTGAGCCACCTGGGAAGCCATAATATATATATTAAGTATATCATACATATTATATATATCATACATATATATATGGGAAGCCCTTTTTATTATATATATGGAAGCCTTTTTTATGATATATATGGGAAGCCCTTTTTGGGAACAGTAAAGGGTTATATTTTATTTAGCCTTAAAAATGTGTATTTTTAGAACATTTGCTGTTTTATGGTCCGAGATGACCACATTTTTCTCCTCGTGTTCCTGGAGCTTCCAGCAGGATAGGAAGGAATAGGGCAGGGGCAAAACATTTCTCAAGAGCCTCATTTCAGGCCAGCACACACACATGTAGCCCGCCACTCCTTCCTGGGCAGGTGGGAAAACACCAAGGCTAGTAGATGAGGCCGTGAGACCAAGGCAACCAAAGAAATGGGGGCAGACGGCATGAGGCTCCTCTGGCCTAAGGCATTTCAGAGTTGCTGTGCCAGGATGACCTTGGATGCCACTTGCAGAGATGGTGGCATTAGGGGACAGAGAGTCTGACTCCCGGAGTCTGCAGTGACCATACAATTTACCACCCACACTGGGACATTTCTGAGAATGAGAGAGAGGGGCCAGTGATCATTAGGGTGGATGGCCAGCGTAAGCCCCAGGCAGCCGGCCTGTGCACTTGGTCCTCCTCCCTGAGTCTCAGGCTAGAGGGGAGCCCAGGGAACATTGACCCTGATTAATTCATTCACATCACCAGGTTCAGTTTCCACAAATACTCCACAAGGTAGGCATGATTTCCCCCAGTCAACACAGTGACCACATAAGGTTATGGCAATGAACTTGTCCAAGATCACACAACTAGTTTAAAATCCAGCTTTGCCGGATTTCAAAGTTCATGCTCTTTCTTCTATTCCATCATGTGGCCTTCCTCACAGCCCCGCTCAACTTCCTAACTCCCAGAAGACCCATGAGAAGAGGCTGGAGTTTTAGAATAAAATGTCTGCAGCCCCCGCCCCATTAACCCCGGAGAACACAGCTCCCCAGCCGCCCCTCCACCTGCAGGGCTCAGAAGGCAAGTGCCTATATTTCACTTAAAAAAAAAAAAGAAAAAGAAAAGATCAAACGCCCTCCTCCAGTGACTTTAACTTATTTATGGGCTTGATTTTTTTTTTTTCCTGGATCATTTCCTTTCATTCCTGCCAGAAGTCCTTGCTTACAATCCTCCCAAGTTATTAATAAAAGAAGTCAAACGGTAGCGAGCGCAGAGGGACGTTCTTGGCTCCTGCTGATGTTTAGTTTGTGCTGGAAGCAGATGTTCTCACCCAAATCATAGACACTTGCCAGACCTTTCACATCAGTCCCCTTTTCAGAGGAGGACAGAAGTTCAGAGGAGAAAGCTGACTTCCAATCTCAGTAAGAGAGAATGAAGGATAAGGACCCTCACTCAGATCACTAGACAATGCACATGTGATGTACCCGGCTCAGTGTGAGATGCTAAGGACCCTGCCTGAGCCAACCTGCCCCGACCGTCCTCCCAGCCCCCTCCTTTTGCCTTACTTGGTTGAGATGTCTCAGCAATTTGTGATGAGATGGTAAATGACTACACGAATCAGTTCTCCTTTGCAGTCTGGGCTAAGCCTTTCTCAATTTTTTTTTTTTGAGTTCTGAATTATTGTTGTTGTTCAGCCACTAAGTCATGTCAGACCCTTTGTGACCCCATGGACTACAGCATGACAGGCCTCCCTGTCCATCACCAACTCCTGGAGTTTACTCAAACTCATGTCCATTGAATTGGTGATGCCATCCAACCATCTCATCCTCTGTCATCCCTTTCTGCTCCCGCCTTCAATCTTTCCCACCATCAGGGTCTTTTCCAATGAGTAAGTTCTTCAAATCAGGCGGCCAAAGTATTGGAGATTCAGCTTCAGCATCAGTCCCAGTGAAAGTTCAGGGTTGATTTCTTTAGGATTGACTGGCTTGATCTCCTTGCTGTCCAAGGGACTCAAAAAGTTCTTTTGAGGGTTTTCCAAAAGAAGTTACAGAAAAACCTCCAACAAACTTTTTGGCCAACCCAATTAAAAAACAAAAACAAAACCCAAAAATACTCAAAGGAGAAGTTTCAGGCAGATATCTAGGGCAAGTACACTACCTACACATTCTGCAGTGAAGACTCCTGCCCCAAAAGGGGAAACTAGGCAAGCAGCTTCTCAAGGGAACTTTTTCTTGGCCAGGATCCTGTCTCCCAACTTGCCATTCCCGCCTCTACCAAGCCACTTAACACAACAGGTTCACGCCCTCCTAGTTGTCTGAGTAGACCGTTCCTCACCTTGGATAACCAAGTTGAAAAGATCTCTCCTGATCTGAGTGACTTACCCGTTATAATCTGTCTTTTGGAAGGATGAAGAGGAATCAAGAGCCGGCAGGCAGAGCACAAGTTAGAATGAGCTTTGAGAACAACACAAGGGTAATGGCAGCCAGTAGGAGCCCCGAGAAAGGAGAATCCAGGCCAGGGGTGCCGAGCAGAGGGAGGGGAGGGTAGTAGAGGGAGTTGTTGTCATTCAGTTGCCCAGCTGTGTCTGACTGTCTGCAACCCCTTGGACTGCAGCACGCCAAGCTTCTCTGTCCTTCACCATCTCCCGAAGTTTGCCCAAGTTCACGTCCATTGCATCAGTGACGCTACCAGCCATCTCATCATCTGACATCCTCTTCTCCTTCTGCCCTCAATCTTTCTCAACATCAGGGACTCCATCTCCTAGTCAAGGGAGGCAGGGAGGACAAAAGGCTTCTGACAAAAAGCTGAAAAAGCTTGTTTCTAGTGCCAGCTCTGCCCCCCATTTTTCTGATTCACCTGTACTGGGCAGATCTCAGTTTCTTTATCTGAAAAAGATATTTTCAGGGAAGAGGCTTTCTGCTTCCTCTACCTCCAAAGGTTAGGGACTTCCCTGGTGGTCCAGCAGTTAAGACGCTGTACTCCCAGCGCAGGGGGCTGGGATTGAATCCCTGGCCAGGGAACTAAGATCCCACATGAGCTATGGGTGTAGTTTAAAAAAAAAAAAAGTGTGGCTGTGAGAATCAAATAACAGAAGAGAAATGGCCATGTGACTGTTATGTCTGTTCAAATTCGACGGTAATCTTGTGATTATGAGTTTGTCACCATCAAGGTTTGGGGGACTGTGTCCAGGGATGCATGGAGGCTTGAATTCTGTGTCCTCCTGCCTTGATGTGTGTCCACGAAGGCACGTGTGCACACATGGAAGGGATTCTGTTAGGTTCTAGAGGGTATTGGGGCAGGCAAGGGTTTGCCTGTGCAAACCCCACGTTCCTTGTAGCATCACTGACTTGTCCCCATGGACGGGCAACCTTCACCTGGGTCTTGGTTCACAGCAGCCCTGAGGGCTGGGATTGTGAACCCAGGGGTCCCCTCTGGGCTGACCCCCAACCCCCGCCCCTGCTGAGCAGCTCATTTGCATGTGGCCTCGTGGGTTCCGTGATGAAGCCACACAATGAGGCAGTCACCCTCAGCCATTGCCCTCTGGGCTCCAGCCCAGGGTCCGCCTCTCTCTGTGGGCTCCATTCATCTCAAAGGACATGCAGCCTTCAGCCGGGGGTGCCCACCCCGGCTCCGGAAAGTTTCAGGGCCCCATCTCTCCATGGGGGCGGCGGAGGCTGGTGCCTCGCGTCACAGGACATTGCTCACATTCTTGGGGAGGGAATGGAAGGGTGCCAGCCGCTCTCCCAGGCCAGGCCAGCCTGGGGCGCCCTGGAGGCCTGGCTTCCTCCCTCCTGGGTCTGCCCCAGGCTCGGTGTCACTTCCTTCCTCTGGCTTCTGCTCGGCCACCCACGTCTGGTCTGTTACCTCTGGGCAGGGGAGGGCAGTTCAAGGGTGGCTGTGCCCTTTCTGCCAGGCTCCACTCTGTTCCAAGACAGGTGATGGGGGTATGAGTCCAGACCTGCCTCCGTCCCACTGTGTGACTTTGGCTAAATTGCTTCCCCTCTCTGGGCTTCCGTCTCTCCATTCGTAAACCGAGCTTATCCGTGCTTGTCTCTCAAGATGGTTAAATCTTGAGGGAAAATTGAATCAAATTTCAAGAAACCTAAATTCAATTTAATTTCAAGAATAATAAATCAGATGAAACGTGTCTCCATGCCTCTGCAGAGTCAATGCCAACAAGGGACTGTGGAATTGAGCTCAGGGTATGACTTTGGTCATTTTATCTCTCGGGCTGCCCCGCAAGTGGGAGTGGGGTGACCGTCCCTGTGTACCCAGTGCACAAGGATGCCGTCGCTGCAACTGAAGGGCCAGATAAGGAAACGCTTCGTGCGCTACAAGTCCTGTCCTGGCTTTGTGTCATGTCCTCTGAGATATCAAGCACTTACTGAAACGATTTAAAAGCCCCTGGCATCCACTACACGTGGGCGGGTGTGGGGGTGGGGGACAAGGGTGTGCCTGATGCCAAACACACACGGGAGAGACTTCAGGAATTCTAATGGTCGCATCCGGTGGGTCTTCCCCTCAACGTGTAATTTCCCGTGTTCATTGAACCCAGGCAGGCCCTTTCATGCATGTGTTTCTGATTCTGATTAGACGCGCTGACATCACTGAAACGGTATGCCCGGGGTTAGTCTCACGACCACCGGGCTGGGGGTGCAGGAATTTTGGTGCCAGAAAAATTGGATAATGTGGGACAGTCTGACTTTGCTCTCCGACTTCCAAAGTCTCCTGGGACTCTTCTGAGCTGGCCTGAGGCTGTGGTCCCTGACACACTCACACACACACACACACACACACACACACACACACACACAAGGGGGATGGGGCTGCAGCCCCTGACACACTCACACACACTCACACAGAGGGAGGATGGGGCTGCAGCCCCAATCACCAGGCACCGAGCCTCTCTCCTGCCCTGGCTCCATAAGCAGGGAGCAGCCAGGACTTCACAGCTGGGGTCTGAGCCCCTGCCTGTCTGCAGAGCCATCCAAGAGCCTTGGGGGCTGCCTTGCATAATTCCCTTGCCAGTCCAGCGACGACAAGTGGCAGGGAAGGAGAAAACCAGGTGAGGATGCTGAGTGAGGAGGCCAAGCAACCCAGACTTGAGACCCGGCTTTGTCCCTCCTGGGATTCTTGACCATGGGTGTCATTTCCTTCTATCACAGCATCCAGATCTGGAAACTGGTTACTGTAAGAATTTAATGCCAAGCACTTAGTACAGGGAGCTTCCCTGGTGGCAGACTGTAAAGAATCTACCTGCAATGCAAGAGGCCCTGGTTCAGTCGCTGGGTCAGGAAGATCCCCTGGAGAAGAGAATGGCTATCCACTCCAGTATCCTTGCCTGGAGAATCCCAAAGACAGAGGAGCCGGGCAGGCTACAGTCCACTGTGGTCACAAAGAGTCAGACATGACTGAGCGACTCACACACACACACACACACACACACACACACCACAGACAAGGTGTCCCCGGGGTGACACAGTTGTGTGCATTTACTGATGCACGTTTGTCTCCACACTTGAGATGCCCAGAGCAATGCCTGGTACTCACAGCTGCACCTGTGCTGAGATTTGTCTAGTCTTTGCTGAGCACCTGTTCTAAGCTCTGCCAGGGACCACCCAGAGAAGAAAACACCTGTTCTCGAGCAAGCTTCAAATCAGGGTGGCCAGTGCTCACACCTCTGACCATGAAACCAAACAAAGCCAGAGCCAGAGCCTAGGACTGCGAGAGGCCAGTGCTGGGCGCTGGGTGGGAAGGAGGCAGGCAGACCACGGCCATCAGCAAGAGGACTTCAGGGAGGAGGAAATCCAGGGCCTCCAGGATGGAAGGGAATTCTTTGGGCGGAGACAGCAGAAGGACAGAGGACACTGCAAAGCAACTGTCCTTCAGGTCTAGAGAGATCATGGCTCACAGTGCATCTCTGTCTGGAATGTTCCAGGATCCTCCCTCATCCTCCAAGCCTCAGTCCAGGCAGAGCTCCCTCTGACCCCCATCTCAGGCATCCATGGAAGTGTCAGCTCACCTCAGAAACCCCTCCATGGAAACATTCACTTCCCTGCATTGCTCTCATCTCCTCTGCCCTCCCAGAGATGAGTGTTCTTCATGCCAAATGACAGGTCCTCAAAGCCTGGGGAGGATCCCAACCAGGTGAGAGATGAGGACCAAAAGGCTCAGAGATGAGAAAATGGGATGGGCTATTAGGTGATGGAGCCAGGTGGAGGTGGATGGTATAAAGCCTGGTTGTGTATGTGTCAGGAATTCACTCATAGTGGGAGATGAGTTAAGAAGTGACTTTTAGAGCCAGATTGTGGGGGCCTTGAAATTTAAGCTTGGGAGGTTGGGCTTTTCCCCCAGAAGCATCTGAATCAGTGTAGCTTCCTTTATAAATACCCATCTACCACATCCCTCCCCACGCTCTAGCCAAGACCAAGGTCAACAGCTCCAATGTCTCAGGGCTTTCCTTTAGCTTCCTCCCTCCTTCCTTCTCTTCTCCCTTCCTCCCTCCTTTCCTTCTTTCCATCCTCCCTCCATTTCTTCCTTACCTTCTTCCACCAATATTTATTGAAGTTGCGAGGTAAGGACTATTCTGTTTGCAGATTATCCAGATGAAAAATCTTATCCTCAAGAAACTCACAATCTAATGAAGAAAATGATATAAAAACAAGTGGTGTGCTATAGTCTATGTTAGAAGGAGAGTCTGCAGGAGCATGGAGGAAATCACGTAACCTAATCTGGAAGTAATCTGGAAGACTTCCTGGAGGAAGTGACGTCTAAGCTGAAACCTGGGCAGTGGTTAAAACTTCTCATCAGGAAGAGAGGAAATGCTTGGAGAAGGCATTCCAGGCAGAGAGAACCAAGTGTGCAAAGGCACAGGGGTGTGAAAACAAGGAATCTGGGGCAAGTATGAAAGGTAAGCTGGAGTGCAACATACATGAGGGGCAGAGACTGAGGGGTACTGTGTGCCAGGCTTGGTGGGGGGGCACCAGAAGCCACCTTGGGGCCTCAAGCAGAGTAAGCGATGTGAGTTTTCTTTATGAAAGATGGGCCTGGCTGCACACTTCATCAACCCAGGTGTGAATTGCTAGTGGCCTGCACTGGGGCAGGGGAATATGGCCAGTGGGATGGGCAGGATAAGATCATGGGCTGGGGGGAAAGGGAGGGCAGAGGGGGGACCCTGGAACATGCTGGGCTTTCTGGCTTCGATGATGCAGGAGAGATGGCAGAGCCAGACGCTGGGGTCGGCCCTAAGAGCAGGAGTGGACCCTTTCCTTTTGACCCCACTTCAGCCCCACTTCACAGTCTTTTGGGGCCAGGATGAGCTGGGTGTCCCAGCAGGGCCACATGTCTATGCCTGATTCATCTTTGGAGAGCTGGTTATCGGACTATTTGGTCACATCTGCATGGGACCCCTTGGTCCTCAGGGGCTGCACACCTCAGATGGCTGCACTTCTCTAGAAGCTATATGCCCCTTAATGTGCCAGGCTGCTGATGGCCATCAGGGTTGCATGTCGTACATCTCCAGCCAGACCCTGGCCATGCAGGGCAGAGGGCTGCCCAGGGATTTTGGAGTCAGATAGGCTGGGGCAATCATCATCCTCTGCCTAGACTGGGGCAATCCAGGAAGACTTCCTGCAGAAGGAAGCTGAGACCTAGCTGAGCCCTTCTCAGCCAGGAAGGTGTCAGAACAGAGGTTTAGGAGGAGGAATAAATCCATTTACATCATGTGAAACAGGGAGAGAATGTTGGTTGTGTGTTCTACTTGTGAGTATTTGGCGAGGGAATCTGAGAAAACTAGGAGGTGAGGGGCCGTGACAGCAGACCTGTTCTCTCTTCTAAGGGAGCCACCAGCAAAATCGGGTCCACAGGAGCTCAGAGACCAAGAGACCCGCAGCCGGGGCAGTCAAGGAGGGCTTCTTGGAAGGAGAAGAAAGGCCAGGCAGAATGGGAAAGACAGACTAGGTGCTAGTGAATAGCAAGAAGAAGGACCCAAACCTTCCAAGGACTGGGTGAACTGTGGGCCTAGGAAGAGCAGTTGTGGGGGTTTGGAGAGGGTCTGTTTGCCCTGGGACTCAGGATCAGCCCCTCCCCATCCCCTGCTTTGTATTTCCAGCTTTGTGGTTTCCTAATTTATTTGGCTTGAAATTTGTGTCAAACTTTTTTTTTTCCACGTGTAATTGAAACCTAACCTCTAAATGCATGTTCATTCCTGAGGGAAATTAAAGGTGATTTCAAGCAGGAAGATCACAGATCTCAGAAAAGGGGCCTGGGGGCGGGAGGGAGTGGGAGGAGGAAGGGGAGCACTGTTTTTGCCAGAACACCCGGCTGCTAGAGCCCCATTGGGTTAGATTCGCTGCCCTGATTGCACTTTCTGGAAGGAGAGACTGGGAGAGCCTGGGTGACATCTGTCATCTGGGATAAGGAGCTCTGCCAGCCACAGGTCCCCTCACCCAACAGAGAGCCAAGGCAGAGTCAGGGAGTGAGACATCCCCTAGCTCCACGCATCTCCTCGGGGAAGCTCCTCAGCCTCGTTCCAAAGGGTAGATGACAGAGGAATCTCAGGGGAAAGCATCCCTAGTCCCCTCACTCTGGAGCTGTGTGACCTCGGACCAGTGGCTCAGCCTCTCTGAACCTCTCTGCACTTCAGTTTCATCATCTGCACAGAAGGAATGGAAATAGTACCTGAGAGTTGCAGCGAGGATTCATTTCAGTGAGACGACGCCCATGATGCCCTCAGATCTGGATCTTGATGGAATCTAAGTTGGCGCCTCAACAGTTGAGGGAAATGGCCTTTGGTCAAACAAAGGGACTCAAGCAAGACACACATTTTCCTTAGGGCATGAGAGTGGGTTTCATAGGTGCCTTTGACTCAAAACCTAGCTTTTCTTCACTTTCCTGCCCATCCAAAGACATTTTAAAAGGCTGCTTCCCCTGCCACTGAGCCCGGGACCCTCCACAGGGACTACCCTAAAAGAAGGTGGTATCGCACTCCAGTGCCCCGGGCCTCAGAACCAAAGGGTGATCTGTGGTTTAGGCATTTGTTCTGTGTCTCTAAGGCAGAAGTCTGGAAGGCGCGGGAAAGAATATTCCAGTTTGTCACAATGGAGGCTTGGCAGGGCTTGGGGACAGGGACACAAGGTTTGTCTCCTCAGGAGGAAGTGAGCCCTCTGCTCCTGGAGGTATCAAGAAGAGAGACTGGACTGTCCCTTGGCAAGAACATCACACATCACAGAGAAGACTTGGAGGTCCGGGTGAATGCCCCCTGAGGAAACCCTGTTGCACCTTGGGTGGCATCAAAGGTGTTCCCACACTTGCTCCTGGCCTGAACCCCAACAAACAGTCCTTTTGAGCCTTTTTCTGTTTGTCACTGGTTATTTCTGTTAAAGGACTCCCCTGGTGACTCAGTGGTAAAGAATTCACCTGCCAATATAGGAGACATGGGTTCAGTCCTTGGATTGGGAAGATCCCCTGGAGAAGGAAATGGCAACCCACTCCAGCATTCTTGCCTGGGAAATCCCACGGACAGAGGAGCCTGGTGGGCTACAGACTATAGGGTCTCAAAAGAGTCAGACACAACTCAGAGACCGAAACACAGCAACAATTTGTTAAAACTCCCAACAGGCTACTCTCTCACTGAGATCCAAAGTCTGCTCTCTGCCCAGCTGAGGCCAGCCTATGAGGGGCCCCGGATGGCTCATCTCACCAGCTGGCCCCTGCCAGCTTCCGTGGGCCTGATCCCATCAGCAGGATGTCCTGCCTCTCCATCCCCGTGCTTCCGCTCTAATAGAAAGCATCACACATCGCAGGCAGAGCAACCAGAGATGGGATCGGGAAGCAGAACCCAGGAGTCCTCTCTGTTAAACTTGGGATATTCTGCTTAATCCCACTGGCGTGGCAGTGCCCCCCACCTCACCCGAGGGTAGGGGCTTCTTCGGCTCCCATCTGGACCCTCAATCCGTCACTACTCAGCCCTGACTTCCCAGGATCTCTGCCGCTCTTCTCTGGTGCTTCTGACACTACCCAGAACAGAGTCAGGATTCCAGCCGGCCCTGGATCACACTCTGCCGCAACCCTGGGGGAGCTGCGTCCACACCATCGTGACAAGGTACTGGGCCACGGGCCACGTGCTCATCCTTGCTGTCCATCGTGCAACCCTTCACCGGGCACTGTCTATGTCAGGACCGGGTACGTGGCACCCAGGGTAGATAGGAAAGTATCCTGTGCTCCCGACCTCACCTTGCTTCCAGCTGGACAGGTGCAAAGGAAACACAGATCACTGGGAGAGGGGTCAGCAAACTTTATCTGTAAAGGAACAGTCAGTAAATATTTTAGCTTTGCAGGTATGGTCTCTGAAGGAACAACTCAACTCGCATTGTTACATGAACACAGTAACAGGTAACAGGTAGCAGGGAGCCTGGGCCTCTGTGATGCAAGGTCCCCACCTGTGCACTGGCCTGAGTACTGTAGGGGGTAAGGGAGCGGGCAGCTGCCTTGCAAACCACGCAGACGCTTACTTAAATCTGTGCATGCTTTCTGTTGAACGCTCTCCCTGTATTTATTTGGCTGCTCCAGGTCTTAGTGTGACATGAGAACTCTTAGCTATGACATGCGAGATTTGGTTCCTGACCAGGGATCAAACCTGGGCCCCCTGAGTTGGAAGCATGGAGTCTTAGCCACCGGACCACCAAGGAAGTATCTCCCCTTAATTTTTTTTTTTATTGCGCACCTATAGTTTACCTATTGAGCACCAAGAAGTACACCAAGAGGGCTCTTCACACTCACTATCTTATTTAACCCTTAAAACAATCCAGGTGGTTATTGCCCACATTTTATAGACAAAGAGATTGATAGAGGAAGCATTCTGATTAAGTAAGCGCCTCTTGTATGTAACAAGCCTCTCTGTCCTAGACAGGGAGGGGGTGAGATTCCAGTGAAAACCCCTGTGCTTCAGCCACATGGATCTTGGTTCTTCTCTTGGCTCTTCATTTATTATTTGGGTTGGAGAAAAACATCAGCTCCTTGAGGCTTCATTTCCACCCCGGTGAAGCGGGGATCTTGAGCCTGCCTTGCAGGACTTCCTTCAGAATTAAAGAACCGGAGTTGGTGCACATGAAGGGCCTGGTACAGTACCCAGCATGCAGTAGGTGCTCAATAAACGGACTCTGGCTAAAGAAATCAATCATAGGGCCCTGCTGTAGGAACTTCACAAACCCCTCACGCATCGTTCCTAGAGGTCTGTGTTCCGGAAGAGATCTTTGCCTGACCCTGGGCCCAGGGCAGAAGGCCTCACTTCCATGTGGTTACAATTGGCCCTTTGAGGGGCTGTCACCCGAGGGGAAAGAGCCAGCGTCCCCCCTTCTCCACATCAAGCAGTAGGATTCGAGCCAGCCACCAGAGAGGGCCATCCGGGGGCAGAGGCCGGGCAGTGATGGATAACCTCATCCCGGGACGCACACACAGGGCAATTTCAGGGCCTCCTGCCTGGGAGGCGGCCTCCTCGGGGCATGGGGGCCACTGACCCGGAAACAAATTAAAGGCACATCTGTTGGGAGGCCATTTCCAGCCGCGGCTCCAAGCGGCTGCCTGCATTCTTGGAACAAGGGGGCTGTGTGTGGGGTGAGCCAGGCTCATACACTCCAGGCTGAGGAAGTAGCAGCCGTGGGGGGTGTGGGGCCTGAACAGAAAGAAGGGCCAAGTGAGCCTCAGTCAAAGAGGGAGTTGTTTTTCTGGGTCTTGAGTGACTAAGAACACAAGATATCAGGACACTGGATGTTGAAGGATTTTCCCAACACTTAAGTCAACAGACCAGCTCTCTGTACTTGAAAGAACTGAGGAGGGGCCCTCCCCTCCAATTTCTCATGGACATTTGGACCCCCTCTTATGATAATGCCTGGACCAGCTTGGCTTATGTATTACAAGGGGTAGGAATTCCCTGGCCTCCGAACTATGCTATAGGGCACCTTGACATGCTTGCGTGTTGATAATAAGGTAACATTTTTTCTCCGGGTCCTCCATTCAATGGCTTCAATGTGCCTCTGAGGACCACAGTGTAATGCAAGCTCAGTAAATAGTCTATGGATGGATGGCTAGATGGATGGATGGATGAAAAGTGGATGGGTGGATAGATGAATGTATAGATGAAGGGTGGATGGGTGGATAGATGGATGGATAGATGGATGGATTGATGGGTGGATGGATTGGTGACAGAAGTTATAATGAATGAATAGTCAGTGACAGACACAGAGAACAAAAAGGAAGATAAAAAACATCTATATTTGAGATAGCAAAAGAAACACAGATATAAAGAACAGACTTTGGTACTCTGTGGGAGAAGGCGAGGGTGGGATGATTTGAGACAATAGCAGTGAAACATGTATATTACCATATGTGAAATAGATCAACAGTCCACGTGCGATGCATGAGACAGGGTGCTCAAACCCTGTGCACTGGGACAACCCTGAGGGATGGGATGGGGAGGGAGGGTGGTGGGAGGGGGTTTCAGGATGGGGGACACATGTACACCTATGGCTGATTCATGTCAATGTATGGCAAAAACCATCACAATATTGTAAAGTAATTAGCCTCCAATTAAAATAAATTAATTAATTAAAAAAAAAACACCTAAGGTATAGCCTCTGCTTTCAAGACTTAGCATTCTCTCCATATGTAAAAAAATCCAACCAGATCTTCCTTAAACCTAAATGGCTCATTCTTTAAGGCCCAGCACAAATACCACTTTCTCTGTGGAGCCTTCCATAATGCTGACCTTCTCTCTACTCTCCTCGCCCACTAACAGAAAGAAAATTTGACAGACACAGTCAGGAAAAGAGGAGAAATAAATTCTGGGACCTTGATTCAGGCTAATGTACTTGGGAGACACGGAGCAGCCAGCAAGATTTTTTTTCCAAAAAGAATTACATGAAAAATATTGTCTGACGTGGTTGTCTGCCTGAGGACTTTGGAACCTAGCTTCTGTGAAAGTCTCCATTGACTATGCTCATTGACCCTGTTTGTTGAGCAAATACAGTCTCCAAGTGCGAGCTCACTCTGGGGCAGGCTTTACTGGAACAATTGGGGAATCAGCATAAATCATCAAAGTCCTGCCCCCAGGCACTCAGCCTAATAGAGGAGGCAAATAAGCTTACAGGTAGGCAGCAGGGTGGCATCACACTGTGCAGTAGTGAAGGATGGCGCTTTGAAGCTCGACCTTCTGGATTTGAATCCCAGCCTCACCACTGCTTCACTGTGGGACTTTCTGGGAATGCCACTTGACCTATCTGTTCCTCAGTTTCATCATCTGTAAAATGGGGGTAATAGGTTAGAAAGCACTGAGGACATAGGAAGTTCTATTTAAGGATTAAAGAAAATAGCAGCAGAGAGTTGCTGGTGCTTCCCATCCTAAGAAGAGCAATGTTAAGCAGCTCTCAGAGACAATGACCAGTAAAGTTGGTGGCATCCCAGTGGGACCTTACTTACTCCATCACTCCTTAAACTTGCAGCCACCTGCTGTGTTCTATGCAAAGTAATAGAGGAAAACAATAGGATGGGAAAGACTAGAGATCTCTCCAAGAATATTAGAGATACCAAGGGAACATTTCATGCAAAGAGGGGCTCAATAAAAGATAGAAATGGTATGGACCTGACAGAAGCAGAAGATATTAAGAACAATATACAGAAGAACTGTACAGAAAAGATTTTCACGATCCAGATAATCATGATGGTGTGATGACTCACATTCACCTAGAGCCAGACATCCTGGAATGTGGAAGTCAAGTGGGCCTTAGGAAGCATCACTATGAACAAAGCGGAAGTGATGGAATTCCAGTTGAGCTATTTCAAATTCTAAAAGATTATGCTGTGAAAGTGCTGCACTCAATATGCCAGCAAATTTGGAAAACTCAGCAGTGGCCACGGGACTGGAAAAGATAAGTTTTCATTCCAATCCCAAAGAAAGGCAATGCCAAAGAATGCTCAAACTATCACACAATTGCACTCTTCTCATATGCTAGTAAAATAATGCTCAAAATTCTCCAAGCCAGGCTTTAGCAATACATGAATTGTGAACTTTCAGATGTTCAAGCTGAATTTAGAAAAGGCAGAGGAACCAGAGATCAAATTCAACATCCGCTGGATCATCAAAAAAGCAAGAGAGTTCCAGAAAAACATCTATTTCTGATTTATTAACTGTGCCAAAGCCTTTGATTGTGTGGATCACAATAAACTGTAGAATATTCTGAAAGAGATGGGAATACCAGACCTCCTGACCTGCGTCTTGAGAACCCTGTATGCAGGTCAAGAAGCAACAGTTAGAACTGGACATGGAACAATAGACTGGTTCCAAATAGGAAAAGTAGTACGTCAAGGCTGTATGTTGTCACCCTGCTTATTTCACTTAAATGCAGAGTACATCATGTGAAATGCTGGGCTGGAGGAAGTACAAGCTGGAGTAAAGATTGCTGGGAGAAATATCAATAACCTCAGATATGCAGATGGCACCACCCTTATGGCAGAAAGTGAAGAAGAACTAGAGCCTCTTGATGAAAGTGAAAGAGGAGAGTGAAAAAGTTGGCTTAAAACTCAATAGTCAGAAAACTAAGATCATGGCATCCGGTCCCATCACTTCATGGCAAATAGATGGGGAAACAGTGGCTGACTTACTTTTTCTGGGCTCCAAAATCACTGCAGATGGTGATTGCAGCCATGAAATTAAAAGACGCTTACTCCTTGGAAGGAAAGTTATGACCAACCTAGACAGCATATTAAAAAGCAGAGACATTACTTTGTCAACAAAAGTCCATCTAGTCAAGGCTATGGTTTTTCCAGTAGTCATGTATGGATGTGAGAGTTGGACTGTAAAGAAAGCTGAGGGCTGAAGAATTGATGCTTTTGAACTGTGGTGTTGGAGAAGACTCTTGAGAGTTCCTTGGACTGCAAGGAGATCAGTCCTGGGTGTTCATTGGAAGGACTGATGTTGAAGCTGAAACTCCAGTACCTTGGCCACCTGATGAGAAGAACTGACTCATTTGAAAAGACCTTGATGCTGGAAAAAATTGAGGGCAGGAGGAGAAGGGGACAACAGAAGATGAGATGGTTGGAAGGCATCACCAACTCAACATTCAGTTTGGATAGATTCACCGGCTTAACATGGGTTTGGGTAGACTGAGGGAGTTGGAGATGGGCAGGGAGGCCTGGCGTGCTGCAGTTCATGGGGTTGCAAAGAGTAGGACATGACTGAGCGACTGAAATGCAACTGCTGTGTTCTAAGCTTTGTGTCAGGTCCATAGTAAACCTGATCCTTAGGCTCACTTCACACAAGAGGAAATTCATTCAGCAAGGCTGAGTAACTTGCCCATAGTCACACAGCAGGTCAAGGGCAGAGCCAGGCGGCAAACCCAAACATTCTGGTCTTTGACTTTGCCATTTTGCCACAAATGATTTAAAACAGGTTCCTGAACATTTCAGGGCCGTAGTTTGTGCCATGCAGGTAATGATGTTACTTACTTCCAGGTGAGACTGGGTGAGTTAATGGATGCAGGGCACTTGGAGTAGCACCAGGCACACAATCTGTTCTGTAACGTCAGCCATCACCAATCTCTTGCACTCCCCAGCCATGCTCTGACCACGATGCTCAGGGATCTTGGAGCAATTCGGATGCCCAGCAGGCAGCCTTTCCTCAACAGGAAAGGCTCCAAGTTCGGAACCCACATGTCTTTCACTGCGGTAGTGGTGGGTCGGGGGGCTTCTCTTCTTTGTGGACAGCATGTGGTTTGAGTTTGAAAGTTTACTTCCTTGAGGTCTAATGAGCCTCTGAAAGTGATTAAGCAGAAGACAGAAAGGTTAAGCCAACGCCTTTTTTATCGGAAGAAGTAATATTGAGCCTAATGTCCCCAGTTCCTTTCCCACCAGCTCCTGTGATCTCTCCCAAGAAGGGGCTTATTTCCTGATGTGGTGGAAATTCCAACCCAAGTCCCTAAACCTCCAGGCGAGACAAGGGACTGGCTGGCACACCCCCGCCCCTGCCTGCATCCAGCCTGTCACTGTTTGAGGGAACCTGGCTAAGACAAGCCAGCCCCGCTCTGCCTGTTGTCCTCAGGAATGGAGGCTCCCTCGTGTCTCTTCTCTGATCAAGCTCTTTCTGCTTGAAATGCCCTCCCTGCTTCCCCACTAGGGACGTTCTTGCTCTTCTCCCCAGGTCTCCGAGAGGCCATCCTCACTTTTTGGGCACCCTCTTGACTGAGGAAGGGGTCCTCCTCCCTCTACTGATATAGAGATATTACTCATCTGGAATCCCAAATGAAAAGTTTAATGGCATCAGGCAGGGTTGGCTGAAGGAAACTACTGCTTGATGCCAGAAAGGAGGTTCAGCACCCCAACCTAGGAGGAAGCCCCCACTTGGACTGCCTACTATTAGAAGGAAAAGTCTCTCCTGGTCCCCTGGGTGCACCGAGGGCTTGTCTGAGCTGTGGGTACCTTGCTGATCAGAGGGCAGGGACTGTAGGAAGGTGTAGATGGAAGCAAACATCATCTTGACAAGTGGCATCCACAGAGAAGCAGAGGGTAGGTCTGCATGGGGTCGCTCTGATTGCAAGGAGACTGTGAACAAACCACGAAGTGTCCAGAGGCCAGCAGGCCTGCACTGGAAGCAATGGTTCTGTCTTGCTCTGACACACATTACTGTATCCCAAATGGGCACTCCTGGGTTAGTCCTCAAGTAGCAGAGCTTGGGAAGAAAAGCAGTTTTCCTGCCACTAAAACTTAAAAGTAACTTGATATCTTATACTCCAACCACTGAACTGGTCCTTAAATGCCGTTTATCATATCTACACTTAATCAGCTCACGTGCTCCCAACTCCAGGCACGGGGACCTCACGACCTCTCAAAACAAACTTTTCCAGTGTTTAAATACACGTACACAGTATCTGTATAGAATAGATAACTAATAAGAACCTACTGAATAGCACAGGGAACTCTATTCAATACTCTGTAATGACCTATATGCGAAGAGTATCTAAATTGAGGGAATATATGTGTATGTATAACTGACTCTGCTATACAGCAGAAACTAACATGACATTGTAAATCAACTATACTCCAGTAGTTTTTTTCCTAATTCAAGCATGTTTCTAATATTGAACTGGAGTCTTAAAACAATGCCTATTCATTAAGGGGTGGGAACAGGAGTGCCACAAGCTTCAGAGCAGGTATGATTCTTTGCAGTGGTACTAAAGACAAAGTCAAGCCTCAAAGAACATCTAGAGATGGTGAGAGCTACTTTCAAGTTGAGCATCACAAACTAAGAGTGAGGACACATGGAGTCTGGTCCCACCTTCCCCTTTCCTTGCCTGTACCCATGGCTTCATCTTTTCAAGCCTTAGTTTGCTTATCTGAAAAAAATGAGGTAAATTCTTTCCCTTTCCCAGGACTGTTAGAATAAGCAAATAAACTCTTGGGTGTGAAAGTGCTTTGAAAAGGAAGAAGCACTTTCTCAGTGCAAGATGTTATCATTAATAATGATGATGACTATCATGAGTGTTGGTGGTAGTAAGAATAACAATAACTCATCCACTAGAGTGTCTCTCCTGGGAATGTCTTACAAGCACAAACCCAGGGTAAACTTTAACTTGCCGACATGGAGGCCAGAAGACAGAACTCAGCTCTGGGAAGGTTTTTCTGGGCAAGCTGCCCTCCAAAGGAACAGACCCCTCCCTTGGAGGAGTGAGCTCCCCATCACTGGAGGCATCCAAGCCGCCTCTGAGTAGCCCTTTGCCTCTGATGAAAGGGGACTGCTTCTCCAGGGGGAGTGGGTTAGCTGGGTGGAGCACAAGGCAGAGATTTCTCAGAACACTCTGGCTTAGAGGAGACGATTCCAACTGTTATCTGTTGCCCTGGTTCCCATTTTTCACCCCCTCTGCCCTTAGCAGCAATGGCTGTGCCCTTGTCAATTCCCATTCTCGGTTCCTGCGGGCTCCCTGCCCCCACATCCACCCCCCTCCTCTCCCCCAAGCCGTGAAGGTGGGGGTCCTGCATTCCTCTGTCAGGAGCTTCGAAGGGCCCCCAGGCCAGCTGGAGCATCAAGGGTGGTCAGGACACCCCCCCCCCCCGGGGTGGGAGTATGGAAAAGAAGACTCCAAGACCTTCCTCTGCGGTTATCTCCCCCATCTGTAAACAGCGCCCAGCCCTCCCGGGGCAGCCTCAGCCTCACACTCGGGGTGACAGCGTGTTTGGACGTTCCGGGACCCTCACCCAGCCGCCTTTGTTCTCCGGGTTTAATGAAGGGACTGCTAAAACCCCACTTGCCAGATAAGATGACAGGGCCGTCTTTTAGGGTTATGGATGGTACACAGAGGTGACAGGACGAATTCCTGCGTGCTGAGGGGTCTGAGTGCACTGCCTTTTGTCCAGCGGTGGGCTCGTCTCAACTGGTACAAGGTTGGTCCTTCGACTTCCAAAACAAACATTTCTGACTCAGGCCGAAAGATTAGAGGAAGACAGCGGGAGACAGGTTTTCTGTCTCCCACCCACCTACCCACCACATGAAGCCCCAGTGCACCAAGCAAGGGCTGTTTCCGCCTACTGCTCAGACAGGCTCACCTCCGATTTCCTTCATATTCATGTTGACAGCCACTTCTTGTTCAGCGCATTTTCGTTTACAAAGTGCTTTTACTCCATTCAACTTACTCATCACAACTCCTTGAGAGTCAGGCTCTGGAGGAGGCCCCTGGATGACATTGCCTGCTTTACCACTTATATTAGCTCTTTGAACTTGGGCTAAATCCCTTAGGTTCCTGAAGATGGAAATTGTCGTCTGGCTGTGGGGGGACAGCTGTTGACTGGCATATGGGAAAAGCCTGTAAGCTGCCACCTTCCACTTGAGGCATCATTCATTTCACGTGGGATGGGGGCTCAGGAGGGTGGGACTCCTCTGCCGCGTCTGCTGTGTTCCAGCACCCAGAAACCCCACAGGGTGCAATAGGTACATGCTGCCTTCTTGCTCACTGCAGACCCAGCTGGTGGGTGGAGGGGAGGCTCCTGGGGTCTGCCAGAGTGATCCTGGAGGAACCCATGTATGCCTGTAGAGAACCAGGCTCTTGTCCTGACTTGGAGGGTCTGCGCCCCACAAACCTCAGGGGCATCTCTGGCTGTAGACGGAAGTCCTCCTGGGCCCTGCTGCCACTCAACACCCAGGGGTCAGGGGAACTGCCCTCCTCCAGCCACTGGGCGCTAAGCCCACACCCTGCTTCCACATCCTAGGCAGACTGAGTCCCAAAGTAGGGGCCCAAGATTACAGTAGCTCAAGAAACAGTCTCTTCCACCTCCCCACTTCAACATACCCACAACCACACACACATACACACAATCACACACACACACATATACACACAATCACACACACAATCACATGTACATATACTCAGAGATACACACAATCACACTCACATACACACAACCCCACACACGTACAAACACAATCACACACACATATACACGCAATCACACACACATACACCATCACAAACACATACACACACAATCACACATATACATATATACACACAATTATACTGACAATCACACACACAACTACACACATACACAATCACACACACATACACACACAACCACACATACATACACACAACCACACACATACAACCCCATACACATGCACACAATCACACAATCATACACACAATCACATATACAATCACACACAACCACACACACATACACACACAGATACACACAATACCACACATACACACAACCCCACACACATACATACAATCACACACACAATCATACACACATACACACAATCACATAGACAGTCACACACAACCACACACACATACACACACAGATACACACAATCACACACATACACACAACCCCACACACAGATACACACAATCACACACACGCATACACACAATCATACACACATATACACAATCACACACACAGCCACACACACACATATACACAAAATCACATACATACACACACACTGCGCTCCTGTGTGTTCTGCTCTGGCTGGTCTAGAGACCAGGGTCTGATTCCTTGGACCTGCCCAGTCCCCAGGCTGGACTGAATGACTGGAGGTGACACTCGGGGCTCTTCTCACTTGTGAGCTGTTCAGAACTCGGGAAGCAGGGGGCAGCCCCTTTTCTTGACCTCTTTCTCCAACCCTTAAAGGCCACAGAGATGAGAGGAGCCATGACATCAGTACTGGAGGTGCAGGCCCAATTAAGGGCCAAGTGGTACCATTTCTGTTTTATTTTCTTCAACGTTGAGCCATCTCTTCCCAGCGCTTTTTACTTTGCCAGAGTCTTGTTCTCTCGCAGGGCAGATCAGTAAACTGGGTAAATGACTGTCCCAAGGCAATGACTGGGTGAGGAACTGTGCTTGTCTCACACTGTGATCTGCCTTGATTTGCCTACAGTTGCATCTCTTCCATCCCCACCAGGAGCGAAAGCCCCATCAGAGGCTCAGCGGCCTTGGTGAGCCTACCCACTCAAGGAGACTAAGGAGGGGCTGGTCAAGGAGGCTGTCAGTCCAACAGCCCAATCACAGGCCCAAGGACTGAGGCCGACAAAGGCCCCTGGGGCACAGTCTGTGGGGTAGGGGTCAGCGTGATGCATTATGTAACAGAAAATAGACTGTGACAGAGAACGATAAACACTGGGCCTGGGAGAGCGACTTTCTGGCAACTGCCCCGTTGGTGCAGAAATGCTTCTTCACCCACTTTCTTCCGCCCACTGACACAGCCACGGGCAACTCCTACTCACAGGAGGGCCCGAGGTTCCATCCTACTCCTGGTCTCCCCCCACCCTCATCATCCTTCATCGGTTCTGTCTCAAGAGCCTCTGCCTCAGTCTCCCTGCCTTCTGCACCAGGGCTAACCTTCCTGAGACACACGGTGACCTCAGCCACCCACAGCCCTCAGTGGCTCTCCATTGCCTCAGGACAAGCAGTGATGACTTGGATGGCAATCCAAGCCTTCCTCAACTCCCAGGTCACTTCTTTCACCCCACCAGGCAGTGTGACACTTTCTGAATGTACTTTCCACTTTCTGGCACATGCTGCTGTTGTTGTTTAGTGGTTAAGTCGTGTCTGACTCTTGCAACCCCATGGACCCCATGGGGCTCCTCTGTCCATGGGATTTCCCAGGCAAGAATACTGGAGTGGGTTGCCATTTCCTTCTTCAGAGAATCTTCCCAAGCCAGAGATCAAACCTGCATCTCTTGCATTGGCAGGAGGATTCTATACCACTGAGCCACCAAGGAAGCCTGGCAAATGCTGTTACTACTGGCTGAAATGCCCACCCTGCCCCTGTTCTTCCTCATTTACAAATCTTTCCTACTTTTCAGTCCCTAATTAAAAACTCTCACTGTCAATTAGTCCTGCTCTGTACACTCAATTATTTCTTCCTCCAAAACATATTCCTCACAGCTTCATTTTGTAGTTGTCTTTTTATATGTTTGTCTTCCCATGTCACTGTCAGCTGCTTGAGCAAAAGGATGGTGACTTATTCCTTGTTGTGCATCCATCCCTGCTCTGGAAGAGCTCAGATCAAGAGGGAGAGGCAGACGTTTAAACAAACACATGCAGCAAAGCTTTAGAGGTGACACGGCAGAAAGACGCATGGCATATTTGTTTAAACATCTAGGTCATGGGAGCCATTGGGCAAAGGCAAAGAGAGACGAAACGGCTGGTGTATACAAGGGACCGTAGAAGTTAGTTGAGTACTACTGGAATGTTCCTGGGGAAGAGGACCATCCTTGTATGTTATGCTCACTCTTTGAAAGATTTTTTTTCATTACAAATCAAAATTAATAAACTATTGTAATATCACAAACCCTAACTCATCAGAGTTTAAGTCTCTAGTAATATGAGACATCCAAAATATTAATGATACCAAATCTCAAGGATAACAAGCAACAAAAGAAGAAGAAAAACCTAGAGAACTCAGATCATGCTCTGCTTAGTCACTTTGATGACCAGAGGGAAAGGGCACCCACAGAAGAAGTTGAGCCATCAGCTCCAGAGGTGCCAAGTGGACAAGAGAAGGGGCTGCAGAGAGGAGAGATGGAGAGATGACAGAAGGGGCAGGATGGGGAGGAAAGGTTGGGCGTAATTTATCAATAACTTCAAACAAAAGGAAATCAAGTTGACAGATTGATAACAGACAAGGTATACTTTTTCTACTTTGCCTCATCCCCAAAGACACTTGACTCAATAGGGAGAAAAATGTTTTTAAAATAGCAGATGACATAAGAAAAGCTGATAATAAAGTTGAGGCACCAACCTCAGGGTACAAAATAAGGACACCAATAAGGAAACTGTTTAGAAATAGAAGGGAAATTGACAGAGATCAGTTAACTCAACATTCTGTCCACTTGCTCAAGTACTCAAACATAAAAAAAGAACAATTTACAAGCAAGAATCAATAGCCACACAGGAAACTGTATTTCTGGTCACTTCCCAAATCTCTGATTAAACCAGTCCTCAGAAATGTCTCTTTCTGTTAACCCCATCACCACCATAATTTAGTAGCATATTAATTTACTCAACAATTATCTGGGGAATGTCTAAATGCTAAATTAATCTCATTAGCCTCCTCACTGATACACCAGTTGTGCCTAGAATAGAACTAGACAGATAGTAGGTGGTAAAAACGTTCTGGTAATAAAGAAAATGTTGTGTATATACACAATGGAATATTAGTCAGCCTTGTGAAAGAACGAAATTCTGTCATATATTACAACATGGATAAAACTTGAAGACCTCATGTTAGGTTTTCATTAAGCCAAAAAGAAAAAGAACAAATGTTTTATGATTCTCCTTATATGAGCTACTTAAAACAATCAAATTCATAGAAGTAGAATAGACATTACTAGGGGCTGGGAATTGGGAGGTTTCGTTTAATGGGGACAGAGTTTCCATTTAGGATGATGAAAAAGCTCTAGGGGTGGATGAGTGATGATTGCATATCAGTGGCAATGTACTTAATGCCACTGCTTTGTAGCCTTGAAAATAGCTTAAGTGATCAATTTTATGTTATGCATATATTTTACTACCAAAACAAAGTGCTGATAGAGCAAAAGTTTCCGAAAGTGTAGCAAGCAACTGCACAGCTTTCCTCTACTACTCTGTGCCAACCCCCCACCCCCACCCCCTGCCCCTCAGTGTAATTCACAGTAAGCTCTCTGGCTGGAGAGTTGACCAAAGGGAATTCAGCTTCCCACTTCCCAGACTGTTTACTCAGGTAAGGAGATTAAATAATTGGCCAATAGGGTTAGGTAACACTGAGGGCTACCATGAGCTCCGTGGCCCCACCAGCTGTTCATCAGAGAGAGGGCAGAGGGCCTCAGGAAGGTCAAAAGAATGAGATGCATGATGAAATGACGTTATCTGCACTGTCAACACACAGAAAGGGAACATTGACGTGCTCCCCTCTGAAGCTGCATGGATTTTTGTGTTCAAAGACTCAAGGGGAAATTGTGGATGAAATATTTGTTCTTGTTTCTTTGGGGAGAAGTTTCAGTCCTTCTAAGCTCTTTAGCCATATAGTCAACAGATGAGTCAGTGGTCCCCACTTTCTTGGGTCCATACTATGCTTTCAATTACTTGAATTTTGGGCTGTGCATCTGCAAGGATTAAACTGCACACAGTACACAATTCCTCTGGCACCTATCAATCATGTGCCTGCCCAAATAGAATTAGTGACTACACTGATTTCCTTCTCTTATACATCCACACAGCAAATAATCATGTAATGTGGTAAGCGAGTGGTCTTTCTTTGCCACTGCTTGACATTTGATCATTCCTCTATTTTTTTTTTTTTTTTTGCTGGTAGCAAGGCATGTCCCACTCCTCAGTGTCAGCTATAGGACCCCCCACCTCCATGACCTGTCCAGCAGACAGTATCATAGCACATATATCTTCAGTTACAGACCAATGTCCACCAATGAGATTTGGTCCACACACCAGTGAGATTTGGGACACGTTGACACCACAGACATTGAACTTGGGATGTTTTCTAAGGGGCTGTATTTAACTCCTCTGATTTTCAGTCTTCTCTTGTGCTGTATTAAATTCAAGGCAAGCATTCTTTGAGCATCTGTTCTGTGTCAACAGCTACCTTAGGTGCTGTGCCTGGAATCTAGACCATTTGGTAAGTGATCTGGTATGGATGGACAGAGGATAGAGCACCCATGTCCAGTAGCCTGAGTACTAGTCCAGGCACTTCCACTGATTAGTTTTGCCTGACCTTGTTGTCTTCATCTATGAAACAGAAAATAGTAAGACTTTTTATTGAGTGCTGACTGCAAGGAGATCAAACTAGTCAACCCAAAAGGGAATCAGTCCTGAATATTCGTTGGAGAAGCTGATGCTGAAGCTGAAGTTCCAATACTTTGGCCACCTGATGCGAAGAACATTGGAAAAGGCCCTGATTCTGGGAAAGATCGAAGGCAGGAAGGGAAGGGGATGACAGAGGATAAGATGGTTGGATGGCATCACTGACTTGATGGACACAAGTTTGAGCAAGCTCTGGGAGTTGGTGATGGACAAAGAAGCCTGGTGTGCTGGAGTCCACGGGATCACAAAGAGTCAGACACTACTGAGCGACTGAACTGCTGAACGACATACGTCTATTATCCCCAATTCTCTCAACCACCATCTCTTCATGATAGGTGTTACCACCACCATTTTTTCAGATGAGAACAATGGAGTTCAGGGATTGGAATGACTTGTCCAACACCACACAGCCAGCACATAGCAGAACTGGATTTGAACCCCGTTCCAATATGTCTGGGTCATGGCCTATGCATATCTAATAG
Source organism: Antilocapra americana (assembly GCA_007570785.1). NCBI lineage: Eukaryota > Metazoa > Chordata > Mammalia > Artiodactyla > Antilocapridae > Antilocapra > Antilocapra americana. The sequence goes on from ML660778.1 coordinate 4,165,211, forward strand.
TACAGAGCTATTATCTCTCACTGGTTAATTTGTGAGTATTCCATGAGATAAAAGCAAAAAGCCAGGTAAGTTACAAGAGCCTATCAAATTTAAATTAATATTTTTTTATTTTATTAGGAAAAATTAAAAGATAAATGTGAAGTGAGTGGTACTTTTACTGTTTTTTAAAATAATTTGGCATAACTTTTAAGCAGTCCTACTGAGATATAATTCACATACATTTCACCCATTTAAAATGTACAATTCAGTGTTTGATGATATATTTATAGTGTTATATATCCATCACAAAAAATTTTAGTACATTTTCATCCCCCAGAAAAAGAAATCCCACATCATTTAGCAGTGCCAGCTCCCCAGCCCTAGGCAACCAATATCTACTCTCTGTCTCTATGGATCTTCCTATTCTGGACATTTCATATAAATGGAATCATACAGTCTGTAGCTTTGGACTAGCTTCTTTCACTTAGTAAATATTTCCAAATTTCATCCGTATGGTAGCATGGTATTATCGCATGTATCAGAACTTCATTTTTAATATCAAATAATATTTTACCGTATGGATATGACACATTTCATTTATCCACTCACCCACTGATGGGCATTTCGGTTACTTGGGGTTTCTGGCTACTATGAATTATGCATCACTTGTCTTTACTGAAGTATAATTTATACACTATAAAACAGATAGATTTTCAGTACATAGTTTTTGAAAAAGATGTCCCTGGGGAACCACCACTCCTATGAAGATAAAGACCCTGATGCGGGGAAGATTGAGGGAAAGAGGAGAAGGGGGCGACAGAGGATGAGATGGTTGGATAGCGTCACTGACTCAGTGGACATGAGTTGGAGAAAACCCCAGGAGATGGTAAAGGACAGAGAAGCCTGGCATGCAGCAGGCTTGGGGTCACAAAGAGTCAGACACGACTTAGGGACTCAACAGCACCAATGGTGAAGATAAAGAACATTTTTAGCAGCTACAAAGTCCCTACTGGTCAATCCGTCCCCCACCAAGGGGCAACCTCTGCTCTGATCTCTACCTCCGAAGGTAAATTGGCTTGCCTCAAAACTTCAAGGAACTGGAATCACACCCATAGGTTCTCTTTTGTGTCTGGCTTCTTAAACTCTATGTAACGCCTCTGAGATGCATCCACATGACATTTGCTCTCTCCCGGCTTTGAAAGAATACACAGTATTTGGACAAGTAAAACAGAGAGAGAAAGGACCTTGGTGGAGGGGGGCTACACAGGACAGGCCAAGAAGGGTGGGCAAAGCTGGGGAGTTCTAGCTGACCTTGAAGGGAGACTCACAAGGGGCCAGGACTGTGCCCAGACTCCAGGATGCGCCAGAGGAGGGCTGTGACAGAACAGACGGTGACTGTGGAGCAGGGCCACCCTGCTCTAGACCTTCATCTTCGTGTCATCTGACCCTCCCAACGGCCCTACGAGGTTGGCAGTCGAGCCCTCTCAATCCAAACTTCTCCAGCACCCCCTGCAGATCTCACACAGGTGCCTCAGCTTCCACTCCGGACCCTCGTTTGACCAACTAATCCTCCACCCCTCAAACCCTTAGCTCTGGCGTGATGCAGAGCCAACTTGAGCACAGCCCCTACCCTACCCCCATCCCCGAAGGCTCTGTTGAGAGAGGTGCCACCTCCTTGGAGACCCCCAGCCTGGTTACCACCTCCCCTAGGTGGCTTCTCTGCACCTGGCCTGCTGGCATCTAAGCCCTTTTCCTCTCTCTTGCACCAGGCAGCATGCCCTCCGCTCAGCCTGGAGGGCAGGGACAATGTTGAAACCCACATGTGACGTCACACAATTAATGCCCATCTCCAGATGCTGCAGGAGCACACCGTCAGGTGAGTGAGCTGCGGCAGCCTGGGACTCAATGGGTGCAATCCCAGGCCCCTTCCCCGAGAGGGACCACCTTACCAGACCCCAAGAGTAGAGGCCCACCCCAGCTTCTACAATCCTTGGCTATCGCTTTGTGCCACCCTCCCTGTCAAGGTGCTAACCTGACCAGGATCAAAAGACCCAGGAGCTTACGAGGCAGAAAGATGGCTCCTCTTCCCAAGGACTGATGAGTGGGAGGCTGTGCAGTCTCAGTCCTATGGATGGTCCAGATGTGCAGGGGGAGATCTGATTCCAGCTCCAGCCCCTCACTTTCATGTTGGGAGACCTGGGTCTGTCTTCCTCTGCCTGGTCTTCAGGCCTCCAGGCCTCCCTGTCCAACCAGCCTCTCATGAGGCTGAAAGAAAATCAAGCACAGGGAGCTCTTTAGAAAACATAACGTCCTCACAAATCAGCCCTGGGAGATGACCTTTCAGCCCCGGCATCCTTAGTCACATAAACTGTTGTCCATTTGAGGCAGGGAAGGAGGAAGAAGTTGACATTACTGGGGTGGCCACCCTGAATCACCTCTCTCTCAGGCCCCCACCGCCCCTCCCAGAGGAAGGTCTGAGATGTGTGGGACATTGTTATCCCATTTCACAGGGGAGAAAACTGAGGCTCGGAGGCATTGACATGGATCTCAGACATGAGCATACAGTAGATGCTCAGTGCTTGCTGATTGTCTTGGGGACTGCGCCACGTGACAGGGCTAACATCAGCTCAGTTGAACACTGACCGCAACTGAGAGTAGAGTTGATATGGTATTTCTAGTTGTGCCATTTAGAATTATACCAATATTGCACTCTTCAATTTTAGATGATTTTTATTTATTTACTTGATTGAGCCAAGTCTTCGTTGCAGCACAGGAGATCTTCTGTCTTCCTCATAGCATGCAAGATCTGTAGCATATGGGATCTAGTTCCCTAACCAAGGATTCAACCCAGGCCCCCTGCATTGGGAGCTCAGAGTCTTAGCCTCAAGACCACAGGGAAGTCCCTTTGTTGATTATTGAGTTGTTTTCTTATTGTTGAGTGTTTTCCAGAAAGGAAAATAATACATTATTTTCAGACTTAATATTTGTGGGTCTGAAAAGCCCTGGCGTTGATGACTCCATTAGCTCTGAATCTGGGTCCCAGCTTCACCACTTCCTGGATGTTTGACTTTAGACAAGCCATTTAAACCTCTGAGCCTCAGTCTCCCTATCAGTAAAATGGGATCATAACATTACCCTCCCCTGCAGGATCCCTGTGAGGATTAAATGAGAAAGTGCTTTGAAAAGTCCCAGCACAGTTGGTGGCCTGCAACAGCGAGCAACTCTAGAGATGGAAGTTCCCCCTTCTATTCAATCTCTCTTTCTCTCTTTTTATTTTTTGGCTCGGTAATTCTTCCCCAGGAGCGCCAGCTCTGTTCTGGGAGAGATTCAAGGAGGATGGAAAGCAATTCCAAAGCCCACAGTTCTCTTGTTGCACTCGGAGGAGTTTGCAGAACTGAAGAAGACGAGGTGGGCCTGGAGGGCAAGTAATAACCCGGTCAGGCTGTATGTAGACTGCTGGGGAGAGACATGAAGGTGATGAACAAAGTGCAAAGAATGTTTGCTTCGCAGCCAGGGTTCCGGACCCTGGACCAAGTGCTCTGTGCACTCTTTAATCTCACCAGCAGCCTGCCGAAGAAGGCAGTCTTGTCCTCCAGTTAAAGACGCAGAGATTGCGACCCTGAAAGCAGGAACTGAACCTTTCTCGCTGCCTGGGGCCTCTTGAATGCCAAAGAGCAAAACCGGAGGAGAGACTGTTTCCGGACAATAGCCTATTAACACTCATTACCCATAAAACGGGTAGTTTTCAAATAGCCAGATAATTGAGGCCATTGGGTGGAAGAGGGCTGGAATTACCTGATTAATTGCCTCACTTCTGGGCCTCACGTGTTTAGACACAGCCCAGGAGAAGCTGTGGGTGCTTTGAAGTCTTCCTGCACTTTCCCTGTCTCTGCTTTTCCAGTCTGAGCCTCCAACCCCGCTTCCTGCTTTGTGCGAGAGCGCCCACACCCCATCAGTCAACGCAGGACAGCCATAAACTTTTCTTCTTAATCCTCATTTGAAAAAGCAACCCTTTTGGCCTTTTCTCTGCTTTTATCTAGATCCAAGAACCACAGATTCATTCATTCATTCATTCATTCAATAAAAATATAACCAAGTACCTAGTGACCTGCCAAGCCCTCTTCTAGGCTCCAGGGGACACAACAGCAAAAACACCAACAACAAACAGGAATAGAATGGGGCAGCAGCAGCTCAAATACTGGCTCAAGGCAGGACCGTGGCAAATGATTGAATCACCCCAGACCTCTTTCTTTCTCTGTAACATGAGGACAGTGACAGTGCCTGCCCCTTAGTGTTTCTCGGAGAATTAAAGGACATATTCTCAAAAAATAAAAACAAAAGCAAACTTCTTGCTCATGTAGAAATTACCTTCCAGAGGAGAGAGAAACAAATAAGCAAGTACATATACAATATTCCAGATGGTGAAGCTTTGGGGGAAAGACAGCAAGATAAGAGGGGTGTAACTGACAACTTAAGGGTTGGCGGAGTCTGAGCAGAGGAGAGGAAGGGGCTGGGTTCAGTTCAGTTCAGTTCAGTCGCTCAGTCGTGTCCGACTCTTTGCGACTCCATGGACTGCAGCACACCAGGCCTCCCTGTCCATCACCAACTCCTGGAGTTTACTCAGACTCATGTCCATTGAGTCGGTGATGCCATCCAACCATCTGGCATCCCCTTCTTCTCCCTCTTTCAATCTTTCCCAGCATCAAGGTCTTTTCAAATGAGTCAGCTCTCCACATCAGGTGGCCAAAGTATTGGAGTTTCAGCTTCAGCATCAGTCCTTCCAATGAACATTGAGGACTGACTTCCTGTAGGATGGACTGATTGGATCTCCTTGCAGTCCAAGGGACTCTCAAGAGTCTTCTCCAACACCACAGTTCAAAAGCATCAATTCTTTGGTGCTCAGCTTTGTTTATAGTCCAATTCTCCACACATCACTACTGGAAAAACCATAGCCTTGACTAGATAGACCTTTGTTGGCAAAGTAGTGTCTCTGCTTTTTAATATGCTGTCTAGGTTGGTCAGGGGCTATGTGGGCAGGGCCTTCTCTGCTCAAAGGAAACAGGCTATACTAGAAGTCCCACATCTCAGGGAACCCATCAGTCCTGGGGACACAAGGGTGCTGGTCACCCTGGGAGCAGTCAGGGCAGAGTCCAGAGTGAGCGTGGATGCAACAGATTCAGCATGGCCAAGAGCATCCAGCAGGAGGGCAGGGGCCTGACCAGGGTGGCACACGCCACGCAGGCTTTTCCTCTTGCCTCCTTACCTTTCCATTAACTCCCTCAAGCTGCCCTGAAATGCATCAATGTCAGGGAAGAAAGGTGTGCTTTTAACAAGAGGAGGATGGGGAGATTTTGATCTTAAGGAACACCTAGTATAACCTGTGGTGTCTTCAACAATGCTTCAGAATAACCCCAGGAGGCAGAACTGTCACCATCTCTGTTTTCCAGCAAAACAATTGGAGGTGGGCAGGGCTCACCCACCCATACTTTCCCAGCTGTGAGCCAGGGTTTGGAGCCGGTGGCTGGCTTCCAGGACACTGCATGTCTCCCCATCCCTACACTCATGTCGTCTCCTGTCCCTCCATCAGGTGCTGGTGAGGCAGGCAGGACAGGGAGGAACCTCGCACTTGACAGATGGGGAAACTGAGGTCTATCATCACAGAGTCAGCTTTGAGACCTCCTGAGGCCCGATCCTGGCTTAACGTTTCCTCCCATGACACTGAACAACAGATAATGCCTATAAAGAAAAGAGATAATCTCTCCCCAGCCCCCAAGCCAGGCTTCCTGCAGCAGCCAGACCCCCAGAGGAGACCTGAGATCTAGTGAGTCGGTGGAGTCGAGGGGCATTGCCAGGGGGGCCTGGGTCCCTTGCTCTATCCATATCTTCCCCCTCCCCACCATGGCTGGGTGGGTGAGGGGTCCCCTGCCTCAGGGGAACCTGAGGGACTCTCCTGGACTGCTTTCCACTCCTCCGCCCTCTACATAGCCCTGCAGCTCCTTTCCCAGGGGGGAGAGGATTATTTGTTTTTCCTGTTGCCCTGATTTATGGGCCGCTTTGTTCTTTATCTATTTGCACAAACTCAGTAAAGTGACCCGCTCCTTCTCAGAGGTCAGAGATTCTGTCAACACCTCAGGGTCACAGGTCAGCCGACCTGCCTGGGGTGGAAGGGGTTACGGGAGGTCACCTGGGACCAGCCGGTAGATGCCGATTTTGCTCAGGCTTCGTGACTGCACTTGGGATCCCCGCCCCGGCCCTGGGCAGATGAGAGAAGTGATCCCAGGCCGAGCACCTACTATGCACCATGTTCTGAGCTCACCCCCTCCCTCACCTTCCAACACGAGTCCTACTGGAGACCGCTCTTCTCAGAGGTGGGAGCTGAGGTTTTGAGAGATGGATAGACTCACCCAATAAGACACCTAGCGGGACTCACTGTGGGTCTCCTGACTTGTCATTTCAGGCATTTCCACATCACATTGTCCTGCCTAGGTGCACAGGTCAGGAAGGCTCCACTGACCAGGACTGATTTACCCCTCTTCTAGCTGGGGGCTGGGATCAGAAAGGCCATATGGCTCTCTGTCTTCCTTTCATCCTCCCTTCTGTTGGGGACCACCATCCTCTCCTCCCCCTGCTCGATGCTTTTCTGTGTACCCCAGGATGGCTCCCTCACAGGGTCTCTGGGTCAGATCAACACAAAGATCACAGGCGGACAAACCAAGCCACTCCATGGGCAAACAGCACTACGTACATTCACAGGGGGGTCGGAACCCCCTGCCCAGAGCCCAGTGCCAAGGCCCAGTGTAACTCTGAGGGGGTCAGCAAGGAGGCCTACCTGAAGGGCTCTGCAAATGGCAGGTGCCCGCAGCTGTGTGACCTTGGAGAGCCATCCTCTTTGAAGCCCAGTCTCCTCCACCAGGACAATGGCATCGCTTTCTCAGGAGTGGAGCCAGGGTCCCTCAGAATAAAGCATGGGTGTGCTCTGTGAACTAGGAGGAAGTTGAGTCTCTTTATGTCATAGATGAGGGATAGAGGCCCAGAGAAAGAAATGGATCTCTGATAGGGGAGCAAACTGGGTCCAAACTGGCTTTCCCTAAGATGTGGCTCCACCAGACTGCCTGGGAAGCCACCAGCACTGGTGTGGGGCCACAGGCACCTGCTCTCTCCTCTTACTCTGCAAGCATATCCCCCAAATGGACTCACCACTTACTCACAGGAAGTTCGGAAAATTTCTCAAAGGACTAGCCTTAGTCAATCAATGCTGACCTAATGTCATCCAGTCTCCTCCAAGTGGTTCCAAGTCAGCCACTTGGAATGCTATTCAGGTCAGCCAGATGAACTCTTCAAAGCCCAGAATAACCAAAGAAATTCAGTCACAATAAACATGACTCAATTAAATTTGATCCCTGCCAGCTCAATATTTCCATCTCACAAAAAATCCCATCATCTTCCAATTAGTATCCAAACAATCTAGTCCAGCATAACCCAACCCACCCAATCTAGCTCCTTTCTGAGAACAAATATCCCAACCCAGGCTCAGACAGTAAAGAATCTGCCTGCCATGCAGGAGACCCCGGTTCGACCCCTGATTTGGGAAGATGTCCCTGGAGAAGGGAATGGCTACCCACTCCAGTACTGTTGCCTAGAGAATTCCATGGACAGAGGAGGAGGCTGGCGGGCTGTCGTCCAGGACTGAATGACTTTCACTTTCACTTTTTCAAACCCCATCAATCAATGCACACTGATATGATGCCAAATGCTTCCTCACTCCAAACAGCACAGTTCAACCTATAGCAAATGTCTTGGTAAATGTCTCTTGACACATCTTGAAGATAAAAACAATTTTTTTTTAAAGATGAGAAACAAAGTCTAATCAAAGTAGCACCTTCTGATATTTCCAACCATTTAGCCTTCAATAATTCCTTCATGGTAAGCCTGCACACTGTTCTTGTGCCACACTCTACTCAAGAATTTCTTGCATCTTCCACTCATATCCTGTGTGTCACTGTCAGTGCCCTGAGCAGCCCTGGCCTCCAAAACAATGACATACTGGGAGATCTCAGCCCATGGTTTCTCTCTTCATCCTCTTCCTTGACTCTTGCTAGCCCAGGGGAAAGCTTTATAGTGTCTTTTACTGGTTGTGTGGATTGGAGTCCTCCTAGTCACACTGTGAGCTTCTGGAGTCAAGGATCAGTGTGATTGTAATTTGCCTGTTTGGTGATGTACAGGAATTTCAGTGATTATTTTAACCATGCACAGTTTTTACCCTACATATCATCTTTGTCTTTAGAATCTCACTCTCCTAAAATGTACAGTTGTATTGGACGGCTTTTCCTTCACTCTTACTAGATGGCTGACTCATTTCCCATTCGGTAGCTAGATTAAGTTTTAAAAACCTGTCACTCGTAGACTTGAAATCCTTGGCTGGCTTCCCATTACCCTTGACAAAGCCCAGACTCCCTAGTATGGCTTCTCGGGTCCTTTACAACAACATGTCCTTCACTTACCCCATCCACCTCAGTTTCCACTGTCATCTACTCTCCACCCTCCTCTGGGTCTTTGCATTTACTACCTCTGATACTAAAATATCTCTACCCCACCATCCAGTTAGTTTCTTTTCAAGCTTAAGTACTTAGCTTAAGAGCCACTTTATTTCAGGACTTCCCAGACCCTTAGGCTAGATTTGTTTCCCTTTCAATAGATTCCCGTATCATTCTACCCTTATCAATTTTATTGCAGTTTCTTGTGTAATGACCCCCTTTCCCTATGGATGTAAATTCTGTAATGGCAAGAACATTGTCTGCTCTTTTTCTTTGACATCCTGTGTAGGTAGTAAAGTGGAATGAATGAAGGAGCTACTTTCCATTACCTCTGACCTAATTATGAAGTTTCCACTTCACTCAATCATTTATTATTTCAACAAATATTGCTTGAACACATGTCACACACCAGACACTGCTATGAGCTCTAAGAGGTCCAGTAAGAAGAACCTCACCTCTTCACATTTACTCAGGTCTACATATATCTATAAAAGGACCTTCTAGTTTATTCCCTCACTCCACCATATATAAACTGAAGACCTGCCTTGTCTCTAACTCCATGAGGACATAGATGGCAATAAAGGTCTGATGAGCTCAGACTTTTCATACTGTTCATGGGATTTTCAAGGCAAGAATACTGAAGTGGTTTGCCATTCCAATGGAAAGAGTGACAGACTTTATTTTTTGGAACTCCAAAATCACTGCAGATGGTGACTGCAGCCATGAAATTAAAAGGCGCTTGCTCCTTGGAAGAAAAGTTATGACCAACCAACACAGCATATTAAAAAGCAGAGACATTACTTTGCCAACAAAGGTCCATGTAGTCAAAGCTATGGTTTTTTCCAGTGGTCATGTATGGATGTGAGAGTTGGACTATAAAGAAAGCTGAGCACTGAAGAATTGATGCTTTTGAACTGTGGTGTTGGAGAAGACTCTTGAGAGTCCCTTGGACTGCTAGGAGATCCAACCAGTCCATCCTAAAGGAAATCAATCCTGAATATTCATTGGAAGGACTGATGCTGAAGCTGAAGCTCCATTACTTTGGCCACTTGATGTGAAGAATTGACTCATTTGAAAATACCTTGATGCTGGGAAAGATTGAAGGTAGGAGGAGAAGGGGATAACAGAGGATGACATGGTTGGATGGCATCACCGACTCAATGGACATGAGTTTGAGTAAACTCCAGGAGTTGATGATAGACAGGGAGGCCTGGTGTGCTGCAGTCCATGGGGTTGCAAACAGTAGGACACAACTGAGCTACTGGACTGAGCTGAACTGAGCTCAGACTGGATTTGTAGGTAGAGTGAAGTCTGGGAAGGGAGAGAGAAACACGTGAAAGCCTCAGAGATTGAGAAACAGTTTGCTAGGCTGCCAAAGGTATAAGAACGGAGGCAAAGGGAGAACATCCTGTGAAGGTTTGGGCCACGATTTTGGACAGCAGGGGGTAAGAGAGAGCAGCAAAGTGAGAGTTTCCACTCAGCCTTGCCTGGCCCTCTTCATGATCGCTGGCTCACTCAGGGAACACCTCTGGACCACCTGAGGGCAGAGCCCACTCCTAGATAAGCAACCACTAATTTCTCCTCATGAAGGTCAGGGAAGTGACGTGATTTGCTTACAGGAACATAACAATAAGTGACAGAGTTGCAGCTCAGGTGTTCCTGAACCCCCAGACCAAGCTCTTTCCCCGCCATTCTGATTTTCAAGGAAAGCCCTGACAAAGGTTCACCTTCCTGGGCTTGGAAGGGAAGATTTGGAAACTGTCTTGTCTTGTTTTGGGGGAAATTTACTTTAGTGAGACACCTTCTAAAGATGCTAAATGAATATCTGAGGCAATTATTCAGATAATTAATGTCAGGAACACTCTTGCAGATCTTTTTCTTCTCAATTATTAGCATATTTCAGGTATAAAGTGGTGGGTTTTTTACTGAAATTATTTGGTTAATTGTCTTGCAGGTGTAGACACATTCTCAGAAGAAGGAGATTGCCAAATCCATGCACCCAGACCCCAGCCCCAGGCACCTTGGCACAGGCAGACCTTTGTGAGCAAGCCATCTAGTAGGAACAACAGTTATTATTACAGGAGAACATGAGATGCTGGAAATTTGGCGTGTGCACAAATGCAGTATATATATCGCCCACTCTTCCCCCAGAATTGCCTGTATGGGCACAGAGATTAATGAGCTGCCTGGTTATTATTTTTAAACTGACCTAGTAGAAAATGTGGCTCCTGGAAATACTGCCAGGAGTTTTGAAATGAATACTTGCAGGAAATGGTTAAACGTCAGAGAAAGGTGAGCTCTTCAATTACCTAAGCAATCCCCCTCACTTGAGGGAAGGGAAAATCAAGGCCAGAAAAGGGCAGTCCCTGCCAGGGGCCCACTTTGTGCCCTTCCAAGGACTCTTCCCTGCAAGCCCCCAGAGACAATGGCATCGACAGGGCACATATAGGGTCTGATAATATCTGGGCAGCCACATCCAGGGCTTTCATCCTCACCTTCCTGTTGGTGTCTTCAATGCACCAGGCATTTAATCATCACAGAGGCTGATTACTATCAGCCTCATTACTATCTCTATCTTGCAGATGAGAGAAACTGAGATTCATGAAGGCAGGCGGCCTTGACAGAGCCCACAGTATAATCATGATGATTTGAAAGTCCGTATAATTCATTGACCAGCTGGGCCTCGGTGGTGTGTTTGAAGATAGCAAGCTGGAATGGACACAGCGAGATTGAGGAGAAGAGACTAGATATGGAACTCAGTCACCATGTGACCTCTGGAAAGCCCCTCCCTGTCTCCAGGCCTCAGTTTTTCCACCTTTAAAATGATGCTGTTGGGGACTTTCCTGGTTGTCCAGTGGTTAAGACTTCACCTTCCAGTGCAGAGGAGGTGGGTTCTATCTCTCCTCAGGGAGCTAACATCCCATATGCCTCATGGCCAAAAACACAAAACAAAACAGAAGCAATATTGTAACAAATTAAAAAAAGACTTTTAAAGTGGTCCACATCAAAAAAAAAAAAAAGATGCCATTAGGCAAGATATTTAAGGTCTCTCAGGAACCCCAGATCCCATCAGCATCTCCATCCTAACTCCACACGCCCCTGCGAAGGGCAGCTCCAAGTAAATCAACCCCATCACCCACTCCAACCACAGACACTCATTCGGTTCAGTTCAATTCAGTTGCTCAGTCATGTCCAACTCTTTGCGACCCCATGGACTGCAGCATGCCAGGCCTCCCTGTCCATCACCAACTCCCGGAGCTTGCTCAAACTCATGTCTGTTGTGTCAGTGATGCTATCCAACCATCTCATCCTCTGTCGTCCCCTTCTCCTCCTGCCTTCAATCTTTCCCAGCATCAGGGTCTTTTCCAGTGACACTCATTCAGTTCATTTCAGTTCAGTTCACTTACTCAGTCGCATCCAACTCTTTGCAACCCCATGGACTGCAGTATGCCAGGCTTCCCTGTCCATCGCTGACTCCTGGAGCTTGCTCAAACTCATTAGGGACACTTATTAGGGAGTCATAATGTCCCGTCTGCTGTCCCGTCAAGTTCCATCATTCCTCACAGTACAATTATCTCTTACGAGAGGAGAGAAAATTGAGGCTCCTTGTCCGGGCTGTGCGCTGATGCTGATGCAGATCTGGGGCTGGTTTGGGGTCACATGACTCAAAATTCAGGGCCCCTCCCCTCAGGACCAGAAGGCTCTCCAAGTTCACAGGCCAAAGTGATCACAGGAGTTTCTTTCTGGCTCAGGCATCTGAGCAGACAAGGTAAAATGTGGGGTTTTACAGGCTGGTTTGGTTCCCAGGATCCAAGGTTCAGGGCTAAGATGTTCCGCTGGCCTTCCAGCACCTTAGTAAACTGACCACAGCCCAGCTACCAGTCGGGCCCAGTCTGGACCCTTCGCTTATGCTCTGGGGCAGAGACTTAGCGGTTTGAACCCAGAGTCAGCTGAGGCCCCAGAGTGCCGAGGATGCTGTCAGCTGTGGCCTCAGAGAAATGCGCTCTAGGGTCCCCATGGGACCAGAAGATGCATGAGGAACCATCCGCCAGCCTCCGGGCTGAAAGATCAGACATTCCTGAGTCCCGCCCCCATGCACTGCACTCCCACACAGGCCCCCCTCGAGAGGCACAGACAAGAGGGGGATTCAGTTCAGGCACAATAAGCTCACAGAACGCTACCCACCCTCCGTCTCCAATCTGATCTGATGCATATCCCTGGGCCCCACCGCCCCAGCTCAGATCAAGTGTCAAACAGGCAGAGCCAGTTCTGAGAAAAGCCCTGCTTCCTGCGGTGCCCTGGTCTCCATGTGTTCAAGAGAGGTTTGGTTTAGAATCCAAATTCCTGGCTCCAAGAGACCAGCTTGCCGTGGTGACCTCTGTGACCTTGAGCAGGTCCCTTTCACTCCTGGGCCTCTGTTTCTTCATCTGAGAAGCCCTATCCTGTCCACCTTGTGAGGTGTTTGAGGGTCCATTGAGGGATGATCTGGATTTAGAACTCAGACAGCGGCCGCCAAGCTGTGCCCTTCCCCACCATGGCCCTTTTCTTTTTCTTCTTCTCTAGGACCCCCAGAGTCAGCCTCACATATACAATGAGCTCAGGAAGGATGTTGAGTAGACAGGTGTCATTTTCTTGGACCAAAAAATAATCTGAACCCCGCTCTGTACATTAGCCATGCCTGAGTCTCAGCAGGAGGCAGAGCCTGTCCCCATGGTACAAGCTGAGAATGATCAGATTTGATATTGCCAGTCTGGAGCAGGGGCTCCTGTCCTGGCCTTCATCATCAGCTGCCTAGACCTGACTCAGGGCTGGTGATCCAGGAAATGGGGACCCTCTTCAGTGGCAGTCAAGGGGCAAGAGAAGCAGAACCTGCAGTAGATGGAGCTCCAGGGAAGCACTGCCCTCTTGGCTGGCAGCTGTGGCCATGTCCAGGGCCCAGTGTGCAAGGCTGGGCACATCAGTGAGCAAACATCAGCATCTAGTACTCGCGGTGAAGGCTCCCACCCCAGGCCTGGGTGTCCAGCCCTCCTGCACACTCAGAAGCACCCCATTAATGAATCCCCTTCTGTTCAGGGACTCCTTTCAGTTGCTGGCAATTAAGAACTCTGATTGCTAAAGATGCCAACTAAGGGATCATTTACCAAATTGTCTAATGTCTTGAGTTTTGGTCTTGGTCTTCATCCTGACCATCTGTGTGACTTTGGGCTAATCTTTAATCTTAGAACCTTCATTTCCTCCTTGGTAACATGTAAATTATAATAGCTGCACATGGTATTGCTTGAGAGGGTAAATGAGGTCATGTATGTGACCTTTTTCTATGATGAAGATTTAAAGCCTGGATCATGGCCTCGAAGGCTGCAAAATTCTTCACTAATTGCCCACCTTTTGCTGAAGCCATTGCCCTTCCTTCATTCACCACTGAGGCAAACTCCACATGCCTTCCCAATCCTGTTTCCAACTTCTGGCCTCATCTTGAGCCCAAACTCTGCTCAGTATATCGATGCTTTGTTTCCATTTATCCACCCACCAATTCTTCCCTCCTTTTTGTTTACCCAGGTCCTATCCAAACCCCTCCCCAAATCTTCCTTCTTCACCTGCTGTGAGCATCCCTTTGGAGCTCTCCCGGGGGAGCCCAGCAGAAGGTCATTCCCCTGAGTCCAGGGGCTGTCTCTCTCCAAACCTCCAACTCCAGCCCCAGATCCGGCACCAAGTGGGTAGAAACAGTCAGCCTGGCAAGTTTGGAACAGTGCAGCTCAGAGCATCCCAAGAAAGAGAGGCCAGGGATCAACATCCCCATTTGAAGAATGGGAGAAACTCAGCCTGGGAAAGGACTCACCTAAAGCCAGCATGGAGAAGGAAATGGCAACCCACTCCAGTATTCTTGCCTGGAGAATCCCGTAGACAGAGGAGCCTGGTGAGCTACAGCCTGCCATGGGGTTGCAAAGAGTCAGACACAACTGAGTGACTGAGGCCTGAGGAAAGCCAGCATCTGCAGGCAGGTCTGATTCCAGCCCCAAGGGCTTCCCCTTCCTCCCGCCTGAACCCTTTCTTGTAAACACTGCCTCTCTTCATTTGCCTTGCAAGCCAAGGGATTTCAGCGGGAGTTCAGTTTGCTAATGGCTTGGAGGGATATCACAGGGATATCACAATCATGTGGCTTAGTTTGTTCAACTTCTTCATTCTCTACACATGTCTATTAAAAAAAAATGAAGAAAAAAAAAGTTTAATGGGGAAGAAACAATTTTTGCCTATGGATAATTAGGGGTCTATTTTGGTGCCAAAGCAGGAAACAAGCTAAAGAAGGTGACAAAAACAATTTCACAAAGCTGTGATTGGTCTGACTTTCTCTTGGGTGACAAACAATTCGCATCTTTTCCCCTTCCTCTCCAGATAGTGAACTCTACCAGCCTAGGCTGACCATGGACCTGGGAGGAGACTGAGTCTCGGGGCACGGCAGGGTCCTTGGACAGTGTCCAGCCAGAGCCCTCGCTGTGCGGGGAGAGGAAACAGAAGCCCCCACAGGGTCAGAGCCTTGCCCAAGCCAGAGGTGGGGTCTTGAGGAGCCTGCCATCCAAGGTCTCACCACATCGCCCGGCCATCCTCAGGACCTGGTCATCAACTCACTTCTGCCCTGGAAACTGCCCCTGCGCCTGGGTGAGCAGCGTTTGGGCAGGGGACATCTGGGCTGAGACTCTGGGCTTGTGCCCAAAGCTTTGGAGGCTGCAGGGTCAGACTTGCGTTTGAAAAGATTCTTGCCCAGTGGCTTGTCTAGTGTATCTGAAACCCAGAGTTTATGATTTTTCTAACATCCCCTCCTCTGTACAACCAAACGATTTTCAGCTATTACCAATGCCTTCTTGATCACTTCTTTAGCTTTATTTTTTTTAATATGCATTTTATTTATCTATTTTTGGCTGTGCAGCTTGTGGGATCCCTGGACTAGGGATCGAACCCATGCCCCCTGTAGTGGAAGTCTGGAGTCTTAACCACTGGATCACCAGGGAAGCCCCGCTTCTTTAGTTGTAAAGTGAATAATTATAATTACAGAAGAAAAATGCATTTCACTTTAAAGATACTATATAAATTCAGTAAAATATTTTATATACAAACTAAATTTTGCACTTGCTGAACAAAAGAATACTCCTCACAGTTCACATCAGTTCACTACTTTAAACTTTAAACACAAATATAAGCTCCAAGCAATCACATGAAGAACTCAATCTATATAACCTATATATTATATATATATATATAAAATGAAGAATTCATTCTATATAACCTAAATCTTCTATATATATATATATATATATATATGAAGAACTCATTCTATATAACCTATATATTCTATATATATACATATATATATATCTTCTCCATATAGAGCACAGAGTCTTTATAACCCCTGTGCTGTCAGTATTTCAAATCTATTACTTAAAGTCAGTAATGAGTAGTACCATGGAGGTTGAAGATGTGATCAGCACCAGAACTAATCAGTCCTGAATATTCATTGGAAGGACTGATGCTGAAGCTGAAACTCCAATACTTTGGCTACCTGATGAGAAGAACTGACTCATTGGAAAAGACCTTGATGCTGGAAAAGATTGAAGGTGGGAGGAGAAGGGGGTGACAGAGGATGAAATGGTTGGATGGCATCACCGACTTGATGGACATGAGTTTGAGTAAGCTCCGGGAGTTGGTGATGGACAGGGAAGCACTGGTGTGCTGCAGTCCATGGGGTTGCAAAGAGTCAGACACGGCTGAGCGACTGAACTGAACTAGGGCACTGAAAGTGAGAGTCACTCAGTCATGCCTGGCACAGAGTAAGGTGTTCAAGAAATAGTAGCTCTGATTAATACTGAGTTGAATTAGTCATGAGAGTCAGAGCAGGGAAAGGCAGAGGGTGCAGAGGAAAGGCGATGGGTGGAAGGAATCTTGAGTGTTACTATACAGTGGTTATTCACAGAAAGACACGTCCCTTAACATGGTGCTTGGAGGCCTTGCCAGGCAAAGAGGGCAGCTTGGATTCTAGAGGGCCACAGAGTCAACAGCCCAGCACCCTCACTAACCTGTCCTGGCCCAGGGACCCCAGGCACCCTGCCCAGTATTCCCTTCAGGAGCCCCATATGCCTCCCTCGCAGAGGCCAGTCCATGCCTCTTCCCTGGTGGGTGCCCCCACCCTGGCCTCCATCACTGGAGTCACTCACCCCTCCACCAACCCACTGCCTAGCTCCTCTTGCCCCATCTAGCTCGCACCTCGACCTCCTGGGGTGGCATAAGGCATAGCCACCCACCATGTCCTCCTGCTCTTGAGGCCTTTGGAGGTCTGCTGCCACTGTGCAGAGATGAGGGGGTGACCAGCTGCCTGCAAGGGCAACCCAGGGCATCTACGGAAACTTGAGCAGTGATAGAGCCTCTTGGAGCCTTTGTGTTCTCAGGTCGCTTATTACATCACTTTGGCTTGAGTCACCTCCCCACCCTAGACCCCAGTTTCCTCATGCCTAAAATCAAGGAACATAAATACACGTAGTGCAAAGAAGGGAGTATTAACCTATGTTTGAGTCACGATCATCACCATTTAGAATATACTGGCATGTTGTAGATTTCAGCAAATATTTACTAAACAGATGGATGAGAGAAGTCTTCAGAGGACATAACATCTAAGCATCTCTGAGGTTTAGACGAAGTAGTAGGTGCTCAGGTAGAGGGGTCACCTTGTCAAAAGTGACAGAGCAAATCAAGGGACTGAGGTATCTGGGGGTTGGTTAGGGACAGCCTCCGATATCGCACCATCCTTGACTGCAAGCCACAACCAGAAGGTGTGGCCGACCCATTGCAACCAGGCAGTTGTTGCCAGCTACTTATTTTTGGTCTTCTTGGAAACCCAGACAGAAGAGTTCAAAGGGGTTGGGATCACGATCCCAGCTCCCAGCCCTGCCTCTGGCTCATTTGTTATTCTTTCTACATTGTGAGGAGCTGTCATCCTACTCCGGGAAGTGCATACTTCACACTTTGTTGGATGGGACAAAAGAACTTAGGGGGCCAAAACAGAAGTCAGATTGTTGTATTGTTCTAAATAAGAATGCATTGAGCTGTTGCCAGAGCTTCAAAAATGGCAAGAACGAATTCTGTATATTTTGCTGCCAGAGAGCAAAAATATTATTTTTGGAAGGTGTCCTGTAGACACTCCCTTCACCACATATCAGGAGACAAAATGTTTCAGTTACTGTGCTCTAGGCATTGAGCAATGGAAGGATGGAAAGACCAGCTGGCTGTGAGTACCAGTGGTGGAGGAAGGTCTGGGAGCCCTGAGACTGGGGTCAACTGTGTTCCCAGCTTCCAGGCCACGTGACCTAGGCCATGGCCTTTCCCCTCTCCTGGTGACAGGCTCTTAGCGTGAATGAGCAAGGAGAAGGACCTTCTCCCAGCATGGCTTCCATGGTGGGAATCTGGGCAGGCTGACCCAACTGGAACTCAAGGATGGAGCATGTGGACTTGAGCTGTGACAAGAGCTCCACGTCCCAGAAAGAGAAAAGAGGAAACGAGGGGGACACACTATGATGGTGAGACCCTCAGCATCCAGAATGACCTTTCTCCTCCTCAGACTCAGCATCTGCAGTGGGCAGTTCCCTAGGTATCTACAAACGGGGTACCCTGTTTGAGGCTCTCAAGAGGAAGTCTACCAGAGCAGAGACCATCAGTGAAGCTCTCGCCTTAGGAAAACCGAGGCTCCAAGAAGCCAAATCTACCTGACTCCTCGTCCCAGAGTCCTTCCACATCCCTCATGCCCACCTTCTGAAGCGAAGAAGACATAAGCCTTGCTCCCTAGAGCACACAGACTCCCTGCTGCCTGAATGGGGGTAGGAGCCTTCACAGGATGTCTGTGAAGAGCCCCAAGGGGGACCAGAGCCCCGTACCTCAAGAGGCCACTGCATATTACAGGCTTGTTTCAGGGACCCATCAGCTCCTGCTCAGTTTAAAGAGTCCAAGTTTCAGGGGACTGTTCCTTCTCTCCCTCTCAGCTCTCAGATGCTCACAGTGCTTTGAGGGGCAGGGAATGAATGGAAGGCAATAGAAGGAAGGGGAAAACGACTTTCATCACAGATAGGGTTCATGAGAAGACACAGTCAGCACCTCCTGAGGCTTGATAACTCCAAATGTTCTTTATTTCTGGCCTCAATCAAGTTCTCCTTCCTCAATCCTGTCCAAAAAGCAGTCACAGTTCCATGAAATTGAATGCTGGTGGTATATCCAAGGACTGAGCTCTGCGCCCAGGCTTCATAATCGTCTCTGGTCTAATTCTCACTGCCATCCTGGAACATACACGATGGCTTTATCCCCATTTTACAGGTAAGGAAATGGAGGCTTAGAGGTACAATCTACCCATGAGAAGTCAAATGGGATAAGTATTTATTTATTCAATGTTAGAAGGTGCTGTGTATTCAGTCGCTCAGTTGTGTCCAACTCTTTTGCAACTCCATGGACTTTAGCCCACCAAGCTCCTCTGTCCATGGGATTATCCAGGCAAGAATACTGGAGTGGATTGCCCTTTCCTCCTCCAGGGTACCTTCCCAACTAAGGGGTGGGATCAGCATCTCTTGCATTAGCAGGCAGATTCTTGACCACTGAGCCACCAGAGCAGCCCCTTTGATGTCAGAGAGAGGAATATTAAAAACCAAACTATGCCAAGCCCATATTAGTCCTTTTGTTTTCTCTATAGACATTAATTTTCAGAGCAGTGTTCAGTTCATAGCAAAACTGGGTGGAAAGTACAGAGATTTCCCTTGTGCCCCCTCTGCCACACAGGCTAGGACTCTTTTTGAAGCTAGAGAAAACCTTTCCTACAGCCTGTGCCTGTCTTCTGCAAGTGAGGTGAGTAAACTGTTCCACACAAGCCAAACTTCCAGAATACTGACATTTTCCTTTTGAAGTGATAAGCTTTTTATATTTTTAGCCACTTGTGTTGGGAGTATGAAATGGATTAGAAGGCATCCCTGACTTCTTTAACAAAGCACAGCTTGTAACAGAAGAACAAACCTGACTCCATATTGGATCTATTCTTTTACCTCTAATGTTTGTGCTCTGTGTCCTGTGCTTAGTCACGCTGGCCCTGAACCTTTGTAAAAGAATGTTACCAATAGCCTACAATATATAGGACAGCCTCTTCTCAAGGCTCTGACATTTCAAGGTGTAACACTTTTCCATTCAAATAGAGCTCAAAAGTTTCAGAACAGAAAATAGCATTTATCTTGCTGGAGGTTTACAGGAATATTATAACCAGACCTACGAGGACTGCTGCAAGAACAAAGGATTCTTGCACCAAAAAGTTTGCCACAACCAGCCATACTCCTCCCCTTGTAGTATAAAAGAAGCCTGATTTCTAACTCAGGTAAGATGGTTCTTGAGACACTAGTCCACTATCTTCTCTGCTGGTTTTCTGAACGAAGTCTCTATTCCTTGCCTCAACACCTCATCTCTAAATTTATTGGCCTGTTGCACAATAAGCTTGGACTCGGTAATGAATACAACATTGGTGACTTTAAACAGACTTTGATTTACCATAGTCCTCTGAAAACACCAGGCTGAGGGCTGGATGTCCCTGCACTTAGTAACATCAGCCTGTCTTCAGCGACTAATTCTATTTTCTTTTCCAGAACCGCTCCCTCTAGTTATTGCTTCTCTGTTCCATCTCTTAATGTGTCCTCAGTTGCTTCTGAATCTTTATTCTCACTACCAAAGCAGAGAAATTAGATTTTCCAAAAGAAACTAGACACCCAGCATGATTAAGTCAATCATTTTCATTCCATGCAGAATAGTATGCCACCGAATTCGGCCAACAAAGCACAAGGTTGGTGGATGAAAGTAGCCTTTGCAGAAGTCACTCTCCTTGTTACCAGGTATATGCCCTGCTTGCTTCCAGGGTGATGGCCATGCTCTGGAGTTGAGTCTCCTACATCTGACCCCCGAGATGGGCAGAATGTTGATTGGATTTTATCCAGTACCAACTGCCATACTGGCTAGGTAGAAGTGAGGACAACTAGGTGTTAGGCTAGTCCCAGAGATGGCGCAAGAGGGCACTGAATCCAGACACCCAAGAGGAGATGGTCTTTTCCAGCGCCACCTGGGCTGTGACTGTGGTTCACAGGAACCACAACCTGTGAAGAGGAACCATTGCATCAGGAATTATGCAAGGTCCACCTTTACATACATGAGCTTATTGAATTTTTACAGCAACTCTATGAAATAGTGTCTTTCATCACCTCTTTTCATATGGGGAAACAGGCTCAAAGAGGTGGAGGAGGCTGTCCCTGGACTTGAAGCTAGTGATGGTCAGAGCCTGCATCTAAACCCAGAGGCTGCCTGACTCTAAAGCTAGTGCCCTTCCTCCCATGCCTACTGCCATACGATGTCATGACGTACGCATCGCCCATGTCACCAAGGGCTGCCCTGAGAGGACCATTGGGATTTAGGGCTTGTGCAATTGAAAACTGAGTCATCCATCTTGGCAACAGGACCTGATTAACCCTGGGCTAATTTTAGATTTCCTCACAATTGCTCATCTTAATATAGAACAGCCCCTAAGGATCGTGCTGGCTACTGTTTTGTTTTTGTTTGATGGGACCAGAAAAAAGGAGGACAGCAAAGGAGATGAGGTAATGGGTATAATACCACCCACCCATCATTCTGCTCCTTTGAAGGGTTTCAGGAAGCTCTGATAAGCAACTGCGCCAAGAAGCCCCATCAGTTTTTTTCCAGCTATTATTCAAGGGTAGTGTCCCTCCAGAGATACAGTCTTTAGTTACCAGGGTGAGGAAAAATAGAGCCAGCCTCCCCTAGGCTCTCTGAGGTCTCTGACGTCTAATGGATACTTTCAGAACAGCTACGTGTTTCAAGGGGCAGAGGTAGGCACAATAGGAAAGGGAGTAAGACCAAGAGAGGTATTCGTCCCTTGGTGACTGACACACCAAGCCTGCATACCATGCAACCAACGCAGTGCCAACCATGCAGTATCCTTGGATGTATATTGTGAGTGGATGTATGGGAATGACCGTGCAGCGTTATTTAGAATTGTAAGATTTTTAAAAGCAGCTTACGTTTTCAGGTCAATTGTCCTTAAGTAAATTATCATGAACTACAAGAGAATGGTTCTTGCTCATCACATGTCTACTCTTGAGATTTGAGGTGTGGTTCAGAGGGCTTCTCTGCTTTAAAGGAAGAAACCAACACAAAGCTTTGCTCAGCTATTTAGGAATCAACCCAGTTCTGGCTTGCACTGTTGATTCGTTGCATGACCTTGAGGTCCCTCAGCCTAAGTTTTTGCTTCTATAAAATGGGGAGAAATACAGGCATACCTTGGAGATGCTGAGGGTCCCTCTCCACACCACCACAATAAAGCCAATATCACATGAATTTTATGATTTCTGAGTGCGTATAAAAGTTGCATTTATACTATATTGTAGTCTACTAAGCATGCAATAGCAGTATTTCTTTTTCAAAAAGTTGTGTCATCCTTTAGTTTGGAAATATTTTATTGCCAAAAAAACGCTAGGCATATCTGAGGCTTCAACAAGTTTTCATCTTTTTGCAATAGTCACACCAAAGATCATGGATCACAGATCTCATAACAAATATAAGAACAATGAAAAATTTGGAAATATTGGGAGAATTATCAAAATGTGACACAGAGACATGAAGTGAACAAATGCGATTGGAAGAGTGGCTGCTGTAGACTTGCTCGACACAGGGTTGTCACAAACTGAGTTGTAACTATCGTAGTACCTGTGAAGTGCTATAAAGTGAAGCGCGGTAAGACAAGGTGTGCCTGTATTCCCTCAGCAGACACCCAGGCCCAGCGCTGGTCACCAGGGTTCAGCAGGGCACAGGTGAAACATCTCATGTCCCCAGTCTTCCACACTCTTTTTTCCTCTAATCTGCAAACGTTTTGCTCAATGAGAAGTATTAAAAGACAGGAAGGGACTTCCTGGCAGTTCAGTGGTTAAGACGTCACCTTTTCACCTTTCAATGCAGGAAGGGCAGGTTCAATCCCTGGTTGGGATAAGATCCCATATGCCTTGTGGCCAAAAAACCAAAACATAAAGCAGAAACAATATTGCAACAAATTCAATAATGACTTTAAAAATAGTCCACATGAAATAAAAGACACTACTAGAGGTGGGGAAACTGAGGTATTTGACAAAGAATGTTTGATTATGAAGCCTGATTAAGAGTCCTGGTATGTGCCTTGGGCCCTAATAACCCCTCAAACACTGAATAAAGAAGTGGAGGAGGTGATGCTCTAAGGTCCTTTATGGAAAACTCATAGGACTGACCACCCTCCCACTCTGGGTGTCCTCTGTGATGCAAGCGGGTGGGATTCAGGAAGCTGTAGCATCATCTTTCCACCCTGAGGCCACCATCCTCCTTACCCTTCCCCTTTCCCCACCCAGTAAGAGCCACCTCTCAGAAGCACAGGGGTGCCACCCCCTCTTCCCTGGCCTGCGGGTGATTAGAGAAAAGATAACATTCCAGGGCGCTGGGGGTGGGGCACACCGGAGGTGTGGATCAAGGCCCTGCCGCTGCCCCCCACTTGGTCTGGGCTGGTTCTCTCAGCTGTCTGTCCATCACGCTCCAGGCGCTTCTGCGCTTCTGCCCCCAGCCCCGGGAATGTCAGGAATCCCCTCCCAAACTCCAGCGGCTCCTCCGCCCGAAGCCTCCCCTCCCCCCCAGGCATCCATCAGCTCTGGCCTTTCAGGAATGCGCTCACTCCTGGCACCACCAGGGCCGGGAAGACGGCTAATCCCCGAGCGCATTCATCACTCATCTCAGGGAAAAGAGCTTGCAGTGGCCAGGGAGAGGACCTGCCCTGACCTGCCAGTTTGGCCAGGATGGAAGGATGGACGGAGGGATGGATGGATGGATAGAAGGACGACACCACCTGGAGGGGCTGGAAGATGGCCAGGCAGGACTTGCCCAAAGACCCAACCAGAAAACTCTTCCCCCTCTTAGCAGTCTTTCTACCTCCAGGAATCCTGATAACAGGAAGCTTGGCTTTTTTGATGGTGAAGAGGGTGAAAAGGAGTTGACTGGTTTCCTGTTGTTGGGGAGAAGAGGCAAGATTGGTAAAGCTGACAGTGCAGGGGCCAGGCATGACCTCACCTTAGGGACCAGCAAAAGCAATGCTAATCCTTCCCAAGCTGCCACCTCGTTCCAATTCAATAGCTGCCTGTGAGGTGGGGACAGAAGCTCTGGTCCCCCCAGGATCCTGGCATTTCCAGCTTCCTTCCCTTGTACACACTCTTGCCATTGCCTCCCACTCTGGTCCAAAAGACAAACCTCTAGGCATGTACTTCCCTGCTCCAATGACAATTTTCCCCTTGCCTACATTACCATATTTTTCCGTGATGTGTCATTGTCTTAGCACCTGGGTGTTTCTCATGCTGTACTAAAGCCCCTGAAGGTAAAAGCCATCATGAATAATGAGACAGCCCCAAACTGCCATTTCCTAGCTGTGTGTCCCTACCGAGTTAGTGAACCTCCCTGGGCTTCCACTTCCTTCTTTGTAAAATAGGGATTAAGAGTTAGTGAACCTCCCTGGGCTTCCACTTCCTTCTTTGTAAAATAGGGATTAAGACTTCTCAGAGTCCTACCGGCAAGGATATTCTCAAATTTCATCCCAAATATCCAATTCAGAAAGACATCTAGACACCAGCAGAAACACCTACAAGTCCGTAACTCCTTAAAAAACAAAATATACAAAGCATGCTTCTTCCTTTACTGCCTGGACATTGGAATGTTTCCTTTCTTTGTGTCTATTCATATTCCATCTTCATCCTTGACATTTTGGTTTTAATTAGTTAATTCAACAAATATTATTAAGCATTTCCTTTCCCCCCCCCAGATTTACATTCTGAATTTTATTTCCTTATTGAAGTATAGTTGATTTACAATGTGGTTTTAATTTCTGCTGTACAGCAAAGTGACTTAGGTACCCATAGACATATATTCTTTTTTATATTCTCTTCCATTATGGTTTATCACAGGACATTGAATATTGTTCCCTATTATTAAGCATTTCTTATGTGTTCAGTGTTGTGATGGGAGTTTGGAATACTGCAGTGAACCTGGCCCTTTACTTGAAAAGAGAGACTCATAAACTAGGCAGATACTGAAAAGTCCCAATGGGGGGTGAGGATTGGCTGGGGAAAGGCATGCAACTTAGATGGATGCAGGAGGAAGGTATGCAAGGAAGGCTTTCTGGAGGAAGAGACATCTAGGTAACACCTGGGGGATAAATAGGAGTTCTTAGGCAAATATGATGAAAGGAGAAGGGACACAGTCCCAGAGAATCCTCCACAGCTCCAAAGATACTACTACAAAGCAAGCTTGCTTCACACAAGCTGTGTTTCCAGGAGTCTTCCCAGAACTCCAGCCCGGGAGGGCCCAGAGGCTGGGAGCACAACTGCGGCACAAACCATCCAATCCATGGAGGCCTCGCTATGGGCTGGTCCAGCCTCAGGGAGGCATGCAGGAAGGGTGGAGGGCACACGGCCTTCAACTGGGGTAATTTTAGATGCATTGTCACTCCTGCCCTGGGGCCACCCCTCAGCTGGGTCCTGACTGAGCTGGGAAGGGCTCTTGGTCTCCAGATCTTGAGAGGATGTGGGCTTTGGAAGGAGGCCAGGTCCGCAGCACAGCAGGCCGAGTCCAGGCAAGGCCCTTCCTCAGTGCGGGCAGGCCCTGGACACCCCTGTCAATATCACTAACACTGAGGAGGCCCTACCACTGATCAGGCGTCCCTAAAAGGGAAACACAGCACATCAAAGGCCATTCATTTGGTGGCAAAGGGATCCTAACGCTGAGAAATAGGGGAACAGGCAGAGGAACAGAAGAGGTGAGTGTGGCTGGGTGCAGTGGCCTTGAGCTTGGAGCTCCCGGTTGGCCCCAGGCCTCCCCAGGCACTAGGAACATGAGCTTTATCAAGTTACCTAACCTTTCCAGAAATGAACTCGAAAGCAGAAATATCCCTCCCAGGGTGTTGGAAGCAGTGCATGAGCTCATCCAGGTAAGCGGACTAGCAGGGTATCATAGGATCAAGGAAATACTGGTGAACTATTAACCCTTATTGATTTCTTACTAAAGAGCCACAAATCCCCACCTCAAAGCCCCAGCTTGGGTCTCAGTTCTGGTCCCTAGCTGGTGTCTCCCCCTCTCTCAGCCTTGTTTCACTACCTGTAAAGTGAAAAGTTTTGAACAGATTCAGAGGTTCTCCTCCAGGCAGGGGAGAGAGGACAGATGTCGTTCAGGGCCCAGAGTGTTTGTTCAGACTTCCAAGTTCAAAGCCATTCAGTCAATCCCCAGAAACGCTGATACCATCCCTCAGTGGGTGGCCACCTACAGGCAGTGGCTACACATGGAAACAGTTTGCAGACAGAGAAAAATAAAAAAGCTTTGAGAATCTTCCAGTGAGCTGGGAAGTCCAATGGATGGGAACTTTCTGAGAAAATCAGATTGGACAGGACATTATGGAAAATAGGATTCCTGCCCTTCCCCCAGCCCCCGCAGAATTAACAGAGCTAACTTATGATATGATTTAGCAGGCTAGCTTCTGGGAATATATCTGAAGGAAATGAAATCAGGATCTTGACGAGATACCTGCAGTCCAGTGTTCACTGTACATAATTCACAATAGTCAAGACATGGAAACAACCTAAGTGTTCATCACCAGATGAATGGATAATAGGAATGGTATGTGGTACATGTGGAAGCTCAAAAAAAAAGAGCTGATTTTATAGAAACAGAATGTTGAATGGTGGTTTCTGGAGGCTGGGAGAAATGGAGAAATATGGGTCAAAGGGTATAAGATGCACCCACTTACAAGATACCTAAGCATTGGGGATTTAATACACAGCATGAGGACTGTAGTTGATAATATGGTATTACAGCCTTGAAATTTGCTGAGAGTAGATCTTAAACACTCTCACCATCAAAAAAGAAAAAACGAATTAACTATATGAGGTGATGGATGTGCTAGTTATCTCAGTTCTTGATCATGGTCTTCATTTCACAATGTATATGTATATTAAATCATCACATTGTACTATTGAAATCTATACAATTTGTCAATTACCTTTCAGTGCAGCTGAGGGGGAGGAAATCCATGTCCCCATATTAAAAAAAATTTTTTTTAAAGGACTGGACAGGAATGAGGAAACCTGAGTTCTAGAACAATCCTGTGACTTCTTCGTAGGGTGGCATGGATGAGTTCATCCACAGAGCCTCAGTGTTCTCATCCTTAAGGGATGGAACAAGGTGCCACTTGGTCACAGTGAGATGACCTCAGGAGAGTGCTTGCATCCAGAAGAGGCAAGACTCCTGCACCTGTGACTTGGGTCCAAGTAGTGTGCTCACTTCAATCACTTCCCAACCCAGGGAGTGAACCAGAGTCTCCTGCATTGCAAGCAAATTCTTTACTGTCTGGGCCATGAGGGAAGCTCCCCCCAAACAACTAGTATTCTCGCCTGAAAAATTCCATGGACAGAGGAGCCTAGCAGGCTACAGTCCATGGAGTCGCAAAGAGTTGGACATGATTGAGTGACTAATGCGAACCTTCAGGAAAGAGATCAATGGCCTTTAAGAACATCGATGCAAAGGCCCCACAAAACATATTTACAAATTGAATCTAGCAGTATTTAAAAATTTGAATATATAGCAATCAAGAGACATTTATTCTGGAAATGAAAGGCTGGTTTGATTTTTTTAAATCTATCATTGTAATCCACCATGTTAACATTTTAAAGAGGAAATGCCACATGATCACATCGATTGATGAAGAAAAATCATCTGACAAAATTTAATACCCACTGATTAAAAAATTCCTAGTAAACTAGGACCAGGTGGCACTAGTGGTGAAGAACCTGCCTGCCAGTGCAGGAGTCATCAGAGACACAGGTTCAGTCCCTGGGTTGGGAAGATCCCCTGGAGGAGGAAATGGCAACCCACTCCAGTATTCTTGCCTGGAGAATCCCATGGACAGAGGAGCCTGGCGGGCTGCAGTCCATGGGGTCACAAAGGGTCAGACATGACTCACACGACTTAGCACAGCACAGCAAACTAGAAATAGAAGGGAATGTCTTCAGTCTGATAAAGGACATCTATGAAAAGTCTGCAGCTAACGTTCTTTGAATCTTAAAATACAGGGACCAAGCAGGCTGGAGTTGTCGAGGACCCAGAGGCAGGGTGACATTGGTTAAGGACTTTGAACCTGATGGGAGAGCTCAGAAAGCAGAAGTCCGACGGGGGACAGAAGAGGGGCACCAAAAGCTCTGGCTGTGTTCCAGAGACCCTCAGAGGAGACACGCCTCCCACTGCCAGGCGCTTTATATGCCGTCATTTAGTCCTTGAAACCGCCCAGTGCAGATGAAGCTGTGATCCTCAGTTTACAGATGCGGAAGCTGAGGCTCAGTGTGTGCAAGTCACACATCACAGATCCTACTGATGATGGTCAGCAGTGCCTGGACTTGGAGAAAAGGCAATAAACGGAACCACATCTCAAGCCGGAACTCTTCTGTCTTCTGCTGCCCACAAGTATCGGCTTCAGCTTCTTCTGTAAAGCATCTGGCAACCACAAAACCTACTGGTTAAAGTGATCTTCCCTGATTAAGGCTGTTGGAGAAAGTGTACTTGTGATCCCAAAAGGCTGTGTGAATTTCACACCTTGCGTTTCTTGGTGGGACTCAGGCTCCTCCAAGAAAATCATGAAGCTACAGCTATAACCAAAGCCCAAGTTCTTAGACTATACATAGTCTCCAGCTGTCGATCCATGGGAATTTGCTGCTCACTTGGTCCTACAGAGGCTCTCCAGACTGCTGCATTAGGAACGAGGGACAAGGATGAAACCTCAATCCGTGGGTGTGCAGTGACCAGACCTGCTGCTGCCAAACCCAGTTTCCAGTCCTCGCCCTGCTCTCATAAGCTGTGTGACCTTGGGCATGGAGGATACTAAGTTCCTCCTTGCCTCAGTTCTTTTATTTTTTTAGATGGGGAATAAAAATGCGTTCAGGCTTCTCAGATGGCTCAGTGGTAAAGATACTGCCTGCCAATGCAGGAGACGCAAGAGACATGGGTTCTATCCTTGGGTTGGGAAGATCCCCTGGAGAAAGAAAGGGCAACCCACTCCAGTATTCTTGCCTGAAAAATCCCATGGACAGAGGAGCCTGGCGGGCTACAGTCCCCTTGGGTCAAAAAGAATTGGACACGACTGAGCAACTAAACAACAACAAAAAGTGCCTTCATGATATAGTTACCAACTGTCTGACCACAGCAAATGCTCAGTGATGACTATGACAACAGGTTGTCAGCCAGACAGGGGTCCTCTACTTGACCTGAACACGGATGATCACAGGGTGGCTAAACGGTTTCTCTGAAAAGGTGGACACATACAGGTAACCAACATCTTCTTTCTTGTCCATGTGCAGGGAGCCCAGCAGCTCAGAGGATCATTGGAAGAGCCTGGAAGCTCTGAACCTGAGGCTAAAGGACAAGATCAGACAAGGGACAGCACCCACTAAGGAACTAGACCCAGATGTAGCTACCTCCAGCCTTGGGGAGAAGTTCCCATCCAGTACTTGCCTTCTGGGGAGCAATTTCCCTCCTCCTTCTGGGAAATGAAAAAGCAGCCAGATGCATGCTTTTAAAAATAAACTATGCAAGAGAAAGAAGCAGAATATCATGTGTTTTGCTCCCAAGCCAGTCTGAAATATCTGAGAACCACAGAAAACTGTCAGGAATCAGCAGAGCTCTTAAGGTTTGTTTCAACATTTGGGGTGAAAAACAAAGGGATTCAAATCTGTACTTAAAAGCTGTCATGGGGCATTTGGGATTGCCATAACAATAAGCATGTTTCTCCATCAAAAGAGAAAGGCAGATCGGGCCCCATATAAAAAGCAGCACCGCTAATTGGAGCCCACAGAGGAAGTATTTGAGATCACCAGGACAAAGCTGTTCTATCATTTACAATGATTAGGAAGAGAGGGTTTGCCCTGTGACCAGTGAAAAGAGATTTTTATAAACACATAGAACTTAGAAGTTTAAATTCAACACTCAGGAGCCAGACAGCCAAGGTTTGAGATCTGGTTCCACCACTTCTGTGCGACCCTGGGCAAGTAACTTACCCCCACTGGGCTTCTGCTGGGTTTTATGAAAATTAAATGAGCAAATATTTGTTCATGTCTGGCTTGCAGTAAGTGCTATGAAGTGTTTGTAAAATAATAATATTTAAAATTAAAGGTGGAAAATTTACAGTGTTTTTGAAGTCTTTTCTCACATCCACTGGGCTTTTTACATCTCAGTTTTATCAGATCATTAGTGTAGATTCCTTCAGGATCTCTCAAGTGCAAGATGAAGGTGATGTGAATTGCATTTCTAGTTCAATTCAACTTTCTTCCCTTGGGGTCTTACTCCATGATAAAAGTTGGGGAAGGGACACTTACTTTTAAAGATTTGTTAGGTTCTTCACAATAAAGTTCTGATCAAGTGGGTTTTATCACCTGACAAGCCTGGGAACCACTAACTCAAACTGAATTCTTCCTTAATCAGTCTTAATCAGTAGGAATCAGGTTTGGCCAGCTGCTTTCTTTGGTACCAGGATTTTATCCACCCCTCTGTCATCCAAAAACAAAAGAGAAGGGACTTTCAGGCACAAAACTCCCTTAGGAAATGTGGGGCAGGAGTTTGTTGGGAAAGAACCAGGAGAAGACCCTCCTAGAATTTTCATTCCACCTGTGAACTTAGTTGAGAAAAAACCTCATACCATTGCAGCCACATATAAGAGGACCTCCCTGGTGAGTGGGGGCACCCACCAGCTGTGATACTGACCCTTTCAACTCTTAGGGCAGTGAGTGGGGCTGGGTACTCCAACTTGCTACTGGGTGCTGGCACTCAGAACATCTCTGAGAAGCACTGGCCAAGGGAGGTCCCTTCGGCATGGGACCCTGGTCCTCCCGGGCACCGAAGAGGTGTTAGGTCAACATTGAGGAATGAATAGTGCTTGTCAGCAGCCTGGATTCAGCCCGCTGGTGTGGATCCCCAAACCAGGGTCACAGGTACAGAGACTGACACCAACCAAGGTCATCTCTGAACTGACTGAGTCTCATAACAACTGTTGCCATAAGCCCCTCTGATCCTTACCAGCCAGCTCCCTGATCCCATATTAGGTAAAAATGCCCACCCCAGTGCTTTATCCTTCAGTGCCCTAACCAATCACCCAATGCCACCCTTCTGGCAGGAATTTTCTTTGTCTTGCAGCTATCCAAATTGCCTACTAACCCACAGAAAGTGCTCGCCCTCCCCTGAGCCATTCCACTATTCTAACAGCATCCTGTCACTTCTCCTTGGTCTGTCAGGAGGTTGCCCACTGTGATGGGCAACACTTGCTTTATCTCTGCTCTTTGCTCTTAATAAACTCACTCCTTTCTGCAGTACTCTGCATCTGGAAATTCTTTTCCAACCCCGCTTAGACGACCACAATCCCAGGGAGGATCACTGAGGAGCATGTGGTTCAGCCATGCTCCCCGCTGGCACTGAGCAAAGTCTATGTAGGGCTTTTCAGTTTCACATATCCATCTCATTGCATTCTGGGTGGCATGTCTTTCCTCTCCCCACACTCACCGCTCTCAGAAGGGTACCAGAGCCTGGACTCCATGGACCCACTGCCCTCCGCATAGGTCAGCCAGTGAAACCACATCCCAGTTGCTGACCGGCTGCCAAACCACAGCCGCCAGCACCTGCCACCGAGCTGGCCAAGTGGCCTGGCTCCGTTCCCAGCCTGTGCAGCTGGGAAAAAATGAGTCAGCAGTGTCTTGCCTCCTTGGCCTCAGGTGGAGCGTGGCCTAAAGGCCACAAAAAGTACAAAAAGCACATGACTTGAGGACAGTTCCAGTGGAGAGCACACTAAAACCTCAGAGTCTCAGAGATTGGAACAAACCTTAGAGGGCTTCTTGCTCAGACCCTTTTCGTGTGCTCAGGTAGCTCAGACTCTGGACCCACACAGTCCTGTGTGACCCTGAGCAAGTTAATGGCTTCCCATGCCTCAACTTTCCCATCTGTAAAATAGGGGTAATAATAGTACTTTCCTTATAGGGTTGGGAAAATTAGATTAGTTGGTTTCTGTACAGCGCACATGGCACATAGAAACACCTGATATTAGTTGTTGTTATTATTTAGAGAAATCCCTTCTCCACTAGAGGCTTTGCCAGGAATGTGAGGATCTCAACCTCCAGAGGCAGTAAGCCACATACCTGGCTCTAAGTTGTCTCTCCCTGGGCCAGTATTCTAAGAGGCAAACTGTGAACAAGACAGAGGCCTGCCCAGTCTCCACCTCTCATGAAGACTTACAAGGAGGCACCACAGCCCCTGAACCTTTCTTGACGTGTCTGTGTCTGTTTTGGAGACCAACAGAAGCTATAGTTTTCTACTTGCTGCTGTACATGCATGAGTTCTAAGTCACTTCAGTCTTGTCTGACTCTTTGTGACCCCGTGGACTATATAGCCCACCAGGTTCCTCTGTCCATGGGATTTTGCAGATAAAAACACTGGAGTGGGTTGCCATCCCCTCCTCCAGGGGATCTTCCCGACCCAGGGATCAAACCTGCGTCTCCTGCAGCTCCTGCATTGCAGGCAGATTCTTTACCATTGAGCCAGAGGGGAGGCCTCCATTTGCTGTCAGGGAAATTCAAAATCCAAGGTCAGACTGGCATTGATTTTAGCTGCATCTTCCACCATCTTATGGCCTGAGCAAGGCTGCAGTTACCTCACTCCCCTGAGACTCCGGACTGGATTGAACTGTGTCCTCCTGAAAACGGCCAAGTCTTTCCCAGAACCTCAGGATGTGTCTTTATTTGGAGATAGGATGGTTGCAGGTATAATTAAGCAAGATGAGACATATTGGAGAAGGGCGAGTCCTAAACCTGGATGACTGGTGTCGTTACAAGAAGGGAAGACACGGAGTCACAGGCACAGAGGGAAGGCGACCACATGGCGAAGGAGGCAGAGACTGGAGGGAAGCGTCTCCTAGCCAAGGATGGCTGGTGACAGCAGAGGCTGAGCGAAAGGCAGGGAACAGACTCTTCTAGAGCCTTCAGGGAGATCACGGTCCTGCCTACAAATTGGTCTTGGACTTCCAGCCTCCAGCTCTGTGAGAGACTCAGAGTCTGTTGTTTCAAGCGCCCTGTTTGCAGTTGGGGGGGCCCAGTCTGGACAGGCCCCAAGGCCTCAGTCCCACCTGCAGGCTTGTCTCCCGCTGTGCTCTGCATTTCTCTCAGCATGTCTGGGATCATTCATTCTTTGGGTTTTGTCCAGACCTTTTCTCTCAAAGGCGTCTCTGTTCTCATTTGCTGGTGGCCTCCCTCCTTCTCTGAGAAGCAGTGACTTCAGGGCACCAAGTCCCAGAGAATGAAGGCCCTTTCAAGGCTCTCTTCTTTCCTAGGATGTTCCTGGAAGTCTGACAACAGGGCTCTGGCCCTAAATGCAGGGCGCCAATTACAGAACATGGCAGCTCTCTCCCATTCCCATATCCACCAACAAGCAGAAGATGTGGACGAGGACCAGGGAGGGGAGCCGAAACTGTACAGGGACGGTGATCTGGTGTGCTGCCTGGGGCCTCAGCAAGGGAACAGATGGCTGTCAGAATGTGGCGTTGCCACTGCTAAGCTGTGCAACCTTGAACCAGTCACACATCCTCTCTGGGTCTCCATCTCCCTGTCTTTCCAAGAAGCAGCTGAGTTGAGTGGCATCAAAGGCCCCACAGTGCCTGTTGCTGAGGAAGTCAGATACCCCTGGAAGCCACCCTTCCTTTTATCCCACCCAGGGATGACATGTCAGCCCTGCTGCAGGATTGGAATGACAGTGTGGTCATTCCCCAGATCAGAAGATATTAAGGGAGAGACTTCAAAGACAAGGCCCAGCAGAGAAGATCAGGCAGACCTGGGACAGACAGGCCCCTTTTTTGGTGAATCCAGCATCTCTGCTAATTGTGCGGAGAAGGGAAGCCCTGTTTCTTTGCAGAGGCTTTTGTGTTAAAACCTGGGCCTGCTTACGAAAAGAATCACACACAAAAAACTCTCACCTCCCACTCTACTCCCCCAAGCCTTCAGCTTTCTTGGAGATGGAGGGGCTGAACGAGTTCTGGAGAGCTAGAATCAAAGGCAGTAGAAAGAGAGGACCAGGGGAAAGGCGACCACAGAAAGAGAGAAAGAAATCCCGTGAGGAGGGGCAGGCTGGGAAGGAGCAGGGAGGACGGTGAGAGGAAAGGAAACATGGCGGTACTTCCTCTGGGCTTTCCCATGCTCTGCCTCATACAGTCCTTGTGTCCCAGTCTCTCTACTCCATTTCTCCTCCTTAGCTCTCTCCTTTCTCACAGTTTTCTCCAACATCCTCCCACACTCTCTTCTTTCTTCCTGTGATAGCCTGAATTGTGTCCCTCAAGATTCCTGTGCTGAGGCACTAATCATACCCCCCAGTACCTCAGAATGTTGTGTTTGGAGATGGGCTCTTTTTAAAAAGGTGATTAGCCCGGCTCCGGCCCCCCGGCCCCGGCACTCGCTCCCCTCCTCTGACGGGAAAGGTCGCGCGGCCTGTGGCCCTGCAGGCAGCCGTGCCGAGATGAACCCCAGCGCCCCCAGCTACCCCATGGCCTCGCTCTACGTGGGGGACCTCCACCCCGACGTGACCGAGGCGATACTCTATGAGAAGTTCAGCCCGGCCGGGCCCATCCTCTCCATCCGGGTCTGCAGGGACATGATCACCCGCCGCTCCTTGGGCTACGCGTATGTGAACTTCCAGCAGCCGGCGGACGCGGAGCGTGCTTTGGACACCATGAATTTTGATGTGATAAAGGGCAAGCCAGTACGCATCATGTGGTCTCAGCGTGATCCATCACTTCGCAAAAGTGGAGTGGGCAACATATTCATTAAAAATTTGGATAAATCCATTGATAATAAAGCACTGTATGATACATTTTCTGCATTTGGTAACATCCTTTCATGTAAGGTGGTTTGTGATGAAAATGGTTCCAAGGGTTATGGATTTGTGCATTTTGAGACACAAGAAGCAGCTGAAAGAGCTATTGAGAAAATGAATGGGGTGCTTCTAAATGATCGCAAAGTATTTGTTGGAAGATTTAAGTCTCGTAAAGAACGAGAAGCAGAACTTGGAGCTAGGGCAAAAGAGTTCACCAATGTTTACATCAAGAATTTTGGAGAAGACATGGATGATGAGCGCCTTAAGGATCTCTTTGGCAAGTTTGGACCTGCCTTAAGTGTGAAAGTAATGACTGATGAGAGTGGAAAATCCAAAGGCTTTGGATTTGTAAGCTTTGAAAGGCATGAAGATGCACAAAAAGCTGTGGATGAGATGAATGGAAAAGAGCTCAATGGAAAACAAATTTATGTTGGTCGAGCCCAGAAAAAAGTGGAACGACAGACAGAACTTAAGCGCAAATTTGAACAGATGAAGCAAGATAGGATCACCAGATACCAGGGTGTTAACCTTTATGTGAAAAATCTTGATGATGGTATTGATGATGAACGTCTCCGGAAAGAGTTTTCTCCATTTGGCACAATCACCAGTGCAAAGGTTATGATGGAGGGTGGTCGCAGCAAAGGTTTTGGTTTTGTATGTTTCTCCTCCCCAGAAGAAGCCACTAAAGCAGTTACGGAAATGAACGGTAGAATTGTGGCCACTAAGCCATTGTATGTAGCTTTAGCTCAGCGCAAAGAAGAGCGCCAGGCTCACCTCACTAACCAGTATATGCAGAGGATGGCGAGTGTAAGAGCTGTGCCCAACCCTGTAATCAACCCCTACCAGCCAGCACCTCCTTCAGGTTACTTCATGGCAGCTATCCCACAGACTCAGAACCGTGCTGCATACTATCCTCCTAGCCAAATTGCTCAACTAAGACCAAGTCCTCGCTGGACTGCTCAGGGTGCCAGACCTCATCCATTCCAAAACATGCCCGGTGCTATCCGCCCAGCCGCTCCTAGACCGCCGTTTAGTACTATGAGACCAGCCTCCTCACAGGTTCCACGAGTCATGTCGACACAGCGTGTTGCTAACACATCAACACAGACGATGGGTCCACGTCCCGCAGCTGCTGCTGCTGCAGCTACTCCTGCTGTTCGCACCGTTCCCCAGTACAAGTACGCTGCGGGAGTTCGCAATCCTCAGCAACATCTTAACGCACAGCCACAGGTCACCATGCAGCAGCCCGCTGTTCATGTACAAGGTCAGGAGCCTCTGACTGCTTCCATGTTGGCATCTGCCCCTCCTCAGGAGCAGAAGCAGATGTTGGGTGAACGGCTCTTTCCTCTAATTCAAGCCATGCACCCTACTCTTGCTGGTAAAATCACTGGCATGTTGTTGGAGATTGATAATTCAGAACTTCTTCATATGCTTGAGTCTCCAGAGTCTCTCCGTTCTAAAGTTGATGAAGCTGTAGCTGTACTACAAGCCCACCAAGCAAAAGAGGCTGCCCAGAAAGCAGTTAACAGTGCCACTGGGGTTCCAACTGTTTAAAATGATCAGGGACCATGAAAAGAAACTCGTGCTTCACCGAAGAAAAATACCTAAACATCGAAAAACTTAAATATTATGGAAAAAAAACATTGCAAAATATAAAATAAATAAAAAAAGGAAAGGAAACTTTGAACCTTATGTACCGAGCAAATGCCAGGTCTAGCAAACATAGTGCTAGTCCTAGATTACTTATTGATTTAAAAACAACAAAAAAACACAAAAAAAATAGTAAAATATAAAAACAAATTAATGTTTTATAGACCGTGGGAAAAAAGAATTTTCAGCAAAGTACAAAAATTTAAAGCATTCCTTTCTTTAATTTTGTAA
This sequence comes from Antilocapra americana, assembly GCA_007570785.1. NCBI lineage: Eukaryota > Metazoa > Chordata > Mammalia > Artiodactyla > Antilocapridae > Antilocapra > Antilocapra americana. The sequence continues at coordinate 4,201,615 of ML660778.1, forward strand.
TTCTTTACTGTGGAATAGCTCAGAATGTCACTTCTGTTTTAAATAACAGAATTGATAACTGAGCAAGGAAACGTAATTTGGATTATAAAATTCTTGCTTTAATAAAAATTCCTTAAACAGTGAAAAAAAAAATAAAAAAAAATAAAAAGGTGATTAAGTTAAAATGAGGTCACTAGTATGGACCCTGATCCAATAGGAATGGTGTTCTTACAAGAAGAGGAGATTAGGACACAAATGTGAACAGAGGGAGGGTGACATGCAGATACAGCTAGAAGATAGCCATCTGCAAGCCAAGGAGAGAGACCGTGGGTTTCTACCAATCCTACAGCTTGGCCTTGGACTTCCAGCCTCCAGAATTAAGGGGAATAAACCTGTGTTGTTTAAACCACTCATCCTGTCATTCTACATTACAGCTGCCCGGCAAATTGATGCACTCCTGTCCTCCCCTCTTTCTTCCCAACTACCATACCACCACCACCCCACTATCGCAGCTGTCCCATTGCAATGATCACCAACTCCTGTGACATCAGGAGCAAGAGAACTTCCCAGGAGCCAGCTGATTTGGTTCTGGGCCAAGCAAGCCACTGACTTGTCGTGTAGCCTTGAGGAACTCACTTGTCCTTTCTGGGTCTTTTTCTCCTCTAAATTCTACCCAGGTATTAATTACCTGGCTTGTTAGGAGAGTCTCATTTAATTCCAATGTGACAACTATTTGTTAAGTGGTGAAAGAATCACAATGAAAGTTGTTATTTGTGTGGCTACAGTGGTAGGGGGTGACAGGGGGGAAGAGCTGCCCAATGCATTCCAACAAGTGAAGAGCCCATAGATACTCTTGTTCTCAACAACATAAGGGATATTCCAGGACTTGGAACAAAAAGCTAAGATTCTAAGCGTTTTGACTTAGTTCTGATTTAACACTCGTCAGAGGAAGGCGTCCAGCTTTACGGACAAGCAGTGTCGACTCTTCCTGGCCTCACTCTGCTTTCATAATGAATGGTCTTTAACTCAGCTCTGCACTTGATGGTGGAGCAGGGAGGTGGGTCTGCACACAGCCTGGGAACATCTTGGAATCATGAGAGCCCACAAGGTAGGGAGGAAAATACTGGGTATCTTCACTCAGTCCCTCCCCACTCTTTGAACCTGGGTTTGCCCATCTGTAACATGAGCCAGTGGAATGAAATGACCTGTCGGGTTCTCCATCCCCCGACCCGTGAGGCATTTCCAGAGTCTATCATTCTGAGTTCCACGGGTTATCACCGCAAAGAAAGAGTGAAGCTGGTGGCTTCAGGGAATTCTAGGTTTCCAGTTTCCAGTCCAAAAATAAACAGCCTTCCAAGTTCAAAGAGAAGTGCCTTTCACAGGGAGGGCTCACTCGACAGCACAAGGCTTGTGGGAAGATGGTCTCAATGAGCTGAATGTGAAGGCACTAGAGCCATATGAAACAGCTTTGCCTTAAAATACACAACTCTGCCAGTGAGAGGGAAATGCTCCAGGCACAATGTGGCTGAGACTTCAGCAAACCCAGAACATGTGGCTTCTTAGCCAAACCCTCGGCCCCCACTCTCCACCCTTGCAGCCCCACGCAGAGTCAGAGTGACACATGATCCCCATTTTTTCCTAGTCAGAGACTTGAGGATCCCAGAGTGTTTGAGATGGATGCTGAGTGGGACTCAGCGGGATTTGTCCAGGGACGTCCTCGGTTACTCTGAGCGTCCTGGCATAATTATTAATAGCACCTCTCTCACACTTGAGTCGAAGTATGCAAGATATTATATAGTCACCCTCTCCAGAAGGATTATGTGCTGCAGAATATGTAACTTGGAGACCAAGGCTGTCAGTTTTACATCTTGTTAAGCCCTTACTTGGAAACCTTCTACAAACGGGAGGTGCTAAGTCACTTCAGTCGTGTCCGACTCTTTGTGACCCTGTGAACTGTAGCCCACCAAGTTCTTCTGTCCATGGGTTTCTCCAGGAAAGAATGTTAGAATGGGTTGCCATTTCCTTCTCCAGGGAATCTTCGTGACCCAGGGATCGAACCTGCATCTCTTTCGTCTCCTGCATTGGCAGGGAGGTTCTTTACCACTGGACAGCGTGGGCCACCTGGGAAGCCCACAAGCAAGGGAGGAGGGATGGATATGAAATCAACAAAAAATGGAGCCTGCCTCTCATGCCTGTCCAGATTGGACAGAACTGCTTACAGACATCTTAGCACAGCCTTCAAGGCTGTGAATAACTTTTCTCATTTCTTCTACTACTCTCCTTTCCCTCATCCCATGCAACTATAAACCAAAAAAGAGAGAGAGACTTACTCTATTCCCGTTTTAGAATAGGTAAGTATACAGATGATTGTTGAACAACTGGAGAGAAAGGAGATGAGTGCTGTGCTCTGGGAACCAGAGTAAGAGCTTGAAGAGTAAGTCATTTTAAATTTCATTTCCTTCCTGAGAGGTTCCCTGGCCTGGGATAGCAGGAAGATTCAGTGGATGACAGGAATCCATACTTCAGCTAGACATTTGACAAAGTAGGTCACGTTCTCCTTATGGACAAGTTAGAAAATAGCCTGGCTGCAGTGTTCACTTGCTAATGATCCGAAGAGAACCCAACAGAGAGCCTCACCTGGGCTCAGGGCTCGGCAAAAATTGAATTAGTGCTGGGGCAGGAAGTGGGCGGAGGGCTAGTCCAGTTTGAACTGGAGGAACCAAAGGTAACCTCAAGGATAGAAATGTTAGGATCCAAGGGATCTGTGAGAGCTGATGATGGTTCAGCCAAGAGGCATGAATGTGCATCCCATCTCCCTGTTCCAGTCTAAGGACCCAAGTAGGAGGTGCTGGAGGAAGACTGGGAGCTCCCATCAGCACAAGGCCAATGTCAGTCCCCAAGGATGGGGCAACACCAAGCTAAGGCCAGCACGTGCTGCATTGATTGAATTTCAGTGCCCAGAATGAGGACCTAGGAGACTCCACCCAGAGACATTCCGGACAGGCCCCACCTGTGATAAGGGACCCAGGGGTTAGTGTCAAGCAGATCAAAGACAAACCCCTCAGAGAAGGGAGCATGAGGCGGACAAGCTGGAACATACAGGGGCCAACATGGGTGAAACATACAGGGGTGGGGGTGGTTTCAGCTATGTATAAGGGAGGATTCTAATGATCAGAGCCTTTAACAGCTGGCACGGTCTACCTTGATCTGTGGTGAGCTCCCCATCAGTGGAAGCACGCAAGCACATGCAGGGAAACTACAACCTGCCGGTTGTTGGGGGCAGGAGGATTGAAACCGTCACTGGGAAAAGTGAGACCATCCCTTGTCAGGGTCACTTCCAACTCAGAGCACGCCACATAGCAGGCACTCAAAAATATTTATTGCATCAACACGTGGGTGATGGAGCTACTCATCCAAAGACTCAATGCCTCCCAGGCCAAGACCACAATCGGACTGGTGAGCCAATTCTTCCTGCATCACCTGAGAGGGATTTTGCTTCCCCTCCTTACTTCTTGGTGCTGTTACGAACATCACATTAAAGCAGAATTTTACGTCGTAATGATCTAATTAACGAGCATGAATTTAGCTTTGAAAGAAATGTACAAGGCACCACATAAAGACCACAGCTGTTTGTAAAAGTCAGCCCTGGAGTGGAAGTCTCACTGCAAGTGTAGCCTTCCCATCATAACACTTCTGACAAGAAAGGGACCCCCAAAGAATCTGGCTCCAGCCTTTTCAAGGAAAAGACATGGAAGTCTTCAAAGAGAGATAAAGTAATTTGTATTTATATGAAGTCAGTAAATTCTCTTTTTTTCCTCCCCAGTTCCCACAATTTAGCCAGTTAAAAGAACCCTATTACAAAACAAACCACTCTAAATAAAGAGAGGAAGTCAGTCGCAATGTAGACCTTGTTTAAAGAAATCATTTCAAATCCCACAAAAGAAAAACATACACCGGCCCTGATAAATGCTCTGGAAGCCGGCGGGGCCGGGGAGGAGCGTGAGGCCATCTGGGGCAGAAACGTAAACACCCACGCGCAGAGCGGAAAAGTGTGGTCGCACCCCGGTCCCTGTGGCCACAGGATGGCCTGGCAGGAGGGCACCCAGGGGCAGCGAGTCTGGCAGGGGGGCTAGGGGAGGCGAGAGCCCTGGACACCATGCCTGTCAGAGCCCGGACCAGGAAGATCGAGATTAGAAGGTCCTACTTAGAATTCTCCAGGGAGCATCAGTAAACTCAGAAGAAAGAGCAATTTCTCTCTACCATAGGCTGAGGAGGCAGAGATTCAACCTGGGTGCCCCAAGACTCAGGCTTGGCTCTGAGCCCCTGTGAGATGCAGTTTCCTGACCTGCCAGAGCCTGGCGCGAGTCCCAGCCTCAGACCTGCCTTGTCAGGTCTGTGGTAAACGCTCAGCTAGGAGGGGTTCCACTAAGGAATGTCTTTCTGCATTGAGTGCCATCACGGGCCCCAACTCACGGCACCCCAACTTCAAACAAAACCTCAGCAGCCGCCTGCCCCTTGAACATCCTCCCGGCCCTGAACATCCCAAGGTTTTGACCTTGGCAAAGCCAGTTCTCTCTGCTCAGAAACATCCCCCTCTCATCCTAGCACCTTCCCGACTCCACTATCCATGCCCTGTGAGCCTGGTCTGAAATTCTAGGCCAGAGTGAGCTGTTTTCTCTGGATTTTCCATCATCTTCTAGCTCATCACAGTAGATTGCCAAGAGCCATTTTCCAACATCACCTCTGCTAGGTTGTGAGTGACTTGAGGGCGGAGGGGAAGCTTTGACATCTCAGCGACTCCTCAGAGCAGGAAGAAGGGGCCAAGGACACAGGAAGGGACAGCAGGCAAAGGCCTGGGTTATGCGAGGAGAGATGCGGGAGGATGGATGGAACAAAGGAGAAAACGGAAGCAAAGGACCCGCAGGCCGGAGTTCCTGGTGACTCCTTTGACTTCAGCCTCTCCCTGACCCCAACACCCCACACTTGTGTCTGCAGCACAAGTGGCTTCCTCTCCTAGAAGACACCCCTCTTCTGAGTACGATCATCTGCCCCACCTTGCAAATTCCCTTGTCCTCCAGGAAACCTTTCCCAGCCTTGGGTCAAGTTCATCATCTTCAGCTTGGAGCTTCTTCTGGAGGCACCCCCGTCACAGCTCCTCCCTTGCTTCCCTAGTAGTTTGTAAGCTATGTAGGTCATTGCTACTCCGGCCATTGTTGCCACCAAAGATTCCCAAGGACCCTCAGCAGAGACCAGTGGTCCTCAGGACCCTCCTAGCAACCACGGGAAGCAATTGGTCAGGGCCACGTGAAGAGGTGGTATGTCTGCCTCATGCCCAGCCCACGGGGCTTCAGACAGATGCCCCCAAACTCCTTTCTCATGTACCCACGTTGTCTCAATGTTGTTCCCAAACACACCAAATTTAGCAGCAGCCACCCTGTGTTCCCTCTACCCGAGCAACACCAGAGAGGGCCAATCTGGAGCCCAGGATGCAATGTTCAGCTGGTGACAGAAGGTGTGAAGACGCGCAATTAGATCCCTGTTAAAAAAGTTTCAGTAATTTCTCCATTGCAGAATCGATTGCTCTTGTTTATGCAAATTCCCTCTGTTACTAGAAATGTTTGTCTCTCTAGCTTTGAGCCGAGATGGGTGCAAAACCAGGAGCCCTCAGTCACTGCCAGGGACTGTGTAAAAAGCACCTGGTATGTAATAGACTCACGAAATGGTTATGCATGTAAGCTAAGTCACTTCAGTAAAGTCCAACTCTTTGCAATCCTATGGCCTGTATGGGATTATTGGGGAAGGTCCAACAATTTACCAGTGGTCCATCTTCCATCATGGAGCCCCTGAAGCTGCCTCCCTGGGTACTTGGGCCCTTAGGGACTCTGCCCCTGGGATAGGAGTCAAACCCTGTTGTCATGGCAGCAGGCTCTGCCCTCACTCAAGACACGAATTTACAATTGGTAAAGACATCACCCTTCCAAAGAATGTTGCCAGTGACTCCCTAAACCCAGAGAGGTTTTTCCTAATACAATTATATTTCTCTGGAATTTCCAAGGACCAAATAATTTTCCCTTGGGATATAAGATCAGCCCATAGACCTCTGGGTTGTTTAGTTACTAAGTTGTGTCCCACTGTTTTTTTGCCCCTCCGTGGACTGTAGCCCACCAGGCTCCTCTGTCCTTGGGATTCTCCAGGCAAGAATACTGGAGTGGGTAGCCATTTTCTTCTCCAGGGGATCTTCCCAACCCAGGGATCAAACCTAGGTCTCCTGAATTGCAGGCAGATTTTTTTACCACTGAGCCAGCAGGGAAATCCATAGACCTATAGCTGGGAGAAAATAGCTTTCTCTTGCTCTGTGCTCACCTCACTGCATTGTTCTGAATCCTGGGACCCTTTTCCTTTCTCAGCCCAACAGGGAGCTCCCCAAGGGTAGAAAGCAAGCTGTTTTTGCCTCTCTTTGCATAGTGTCAGGCGTGGGTCCTAGCATCAACATTTCCAGTTAAATAAGTGAGTGCTGCTGGCTGCAGTTCATGGGGTCGCGAAGAGTCAGAATGGACTGAGCGAACTCACTTTCACTTTTCACTTTCATGCATTGGAGAAGGAAATGGCAACCCACTCCAGTGTTCTTGCCTGGAGAATCCCAGGGATGGCAGAGCCTGGTGGGCTGCTGTCTACGGGGTCACACAGAGTCGGACACGACTGAAGAGACTTAGCAGCCGCAGCAGAAGCAGCAGCTCCCTACTCACAGGCACAGATTTGACCTGGGAGATGTTTTTGTCTCCCAAGGAGGTCGTAGTGCAGAAACTGGGCTGCAAGAACTTTTAGGTGGGTAGATATTCACTGAGGATGTCTAACTGCTGACTTTGCTGGTTGCTGGGACAGGATCCAAATTATACAGTCCTTGACCTTGGAGAGCTCACAGTCTAACGGGAGAGGTGCACGGATAAACAAACCATTTCTGTGGAGTTAGAGCTGGTGTGGAGATTCCAGAAACAGGTTTTCAGAGACCAACATCTCATTTTGCAAGAAAGCGTGGTAAGGGGTGGGCCTCCATCATGCAGTGAACAGCAGGGCCAAGGTTCCAGTTCAGACATCCGTGCTCACATAGTACATGTCTGCTTACCACTCTCTGTTCTCTCTGGGTAATCCATGAGTTATTATGTAATTAATTCAAATACTTATTAAATGCCAATGATAAGTCCACCTCTGTGCCCTGAGCTGGGGATGTAGAGGGAGGCTGCAGACACTGGATGTGTCTTCATAGGGCTTACCACCTGGTGGGCAGACAGACATGCCAAAGAGAGCTTGTGAGTAATCCATGCTGTTAGGAGGGCATCAGGGTGTTGGGGGAAGGCAGTTGCGAGCATCACCTGAGGCCCCATTTATTCACTCTCATTCATTTCATTCCTTCTGTAACCACTTGGGCTTCCCAGATGGCACTAGTGATAAAGAACCCACCTGTCAATGCAGGAGACATAAGAAACACGGGTTCCATCCCTGGGTCAGAAAGACTCCCTGGAGGAGGGCAGGGCAACCCACTCCAGTATTCTTGCCTGGAGAATCCCATGGACAGAGGAGCCCGGCAGGCTATAGTCCATGGGGTCACAAAGAGTCAGACTCAACTGAAGCAACTCAGCCTACACGCATGCATTAACCTCAGAAGGGACTTTCTGAGAAGGATGTCAGGAACTTCACATAGAGGACAGGTGACTAGGGAATGAGCAGACAGAGCTCCACGGCTCAGGAAGTTAGAAGGCAGGACACACAGTGGCTCCCTCATAGTGAAGAAAGTCAGGTACCCTTTTCTGCAGCTTTGCCCACCAGGGCCACCTGAGGGACCAGAAACCTCTCCCTTTGGCCCTCACCCAGGAGCCACGGGGATTCAGAGACTGGGGAGACAGCATCTAACTCCCTGTTCCCTGCTCTACAGGCAGGACACGGAAAATCCAGACCATAAGCTTCAAGAGTGGGATGTTTTTCTCTGGGTTTATCCTTCCACAAAGGCCACACATTCCAGGAAAAGTAGCCACCCCGATGGAAAAGTGGGTTGTTATCTGAAGGGGATGTTGGATCTTGGCAGACAGGAGCATCACAGGGCCACATCAGACTCTGCCTCTTTTAGGAAGTCTGAGGTTCTATTCCATTTGCAGCTGGCCCGAAATAGTCTCTCCGAATTTTTCTGAAACTGGAGCTCCAGTACTTTGGTCACCTGATGGGAAGAGCCAGCTGATTGGAAAAGACCTTAATTCTGGGAAAGATTGAGGGCATGAGGAAAAGGGGGCGATAGAGGATGAGATGGTTAGATAGCATCACTGAGTCAATGGACATGAATCTGAGCAAACTCTGGGAGATAGTGCAGGACAAAGGAGTCTGGCAGGCTGCAGTTCATGGTGTCACAAAGAGTTGGACACAACTGATGGACTGAACAATAACAACAAAATTTTGCTGAATGAGTAAACGAATGAAGAAAGAAATCTGTAAGATGGAAATAGTGCTTTCTCCCTCTTTTAGGTTATTATGAACATTAAGTAAGATCATTTGTGAAAAGAACATAGGAGAGTATCCAGCAGAAGCAAACATCCGCTAAAGGCTAGCAGTGAATATCCATTTCAGCACATCAGCACAGTATTGCCTTGGTGGGGTATGTGTGCTGCATGGACAGGAGAGATGCATAGGAAAGGGACTGCAAGGCTAGCACATGGCGTCTGTCACGTGAAAATGAGAGCGTGTGCATCTCACACTCAACAATCTGGCCATAATAAAAAGTCTGACAGCATCAAGAACTGGTGATGATAAGCAAGTGGGACTCATTTCTACTGTCGTAAGTACATGCAAACTTTTTGGCAATATCTAGCAAAACTGAAGATGGATACACCCTATGATCCAGAAGTCCTATTATCTATCTATACATACAAATACGTATACAGACATACCTATAGATATAGATATACAGATTGAGTGAGTGTTACACAATCATTCGTGTCCAACTCTGTGGCCCCATGAACTATAGCCCACCAGGTTCCTCTGTCCATGGGATTATCCAGGCAAGAATATTGGAGTGGGTTGCCATTTCCTTCTCCAGGGAATCTTCCTGACCCAGGATTGAACTCACATCTCCTGTGGCTCCTGCACTGGCAAGCAGATTCTTTACTACTGAGCCACCTGGGAAGCCCATATGCAGATTATACACACACACACACACACACACACACATATCCAAAGAAAAATTTATAACTGGATTCCATCAAAGGAAAAATGAAGGGAGAAACTTCAATATAAAACAATATGAATGTAGGAACTTCTCTGGTGGTCCAGGGGCTAAGACTCAGTGCTCCCAATGCAACGGTCCTGGCCAGGGAACTAGATCCCATATGCTGCAGCTAAAGATTCTGCATACTGCAATGAAGATTCAGCATAGCCAAATAAAAAAACAATGTGTATACAGATGAATAAACTGCAATAGAGACATATTATGACATATCATAGCATCCAGTCCCATCACTCCATAGCAAATATATGGAGAAACAATGGAAATAGTGACAGACTTTATTTTCTTGGGCTCCAAAATCACTGCAGATGGTGACTACAGCCATGAAATTAAAAGAGGCTTGCTCCTTGTAAGAAAAGCTATGGCCAACCTAGGCAGCATATTAAAAAGCAGAGACATTACTCTGCTGACAAAGATCTGTCTAGTCAAATCTATAATATTTCCAGTAGTCATGTGTGGATGTTAGAGTTGAATTATAAAGAAAGCTGAGCACTGAAAAAATGGTGCTTTTAAACTATGGTGTTGGAGAAGACTCTTGAGAGTCTCTTGGACCACAAGAAGATCCAGTCAGTCAATCCTAAAGGAAATCAGTCCTGAATATTCACTGGAAGGACTGATGCTGAAGCTGAAACTCCAATAGTTTTGCCACCTAATGGAAAGAAGTGACTCATTGGAAAAGACCCTGATGCTGGGAAAAATTGAAGGCAGGAGGAGGAGGAAGACAGAGGATGAGATGGTTGGATGGCATCACCGACTTGATGGATATGAGTTTGAACAAGCTCTGGGAGTTGGTGATAGACAGGGAAGCCTGGTGTGCTGCAGTCTATGGGGTTGCAAAGAGTCAGACATGACTGAGTGACTGAACTGAACTGAATGCAATGACTCAACTAAAGCCTGCATAAAAGCATGAATGAAACTCACACACAACTCAGAGCTTTATCCTTGCAGGACTTTTCTTCACTAAGGCAATCAGTCATAGAAATGATCATATATAAACAGAGTTATTTCCTCGTTTCTTAGGAAGACAGTAGAATATATCTGTTTTTTAATATTTTCTTGTTTTCGGAAAAAGCTTATGGCCCACTCAAGTGAGTTGGGAAGCATGTCTATTTAATTTATGATTTAGAGACAAAAACAGTCTGTAAGTATCATCAATTCTTACAATTGTAGATGAAGCCTAAGCCAAGGTCATGGAATGAGCAGGATGGGGGGATGTTTTCCTTGTTAAATGGTGAACACTGACACATATCCTGGGAGCCCAGGCCAGTCATCACTGTCAGAATCCCCCAAGCCTGTATGTTCCAGCTCCCTCCCAGTGGGCAGGGCAGAAGGCAGGCTTTTCAGAATCTTTCTGATAACTCACCCCTATACCTTTTCAACCTCTCTTCCTACATTAACCCAACTGATTCTTAGGTCACATCCTTAAATTCTATCAGAGCGTCCCAGGTGGTGCTAGTGGTAAAGAATCCACCTGCCAGTGCAGGAGATCTAAGAGACACGGGTTCGATCCCTGGGTCAAGAAGATCCCCTGAAGGAGGAAATAGCAACCCATTTCAATATTCTTGCCTGGGGAATCCCATGGACAGAAGAGCCTGGTGGGCTACAGTCCATAGACACAACTAAAACAACTTGGCACAAATGCACACTAAATTCTATCTGCCCTTCAAATCTAGCCTCATACTTAAGCAGCCATAATATGGTCTCTTCTTGTCTTCAGATTCAACTCAGGTATCTACACAGGCGTGAACATTAGATGCTGGGGCAATGACAATATTGTGATAAAGATGCACTAAGGATGACTTCAGTTCAGGGATGGTGCTCTGTAAGGTGTCTGTAGGACTTGGGTTGATAAATTCAGCATGTGTGGTGAACACTAACAGTATGAGTAAATATGCATATGATAGAGAAATCCCAATGTATACAGCAGGCAGTGATCAAGAAAAAGAAAAGGCAAAACGGTTGCCTGACAAGGCCTTAGAAATAACTAAGAACAGAAGCTAAAGGCAAAGGAGAAAAGGAAAGATATTCCCATTTGAATGCAGAGTTCCAAAGAATAGCAAGGAAAGATAAGAAAGTCTTCCTCAGCAATCAATACAAAGCAATAGAGGAAAACAATAGAATGGGAAAGACTAGAGATCTCTTCAAGAAAATTAGAGATATCAAGGGAACATTTCATGTAAAGATGAACACAATAAAGTACAGAAACGATATGGACCTAACAGAAGCAGAACATATTAAGAAGAGGTGGCAACAATACACAGAAGAACTGTACAAAAAAGATTTTCATGACCCAAGTAACCATGAAGGTGTGATCACTCACCTAGAGCCAGACATCCTGGAATGTGAAGTCTAGTGGGCCTCAGGAAGCATCACTATGAACAAAGCTAGACGAGGTGATGGAATTCCCGTTGAGCTATTTCAAATCCTAAAAGATGATGCTGTGAAAGTGCTTCACTCAATACGCCAGCAAATCTGGAAAACTCAGCAGTGGCCACAGGACTGGAAAAGGTCGGCTTTCATTCCAATCTCAAAGAAAGGCAATGCCAAAGAATGCTCAAACTACCACATAATTGCACTCATCTCACATGCTAGCAAAGTAATGCTCAAAATTCTCCAAGCCAGGCTTCAACAGGACATGAACTGTGAATTTCCAGATGTTCAAGTTTGACTTAGAAAAGGCAGAGGAACCAGATATCAAATTGCCAACATCTGTTGGATCATCAAAAAAGCAAGAGAGTTCCAGAAAAACATCTACTTCTGCTTTATTAACTACGCCAACGCCTTTGACTATGTGGATCACAGCACTGTGGAAAGTTCTGAAAGAGATGGGAATACCAGACCACCTGATCTGCCTCTTGAGAAATCTGCAAGTCAAGGAGCAACAGTTAGAACTGGACATGGAACAACAGATTGGTTCCAAATCGGGAAAGGAGTATGTCAAGCCTGTATATTGTCACCCTGCTTATTTAACTTATATGCAGAGTACATCATGTGAAATGTCGGGCTGGATGAAGCACAAGATGGAATCAAGATTGCTGGGAGAAACATCAATAACCTCAGATATGCAGATGACACCACCCTTATGGCAGAATGTGAAGAAAAACTTAAGAGCCCCTTAATGAAAGTGAAAGAGGAGAGTGAAAAAGTTGGCTTAAAACTGAACATTCAGAAAACTAAGATCATGGCATCTGGTCCCATCACTTCGTGGCAAACAGATGGAGAAACAATGGAAACACTGAGAGACTTTATTTTGGGGGGCTCCAAAATCACTGCAGATGGTGACTACAGCCATGAAATTAAAAGAGGCTTGATCCTTCAAAGAAAAGCTATGACGAATCTAGACAGCGTATTAAAAAGCAGAGACATTACTTTACAAAGGTCTATCTAGTCAAAGCTATGGTTTTTCCAGTAGCCATAGATGGATGTGAGATTTGGATTATAAAGAAAGTTAGGCACCGAAGAATTGATGCTTTTGAACTATGGTATTAGAGAAGACTCTTGAGAATCCCTTGGACCGCAAGGAGATCCAACCAGTCCATCCTAAAGGAAATCAGTCCTGAATATTCATTAGAACGACTGATGCTGAAGCTGAAACTCCAATACTTTGGCCACCTGATGTGAAGAACCAACTCATTTCAAAAGACCCTGATGCTGGGAAAGATTGAAGGAAGGAGGAGAAGGGGACAACAGAGGATGAGATGGTTGGATGGCATCACCAACACACATGATTTTGAGTAAGCTCCAGGAGTTGGTGATGGACAGGGAAACCTGGCGTGCTGCAGCCCATGGGGTCACAAAGAGTCGGACACATCTGAGCGACTGGACTGAACTGACTGAACGTGTTCCATCAGAAGAATCTGATTCCAGAAATGTTGGAGGAGGTGTGACATAAAGCTGGACTCTGACCAAATATATTTCAGAGGTCTTTCTCTTCCTCAGCCAAAACCTGTGACTCCACCTGTATTCCCTGTCTTTGGAGGATGGCACTCCACCTTCCATTCCCTTACCCAAACCAAAACCCATAAGGTGTCCTCGACACTATTTTCCCCCACTCTGTCACACTTAATCTGGTACTAAGGCACAGTTCAAAGTCACATAGTTCAAGCTAAAGCTGATGAGCGTTGGATGCCTAAGAGCAGTGGTCCTTGAGCAGAATGTGGGGTTAGCACAGCCCAAAGCTCTGGGTCTAATCCTATGTCCAGGATTATCAAATTGATAAGTATTTCCACCTGGTTTATTTTATTTTATTGTGGGATCTTAGTTCCCCAACCAGGAATTAAACCTGAGTCCCCAGTAGTGAAACCACGGAGTCCTAACCACTAGAAAGTCAGGGAATTCCCCTTATTTGACCAATTATAAATGGAACCAGAAATGGAGAATAAGAGAGGTCTGGCCCTCCACCCCTCACCTTGAACCTGGCAGGAGAAGTGAAACATAGCTATAAAATCACAATAAAATGCCAAGTTTTAAGGGAAAGGCTGGCCAAGGGAGAGCAGGGATCAGGGCCAGGCAAGGAGGGGTGCGGTGTCCTGGCCTATATTTTCAAGAACACACTGAATTTCCCAAGATAAAGAAGGAAATGGAGAAAGAAGGCAGGCAGGTCTCCAGGCCACGAGACCCTGGAGGACAAAGCCCAGGGAGCAGCCAAGGTCAGATGGGCTGAAGCACAGGGTACTAAAGACCCTGTGCCCTAGGGTGGGTGTACTCCTCCGGGGGGTGGGGAGGTGGTCTGCTGATGGATCTGGTCTCTGGCAATCGGGTCTGGGCCCCCTGATACACAGCCCCTGCGCAGCCCCACAGCTGCCAGCTTCTATCTGTCCTTTTGCTTCCTGTTCTGAGTAGTTGTTCCTGTTAGAAAAGCAGAATTTAGGTCAGGGTTGGGAAACCCAGTAGCTTAAGTGCGGGGAGGAAGCCTGGAAGAACCCCAGTCTTTGGAATCAACCCTTCTGGCCTCCCGGGCCCCCTCCCACCTTGCTCTCCCATGTTATTATGCAAAAAGGGCCCATGGTCACATGCCACCCACTAGGTTGACCCTTCTGAAGATGCTCCTAGTGGCATGACACAAGGAGCCATAGAAGGGTCCCCAGAGTGCCCCCGACCCTGAGGTCTACCCTCCAGGAAAGAGCATGCAATCGAGCAGCATACTTCATCTGGGTCCTTGTTTCAGCAGGCTGGGGAAAGGGACGTAGAGAGGAGACTTTGAGGACTGGCTGGAAGATCTCTGAACCCTGAATTCACCACTTACTAGCCAAAGCCTTGGGAAAGTGACTGAAAGCCATTGGCTTTGGGGGGACCCAACCACCCACTTTTCTGAATCCTATCTCTCTAGCTATCCAGGCCCTACAGCAATATCTGCTGATGACACTCCTCCGTAGGGGTCTCGGTTCTTCTGCACATCTGAGCCCCTTTCTCAGTCCCTGGCCACCTAACCTTGTTCTCCAGACCTTTCCACATGCCACTGTTCACAGCCTTCAAGGTTCATGTCCTTAATGGCAAGGCAGGAATGCTGGACCTGATTTCAGACCTCCTGTGGTTTCTTGGTGTGCCCCATGAGTACCTCCACTCTCCCCATCAGTCCCTTAATAAACCAAGCCTTGGCCATGAGTGGTTCTCTCTAGTCCCACTCCTCAGCTCTCTCAGGATTCTCTCCAGAGTTTCAAGGAAACACTCATCTAGAACCATTGATTCATGCAACGAAATGCCACCAAACTATCAACCTACCTCCTCACATATGTAAGTTGTGCACTCTCAACGACTGTATTATTATCCCATGTCACAGATCACTAAACAAAGTTCAGAGAGATGCACAAGGAAATAGAGACCCAACAAGCCCCAGAAACCAGGTCACCTGACTCCCTGATCCTGCCATGCACCCCAAACCACCGCTGTCTCCCTGGCCTTCTCACAGAAGCTCTGAGAATTAATACACTTTGCAAAGAAAGTTACATGAGGACATTCATGCTTTCCCGCCTTCTGGAGGTATTCTGAGGCTGTGCACAGACAATGCATGTGACACTTCTCTGAAAAGCTCAAAGTGCTATGGAAACACGAGATTCAATTGCAGCCAAGCCTCTGCCAAGTGCCACTCCAGCATTTTTTTTTAACTGCAGAAGAGAATGAAGCAGGGCCCTTCCTGACAGAGGCTGCTAACACCTTGAACATAAGGAAATCCTTCCACCACAGAGCAGGCTCCAAGCTAAACAGGGGAGAATTGTTTGGAGGGGTTTTCATTTCCTTCTTCCCACCCCCTCCCTCAAGCTGAGTATTCAACAGGCACTAATTTCACTTTATAAATGGAAACTGAATCATTACATTCCAGGCTGGAAAATGATTGGGAATGAGAGTATGTCCGAGGTCAAGACCTATCCACTTCCTCTCTGGACAGGAAGTAGACTCTCCAAATGGTTCTTGCAGGGCCTCCCAGTGATAAAAGGCTGGCTTTGGCTCTGGACTGGGAGAGCTCGCTGCTGTTTTCAAATCTCACTTTAAAGGAGAGAGAGAGAGGAAAGAGAAAAGCCCGGATGCCCCTCTCTAAACAGGGATGTCAGCTCAGGAAGGAGGGGTTTTGCAGCTGCCTTTTGGTGGGGGGTTGTCGACAGCATAAGAATTGTTTAAAGTCTGTTGTAAACACAGGCATAGAGTTATGGTGAGTCAGGCAGAAGTGCTGCCCTCTCTCTCAAGCACTGCACAAGGCCTCCCAGGGCCATGGGGGCCCTTCTCACAGAGTTGGCTGGTCCAGATTGTGAAGATGTAGGGAAGGTTCAGGCCTCTGGAGGGCACAGCTAACGTGACACAGGGCAGAGTGCATCAGAGATGAACCAAGCCCCTGTACTTGTGGTTCAGCCTTGGGAGCAAGGCAGAGAGGGGCACTGAGAGCTGGAGCTACAGTTGCTGGGCTGCACCAAGCTGGGAGCCCCCAGGAACAAGGACTGACCATTTGCCCCAGGCTCTCTAGCTCCTGGGCTTCTCAGGGGGCTCAATAGTAAAGAATCTACTTGCTAATGCAGGAGACGTGGGTATGACCCCTGGGTGTGGAAGATCTGGAAAAGGAAATGGCAACCCACTCCAGTGTTCTTGCCTGGGAAATCCTGTGGACTGAGGAATCTGGTGGGCTACTGTCCACGGGGTCACAAAGAGTGGCACACAACTGAACAACAGGGCTCATACGCACGTGGTCTGTAGACAAACCTGGGTTCAAATGAAGACTTCATGCTTACTAAATAAGAGGTCCTAGATGAAGCCACTCAACCCCCTGGGGTCTCCACTGCCACACCTGTTGAACTGGGCATAATAACACTGAAGTTTCAGAGGTACTATTGGGATTAGCGATCATATCATGCCTGGAAATGTAAGCCCGTCTTGGCTCTGAAAGCTAAATTTGTTCATTCAAATATCTATTGCCCAAGACTCAATGCTCAGTCAGCTTCTGTCCTTGAGAAACTTAGATCTTCCTAAGCAAAAGAAGTCTGAGACAAATATGTTTGCTTGTTCTAGAGGTGGAGCCTGCACATATAAAGCACTTCTAAAGGCTGGTTAAGAATGAACAAGCAGGAAAACAATCACCATGGGCAACCACTGTTAATGTACTGGCAGATTTTCTTTCAGTTATCGATTTCATTTTTTTTTAAAGTGATTATCCCACTTTGTATCATTTTTCTACTGCTGTAGAGCAATTAGGCAATTATAACAATAACATAATAAACTCAGTGGCTTAAAATAACACTCATTTATTTTTCTCTCAGTTCTGCTAGGTCTGAAGTCCAATTAGGCTCAACTGGGTTCTCTGCTTACAGAACAGGTCAAGGTCAAGATGTCAGCCAGGTCTTTATCTAAAGGCTGGGGAGACTGTCCTCCAGCCCCTGGCAGGCTGTTGGTTGAATTCAGTCCCTTACAGCAGCAGGACAGAGGTCTCTGTTTCCTCGCTAGCTGTTAGCAGGAGGCTGCACCCAGCTTCTTTCTTTTCTTTGCCAATGGCAACTGTTGCACACCTTGAATGACTAGATAAGATTCCATTAAGTGGATGCATCATGATCTGTATAATAATTTTGCTAAGTAATAGAGACCATGTAAGACGTACATGGTACTTCATGGTACTACTGTTGAATTAATTCAATAGGAATGGCAAGTCATTGTCCCCAAGGAATAATGTAATCAGTTTTGTAGTTTATAAAGATTATCCAGTCAGCAGTGGAAATGATTGACAGAAGGGAGACCAGATAGCATTAAGAAACTGATGATGGGGGTCTCCAGGGAATTCAGGTGGGTGAAGTTGAACTGACTGCTTCACGAAGAATCTCGTGCCTTCAGTCCCTCACTTATTCAGCAAGCAAATACCAAGCACCACCCATGCACTTGGCATTCTTCTGGGCCTCGAGGATACAGAGGAGGAAGCCATCGTCCATGTGTCTAAGGAACTTACCATCTAATAAGAGAAACATGTGCACAGTCTAAAGGCAAGTTATTGGTCCTGATGATCTTTCAGACAGGATCCAATGAGAGCACAGAGGAGGGGATGGCCGATTCTTCCAAGGGGCAGAAAGAGAACAGAAGGGAGAAGAGGAAGGAAAAGTCATGAAAGGAAAGTGCTATGGGTTGAATTGTGCCCCTCCCCCTCACCCAGTGCATCAGAGCAAGGTCTTACATGGAGATAGGTCCTTTTTTCCCTGGCTGTGCTGGGTCGTCATTGCAGCACATGGGTTTCTCTAAATGCAGAGTAGCATGTGGGATCTTAGTCCCCTCACCAGGGATCAAATCCACTTCCCCTGCACAGCAAGGTGAGTTCTTAACTACTGGACCACCAGAAGCCTCTGGAGATAGGTTCTTTGTAATGGGGATGAAGTTAAAATGAGATTAGTGAAGTGAAAGTCACTTAGTCGTGTCTGGCTCTTTGCAACCCCATGGACTATACAGTCCATGGAATTCACCAGGCCTTAATACTGGAGTGGTTAGCCTTTACCTTGTCTAGGGGATCTTCCCAACCCAGGGATTGAACCCAGGTCTACCGCATAGCAGGTAGATTCTTTACCAGCTGAGCCACAAGGGAAGCCCAAGAATACTAGAGTGGGTAGACTATCCCTTCTCCAGCAGATCTTCCCAACCTAGGAATCTAATGAGATTGGGGTGGGCTTTATCCAGTATGATGAGTATCCTTACAAAGAGAGTAAATCTGGACACAGACACAAACTCTTTGCGACTCTTTGCAACCCTATGGACTATTGACCACAAAGCTCCTCTCTCCGTGGGATTTCTGAGGCAAGAATACTGGAGTGAGTTGCTATTTCTCGATCCAGGGGATCTCCCTAACCCAGAAATTGAACCTGTGTTTCTTGTATTGAAAGGCAGATTCTTTACCATTGTGCCACCTGGGAAGCCCACAGTCTAGTATGATGGGTATCCTAATAAAGAGAGCGAGTCTGTACACAGACACACACAGGAAGAACGCCATGAATATGAAAGCGGAGACTAGCATGGTGTGTCAACACAGCAAGAGGCGCTGCTGTGCCCGAGCAAACCAGCCTGGGACAGATCCTTCTGAAGCACCTTCAGAAGGAGCATGGCCCTGCTGCCATCTTGACCTCAGGTTTCTGGCCTCCAGGACTGAGATGGTAAATGTCTTCTGTTTAAGCTGTTCAGTTTACAGTGCTGGGCTATGGCAGCCCTGGAGAAAGTGCCATGGCAAAAGGACCTAGGGAAAGACTCTTTCAGGGCAACACCATGGGAGGATGAAGTAGGCTTGTGAGTTTGGGGCATGAGGCATGGATGGGGATACAGGAGCTGAGATGTAGAGGCAGGCAGTGATTGGATCACCAATGGCCCTGCTGGCTGAGCTAAGGACATTGAACTTCAATCCAGAAGGTGATGGAGGCCCAGAGAAAAATTTTGAAGAGGTCAGTGCATGAGGCTTGATCACCAAAGGCATGTATGTGAGCTAGAGAAGCGTTAAAGATGATGCCTAGATGCTTGTAGTTTATCCTAAGTGCTGCCAGTTTTTAGCAGAGGAAAATGCAGCCCGTTAAGCTGGATGAATGGGCAGGCACCTTTTAGTTTCTCCTGTGGCCCAGAGCGGCAGCTCGTCTAGTGACCATCCAATTTCAGGCTGCCCCCTCTGACAACCACAGTTGTCATCTCCACCCAGAAAGGAAAGGCGAAGACCATCATTGTATATACCTTGCACACCCATTGAAAAGGAAAAAAGCAGTGAGTGTTGCCATAATCACCACTGCCTTGGGAGCTGCCAGGAAATTCCAACAGGAAACTCCCATTTGGAAGTGTTTTGTTTTGATTAGAACATGTTTATTCCCCTCCAAGGATGCGCTTTGACACTGAGGCCGAATCGGGCGCTTGTGCTTGATGTGGACTCCAAGAGGCCGCCGGCCACCCCTGAGGGTAGGGGGACTGGCCAGAGCGTGGCCAGCCACATCCCAAGAGCCCCAGGATCAGGCACGGCAGGGGAAGCTGGGGGCTGAGGTCCTAGAGGACCCTCAAGACTGGCAGCTGGAGCGGCATCCTTGAAGAACCAGGATAAGCCACTTCAAGAAGCACCAGATGCCTTTAAATTTGGCCTGGGACTCGCGAGGCCCAGATGAGCTCAGTTCCTGAAGTTCTGTCCCAAATTGCCATTTGGGTTGATATTTACTTTACAACAAAGATCCAGGAGAAGATGAATCAGCCTCAGCTCTTTGTATAGGAAGCTCGTGCTTAAGCTCTCCCCAAACCAGCTCCACCTCAGTTTCCAGGCACCAGGAAGGCTGTACCCATGGTCAGGACAGGGTTCAAACTGCAAGACTGGATTCAGCAGTGTTGTCACCACTCCCTCTTCCCAGCAGCCCTGGTGAAACCAGTGGAACCCAAGAAACCAGAAGCTTCCTCCTCTCCTGCTCTCCACCCATTTCCCCTTAGGGCCCCCAGAGCAGAGGTTCCCAGAACGCTGCTCCAGGGACACCCCACAGATATTTAGCACAGAGAGCCCTCTGTTCTGCCTGGAACAGCAGTGGCTGTCAGCCTTCTGCCAAGGTTGGGCCAGGCTTCCCAGGCACTCTCCTCTAGATGCTTTAATGAGCCTTTAGAATCAAGCCCCTCCCACCCCTGGGTCAGGCTCCCCAGGAAGGTGCAGGAGTCCAGAGCACAGCCTTTGGTTCTAAGCTTGAAGACCAGGCTTGGAAATTCTAGTGCCCACTTCCCTCAAGTTCCCAAAGCCTCTGGTCAAATACTTAGGGAATTCTAGGCAGTACTCCAGAGCACACCTGGGGTTTGGTATCAAGTATTTGAAAGGACCAGGTTCACAACCAGGATTCCCTCCCTTTTTAACATTCTAAGATGTTTAAATGGTCCATGAGGCCCAGTGAGCAAGGGACATTTTTTTCTTGTCTCTGCCACTCAGAGACTCCTCAATGCTCAAATTCTCAAAGAAGAAAGGAGTGAGTGACTCCTTCTCACCCATTTCTACCACCCATCATCCTGCTTAATAGAACTGTTTCTAAATGTGCTATTATTATTCAGGTCTTCCCAAGTGGCACAAGGATAAAAGATCCACCTGCCAATGCAGGAGATGCAAAAGATATGGGTTTGTTCTCTGAGCTGGGAAGACCCCTTGGAGAAGGAAATGGCAACCCACTCCAGCCTTCTTGCTTGGAGAATTCCATGGACAGAGGAACCTGGTGGATTACAGTCCATGAGGTCACAAAGGGTTGGACATGAGTGAGCGTGCACACATCTTCTTCTTCATTTTTCAGGTATGGTGAGGACAACAGATCAGAAGATGATTGCCATTGAAATAATAGGTTGTTGCAGTTCTCAAGAGGAGGGGACATGTCATACTATGCAGGGCCACACGGAGAAGCATCAGAATCAGTCAGGAGGCAGAGGGCATGTGGAGAGACCATGGGCAAGAATCTTGACTGTGGTTTTTAGAGAAAAGAATAGGTGAGGCTGAGGCTTAGCTGGTTTGAACAATTTCAGCAGGCTCAGGGGAATAGGAGCTGTCCCCAGCTACACAGTACTTGACCCTTGGATGATTAAGGCAGATGGATAATGGCTGGCAAGAGTGAGGGCCCCATAGAGGAGGTGGTTGGGGTGTGAACTCTGGATTTGTTGGTTTGCATATGAAAGGCGCTCTCCGTCAGTCACAATCTCTAGGAATTGGCTAACCCTGGGAGGGACAGTCCCTCCAGGTCAGCAAGACCTAGATGTCAAAGCATCAAAAACAGACATGTTTAATATGAGGGCTGACAGGACTAAGTGCAGCCTTGGTGGCGGATGCTAGTAACCTTCCTTCAACGGATACACAACATCTAATAGTGTACAAAGAATCTTGGCCTCCCAGAAGTCTCAAGGCAGTTTTGGTGGATGGAACAGTATGATAGTCACCATTTTACAGAAGATTAAAAGAACAGATGAAAGTGAAAGAGGAGAGTGAAAAAGCTGGCTTAAAATTCAACATTCAAAAAACAAACATCATGGCATCCCATCACTTCATGCAAATAGATGGGAAAACAATGGAAACACTGAGAGATTTTATTTGGGGGGGCTCCAAAATCACTGCAGATGGTGACCACAGCCATGAAATTAAAAGATGCATGATCCTTGGAAGAAAAGCTATGACCAACCTAGACAGCATATTAAAAAGCAGAGACATCACTTTGCCAACAAAGGTCTGTCTAGTCAAAGCTATGGCTGTTCCAGTAGTCATGTATGGATGTGAGAGCTGGACTATAAAGAAAGCTGAGCACCGAAGAATTGATGCTTTTGAACTGTGGTGTTGGAGAAGACTCTTGAGAGTCCCTTCGACTGCAAGGAGATCCAACCAGTCCATCCTAAAGGAAATCAGTCCTGAATATTCATTGGAAAGACTGATGCTGAAGCTGAAGCTCTATTACTTTGGCCACCTGATGTGAAGAGTTGACTCATTGGAAAAGACCCTGATGTGGGGAAAGACCAAAGGCAGGAGGAGAAGGGGATGACAGAGGATGAGATGGTTGGATGGCATCACCGACTCAATGGACATGAGTTTGAGTAGGCTGCAGGAGTTGGTGATGGACAGGGAAGCCTGGCATGCTGCAGCCCATGGGATTGCAAAGAGGCAGACATGACTGAGTGACTGAACTGAACTAAAGTGAATAGCACAGTGAATGATATGGCTTGCCCAAAGTCATGCATAGCAAGTGTAGATCTGGGCTTAAATGCAAGTTTCCCAGGGAATATTCATTGAGTCCTCTTTCCCCACTGTCTACTGGGGAGAAGAGGAATAACTATGCAGAGAGGAGGCTGGACCATGTGCTTATCCTTAACTGTTTTTGGAAGGGGAGTGAGAAATTGTCAGAAAACATGTTTTCCTTCAGCTACACAGATAGCTGCATCAATGGCTAAGTAAGTATGTGTTTAATTGAATGAAACACATTAAAAAGCAGTTAACACTTTAGTGGCTTCATTTTTCAATTTAATACTATCACATGTTGTTCCTTGCTTTATAGTTAATTGAACTTCTCATACATTGTGCCACTTGATTTGATTCAATTGAACATTTATTTAGTGAAGTTTATTCTGCATCAGGCTCAGAGATGGAGAAGCAGAGAAAACTAAATCCTGCATCTGCCTTCAAGGTACAGTGGCACCAAGAGAGAGGTGACACCATACTATGACATACTGTGCAATAAATTCAAGTAAGGACTAGGTTCAGTGACCACATGAAGAAGGAAATGATAGACTCTTTGGGCAAGTAGTATTTAGGGAAGAGTTATTATAGGAAGTAATATCTGAGCTGATTTTTAGGCACAAGTAAGAATTCACCAGATGAATAAGAAAATAGTCCTATGTCTGTAGATCAGAATAATGAGTGCAAAAGCCCAGAGGAAATGGAATATTTGTCACTGAATCATTTTGATTGTTCTTGGCCACAAGTAAAAGACTCAACCAAAGGTGGCTGAAACAATTTTTAAAATACAAAAATATGGACTTCCCTGGTGACCCAGTGGTTAACATTCCACCTTCTAGTGCAGGGGCTACAGGTTTGATCCCTACTTGGAGAACTGAGATCCCACATACCTTGCCACAAAAGACCCAAAATATAAAACAAGAAGCAATATTGTAATAAATTCAATAACGACTTTAAAAGTGGTCCACATTAAAAATATTTTTAAAAATAAAGGTAAAAGATTAAACTTTGTGCCAATATAGTAAGTAGCCCAGAGGTAAGGAAGTTCCAGGGTTGGTTAATTCAGCAGTTTAATGATATTATTACAGGCACAGGTACCTTCTATGTTTCTGTTTTGCATCTTCAATGATAGACTTCCATTCTAAGGCTTGTCCCCTCATGGTCATGAAAAAGCTACAATAGTTCCAAACATCACATCCAAAATAAGAATATATCTATAGATCATCAGTGCTTTAGTCCATTCAGACTGCTATAACAACATATCACAGACTAGGTGGCTTATTCACAGCAGAAATGTGTTTCCATGGCCAACTTCTTATTTCCTCACAGGCGGACAGGGCAAGGGAGTTCTCTGAGTTCTCTTTTATAAGGGCACCCATCCCATTTTTGAGGGCCCCACCCTCTTGACTTCATTAACTCCTCCTAAAGGCCCCATCTCTTAATACCATCTCCTTGAAGGGGTAGGATTTCAACATATGAATTTTAGAAGGACACAGACATTTAATCTACAGCAATCAGGCTTGCCAAAGTACATTATGCTAAAAAAAACTGAGTTGCAGCTGTTTGTTTTATAGACGTCCAGTTAAATGCTTATTAAATTCAATTTGGCTGCTTCTTTACATATTTGGGAGCAAATAAGCTTTTCAGATCTCAAACATTTCCATAGGCTCTTACAAAGCTGATAGACCCTAGGCACTGTATATTTAGTGTCTAATGGTCAAAGCTACTCTGACCCTGAGGGCTGTCAATGAGGGAAAGAATAGATTCTTTCTGCACCCACATCAGGCCTTGAACTTGATTGACCCTATGTGACAAGGGTCCTAAAAATACACGGTGATAAAGGTAATGCCCCTCCCAGTAATAACCAAGGCTCAGAAATGCCCCGTGTGTATACATGTGCATACACACATGTACATACAGGCGCTCACACGCATACAGGTTCCTGCAGGCCCCGAGGCTGTCATCCCCTGTGACTGGCATGCCAGGGCCTCCTAGGACCTGGGGGCACCCGGGTCCTACCCTAATGACTCAGGCCTGCCAAAGGGTTTCCAAAGCACCGTGGACCATAGCATCTTCCTTGAAAACCAGAAACAACAGTTGTTGTATTAAAAAACAGAAAGAGAGGGAAGAGTGACAAGTGGCAACAAGAGGTCTTGCTCTCTGGCCTGAGCAGATGCTTCTGGCAGTGCCCTGCTGAGGAAGGGCCCCAAGACCTGGAGCCAGTTCCTGATGGAGTCCTCAAGGTACAGAGCTATTCAGGAGTATAATCCAAAGACACAGGAAAATTCAGCTGAGAGTTCAGAATTCCAACGGTCCAGTCAACTGGGAGCCATCCTCCTCAAGAAGGTGCCAGGCCTCAGCAAGGGACCCTTGAAGTCCCCTGCTTTGTTGTGCTTAGTTGCTCAATCATGCCCAACTCGTTGTGACCCCATGGACTGTAGCTTATCAGGCTCCTCTGACCATGGGGATTCTCCAGGCAAGAATACTGTGGTGGGTGCCATGCCCTCCTCCAGGGGATCTTCCCAACCCAGGGATCGAACCCACATCTCCTGCAGCTCCTGCATTACAAGCAGATTCTTTACCACTCAGCCACTGGGGAAGCCCCTAGTGATTGGATACTTACTCTTAAATTTTTGCTTTTTAAATCCAGCTTTCTTCAGAGTCAAGGGCCTCCTGCTTATCCTTCTGCCTTTCCTCCTATATCTTAACCACACCAGGCTATGGGTTCCTCCCATGATGAGCCCTGAATCTGTACCTACCCATTCTTCAAGGCCACCACCTCCTTGAAGCCTACCAGGATCTTCCCTTCTGCTCAGCAAATGCTGAGCCAAATGGCATTTTGTGCATCTTTACATAATGGCACTTATTTTGCTAAACTGCAATTTTTTATGTGTCAGTCATAACACAAATATGTGAGCTCCTCCTAACAAGAGTTTTTTTTTTTATTCCTTGAAGTGTCATTTCCCTATGGTAGGTAAATATGAGAGGAATGAATGTACAGTATATATATACATTGACTGGTTAATGCATGAAACTCTAAGTGAATCATCTATAGTGAATGGAGTGGTAATATATTTCACTAAGAGATGACAGTTTGTGCTATTAAGTTCCCTAAATGCTCCCTGCATGGATGGACCCCCACACACACCTCTATTAGGGCTTCCCCTCTTCATGAAGAGGACTGGGAATACCTGTGAGAATGGCCAAAATCTGGATACTGAAAATACCAAATGCTGATGAGGGTGAGGAGCAGCAGGAACTCTCATTTTTGCTGGTGGGGATGCAAAATGGCTCAGCCACTGCCCATACTTCAGAAGATAGTTTGGCAGTTCTTACAAAAGTAAACATTTGTTGTTATTCAAACACTCAGTCGTCTCCAACTCTTTGCAACCCCATGGACTGCAGCATGCCAAGCTTCTCTGTCCCCCACTGTCTCCTGGAGTCTGCTTAAACTCATGTCCATTGAGTTAGTGATGCCATCCAACTATCTCATCCTCTGAAATTAAACATCCTATGACCACATGATCCAGTAGTTTTGCTTCATGCTGTACATGCAAAGGAGATAAAAATATATGTCCACACAAAAATCTGTTCATGGATGTTTTGAGCAGCTTTCTTCACAATTGCTAAAACTTGGAGGTAACCAAAATTTCCTTCAGTAGGTGAATGAATGGTAGGTAAAATATGGTGCATGCAGGCAATGGGATATTGTTCACCACTAAAAAGAAATGAGCTATTAAACTGAGAAAAGACACAGAAGAAACTTAAATGCATATAAGTGAAAGAAGTCAATCTGTAAAGGCTGCATACTGTATGATTCCAACTATATGGTACTGTGGAAAAGGCAAAACTGTGAAGCCAATCAAAAAATCAGTGGTTGCCAGGGGTTGTGAGTAGAGAGGTATGAATATGGAGCACAGAAGATTTTAGGGCAGTGAAACTACTCTGTCTGTAATGCTCTGTAATGTCTGCTGCTCTGTAATGATGGAGACATGTCATTACACTTTAGCCCAAACTCATAGAATGGACAATACTGAGAGAGAGCTCGAAAGCAAACCACGGACTTTGGTGATTATCATGTCAGTGTAGGGCTTCCCTGGTGGCTCAGTGATTAAGAATCTGCCTGCCAATGCAGACTTGGGTTTGATCCCTGGGTCAGAAAGATCCCCACAAGAAGGAAATGGCAACCCACTCCAGTATTCTTGCCTGGGAAATCCCATGGACAGAGGAGCCTGGTGGACTACAGTCCATGGGGTCACAAAGAATCAGACACAACTGAAGCGACTGAACACCACCACCACCACGGTGTGGCTGCGTAGATTTGTCATAATCGATTAAAACAAGTGTGCCTCTTGTTGGGGGCGGGGGGAGATGCTGATAATGGGGGAGGCTGTGGACGGGGGAGCAGGGGGCATATGAGAAATCTCTGTTCCTAACTCTCAATTTTGCTGTGAACTGAAAACTCCTCTGAGAAATGAAGTCTTAAAAAAAAAAAAAAAAGGCGAGAGGACTCTTCTCCACTGGGGAGGGGTTGGCGGGGCTGTGGAATGGCTTTGCAGCTGCCGCTAATTCTAACCATGTGCGGCGTGCTGGGAGGGCAGGCCGGCCACTTCATTACTTCGTGCTTAAGGAAATGCCTCCCAGCTCTGCACTTGCCCTTTTAAATTTCACAACCACTAAATCCACTCCCAGCATTTGTTTTTTATAGTGAATGAAAGTAGAGCGAGGGCTCTGCAACTGAGACCTTCTAGAGAGCTAGTCTGTGAGCAGCGTGAGACAACCAGGGGCTGGGGGACCCCCAGTCCCCCAGCTACCCATCTGCCTCTCCAGAGAGACCTGGTCCCATCCACAGAGTCAGCTGAGCTGGGGTTAGAAAAATTCCTCCCATAATTAAAGCCCGAGTCCTTTTTTTTTTGGCTGCGCTAGGTCTTTATTGCTGGCTGCAGGCTTTCTCTAGTTGTGGCAAGCAGGGGCTATTCTCTAGTTGCGGTGCCCAGGCTTCTCATCACTGTGGTTTCTTTTATTGTGGAGCCCGGGCTCTAGGGTGTGCAGGCCTCAGTAATTGCAGCACGCAGGCTCAGAAGTTGTGGTGCATGGCCTTAGTTGCCTCAAAGCATGTGGAATCTTCCTGGACCAGAGACTGAACCCATGTCCCCTGCATTGGCAGGCGGATTCTTAACCACTGGACCACCAGGGAAGTCCAAAGCCTGAGTCCTTTAATCCGTGAAATGTACTTAAGAGCACCCTACTGGGGACCAGACCAATGTAGGTTTAAATTCTAACTACACCACTTATAAGCGGACACCAGTGACATCCGCTATAAGCCCTGACCCCCAGGCCACAGTACTGCACGCTGGCTTCTCCTCTCTGAGTTTCTGGAAGGCTTTTTCTTCTGTTTGGTTTTATTTCTCCCAGCACTAGGCTCAGTGCCCAGCCCACAGCTAACATAGAGTGGAAGCCTCTGGGCCATTGGAAACTCACAAAGCGGGAAGAGGAAATGAGATGGTGGAGAAGCGTCCTGGAGATGTGAACTCTGGTCTCAAGGAGACTGCCTTTTGGAGACAGAAGGGCCATCTCTAAAATTGGGCCACTTGACCGTCCTGCCTTCTGCTATGGACAACATCACCCTGGGCCACTGTCCCCCACGCAAAGTTCAGATTAGAGGGTAGATGCGGATGTAGCCCCCTAGGCTCGACCTTTATATGACCTGTGACATCACAAAACTCCCTATGATCGCTACTTGGCCCTCCACCAAAGGCTGGACACAGACTACATGATTTAATCCTCACAGCAGCCCCTAGGGCAGGGACGATGATCCCTATTTTACATATAACGAGTTTTTTTTTTTTTAATTGTTTTTGCCATACATTGTCATGATATCACCATGGGTTTACATATGCTTCCCCTCCGGAACCCCCCTCCCTCCTCCCTCCCCCCCGGGAAATCTCGCTGCACCCGTCCCGAGCATCAATCCTGGGCTGGCAATTGATTAGACACATGACAATTAACATGCTTCAGTGCCCTTCTCCCATATCATCCCACCCTTACCCTCATCCACAAAGTCCACTAGTCTATTCTATACATCTGCGTTCCTTTTGTTGTCTCGCATGTTGGGTTCTCGTTACTGTCTTTCTAAATTCCATATATATGCGTTAATATACTGTATTGTTGTTTTTGCTTCTGGCTTACTTCGCTCTGGATAATGGGCTCCAGTTTCATCCATCTGAGTAGAATTGCTTCAAATGAATTTTTTTTTAATGCTGAGTAATATTCCATTGTGTATATGTACCACAGCTTTCTTATCCATTCATCAGTTGATGGGCATCTAGGTTGTTTCCATGTATATATTTTACATATAACGAGTTTGACTCTCAAGGACCAGCCCCCAGCGAGGCAGCCCAGCTGGCCCGGGACAAGAACCAGCGCTTGAACACTGTCCTCCTGGCTAACCCCAAGCTCTTGCTTTCACCAGGTCATTTGTGGGCTTTTCTGCCTTTCCATCCCAAATGGAAACCTACCTTTATGGAAACCAACAAAGTGTCCTGGAAACCACCTGCCCAGGACCTTCCCAGGGGTTTGTATGAATGACTGATGAATTACCATCAGTCACTAGTCCACAGGATGGCCCAGGGGAGGGAGCCCCAGTCTCACCAGCAGGGCCTGGGAGCAGAGGCTGGTCCAGCCATGGAGCAGCCCAAATAAGAGTGGCAGCTTGTAGCATTGTTTCCTGGGCCTGGCCCATGGGCTGGCAGTTCTGCAAGCTGTGAACTTCCTTCGGTTTAATTTTTTTTTTTTGCTGGGTATCTATCTTTTTTACATTTAAATTTTTTTTTAATTGGAGGCTAATTGCTTTACAGTATTGTGTTGGTTTCTGCCATATATCAGCATGAATCAGCCATAGGTATTTTTTTAAGATTTCTTTTTTGATGTGAGCCATTTCTAAAGTCTTTATTGAATTTATTACAATCTTGTTCCTGTTTTATGTTTTAGTTCTTTGGCCAAGAGGCATTTGGGGTCCTAGCTCCATGACCAGAGATGGAACACACACTCCCTGTGTTGGAAGATGAAGTCTTAACCACTGGACCACCAGCAAAGTCCTTTGGTTGTGTGTGTGTGTGTGTGTGTGCGTGTGTGTGTTAGTTGCTCAGTCATGACTGACTCTGTGACCCTACGGATTGTAGCCTGCCAGGCTCCTCTGCCCATGGGATTCTCCAGGCAAGAACACTGGAGTGGGTGGCCCTGCCCTTCTCCAGGGCCTTTGGTTTTAAATAGAGTGAAAAAGGAAAGGAGTCTTGCAGGTATTCACTCCCCTGGCCCAGCACCAAAGATCAACTCTGCCAAGGCTCAGCTTTTCAAGCTTTGCTCTCACCATCCCCTCCGGCAGCCACATCTCCTACCTGCCAGGAGGCTCACGCCAGACCCCATCCCTTCCGACTCTCTTCCCTCTTCCTCTCACTCAACAGAACTCCTCTGAGCCTTCCCTGCTTGAGGGACTTCGATGCCCAGATGAGTCAAACACAGATCCTACCAAAGGAGGTCAACGTCAAGGGCTTTTCAGGCTATAATGCAACCTAACGTTGAAACCAGTTATCTGCCCAGTTTCTCTCCTGACCCTGCTGCCTTCCTGGCATGAAAGGTAGAGAAACTGTGCCAGATGACAATGAAAAATGAACGGAGAGGGAAATCCAACTTAGGTTAGACATCTGCAATTTAGGAAACTGAGGGGGAAGAGGGCATCATAAGACAATGGCACATCTGGAACTAGGATTACTCTCTAAGAATGAGGAGGGGGACCACCTGGAGAAGCTGCAGGCTCCATGAGGACTTGGGAGGAGCATCAGCTGGGCCCCGTGAAGGCCACCGCCCTGGAAGCTGTTCACCTCCAGAAAGCATGCTGGCCCATAGTGTCATCAGAGTGAGGCTCTCAGAAGGGAGCCTTCCTACACCATGGATGGGAATGTAAATTGGTGCAACCACTATGGAAAACAGTATGGAGGCTCCTTAAAGGACTAAAAATAGACTTGCCATTCCTGGGCATATATCCAGAGAAAGAGCTAATTCGAAAAGATACATGCGCCAGTGTTCACTGAAGTTTACAATAGCCAAGACATGGAAGCAATGAAAATGACCATCAACAGATGAATATGGGGTGTGTGTGTGTGTGTGTGTGTGTGTGTGTGTGTGTGTGTGTGTGTATGTTGTTGTTCAGTTGCTAAGTCACTAAGTCATGTCTGACTCTTCGAGACCCCATGGACTGTAACCCACCAGGGTCCTCTGTCCATGGGATTTCCCAGGCAAGAATACTAGAGTGGGTAGCCATTTCCTTCTCCAGGGGATCTTCCTGACCCAAGGATTGAACCCACATTTCCTGCATTGGCAGGCAGAGTCTTCACTGCTGAGCCACTGAGGGAGCTTATGTACATATAGTAATACAGGAATATTACTCAACCATAATAAAGAATGAAATAATGCCATTTGCAGCATCATGGATAGACCTAGAGATTACCATATGAAGTGAAGCAAGTCAGAGAAAGATAAATACCATGTGATATCATTTATATGTGGAATGTAAATTATGATACAGGTGAACTTATTTACAAAATATAAAACAGACTCACAGTCATAGAAAACAAACTTCTGGTTACCAAAGGAAAAGGAGGGGGGAAGGATAAATTAGGAGATCAGGATTAGCAGATCAAACTGCTATATGTGAAATAGGTAAACAATAAGGACCTACTGGATAGCACAGGGAACTTTATTCAATATCTTGTAATACCTATAATGAAAAAGAATATGAAAAAAAAATACATACATACATATGTATAACTGAATCATTTTGCTATACACCGGAAACTAACACGACATTGTAAACCAGCTATACTCAACTTAAAAATTAATTAATTTTTAAAAAGTGAGGCTCCCAGATTCCAAACATAGCTGGAAGCTACCACTCAAGGAGGATATGGGAGCCAGATGGCAAGGAGCCCCACCCACAGACCCAGGCTGTAGGAGGTCCCTCCAGGCCCCCACAGCAGCTTGCTTCCTCACTGAGTATATTGTCCTCTGGGCCAAGGAAGCTTCACTCACCTGAATCTTTGCCCCAACTCACTGTCCAAATACCTGAAGCCCTGGGCTGCCCTGCCAGCCAGTTAGCTCTGAGCCTGCTCACAAGTCCATTCTCCCCAGGACTGACCGGGCCCCTGGGAGACTCACCCCAGGTGCTCAGGTATTCAAGGGGTTGGGATGAACAGAGCTTGGACTCGATAGGTGGAATGTTCAATAAGATCCCCTCCCATTGAGAGAGCCAGGGTTGTGGGAAGAGTAGGGAGGCAGGTTGCAGGCCTGGAGTGTTCACTATACTCTGAGTGCAAGCCCCTTAAACAGAAAGAAAAAAAGAAAAAATCAGAGGAAAGACAATTTGCACAGCCTTCCCTGTCCCCCCTCCCTGACTCTCACCGCCCCCAACTCAGGCAGGTACAGAGCATGACTGCCCCTTGCCAGCACTTGCTAAGCAACCAGGGCTGTTTCTCTCAGTTCCCTCTGGTTGCTATGGAAGCTGTTTGAGTAAACCTCTCCTGCCAACCACCAAGGCTTTTTCATCAGAGCCGGGTGGAGAGTGCCTTGCCTGTCAGCCTGGGCAGCAGAGCTCAGAGGGTGAGGTGGAGGGTGGGGCCGGAGGCTGCAGGACTGCAGGCAGCCCCATCAGTCCACCCCTGCCCCAGGCCTTATCTGATGAACCCATCCCTCCCCAAAGGGATGCTGCTGTCTCTTACGCCATCCTCTTTGCCTCTGGCTTCTGGCCTGTCTGTCCTAGGTCCCAGTGGCTTTGCCCTGAGGGTGTCAGATTCTCTACCCAGAAGCGATGAGGAGATGAGGAAGACCCATCACCTATCAGATCTCAAGATGAAATCCCTACAAGCCCTCGTTTCTGTGCTGCTAAGATGGGCAACCTCCCAGCGCATCACTGGGCGAAGGCTGCCTCCGTCTTCTTTCCTGTTATTAATGAGCCCCTTCTGTCAGCTGAGCTGGGCAAGAGCCAAGGTGTTCATCCCACTGCAGGGCTTCAAGGGACCCGGATTTCTGGAAGGCAGCACCCCCTCTCCGCAAGAGGAAAGCGAGCACCTGCTGCCAGAGGGACCAGGTATTCCACAAAGGAGCAGCCTAGGAAGAAGACAGGGAGGCTGAGACATGTGAGCTTGTCTCCTGCGCCTTCTTCCACCCAGGCTGGGAGGGAGGCGTGGGAGCATGGGATTCAGGGAGGGTCCAGGAGTGCCTGCCCAGGGTTGAGGAGCCGCTCCACCCGCTGGCTGTGTGTTCCCTGGCGAGGGCCTCCTGTCTCAGAGCCTCTGTTTGTTCCCCTTCAAAATAGCAATGACAGTTCCCACCTGGTATTGCCAGAGGGGGCACCCCATCAGTGCCGATGCCCGCCCCTTTGTGAGCTCTGTACCTCAGGGGTGCTGTTGTGGATGGTTAGAATCAGAGTGGCCGGTGACCTGGAGTGCAAACCAAGCCTGATCTCTTGATCTGTTCAATTAGAATATGTGTCCGCACACAAGCCTGCTCTTTATCTGTTCAGTTAGAATG
This sequence comes from Antilocapra americana, assembly GCA_007570785.1. Classification (NCBI taxonomy): domain Eukaryota; kingdom Metazoa; phylum Chordata; class Mammalia; order Artiodactyla; family Antilocapridae; genus Antilocapra; species Antilocapra americana. The sequence goes on from ML660778.1 coordinate 4,234,596, forward strand.
TGTGCTTGCACAGTCTGTGAGACTTGTTCCCTTCCCATCTAATCTCTCTGCACCAGAGAGAGCCTGAGCAAAGTGATGTCCTTTGAGTATTTGCGGTGACGCTAGTGGTAAAGAACCTGCCAACCAAAGCAGGTAGACATAAGAGACCCGGGTTCGATCCCCAGGTCGGGAAGATCCCCTGGAGAAGGAAATGGCAACCCATTCTAGTTTCTTGCCTGGTGAATCCCATGGACAGAGGAGCCTGGTGGGCTACAGTCCATAGGGTCACACAGAGTCGGATACGACTGAAGTGACTTAGCAAGCATGAAAGCACAAGCACAGAGTGAAGGTCATCTCAGAACCCAGCACAGGAGCCCTTCCTCTCTGGGTCTTCATGCTCAGATCCCCAAAGGCAAAGATTCTTGTTATAAAGAATGAAATTTTTTAAAAGACAAGAAATAGTCCTGCTGACCTGTTTCTGAACACAGAATCACTCAAGTGAATAAAACAGCAAACAGGAAATCAAGAATAGAGCCAAAATAAACAAAGCCAAGTAATATCAGGCTTTGGGCATCAGTTTGGGGCTCCCTCAGCACCCCAAGGATGGTCCCAGCATGAGGACAGATGACCCCACACTCATCACACTCTGTCCTCTTCTTGGTTCCTTGTGATCTTGGCCAAAGGCACCTGTTGAGGATCCGTTTTTTTCCTTCTCAAAAGAAGAATCAGAATCGTCATCTGAGAGAAGGAAAGCATGCTCATTAAAAAAAAAAATACTCCAATAATTGCAAAGTGGCTCAATTAAAAGAACAAAAAGGTGATTGCAACTGATTTCTGGAAAGTCAGAGTTTATTGTTAAAATTTTGCTTTGAGTTTGAGACTGAAAAGCTTCAAGAGGAAAAACTATAATGAATACAGGCTTTAAAGGGTTTCTTCATTTTTGAAGAAACAGCCTCCTTTTCTCAGATCCTAAGAAATACAGTTTGAAAAAAAAATTTTTAAGACCCAGCCTCACATTCCTAAGAATCTCAGACTTTCAAAGTTTGAAAAACCTCAAAGTCCAAAACTTCAGCCAATCTTTCAGTCCTCCTTGAACTGATGAGAACAGGGGCTTTGAATTCAGACAGGACTGGGTTCAAATACCCAACTGGGCTTCCAATAGTAACGAATAGTAATGAATCTGCCAGCAATGCAGGAGACCCTGGTTCGATCCCTTTGAAAAAGGAATAGCAACCCACTCCAATATTCTTGCCTGGAGAATCCCCATGGATAGAGGAGCCTGCCAGGCTACAGTCCGTGGGGCCGCAAAGAGTCATTCACAACCGAGGCGACTTAGTACGCACACACAAGGAAAGAACTTCCTGGTCCAGGCACTCTCCTGGGTGCTTTCATATCTGAGTAGCTAGGCTGTGTTGCATGTCAGGTTAGCAGAGCTGGGATTGCATTTCCCAGAATTCTCCTCCCTACAGGCTTCAGATTTGGGGCTGGCTACAGAAAATATTTGCAGGAGACCTGGAAGGTGAATGTGAATGCCCAGCCATTCTGTTACGCTCTGAAGGCAGTGGGGCCAGACACTGGTGCTGCTCCCACACTTTGTCACTGATCTGCGTGTCCGCCTTTGTGGCCTGGCGCAGCAGCAACACCTGACCTTCCAGCCTCTAGCAGTCCCAGGCCAGATGTACATGCTGTGGTGTGGTGAAGGACACCAACTAACCCTTCAGGTCACCTGTGTGGCTGAGGATGGAGCGGTGACGGTGAGACAAGGACCCCACTTTCCTGCTGGTTCCAGTTTGGCCTTATCTTCTATTATGTCATGTCCATCCCTCCTCACCCTGCTGGGGACAAGACCAGCACACAGAATGCTTGACCGGCTCCCACAGTTACCTAAAGTCTAATTCTTTTTAAAATTTCTCATTCTATTATGCTTACCGTGGTTCTGCTTTTTAAAGGAACTCCTAACCTAACTGATACAGTTAGTACAAGGTTACGTTAAGAAGGTAGCTTCTGGAACTTACCACTAGGTGCCTCAGTTTCTTCATCTGTGAAATGGGAATAAGTACTGATCTCATAATTGTGAGGTTTAAATGACTTGGTATGTGTAAGTCACTTGTTAGTGTTTATCACCTCAGTGGGCAGTCTTATTACCATCATTTCATATTGTCTTTAAAAATCTACAATGAGATAAGGAATATTGTTCTATTCATGGTTCAGACAGAGAGACTCAGAAAGGTTCCACAACTTACCCAAGGTCACTCGATGGAAAGTGAGAGAGCTGGCATTCAATCTCAGGTCAATTTGCTTCCAGACTGTTCTCAGCAGAAGGTTCTCCCTCCTGTCTCCTTTCTCTAATCCATATGGGATGGTGTCTCTTTGGAAAGCTTCCAAGCCTCTCCTCTCATAACAGCTCTTAGCCATCTTAATCAAGAATGAAAATACTCTCTCTTTAGACAGATTCAAAGATCTTACAGAAGAGAGAAGTTCCTCCTCAATAATGAATCCTTTTCTGAACATTGTAATCCTTTTCTGAACTTCTCCTATGACTGATTTTGAATTCCAATTAATCCACAATTATTTATCAGCACTATTGTCTGTCCAACATTGTGCTGTTGGAGAAACAGGTGTAGTGGTGCAGTGGGGAACCTACAGGGCTTGAAAGTGGAAGATCTCTACGTGCCCGTTCCCTTTGCAGTTTCCACTCTGTAAACACAGTGATAAGGAGACCTACTTCCTTTCTTACATGTTCCAGCAGATTGAATGGTGGCTCCCAAAAGGTATGCCCAACATTCCGATACCTAGACCTTGTGAGTGTGAACTTATTTGGAAAAAGAGCCTTTGCAGAGGTAATCAAATTAAGGATCTTGATATGGGTGGACCCTATATTCATGACAAATGTCCTTATATGAAACAGAACAGGAAGAGATGTAAAGACGAGAGGAGAAGAAGGCGATGAGAACAGGAGACACAGATTAAAGTAATGCAGTGACAAGTCACGGAACACCCAGAGCCACCAGAGTCTGGAAGACAAAGGGGGGTTCTCCCCAGAGCATTTGGGGGGAGCATGACCCTGCCAACACCTGGCTTCAGACTCCTGGATTCTCAAAGAGAGAATAAATCTCTATGGCTTAAGATCACCAAATTCATAGTGATTTTTCATGTCAGTCCTAGGAACTTTTTATCTCTGCTTTGCAACAAATCATAATAACCTCAGCGGCTCAAGACAACTTCTACTTGTTACTTACACTATGTGAATCCAGAATCTAGACACACACTGGCTGGGTTCTCTTCTCGGGTACTTGCAAGGGTGGAATCAGGATGTCTGCTGGCTGCATTCTCAGCTGGGGCATGGGGTCCCCTTCAAAACCAGTTGTTGGCAGAATTCAGTTTCTTGTGGTTGTAGGACTGAGGTCCCTATCTCCTTGCTGGCTTTCAGCCAGGGGCCACTCTCATATTTCCTGCCACCTCACCTTCTCCATGGTCAAAACGGGCAATGGTGAATTTCTTCACGTCTAGTCTCCCCCACACTTCAAATCTCTGACTTGCCTTCTCTGACATCTAGACCCAAATGTAAACAAATCATGCGATTAGGTCAGCCCAATCCAGATAACCTCTCGGTTTTAATTTCAACTGTGCCATACAACATATAACATATGTGTCATAATGTAACCTAATCATGGGATCAAAAGTCATCATATTCTCAGTTCTGGGATTATGCTGGGTGTGTACATCAGGGACAGAGGTTTTGGAGGCGGGGTATACTTTTCTTTTTATGAGGGGCTATTTTAGAGTTCTGCTTACCACAGATAGCTATCAAGGTTAAACATGATAACAGTTGTGAGATTATCATAAATAATGATACAAAACAAATGTGAAAGATATAAGAGGGAAAAACATCACAGGGCATGGAGTCTATTCTCTGGAAGAGACATGAACACTTCAATGGAAGAAAAGTCTGGGTGAGGGTCCAAAAGAGACCATGAAGACGCACTGAAATGACCACCCAGGTAAGCACCAGGGACTGGTCTGAGTATATTAGCTCCATCCTCATGACAACCCTGTATGATGCTATTATTATAAACTCATTTTTAAATATATTTTATAACGAAGAAAACCAAGTGCAGGAAAATTGTGTGCCCAAAGGAACGCACCCTTAAAGACCAGTAAAACCAAGAGTTAACTCCCAAGAGTCTAGGCTCAGAGGGTGTAGTCTTAACTGCTCGGTCACACCTGCCTCTCAATGAGTGGAAATAAACAGGTGAGGCTGGGAGTGTTGCGGGGAGGCACACCCAGCAGGCAGACAGGAGCCTGGGTGCCCAAGGGACTTAAAAGGACACAGTCATGAATGGGATTGTGGGAGACAGGGAGCATTGTGTTGAGGGGTTCAATCTCATATGGGTAGAACAATGTATTTGTAGAGTTGACAGAAAGCTGGGTCAGTCTATCTGGAATGAAGTTATTACTTTTAAAAACAATTTTCATTGGAGTTTAGGTACTTTACAATGTGATAGTTTCTACAGTACTAACAGAAAAGTTCATGAATCAGCTATGTATGGTGCTGTGCTTAGTCACTGAGTCATGCCCGATTCAATGGACTGCAGCCCACCAAGCTCCTTTGCCCATGGGGATTCTCCAGGCAAGAATACTGGAGTAGGTTGTATGCCCTCCTCCAGGGGATCTTCTCAACCCAGGAATTGAACCAGGGTGTCCTGAACTGCAGGTGGATTCTTTACCAGCTGAGCTGCCAGGGAAGCCCATGAATCAGCTATCAGTTCAGTTCAGTCACTTAGTCAAGTCTGACTCTTTGAGACCTCGTAGACTGCAGCTCGCCAGGCTTCCCTGTCCATCATCAACTCCTGGAGCTTACTCAAACATCTGATTTTGGTATTGACCATCTGGTGATGTCCATGTGTGGAGTCTTCTCTTGTGTTGTTGGAAGACGGTGTTTGCTATGACCAGTGTGTTCTCTTGTAAAACTCTGTTAGCCTTTGCCCTACTTCATTCTGTACCCCAAGGCTAATGTACTCCAGGTATCTCTTGACTTCCTACTTTGCATTCCAGTCCCCTATAATGAAGAGGACATTGTTTTGGGGTGCTAGTTCTAGAAGGTCTTGTAAGTCTTCGTGGAACCAGTCAACTTCAGCTTCTTCAGCATTACTGGTTGGGGCATAGTCTTGGATTATTGTGATATTGAATGGCTTGCCTTGGAAATGAACAGAGAGTAGAATCAGCTATACATATACATATATGTCCTCTTTGTTACCACAAAGTATTGAGTAAACTAACAATAGGTTCTCATTAGTTATCTATTTTATACATAGTAGTGTATACATTTCGGTCCCAATCTCCCATTTCATCCCACCCCTCCTTCCCCTTTGGGGTCCATACATTTGTTCTCTACATCTGTGTCTCTATTTCTGCTTCACAAATTGATTCATATGTTGGAATAAAATTACTTTTGAAACATTGTCAGCCAGCTCTGTGGTGCCATGCAAGAGGCTTACAGGTCTGCCCCAACCTCCCAATTGTGGAATAACGGCAGTGCTGATGGGTGTGGCACATGGTCATAGTGGTCGTGAGACTGGAATGTATCTCAGGGTGGAGACTTCTGGTCTAAGAGCTTGGAGTCCGCGTTCCCATATTGGCCCCAGCTACTTGTTAATAGGGGTGAATGACCTCCTTGCTCTGGGCTATAGTTTCTCCATGAATAAAATGCAGATGGTCACTACTGTTCTGCTTTCTTCCCTAGGCTACTTGGAGGCTCAAGGTGACCTGGGTGACAAGTGTTAGATGCATACCTATAAGGGGTGGTGATGATGATGTTTCCATATTTGTACAAAAAACCAAAACACTAACATCTTTTGCTAGATAGAATGAAAATGATTGAAAACATAAACTAGTATTTTTGACAAGTCATACTCCATGGAAAAGAAATTTTAAGAGAAAAGCCTTGAACAACATAGCCTCCCAGACAAGTCCCAGCTTGGCAGTATGCCAACTCTGAGATCCTAAGACCAGCCGTGGAAGCCATTAGCAATACTATGTCTGTGCTTGTAGTCACAATTGCCCTGCACTGTAGAGTCATTTTTTCTAAATAATCAAATTGATGTTTTTATACCACTACCAGATAAAACTAGTATGTGTCTCTTTTCTTTCCTTTCCCCTCACCCTCCATCATCACCACTGCTGAACTGTAGAGACTGTGGTGTCTCACTATAGCCAGAAGAATGAGAAGAAGGCAAGGCAAATGGTCCAAAGTTGCACCCAGGGCCAGAGAAAGCCACTAAGGACATAAGGGCCACCATGGACTGAGTTTGATATGTATTAAATTCAACTGAACAAAATTTATTCAGGTCACAATGAAAATGCTGAAGTATCTGATGGGGGCTCTTCCCAAGGCTCACCATCTAGTTGAAAACACAAGATAAATTGTTGTTGTTCAGTGGCTGAGTCATGTCTCACTCTTTGGAAACCCATGGACTGCAGCATGCTAGGCTTCCCTGTCCTTTACTGTCTCTCTTTTCCCAATGTCATATCCATTAGTTGGTGATGCCATCTAACCATCTCATCCACGGTTGCTCCCTTCTCCTCCCGCCCTCAATCTTTCCCAGTATCAGAGTTTTTTTCAGTGAGTCAGTTCTTTGCATCAGGTGGCCAAAGTATTGGAGATTCAGCTTCAGCATTAGTCCTTCCAATAAATAAATGAATAAGATAAACTATGACAATACTATATTTACATTATACTTGCAAAGAATCCTAGCAAAACTACAGGTGATTCCTACTACATGGAGGTGATTTGAAGGGCTCTTGCAAAAACCACCAAGAGATGATAACATTGGAGCTGAACTTTAAACATGGACTTCCCTGGTGGCTCAGATGGTAAAGAATCTGCCTGCAATGCAGGAGACCTGGGTTCAATCCCTGGGTGGGGAAGATCTCCTGGAGAAGGGAATGGCAACCCACTCCAGTAACCTTGCCCAGAGAATCCCAGGACAGAGGAACCTGGTGGTCGCATAGAGTCAGAAATGACTGACTTAAGACTTTCATTTTCACACTTAAACATGGAGGCCATACGTATCAGTGAAGTAAGGGACAGATGAGGGGATCCCAGGCTGAGTAAAGAATATGAGCCGAGGCCTGGAGGCCTGGATGTGCATGAAATGCTTCCGTAAAAGCAAGTGAAATATGTATGATTTGTATAGAGGTGAGAGTGAGTGGTATATAAGTTAGGAATATTTATGTTATGCTGCAGTGACAAACGTCCCCCAAGTCTCAGTTGTTTATAAGATCAAGAATTAGAGAGGCTACATGTCCATCCCAATCTGCTATAGTTCTCCATGTCATCTTCACTCCGGGACCTTCACTGGAAGAAGAGCCACTGCTTTGAACTGCCTGTCCACTCTAGTAGGGTAGTCACTTGAGGCTATGTAATTTTCAGTGGACAGAAGGGGCTAGTGGTTACCATACTGGACAGCACAGACATTACAGAACATTTCCACCATTGCAGAAACTTCTCCTGGATGCCTGGTCTAGAAAGGGGGTTTACAAACTATGGTCCCTGAGCCAAACCGAACCTGTTGCTTGTTTTTATAAATAAAGTTTTATTGCAACACAGTCATGCTCATTCACTTGTGGATTACCTGTGATTGCTTTCACGTGGCAATAGCCGAGCTGGGAAGCACCACAGAGATCGTAGAGCCCACAAAGCTGAACGCATTTATAGAAAAAGTTTGTTGACACCTGGTTTAGATCATTCCCCCAGTTGTCATAGCAGAAGGAAAAAGCGCTACAGTCCATATGTAGCTCTGCTCACAATTCATCCGGCAAAACTAGTCGTTTACTCCAGCCAACCGCAAGGGAATCGGGAAGTGCAATATTTACCATTTGCCCAGGAGTGGGGGAAAACTAGAAACACTTGGCACACTGTGACAGCCACAGGGGGACGGGGCTGCACATAAGACAGAAAGTAAATTCAGAGCAAAGGGCCCCAAGGTTTGAATGTTATGCTGCGGATGATAGAGCATTGGCAGGGGAAAGGTCTGGTTCCATGAAGCAAATCAGTGCTGGGGACAGCTGGAAATTGATGGGAGTGATCAATATTGGCACAGAGGACAGCAGGACAGAAATGGGAGGACGAGCTCAAGAGGGACACGATTACTCCAGCTTTAGACACTCTCACAGGTGACCAGGTCATAGCCCATTCCCAAGGCAGCAGAATAATGACAGCAAACACTTATACAATTACTTCCTGTGTGCCAGGCACTATCTTGACCATTTAGCATATTTTACCACCTTTAAGGACTTCTGTGGTGGCTCAAACAATAAAGAATCTGCCTGCAATGCAGGAAACCCAGGTTGCATCCTTGGGTTGGGTAGATCCCCTGGAAGAGGAAATGGCAACCCGTTCCAGTATCCTTGCCTGGAGAATCCCATGGACAGAGGACCCTGGCGGGTGACAGTTTGTGGAGTCGCAAGATTTGGATTCGACAGAGCGACTAACACACTCACTACCTTCAAACCTCTCAACAAGCCTGTGAGGTGGGTAGCGTTCTATCCCCACTTTCCATACAAGGGAACTGAGGTCCAGAGGCATAAGTGACCTGACCAAGGTCACACAGCGAGGGAGCAGCATCTGGCTCTCAGGGGTCCAGTGCTCAGAACAAAGTCCACCCGCAGCCGTCACAGCACGCTGATCACTGGCCCAGGCATCCTTCGGGTCCCCTGTTCCAGCTCTGTTGACTCTGTAGAAAACTGCCCAAATTTACGGATTATGTGGACTGTTACTTTTTACTCTCCAAAACACATTAAGTGATTTTGTCTGGAAATGTTTTACAAGCCCCAATTATGCCTCCTACATCCCCTCCCCAGCGCAGCCCAGGTCCCCAGCCAGGACTGTAAAAGAGCCTTTTCTTCTTTCTAAAGCCTCTTAACTCTCTGCCCCCAGAGAGGGCTGGTTCTCCCCGAGTCTGGGAAAAGCCAAGCTCCCGTTCTGGCCCACGGGGAGGTTTTAGACGGACCGTCATGTCTCAGCTCTGCTCTCCCTCTTTTCACGAGACTCTTTAATTAGGTTCAGAAACATGTTTATGATCCTGAGAACCAGCCCGTGTTATATTAGGCAAGTTCAAAGCTCCATTTCCCCCAACAACTCTCAGAACATTTCAGTAAACTCAGAGGCCTGGCTCAGAGCCAGGCCTGAGCAACATCAGACTGTGGGCGAACAGCGCCTCCAACACCTCTGTTTTGGGCAGCTTTGGAAAGATTCAGGCTTAGATAGATAGAGTTTTTCACCCCGGTCACTCTCTACTGGCCCTGTGACCACACTACTGACTGTAGCCTGCCAGGCTACTCTGTCCGTGGGATTTCCCAGGCAAGAATACTCAAGTGGGCAGCCATTTCCTTCTCCAAGGGGATCTTTCCGACCCAGGGATTGAACCCGGGTCTTTTGCATTGCAGGCAGATTCTTTACCATCTGAGCCACCAGGGAAATCCCCTAATTTGGGGAAGGTAAGTGTATTTAGAAGTTAGAATGGGAGTCGTCATGGCTATGGAGAGTATGAGAATTAAATGATGGATAAGATTAGTCAATTTCCCTCTTCCCTGCTGTGCAGGTTCCTGACCTCTACCCTGCCACCTCCGCCACCCCCGCCACCCTCTGCTCCCTGGGGACCTGATGGGGCCAGCCTCTCAGGGAGGCGGGCTGTCAGTGGGAGTAGAGGCTCAGACCCCACCTGAAGGAGGCTGCATTTATATTCTCTCCAGAAAGAAGCTCTCTCCTCCCCCATAAGGAATTTGCTTCAAATAAAGGGACCTGGCGTGAAAACCTCCAGGGTGCCAGACAGTGGTTTTTGCAGCCACAGAGTAAATGCAGCAAAACCCCTCTCATAAAGTCACCATGGACAACGTACCAACTTCACAGACAGGTGCCCATGCTACGTCGCTTTGGTTGTGTCCGACTCTGTGCGACCCTATGGACGATAGCTCGCCAGGCTCTTCTGTCTGTGGGATTCTCCAGGCATGAATACTGGAGTGGGTTGCCATGCCCTCCTCCAGGGGATCTTCCCAACCCAGGGATCGAACCCACATCTCTTACATCTCCTGCATTCACAGGGGGATTCTTTACCACTAGCACCATCTAGGAAGCCCTCACAGACATGGTCTCAGCTAATCGTCACTGCTCAGAGAAATGGGTGTGAGTCTGATGCCTTTTTTTTTTTTTTTTTTATTAGTTTTGCCAAACAATGACATGAGTCTGATGCCTTTTACACCTTATGAGATGCAGATTCAGTGAAGACAGCGAACTGGTCTAAGAGGTCACTGTGGGTCAGAGGCAGAACGAAGATAAAGGCCCAGATCAGAGGCAGTCTAATTCCAAGCCACCCCTGGTTGTGGGACCGCACCTCCCCTTCTCTGAGGTGGTTCTGGGCAGAACCACCCAGAACCACTGGCAGGCACCTCCTGAGCAGGTCTGAGGTGATGTGCTTCTTGGGTTTTTATCAGCAGCCTCCCTCCCCTGGTCCTGAGGCCTGGAGCATCCTTCAGGAACCAGAGGGTTCACAGAGGCCCAGTCTCATGGACTCCATCTGACCCCTCCATCGGTCCCCTCAGCCCCTGAGCTCTCCCTCTGGTCTCCCATGAGCATAGGCCCCCTAGTTCCCCAGCTTGGAGTGTCTGGAGCCCCTCCACCTACCCAGCACAGCCAACCTCCCCTGCCCTCCTTCCCCGGCCCTGCGGTGGCTGAAGGTGGCCATAGAGTGCCATGGACAGAGCGCCGCACAGAGTCCAAGGGCCTGGTTCTTTGACCCACCACTGCCGCTTTACTGGGTGACCTTGGGGGAAAACCGCCTCCCTCTCTGGTCTCCACACGCCACATATTTCAAAGTAGATTCCGCTGAGACATCTCTGAGGGGCCGTTAAGCTCACTTGGTAAAGCATCCGCCTGCAATGCAGGAGGCCTGGGTTCGATTCCGGGGTCGGGAAGATCCCCTGGAGAAGGAACTGGCAACCCACTCCAGTATTCTTGCCTGGAGAATCCCGTGGACAGAGGAGCCTGGCGGGCTGCAGTCCATGGGGTCGCAAGAAGTCAGACACAGCTTAGCGACTAAACCACCCCCACCGCCCCCAAACGACGCAACGAGGCTTCTTCACCTCCACCCAGGCTCCATCACCACTGGACCTCAGCCCTAACACCCAGCTGCTCTAGAGAGTTTAGTGGAAGAAGTGTAGGTCAGGCCTTAGGGTTTTTACAGCACTATAGCCAAAACTCCCTCGGGAGATATGAAACTTTAAACTAAGAGTCCACCTGGATTTGGAAGTCATTTTTCCCAGTTTTCCGTTGTCCGACCCCAGTGAGGTGAACCCCATGCTGGATGGTGTGGACTCAACTACCTAAAGCTCCAACGCAGGTGGGCCTGGGCCACGGGGGTGAAGGGGGGCCCTTTCGTCTGCTGTGGAGCCACCAGCAAGTCACCCAGAGCGTCTGGGGCTTGGCCATCTGCTCAGGAAAGTGGGCTTGAGAATTTCCTGGAGTTTTCCCCTTGAACGTGCTCTGTCTGAAAGACATATACATTAAGTGGTGTGTGTCTTTCACTGAAGTCTCTTTCCTTTTTTTTTTTAATAACAGTTTGATTGAGATGTGATGTACATACCATACCATCCACCCACTTAAAGCACGTGACTCAGTGGTTTTCAGTATGGTCGCAGTGCTCTGCGAGCATCCTTGCAATCAATTTTTGAACATTTTCATCACCCCCCAAAGAACCCCACACCTATTAGCAGTCACTCCCCATCTCTCCCCAAACCCCCTCACCTAGGCAACCACTAGACTGCTTCCTGTCTCTGTGGAATGGCCTCTTCTGGACCATTCTGTTTCCTACCAGTGGAGTCCTGCGTTATGTGTTCTTTGCCATCTGGCCTCTGTCACTGAGAATCACGTGTGTAAGCTTCCTCCAGACTGTATCACATCTCTCTCACCTCCTCTGCCCCCACCGGTTCCCCAGCTCACCCAGTAGGGTTGCAGCCTTGGCCACAGGCTCACCTCTTTGTCGGGGGCTTCCCAAACACCAGGCTCCCCTCCCTCTGGAATGTTCCCTCCACTGTCTGTGCAGGCAATCAGAGCAAGGCCCCCCTCAGCCCCCTGCCTCCTGCCCCAGGAAATACATTTCTCAGTTCTTTCCACAATTTGAAAGGTTTTAAGACAAACTGACCTGCTGTTGACAGCACTAATTCCTTTCTTCCTCTCCATTGCTCCTGTCTCTTCTCCCTCCCTCTTTTTTCCCTGAAGGAATTTTTTTTGATGTTGTGAGTATGGGTTTTCTCCGACCCTCCAGCTGTCACTTTGGAATGGGGATTGATGTCAAGTAGCTCTTACTGGCTCCTGCTCTATTTCGATTGCTTCATATACAGTATCTCGTGTTCTCTCTGTGGGGGCAGGCGGCGTCCTCCCCGTCTTATAAAGGCAGACACTGAGGCTCAGGGAGATGGTGGGATTTCCTGAGGTCACCTCCAGCAGATAGCAGAGTCGGAATTGGGCCTTTGTCTGTTTTGCTATTCTGCCTCCCCAGAGACCAGTATTGGGGACCAGTTAGTGGTGGTTTTGACAATTTCTCCCTTAGTCAGGATTGAACCCACTGCAGAATTCTGGAACAGTCACCACAGGGCACGTTTGTGCACATTGCTCAGAGAAAGTCACCCAAAGTCCTCCCTCCAAGAAAGAGCCCACAAAAATAGCTTTATTGGTGTGAGTTCAGAGTGGGGTGTTTAAAGATCTGTTTCCTAGCACTTTGTTACAATCATTAATGAAATAAACCATTGATCTACTCATCACTTATCTCTCTGCACTTTCTTCCTAATTATGAAGGTTTTGATGGCTCTTCATTGCCTACAGACGGAGAAGGCAATGGCAACCCACTCCAGCACTCTTGCCTGGAAAATCCCATGGACGGAGGAGCCTAGTAGGCTGCAGTCCATGGGGTCGTGAAGAGTCAGAACTGACTGAGCGACTTCACTTTCACTCTTCACTTTCATGCATTGGAGAAGGAAATGGCAACCCACTCCAGTGTTCTTGCCTGGAGAATCCCAGGGAAGGGGGAGCCTGGTGGGCTGCTGTCTGTGGGGTCTCACAGAGTCAGACATGACAGAAGCGACTTAGCAGCAGCAGCAGCAGCAGCAGCATTGCCTACAGAAGCATTTCCAACTTCCTCCATGTGGCACAAAAGGCCCTTCATCGTCAGGGGAAATGCCTTCTGCGACACAGGGTCCCTGAGATGCCCTCTTGCATTCTCATTTTCCACTTCTCAAAAACTTTCAAATGAATAACATTAAGCAAAAACATTTATCAACTAAGATTACCTATGTGGGACGCATTGGACTGTAAGATGGGGTCTTGGAGCAGCCGGGCCAGGTGACTTGTTACCTGGGAGCCAAGGTTGTATCGTGGAGCAGCAGCCACAGAGGGATTCCAGGTTGATCAGTATGTGGTCAGATCCATGTGCTAGATCTGAAAGTATAAAGCTGTAGCGAAATAGGCAACAAGGTCAATAAAAGTCCGTGTAGTCAAAGTTGTTGCTTTTCCAGTAGTCACGTACCAATATGAGTTGGACCATAATGACTGAGCACCCAAGAATTGATGCTTTCCAATTGTGGTGCTGGAGTAGACTCTTGAGGGTCCCTTGGACTGCAGGAGATCAAACCAGTCAATCCTAAAGGAAGTCAATCCTGAATATTCATTGGAAGGACTTATGCTAAAGCTGAAGCTCCAATACTTTGGCCACCTGATGCAAAGAGCTGACTCATTGGAAAAGACCTTGATGCTGGGAAAGATTGAAGGCAAGAGAAGAGGGTGGCAGGGGATAAGATGGTTAGATAGCATCACCGACCCAATGGACAAGAATTTGAGCAAACTCCAGGAGATAGTGGAGGACAGAGGAGCCCAGCGTGCTGCAGTCCATGGAGTCACAAAAAGTCAGACACAACTTAGCGACTGATTAACAGCAACAACAAAGCTGACAAGGTGCAGAGGAGGTTCACTAGTCAGGCCCTGCTGATAGGCCCCATGTTACTGTGAAACAGCTGGTGACATCTTCAAGGGGGATGGAGAATGTGGGTGCAAGTCAGGGACAGGCAGCAAGAGGACCGTGGCTCCAGTTCTAGGGAACCCAGATATGGGGGGTAGGAACTCCAGAACCACATCTCCCGCAGGAGGGGAAACATCTCAGTGACTCTTCCCCAGGGCTGGGGCTCCCACCAAGCAGCCAGGTCAGTCAGCCAGCCCCGAGGCGATGAGGGAAAGCATGAAGTCATCTGTTTACACCATTTCTACTCCTACTTCTGTTGTTCTCCCTCTGTATACAAATCTCCGCAGATGATTCCTGTCATCCCTCAGAAACTTCCGGTTTCAGATCCAGAGTCTCTGGCCAGGCCAGGGAGGAAGGACAGGGGGGTCTCAGGAGACTCAGGGCTGCAGAACCCACACTTGGGCTAAGATCTTCCTTTCCAGGCGGGGGCCTGGAAATTCCCCGTTCCCCAGCAAAGTCTTCTGCCGGACTTCCAGGCCAGACTTCCAGCCGCCCCAGGTCACCCCCAGCTTTATACCCACCCCACCCCACCGCCTCTAAGCTCATCTACTGGTTCAGTCCAGGCAGCCCCTTCCTTGTAGAAGAGTGGAGAAAAACACAGGCCAGAGTCAGACCAGAGGGTTCGAGTCTCAACCCCACCATTTAGTAGCTATGACTTAGGCATAATCTCTCTGAGCCTCACTTTTCTTCTATTTAAAAACAACTGACCTTTTAGAAGTAACAAATAACCCTGACATTTCACCAAGCAGCCTCCACAAGTGGGGTGAGATCTGACATCTTGGCCCACCGCCTCCATAGAGTAGCGATCACCTTATTCAGTCGTTCAGTCGTGTCCAACTCTTTGCGATCCCATAGACTGCAGCATGCCAGGCTTCCCTGTTCTTCCCTGTCTCCTGGAGTTTTCTTAAATTCATGCCCATCAAGTCGGTGATGCTATCCAACCATCTCATCCTCTGTCGTCCCCTTTCTCCTCCAGCCTTCAATCTTTCCCAGCATCCAGGTCTTTTCCAGTGAGTCGGCTCTTTGCATCAGGTGGTCAAAGTATTGGAGCTTTAGCATCAGTCTTTCCAGTGAGTATTCAGTGATCACCTGGGTTAGTTTTAAGACTAAAAACAATGCATACGCAGGTCAACTTAGGACAAGCAGGGCATGGTTGTCTTCCCATCCTGGCCTCCTTTCTTCCACATCTGCCTGCCCTGGGTTGTCACTCCTGGTTGCTCCCAGAACACCAGCTGATTCAATCCCTCGGTGCCCTGGGGCTTTTCCAGGACAGAGACAGGCTGTAAGTCAGCAAAATAGCTCCCTCCCTCACCCCTACTTGTATTTCTTTCTCTCTCCTTCTCTCTCTCTCTCTCTCTCTCTATATATATATATATATGTTATATATAACATGTATATATTGCATTTCTTTCTCTCTCCTTCTCTCTCTCTCTCTCTATATATATATATATATATTTTTTTTTTTCCATAGATATTGGTGCCTTTAACAAACTTCGCAGGTTTCAGAGCTAGCATTTGGTAAAGAGGTTTTTGTTGTTTGATTCTCCTACTAGTGCTGTGGGAAATTTTGGACATCAGGTGTTTGTTGAGTGAATAAATGAGTGAATATAGGTGCCTTCAAAGTCCCTAAAAGAGGATCAGATGGGCCGGCCTGGCACGAGGAGCAGGAAACCTTCCAGAACTGGGGCCTGCTGGTGGCCTCTCGCATTGAGTGAAAAGAACCAACAAGCTTGTCCTCTGCCCTCTCTCTCTCCCTACCCTACTCCCCACCTCCCCTCCCCACCCCCCCTCCCCACCCCATCTCCATCTCCCCCACCTCCACACTGGAGCCCCCAGCCATTTCCTAAGGGGCCCGAGATCAGTCGACCCCGGGAACAACATAGCTGACAGCCCACTCCTCATTTCCACTGGTAGGTCTTCACCCAGGTCCCCAGTCATACTCAGAAGGTGCTCACGGTGGCTATTATATTTTTAAACTATGCCTTGTCCCCACACGTTAGTTCTAATGATGCTGCTTTGACTGAGTGCAGAATTCTTTTCTTTCTTCCCAGACTGGAATTCGCAACATGTGTTCTCAACCCGCCCCCATCAGACTCGAGGGAAATGAATTCTGGGCATGCCTGCTTCTTCCAGCAAACCTCGCCTGATCCAAGGACGACAGTCATTAACTTATTTTTCTAAGTAATCCTCTGCTGAAAGCTGTGAGCCGCCTGGAGTGGATGAGAGCAGGGTTTGCAAGGAAAATACTGGATGGGCAGCTCATGCCAGGACAGACAGCTTCCCGGGAGGAAGGGGGCAGGGTGCACAGAGACGTGGGCTCGCTCCCAGAACACGACACAAATAGCCATTTCCAATCAGGCTGCCTTCTCATCCTAGGCTTTTGTTACTGCCTGGGGAGTATTCCATCAGCCTGCTAATCACTCACATTCAGATCTTTGTTGTCAGCAGAGGCTTCTGCACTTATCAAATCAGATTAATAGTGGAAGCAGCCTCTAACCTATGTTCTAAAACACAACACCCTGCAGAAAATCCTGAAACCTGGTCCAACACTGAGAGTTATTTGATCAAATCTTTTGAGGTCTTCCTCCCCTGGCTCTTCCCTGCCTGTTCTTTCTCCAACCACATCCTCCTGCGGATCAGCCCCTAATCCGGTTAGGCTCCTGATAAGCCAAAATATACTTGTACCAAGGGTTTCCCAGGTGGCGCAGTTGGTAAAGAACCTGCCTGCCAATGCAGGAGATGCAAGAGACCAGGGTTCAAGCACTGGGTTGGGAAGAGCCGCTGGAGGAGGAAATGGCAACCCACTCCAGCAATCTTGTCTGGAAATGACAGCCTTCTTGAATGGAAATTTCCATGGACAGAGGAGCCTGGCAGGCTACCGTCCACAGGGTCGCAAAGAATCAGACACGACTGAGCACTCACACACACACACACACACACCCCTTGCACCAGATGTTCCCAAACCTGAAGCAGCCTTTCCCAGTTTTCTGACAACAAATCCTCACCACTTTTCACACATCCTGGCCAGAACTTGCTGCTCCCGAACAGCTACCTCTGCCTCCCTCTTAGAAGGCTGAAATTATTTACGTTATAGCTGACTCTCCTCTCCTGCAGCCCTTCCTCACCATGAAACCAGCTCCCTCATCTCTGTTCCCCTAGAGCCTGCACAGAGTAGGTCTGGAACACCTGCTTGTTTGGCTAACAGGAGACGGTAATCGAATATGTGTCTCCTTGAGCTGGGCACTGGGATAAGATGATGTTACTGACAACGGGCAGAATAAAAGGTAAGTTTCAAGGTCCCAGGCCTCAAGAGTATGTGGAAGGCTGAACTTATCAAAATTAAATAAGGATTACCCATAGGAAAAAAGCTGGCTTACAACTCAACATTCAAGAAACTAAGATCATAGCATCTGGTCCCACCACTTCATGGCAAATAGATGGGGGAAAGTGGAAAACAGTGACAGATTTTATTTTCTTGGGCTCCAGAATCACTGGGGATGGTGACTGCAACCATGAAAGTAAAAGATGCTTGCTCCTTGAAAGGAAAGCTACGACAACCTAGACAGAGTATTAAAAAGCGGAGACATCACTTTGCCAACAAAGGTCCATATAGTCAAAGTTGTGGTTTTTCCTGTAGTCATGTTTAGATGTGAGAGTTGGACCATCAAGAAGGCTGAGCACTGAAGAACTGACTCTTTTTAATTATGGTGCTGGGGAAAACTCCGTCCCTTGGACAGCAAGGAAATCAAATCAGTCAACCCTAAAGGAAATCAACCCTGAATATTCATTGGAAGAACCTATGCTGAAGCTGAAGCACCAATATGTTGGCCTTCTGATGCAAAAAGCCAACTCATTGGAAAAGATCCTGATGCTGGGAAAGATTGAAGGCAGGAGAAGAAGGGAGTGACGGAGGATGAGATGGTTGGATGGCATCACCAACTCAATTGACATGAGTTTGAGCAAACTCTGGGAGATACTGAAGGACAGGCAAGCCTGGTGTGCTGCAGTCTGTGGAGTCACAAACAGTCAAATATGACTTAGTGGCTGAACATCAATAACATAGTCAAAATACCATTAAAAAAAAATATGGGTCTGGGCGCCAGTCCTAGGTACGGTTTCCAGGAAAGGACTTAGGCATGCATGCAAAGGAGTTCCAGTTCACATGAAGTGCATGCTCCTGGACAAATGAACACCCAGATATACAGGAGGAGGCCATCCCTGTGGACCAGGTAGTCAGGGAAGGCTTCCTGGAGGTGGTGGGGCTTGAGCCAGATTTTGAAGAATGGACTTGGAGATAGAAGCACTGCAGGCACAGGGCACAGAATGAGCCGAGCAAAGAGTAGGAAAGGGAGTTCAGAAAACTGCCCCCTGAAAAGAAAAGTACAGAAAGATTTTACCTAGTAGAGGGTTCTGTGAACTGAGAAGGTGTTGTAAGACATTACAAAGGTTATGTTTTCTTTCTTTTTTTTTTTTTTTAATTTCAAATGAAGTATGCAGAGCCTCAGGTCCTGATCACGAGTCACTCCCACCAACCCTCCTCCTGATGGGCTGACGGGGCACCTGTGAAATGCAAGTGGTAAAGTAAATAGTTTTTTAACACTTTTGCTTCAATTTAGTTAGAGTTATTTCTCCTTCATATTCTTCAGTGTATGTGTTCAGTGCTCAGTTGTGTGTGACTTTTTGCGACCCCATGGACTATACAGCCCTCCAGGCTCCTCTCTCCATGGGATTTTCCTGGCAAGAATACTGGAGAGGGTTGCCATTTCCTCCTCCAGGATATCTTGTCAACCCAGGGGTCAAACCTGTGTCTCCTGGGTTTCCTGCATTGGCAGGCAGATTCTTTATCACTGAGTCACCTGCGGAGTTCATAGTCTTCAGTACCCCTTGCTAAAATGTAAGGCAGTGAAGCGGGGAATGGAAACCACACAAGCCTGGCAGATGCAACTTCAAAACCTGACTCTACTTTCCTCCAGCCAGGAGGCCCTGAGCATCACCATCATCACTGTCATTCTCACCATTATCATCAGGAACATCTACTGAGTACTAACTCTGTACCACTGTGTTCTAAGCCTCTACAACAGTTCTCTACAACTGACTATCCCCATTTTACAGATGAGGAAACTGATGCTCAGAGAACAAATAACTTTCCCAAAGTCACCTGTACTTAACAGTGGCAGAGCTGGGATTTGAACCACTGTCCTCACACTGAAACTTCAGTCACCTCAGCTGTAAAATGAGGACAACAATGGCTAAATACTAGTTGTCGTTATGACGTGACAGGAAGTTATCATCATTCCCTGCATTCCCTGCATGTTCTTGAGAGTGAAAACAAAAGCTCCTTTAACGTTTTCAGAAGCATCGCTTTCACCTGCTTCTAAAGGGATGTAGGTCGAGTCTCAGCATGAGCGGATTTTCTGGAGGGAGAAGTCATCCTTCCCACTTGTCTTTAACATTATTCTTTGTTTCTAAAGGCGCCGACCTTCACATTTACCAACTCCCTGCTACCCACAAATTCTTTTCATCTCCCAACCCTCAATTGTCCCGACTTGCAACCTTCCATAGGCAAACATGCAAACAGCTGCTTTCTCAGAGAATTCCAGTCCAGAAGCCTCGGCATGCCTTTTCTGATTTCTCCTTTTCCAATGTTAGAAAAAGCCTCCTGGAGGAGACAGGGACTGTTTGAGACTAATGAGGCCTGGAGTTTGCCTCACAGAGGAGGTAGAAAGTTCATATTAAGACCACCAAGCCTCTCTCTAGTCTAGATCTTACCTGCCAAGTCCCCCTCCAAAAATAAGATAGATCAGAGCGGGGCAGGCATGGAATCTTTTGCAAGCAAAGACACGTTCCCTCCATGCATGGAATTCGCTTCCTCCAATAATAACAAGCATGCAAATTTGTAGCATTTTTTCCCCCTATTGCCTCCTATGTTTCGAGCACTGTTTGAGGTCCTTCCCAGACATTTTAATAGCATGATTATAATCTCTCCATGGATGAAGCGCTCTTCGGAAGCCCGCCCCACCCTCATTTCACAGATGAGGAAATTGGCATCTCCTTTCCCTCAGTGACCCTATAAATAAACAGTGCTCGGTGCCTGGTACAGGAAATGCTCTATGTATCAGGGAACATCATTCACCAAGGCAAGCACAGAGGTTACCGGCACCTCACGGTGGAATATATTATCACCAGCTCAAGCGTGACGACGCTCAGCCACCCCAGGCCATGAAAAGTAAGCACAGGGATGAACAAGTAGTTTTCCCACGCCTCCCTTGCCTGCTCCCAAGAGCTGAGGCTGCTCAGAGGGAAAATTTGACTGCCTCCTCTGCTCCCTAGGGAGAGGTCACGATGTGGCTGCACCTACAAAGCACAAGGAGAATGGGCAGAAGGAGGTTGAGCCTGGAGGGCCAGTAGTGGCGCATGGACTGCAGAGATTGGCGGGCATGCAGTTTACTGTGGTGGGCTTCCAGGTGGTGCTAGTGGTAAAGAACCTGCCTGCCAATGCAGATTAGACGTAACAGACGTGAGTTCGATCCCTGGGTCAGGAAGATCCCCTGCAAGAGGGCATGGCAACCCACTCCAGTATTCTTGCCTGGAGAAGCCCCATGGACAGAGGAGCCTGGCACAGAGTTGGACATGACTGAAGCGACTTAGCACTCATGCACAGTTTACTGTGGTATCCTCAACCTAGATCCATGCCTGACACATAGCAGCACCCAATAGGTACTTTCAGGATGAATGAACGAATGAATGAGTTAAGTAACTTGCTCATGAATGGTCAGCTAACAGAGCTGGCATTTGAACCTCGAGTTACCTCTTGAGGTTTATCAAAGCAGTGGCTTCCCAGAGGTATTGAGATACAGATGATGCTGAGATGCCTGAAGACCCTTCACCTGCAAAGGAGAAACAAGAAGATTAGCCTCATGGGAAGCCCAAGGTCTTGTGATCAGAGACCCAGGCCCTGGTCCTGCCGCAGCCATCCCTGGCTGTGTGCCATTGGGAAAGTCTCTTCCCCCATCTGGTCTTCACTTTACCTGTAAGTGGAATTCTTAATGCCCGCCTGCTCCCACAGAGAGTCGAAAAAGATAAGGCACATATAAGTGCTTTATTAATTGCAAGAGTGAATTAAATATCTATCGAGCAAAGCCCCCGTGGGGCTCAGTGTTCCCATGCTGCACGACGCTAGAGTGATTCCATAACATAGATATAATCTATGTGAATCTCTGCACCCCCCTGGGAGTTGGTCAGTGCCCAACCTGTACAACTGAACCCAGCAGTTCTGGCTCAGGCTCTATTTTTGGTGGAAACATGAACTCAGTACTGTGACTGGCAAGAAGATAGAAAAGCTGCCCCCTGTCCCCACGAGTTCTCTGAGAGGAGATGCAGATTTCCAGAGATTAGGGCTGGAGAAGTCTCCCTGGACCTAATCTGGCAAGCTGTTTGCAGAATGGTCCAACAGATCAAAGGACCGGAGGGAAATTCTGTCCCAGGAAACAAATTTCAGGGTCTACATAACTTCCCCAAAGGCTCAGCAGTAAAGAATCTGCCTCCAAGGTAAGAGATCTAGGTTTCATCCCTGGGTCCAAAAGATCCCCTGCAAGAGGGCACGGCAACCTGCTCCAGTGTTCTTGCTGGAGAATCTGATGGCAGAGGAGCCTGGCAGGCTACAGTCCAGGGAGTTGCAAAGAGCTGGACACGACTGAAGCTAATGAGCACACCAACAGCTTTTCTCCATCCTCCAAACCCAGAGCTTTGTCTGTTCTTCTCACCCAAGGATGGCTGGGTCCTTAGTTCAGTGTGAGGATGTGGGAGAGACTGAGAAGGAGAGAGTCTCACCCTGGCTGCTAATTCCTGACCACCCCCCACTCATTCATCCTTTGCCCGCAGCCTCACGGTGTGGACGGGGGAGATCAGAGCAACCAGACCCCGAGAGCATGAGACCTGAGAGGCCCACCCAGGGTTACGGGACTTGCAAGACCGGCGCTCAGTACCCATCCTGGCTGTCAGCGCTCCCAGTGATGTCTTTCCGCTGCCCCGTAATGGATTCCAGCGACCGCTTGACTTCACTGGAACTCCCAGAGAGGAAATGCCACCCCCTGGCATGCCATCAAGACAGTTAAAAATTCTTTCATTGGCCCGTGGGGTGAGGTGGCTGGAAACTGGGGGAAAGACTGCTGGGGGACTTGTTCAGCAACACCGTGATTCACCCTGGAGGTCCCGGCCCCCACGTCGTGGCTCCCTGGAGGGGCCTTGGCCCCGACCCAGTGTGTCACACCTGCAGTCTCAGTGCTCAGGGCTTTCCACACCTGTTCTGACACCCCTCGCTCTGATCACACCAGCCTGCTGCCACCTCCAGCATGGCATGGCGTTCTAAGGTCCTGGAGGGAAGGAACCATGCTTGTTCAGAACTGACTGCCCCACCATGCCACCCCCACTCTCTCGGGCAGAGAGGGGAAGGCTCAGCTCTGCCCACCCTGGGTGGCACCCTGCCAGTCTGGGCCCGAGTCAGGTGCAAACCTCATATCAACCCGCATCCCCCACCTCTTGCCTGTGCCCCCCTCACCCCCCCGGCTGGCACGACATCAAGGTTCCATTCCAAGCAGCCTCGGAGCCCGTGCATGTGGCCCAGGGTCCCAGCCCCTCATTAGGTGGTGGCAGCTCTCACATAAGCCCTTTAATGTGGTGCGATGGCATTTTTCAGGCCTCTTTTTAGAAGGAAAAAAGTTAATAACGTGAAAGCTTTATTACCTCTCTCGTCCCCCCCGTGAGACATGCCCTTCGGTCGTGCAACGTGGGGCTAGTTAAGGCCGCAGCCTGGGATTTCCTCCTCTCTGGGAGTGAGTGTAATTACACACGCGGCCGGGCCAGGCCGTAAAGCGGCAGCACACCCGGCTTCCACCTCGGAGGCTGGAGGAGGCCAGCTAGGTGTCGGCCGCCCAGCCCTGGGTCTGCAAAGCAGAAACATATGGGGAATCCATTACCTGCTCTACAAAGGAGGCGGCCTTGCTAATAAACGTATTTACTGGGTTAAATAAATACGGCAAGGGTTGTTAAAAGCCTGGCCTGTGACTTAGAGTCACCAACATTTTTCACTTGTCAGAAAGGGGCTTTTGGAAGCTTTCAGGCGGCCTGCCTTCCTGCCCATGTTTATGCATCCACTGTGCCCCCTCAGCTCCTCCTGGTCAGGGGAAAAGAAAGGGTCTTTGTCTAGAGGCGTGGAGACCCTACGGGTGGGCAGGCGGATACACACAGGCTGTGTGTGCCGGGGTCGGGGGGTGGTGCTCAGGAGTGGGGCTCCTGCCCCGAGCTGGTACCCGGCGGAGCCCTGCAGCAAGACATCTTTCCAGGGCCATGCATCATCCGAGGAGAAGGCTCAAGCCAGATTTTAGAAAACAGCAATGGGACAGAGAAAGACAGATATCATATGATATCACTTACATGTGGAATCTGAAAAGATGAGACAAATGAACATATTTACAGACCAGAAAAGGACTCACAGACATAGAAAGCAAATGTATAGTTACCAAAGGGGGAAGTGGGGGGAGGTAGGGATAAATTAGGAGGTTGGAAATGACAGATGTAAACCACTATATATAAAAGAGATAAGCAACAAGGTCCTACTGCATAGCACGGGGAGCTGTATTCAATATCTTGTAATTACCTAAAATGAAACAGAATCTGGGAAAGAACAGATATACATATATGTATAACTGAATCACTTGGCTATACACCTAGTGGCTCAGATGGTAAAGAATCTGCCTACAATGCAGGAGACCTGGGCTCATTCCCTGGGTTGGGTAGGTCCCCTGGAGAAGGGAATGGCTACCCACGCCAGTATTCTTATGTGGAGAATTCCATAGACAGAGAATCCTAGTGGGCTGTAGTCCATGGGGCCACAAGAGAGTCGAACATGACTGAGAAATTAACACATAAATCAACTGTATTTCAAAAACAGCACCTGTCAACATGACACGAGGTTATCATATAGGTTTGTCGCTATCTCCTTTTTTAAAAAAATAATATGGTAAAAGTCACATGACACATCATTTATTTATTTTAACCATTTTAAGGTGTACAATTCAGTGGCATTTAGTACATTCATAATGTACAACCATCACTACTTTGGTCCAGAACATTTTCATCATCCCGAAAGGAAGTCTCGTACCCATTAAGTAGCCACTCCTCACTTTCCTTCAGGGTTTCCCCCATAGCTCAGTTAGTTAAGAATTCGCCTGCAATGCAAGAGACCCCAGTTTGATTCCTGGGTCAGGAAGATCCGCTGGAGAAGGTATAAGCTACCCACTCCAGTATACTTGGTCTTCCCTTTTGGAATTTCCTCTCCCTCTCCCAATTCTGACAATCAGTAATCTACTTTCCATCTTTCCATTATGGATTTGGCTATTCTGAGGCAATTCATATCAATGGAATCACATAACATGTGACCTTTCATGTCCTTCACTTTCACCTAGTGTAATATTGTCAAGGCTCACCCATTGTATAGCAAGTACTTCATTCTGTTTTGTGGCTGAGTAATATTCTATTATATGGCTAGACCATATTTTGTGTATCCATTCATCAGTTGGTGAACATTTGGGTTCTCTCTTTTGGCTTTCATGAATAATGCTGCTGTAACTTGTGCAAGTGTTTGTGGAAATACCTGTTTTCAGTTCTTTTGCTGAGAGACCCAGGAGTGGAGTTGGTCAGTCATATGGTAATTCTACGTGTAACTGACCGAGGAGCTGCCAAAACTGTTTGCACTGTCCTTTGTACCTGGTTAGAAGCAGACAACAAGGATATAAGTTTTCATTCAAAAGTTCCAGGTCTGAGAAGACATTGATGACATTTACAAAGGTTACAAAGAAGGCTAATAGCTGATAAGATTCCACTCTGCCCCAGGCACCTAATTCCCACAGGCACCCCCTGCTCAACATAGAGACCCTTATCCTCATTTTATAGACCAGGAGGCCAGGGGATTTACGGTCACCCCAAATATATGCTTCAGGGATTTAGCACCTGAATCTTCAGACTGTGGAATAATCTGTACTCTTGTCATCCCCCTAGACATGAGGATGTAGAAGAATTGGCATAGCCCCTAGGGCCCCGAAAAGGTCTGGTGGCCTTTATTAAATGACAGCTTGTTAAATGCCATCCTAAATAGTGTCACACAACAGGGCAACTGATGGCCTGGTCAGCAGCTGTCTGCTTTGCCTCCCGGGAGCCCATAGGAGAGGATATACCAGGAGATGTCACTGGGCTCCCGGAAGGAAAGCACGTGGCTTCAGATGTCATGGACCTGTGGACACTGGTGTGAGTGTGGATGATGTTGTACTGGCCTACTCACTCTTAGCCAAGAGAGCTTATTTTCCTCCAGAACAGATGTTATAATATCAAGGTCATATTTGTTGGTTCCAGAAAGATGGCGAGTGACACACATAGGCCCTCTTCAGAGCTACTTGTATATCTTTGACCACATGTCTAGACCTTGTCAATGGGAAAAGGGTCCCAGAGAGAACTGGCACTAGATTCAAGCATTGGGTGGAGGTTTCCATTTCCTATTTGGCCATAGTATTTATTTTACCTTCTCCTCTAGATTTTATTGTCATTCCCCCAGTAATTTCTCTGGGCATGTTTTGCTTTTATCTTTGTTTCTCTTTAACCCTTTAGCTTCTTGTATGTCAGTCACATCCCTCTTGCCCTCATTCCCCTGTTGCTTGCATCTGCCTCTGGTGACCAGCCTTCACCTCTCTGACCACTAACCAGTCCCCACCATCTGGCAGATTCGACAGCAGCAAAAGAAGGCATCTGGATTTTGGCATTACAAGACCTGGACTTGAAGCCCAACAGCAGGACTAACCATGTCAGCATAGCTAAACAAGCTAAAAGACATAGCCCATCTGAACCTCTGTTTCCTCGCCTGGAATGATAAGCAAATCATGCAGGGCTGTCATGATGATAATTTAATTAAATAGCATCATCTCTAAAAGCCCAATGCCTAGTGCAGCACTTGGCTTGGTGTGAGAAATCAACATCCCATTTACTCCCTTTTTCAGAGGGGAGAGTGGGCGTTGGGGGGAGGGCAGTGAAGAGAAAGAAACACTTTAAACTGAAATTATGCCATGAAACTCAGAATGTGTTACTTATAGAGATCAACCATTATTTAGACATTTGAACTTCATTACAACTTAATCCTACTGCATTCCAAATTGTGGATAATCAAAGGCACCGTTACACTTTAAGAGGTATTGGCAAACTGATAAACTGAAAGGGCCACAAAATTCGGTGTGCTGTCTCCTGCCTTTTAGGTCCCTGTAGGTGGGAAAGAAAACCTTCAGCAAGTCTCCAGGCCATTGGGACTGGATACCACTTTTGGGCTCAAATCCACGTTAATTCTACTGCCCCGATTGGAGGGAAACGAGTGAGTTTTCAAAGGACAGTGCCTTCCTCTGGGAACAGAAAAAGGCCTTTTGAGATAATGAGCAGGAGTTCACCATCAACTTGATGTATATCAGAGTCTCCAAAGATGAGCTGTGTGCAGCAAATGCCTGTCTTTCAAGTCCTGTTTATGGTTGGTTAAGTAAGCAATGGAGTGATCTGTCACCTCCGCTCTCCAGCCCGAGAGCCGAGAGAGCAACAAGCAAATCTGATGTGAAATGATTTGGACAGTAAGTAAATAAATCCCACCTTGATAAGCTGGCCCCTGCCGCAGCTCTCCCACGGGCTCTAAACATTTTGATTTAGGACTGATGAGGGCTTCCCAGGGGGAGGCCAAATACTCCTCTCCCCTGGAGGTCCCTGCAAAGAGAACCTCACCTCATCTGTTGGTGATAGTTTAGGTGGAAAAGGGTAAGTGGGGAAAGGGGTGAAACAGGTGGCCTTTCTAGGTCTTCTCCGCTAAGGAGTCTTAGCAACAATATCCAATTCCCATCAAAGGCAACTAACTCAGCTTGGGAGTATGGGTCCAGCACAGGACTTGCGCCAAATTTCTGCTTGACTGATACACTGATGGACGGACTGATTTGTGGAGGGAGGGAGTTTCAAGGCTGCTTTGCCCAAGCAATTTTCATAAATCTAGTTACATGATCTATCTTCTGTCTGAATGGCCGATTACTGAAGTAGGGGTTATAAACACCAAATCATCACTTCATTGAGTAAGGAGTCTCTCTTCCTGTTTGGGGAATCTCCTGTGCTGTCGGTGGAAACTTTTTTCTTTCCCCAATGAGAGGTGGAAATGTTTTATTTATGTGCAGCCTTTCCTAGGTTTACACCTATTTCCTAATCACTAACCATTCTAAAACCCTGTCCCAAACCAAGAAGCCATTTCGTTTAAAATGTCCCCAAACTAACAGCTTGCTTTTTTTCTTTTAGTGTTTTGAACTATTCCCTGTGTTATATCTCATTCAAAGCTGAGAGATGTGGTTAGAACCTGCCATAGTGGTTCTAACTACATGCAATGTCCTAGTCAGTCGGATTGCCTGGGTTTGAATCCTGGCTCCATGTTTATCAATCTCATGATCCTGGGTGGGTTCTTTAACTGCTCTGTGCCATGTTTTCCTCATCTGGACTGTGGGAATAAGGACAACTCACTTCAGGGTTGTCCTGAAGCTTAAATGAGTTCATCTACGTGAAGCACTTATAATAGAGTTTGCTGTCTTTCTTGCAACTCACAGCAGATCAAAAGGTGATGAAGCTGATTCAGCCACTCCCATTTGGCAGATGAAAGAGGCAAGTGATTTTCCAGGTCACGTGGTGAGGGGTCAGCTAGGCTCAGGCTAGAGTCCAGATGTCCCAAGCATCCCAGCGAGCGCTCTTCCCAGGCTCAGCCATTACCTAAATATTACTCCATGTTGAGTGAGCTAATTGTGTTCCAAGGTTATGTGTACCTGAAAATTCCAAGAGAGCTTTGCCTGAAAAATGAGAATTTCAGCTGTTGCGCAGGTCCACAAAGATGACCAGCAAAGTTTTGAGGAGGATAGTCATGTCATGCTCTCTTCTCTTCCTTTTCTGTTTGGATTTTGAATACAGTGGTACTTTTTGATATCTTTCTCTCTGTCGTTTTCTTACTACTAAGAAATTCACTTACTTTTCTTTTTAGCAATATTTACATTTCTTTAGATTATAATGGTATATAACATTGTGTACTGCGTGTGTGCTCAGTCGTATCTGACTCTTTGTGACCCCATGGACTGTAGCCCACCAGGCTCATCTGTCCATGGAATTCTCCAGGCAACATTCCTGGAGAGGGTTGCCATTTCCCACTCCAGGGGATCTTCCTGACCTAGGGATCGAACCTGCATCTCTTGCATCTCCTGCATTGGCAGGTGTGTTATTTACCACTGAGCCACTTGGGAGCATTTATATTTCTTTAGATTATAGTGGTAATACATTGTATAGTGTTGCAAATGTGGGAGACTGGTAAAAACCAGAAGAAGAAAAAAATTTAACTGTGCTTAAACCTATTACCCAGAGAAAACCAGTCTTTTAGTATATCCCTTTGTTGTCTTTGTTCTATGTACCTGATAAGTATATATAAGTTTTTTTTTTTCTTTTACATAATTTGGATCTTGGTGGTATGTGGCAGTGAGGGGGTGGTTTATGTAACATATTGCAAGCCTGTTGTCTATTTACCTTTTTATTGTTTTGGGGTTAGTTCTCCAAAATATAGACAAAGTAGCAGAGCACAAGCAGGGCAGCTTGGATTTGAGTCCTGTCTCTGGCACCTCTTAGCTGTGTGGCCTCAGACAAGTTACTTGATTTTGCTATGTCTCAGTTTCCTCTGGGTAAGATAGGGATAATAACAATACACACCTGGGAGTGTTTGCCTGCCCATAGAATCAAATGAGTTAGGGTTTGTACTCAAAAAATATTATAAAGAAGCAACAGAGGTATAAAATTGGAGGTTGACGCTTTTGTTTGTCTGGACTGCAGCTATACTCCATATAGAATTTTCGGTTGCAAACAGCAGACATACAGCCCAACTGAAACCAAAAAAGAAGCCTTAAAGGATATTAAGTAAGATATTCAGTCTTCCAATGGGAAGGACATTTGAATACTGACCATAATCATTGCTCAGTTATCTACTGTGTGCCAAACACAGTGGCTGTTTTAGGTATGCTATCACCATCATTTTATCAAGTTCCTTGTAGAAAATATGATGTTCTTCTTCTACATATTAAGAAACTGAATCTCAGAGGGATTAAATAACTTGCCCAGGTTCACATAACTGAGGAAGTAGTGAAATCAAGATTCAAACCCAGGTATGATCTACTCCATAGTGGAACTCATTCATTCATTCATTCATTCAACATTACACTCTATGCTGGACCAGGCATCTGTGTGAGCATACAGGGGCGATCCTCTGTATGATCCTCTTACAGGGGCAGCCATGTAAGGGTTCTTAGTGAGTCAAGGAAATTTGACCTTCTCTTAAGGTCAAACAGAAGTCATTAAAGATTGCAAACAGGGCAGTGACACAGTTAGATTTCATTTTGAAGAGGTTGTTCTGGCTTCCATGAGAAGAAGACATTGTGTGTGGAGAGGCAGCAAAAGTAGATACAGGTCCACCAACCAATACCCCAGGTCAGCAATGACATTATTCAGGACCAAGGATATGGAAAGAAGTGAACAGACTCTGGAGAGCTTTAGGAGTTAAGATTTGCAGAGCTTGGTGATGAATTAGCTATGGAAAGAGAGGGAGGGGGAGGAGTCAAGGGTGATGCCAGGACTTCTGGCTGGTTTAACTGAGATGATGATGGTCTATTTACTGACCTGGTGAATACTGAGGAAGACCAGATTTGAGAAGGATGATTATCAGCTTAGTTTTGAGGTAAGTCTGAGGTGCCATTAAAATACTGCCCCCAAAGATGCTAAACAGGAAGTAAGAGATAAAGTTCTAGTTATAAGAGATGTTGAGGATGCAATTTTTTAAGTGGGCACCATCATCTATGGATGAAGGTTAGTGGGCACTTGATATTCTTCTGGCTGTCTCCCATCTGAACTCCCTTTGGGAAAGCCTTCACTTTAGGAGGAAAAGCCCACCTCCCACTGTAGAAGCTAAAAAGGCCCACTTTGGGGATGACCTGCAGTTTAGATCTAGGACTGTATCTCCCAGAACCTCTGTGGCTCCACAACAGAGTTTGACTTGGCATTGACTGGGCATTGACTTGACACTCAAGAAGCTCCTTCTGCCACACAAAGGCAGGTCTTTCCCTACTTTATAGCTAGTTAAACCAAGGTGTAAATATCAAAAGAGAGGTGGTATGTGGCTGGCTAAGGAGAATGAGCTGGGTGAGGAGTCAGAAAGACTGGCTTGACCACAGCTGGCTGTGTGACCTTGGAGAAGCTCTCCCACTCCTGCCTCAAACCCCACCCCCCACCTTCATGAGATCATGGACCTTGGGGATCTCCAAGGCCCTTACCACCCCTAGTAGATGTGTACTTGCCTCTAGCAGCTTAAGGACAACCAATCAAAGCAATCACCTGGTTAATTCAGAGAGAGGGATTATCTTCCTGAAATGAGAAGGCAGATTTTAATTTTTCTGGCCGTGAAGAATCGAGATTATTCATCCCCAAAGCTGTAAATAAGCCCCCCAGAATAGCAAAAAGTTGAAAGAAAATGAGCTCATCAGCAGATTTAAAACAAAGTTCTTTTTTTCCTCTTTGACAATAAGATTTTTTTCTTTTATTCTACACTTTCTTTCAGTATGAACTTCCTCTCATTTTGCTTACTTAAATGAAGGTAATAAAACAGTCCCAGGGGACATATGGTTACCGATAATTGAGACAAAACAGAAGCAATTTAGGCCCTGAGAGGTTTTGCCTGCATAGTGGGCCAGCGCTGTCCAACACATTTCTGTGATGACGGACATTCTATCCTATGCAGTAGTTTAGTAGCTCCTAACAACATGTGGGCAGTGCAATTAAACAACAGGATTTTAAATTTTAATTAATATAAATGTAAACTGAAATAACCACATAAGCACTGGCTCAGGGGCTAGGCATGGTACTATTTGTTGACAGCCAAGAGGACCTTACCATGGACATGTCTTCTGTCTCAATAAGAAGCCCCTGGGGGAAATGTACATTTCCCGAAGTTAACCATTTGGAGCTTGCTTTAGGATGGGGATTGCAGGACAGGGTGGAATTCACTCCAGTGTTGGGTATGGGTTTATTAATTATCTCGTCCTCATGTGTGCTCAGTCATGTCCAACTCTTTGTGATCCCATGGACTGTGTAGCCCACCAGGCTCCTCTGTCCATGGGATTTCCCAGGCAAGAATACTGGACTGGGTTGCCATTTCCTCCTCCAGGGGATCTTTCCCACCCAGGGACTGAACCCAGGTCTCCTGCGTCTCTGTGCCACCTGGGAAGCCCATTGTCTCTTGATTGCTTTTGTAAAGGGACTACCTCTCTGAACCCAGAATTAGGAGCTCTGAATTCGAAGGCATTTATTAGGCTTAAATTTATGTGGTGTGAAATCTGTTAGATCATTTGCTCATCAGTGGGTTGTCTAGAAAAAAGGCCCATCTACAAAGGGTTTTCAGGGTGAGGGTCACCGGTGTAATAAGAAACATACCAAGCCTGGCCTCCAGCGAAAGACTGTCGGCTTTCAAGTCAATTTGGAGTTTGCGAAGTGGCCTTTTGAAGACCTTGCCATTGGTAACGTTTCCTCTCTTATTAAGAAAAAGAGAGAGAGGCTGAGAGCGCAATTATTTTTCACTCTTGTTCAACTTAACCCAAAGGTAGGAGCCCCTTGTGGTTCACACTTGAAAGCGTGGAGTAGTTACATGGGACAGCCAGGCTGGGAGTAAACCTTCAAAGCTCATAGGTAGATGCTGAGGTCTGCCTATGAGAAGGTTTGGTAAAAATGTGGACAAATCAGACAGTAGGCCTAGTTTTCAAAGACATGGCCGATACTCACTGCAATTTATCAGAAGAAATAATCCATCTTGGTTTAGAGAGCAGCTCATTCACTCGACATACACTGGCCATGGGCCACGTGCAGGCTGTGAACAAGGTTCTAGGGGTGTAAAGATGAAGACACGGCAGCTGCTGGCCCCAGGGTGGGGGTTGGGGTCTCCCACTGCAGAGACCAGAGGACAAATTCTGATGGGAGGAGCGTCACCCCCAGGAAGGAGCACAGACAGCCCAGTGCAGGGGAGGGTGATTTTCGCTTTTTCTTTTTTTTTTTTTTACTTCATATTTCTGAAAATGTCCACAACATTTCCAGGGAAAGAAAACAGTATAATGAAACTTCATAAGTGCTTGGGGATGAATTGAATCTGAGAGATTCTATTACATTCGGGAGGAGGGGGCAAGGGAACCTCAGATAGATATATTCTAATACTAATTCCCCTCAGGCCCAGCTCACTTGACACCCACCTTCTTCTAGGGCATCTGCCTGGTTTAGGAAATTGCCGCCCCAGGAGAGGGGGTGTCCCCCTATCGCTTGTGTGAGCCACGGTGTGCGGGCGGGGGTGGGGGGCTCCCCAGCCAGGCTGGAGACATTTGTCTTCCACCCGATTGTGTGAGGCGCGGGGAGCACAGATAGTGAACATTTCCGGGGGGCAGGAGGATGGCGTGTGCCAGGGAGAGGAGAGACTCAATTATCTGGTCGTTGGTGCCCAGCTGGTGGGTCTGGAGGCCAAGGGCAGTCAGGCAGCACCCCCACGGGAAGAGGGGCCCCCACGGGAGAGGGACCCCCATGGGAAGGGGACCCCCAATGGGAGAGGGTCCCCCACGGGAGAAGGACTCCCACAGGAGGGGGACCTCCAGGGGAGGGGGACCCTCACAAGAGAGGGACCCCCACAGGAGGGAGTCTCCCACAGGAGAGGGACCCTCAGGGGAGAGAGACCCCCACAGGATGGGGACCCCCACGGGAGAGGGATGCGCTCACATTGGGTTAGTGAAGAGCATGGTACCCGACTGGAGGCCACAGGCCCGGTCACAGAGCCTCTAGGACTGTGCACGTGAGAATCTTGTCACTTAGGTCAGCATCTGGCTAAGGGCAGGCGGTCAAGACAGGAAGGGTGAGGATCCGCAGGCCGAGGGGCCGTTACGGTTCACACTGGCTCCCTCCCAGCCATTCCCCCAGCCCAGCCCCCTCGGCACTGCCTTAATGCTAACCACCTGGCACCTGCCATCAGGGGCCTGATGCTGGCCAGGCCTCCTCGGGCAC
Organism: Antilocapra americana; assembly: GCA_007570785.1. Taxonomy (NCBI): domain Eukaryota; kingdom Metazoa; phylum Chordata; class Mammalia; order Artiodactyla; family Antilocapridae; genus Antilocapra; species Antilocapra americana. The sequence goes on from ML660778.1 coordinate 4,267,808, forward strand.
CTTTCATGTGACATTTCTCCTTCTTCGGCATTCACAGGACAAGGGCTTACTGCCCACGGCGCTGGGAGACGAGAAGCAGGCCCTGGGGGTGAGGAGGGGTCCACTGGGGACCCTGGCTTCCCTGGGGCAGGGGCCATAGCTCCTGTCTCCACAGGATCCAGATTGAGGGTGGTGAGGGCCAAGAGGGGGTTATCTGTGCTGACACCCCTCCACGCCCAACCTGCAGCCACAGTGCATCACCAAAAGGCCCAGAGAAGGTGACAGCCCCCAGGATTTTTTGAGAGACCCCAACAGGCACCAACGGTCATCAAGCATGTGAGCACTGTCAGATCCCTTCCAAGGACGAGGTTCACTTCTGCAGAATGTGTCTGCAAAACCACTGGGTCTCTAACCTCAGAACACGGAGAGAATTAAAAGTATCAGGCACCCCAACCGATGCTGTTACTGTCAGGGACAAAGATTGGTCCACCTTTATAATAATTTTAGGCATAAATCTCTTCCGGCCAAGGCAACCAGGAAGCAAGGAGAAGAAGAAGGGACAGGGGGTTCGGCAGTGCCAGGTTCAAGTCTTAAGGCTGACACCTCTAGCCATGGGTGTGAGCATGCTCAGTGGCTCAGTCGTGTCTGACTCTTTGCGACCCCACAGACTGCAGCCTACCAGGCTCCTCTGTCCATGGGATTCTCTAGGCAAGAATACTGGAGTGGGTTGCCATTTCTTCCTCCAGAGGATCTTCCTGATCCAGAATCGAACCAACATCTCCTGTATCTCTTGCATTATCATACAAATTCTTTTTACCACCAAGCTACCTGGGAAGCCCCTCTGGTCAAGAGTGGGTGGTGATGTGCTTAGTCACTCAGTCATGTCCAACTCTTTGCACCTCCGTGGACTGCAGCTCGCCAGGCTCCTCTGTCCATGCAGATTCTCCAGGCAAGAATAATGAAGTGGGTTTGCCAGGCCCTCCTCCAGGGGATCTTCCTGACCCAGAGATCGAACCCAGGTCTCCTGCATTGCAGGAAGATCCTTTACCATCTGGGCCACCAGGGAAACCCAGACCTCGGCTTAATTATGGAACCTAATTCCTCAAGGGGCAGAGACCACCCTGCCTGTTGCCTGAGGGTTGTGATGTTTCAGTGAGACAGTGGCTGGGAAAACCTTCCGCAGAGAGTGGGCGTGGGGAAGGGCACTGGCTTTTCCTAGGTGCCAACCATCCATCAGGGGGTTCCCAGTTCACCCCCACCACAGTTCAATGACCTTCCTCTCCTCCCTGTGTTACAAAGGGTGGTTATTTAACTGGTATTGTGTGATCTCATTGCACACAGCCAGGAAGTGGTTGCAAGTTTTTGAATGTGAGGTCGGTCACTCTACACCATTTCACAGGCCGTGCATGAGTGTTCCTCACTGCAGGGCCGGACCCAAAGTGGGGGCCACAGAAGATTCTACACAGGGAGAGGAGGCCTGGGAGGTCTTGATGTCTGGGTTCCCAGGCCATGAGAGGTGCCCCCACCCCGAGGGGCTGCAGGGAGGACCCGAAGGTGGTGTTGGATGTCTGTGGGAATCTCCAGGTTCTCCAGTCACTTGGAACTGCCCGGTGAGCGGTGATTTACACATGGTGGCTCTGAGGCCACCCTGTTTGATCTCCAGCCTGAGGCCTGAGTGGCCATCCTACCCCCATCCCCACCCAGAGGGCTCCCATGACCAAGTGGCCTACAAAGAGATGGGGCCTGACTTCAGGCCCAGTGGGCAGGCAGCAGGGCAGAGGTGGGAGGGGAGGGACATCCTTCAGTGTTATTTCCAGGGAGGCAGAGCAGCGGGGCAGAAAGCACACCACAAGCTCTGACTCAGATACCAAAGTTCTAAGCCCAGGCCCATTAACAGGAGGCTCTGGGGCATTTTTCATACCTTCCCTGAGCCTCTCTGGGCTTTCCTGGTGGCTAAAACAGTAAAGAATCCACCTGCAATGTGGGAAACACAGGGTGCTATCCCTGGGTCAGGAAGGTCCCCTCGAGAAGGGCATGACAACCCACTCCAGTATCCTTGCCTGGAGATTTCCAGACAGAAAAGCCTGGCGGGCTACAGTCCATGGGGTCTCTATCTCCTTGTAAAGTGGAGGTGGTCTGGCCTGCTTTGAAGAGACGTGGGGTCAATACAACTAGTCCAAGTCTCTCATTTAGAGAAGGCCTTCACTCTAAGCTACCCAGCATTGCTGTTATTATTGCCAGGAAGCCTAGCCCAGAGGCAATAGCCTGATTTCCCGAATCATTGGCCCAGATTCTCAGTTCAGTTCAGTTTAGTCACTCAGTCGTGTCCCACTCTTTGCGACCCCATAGACTACAGCACGCCAGGCCTCCCTGTCCATCACCAGCTTCTAGTTTGCATTAAATGAGAGGGAGGTGCATGGGGCTTCTTTCCAGGTGGCAAATCCCTGACTCCTTCCTCTGCATCGAGGCCCCACGCAGCCCAAGCTGCTTCTGGGCAAACTGACCTTGGGTTCTGACAGTCTCGGACCTGAGCCCTCTGACCCGACCCCCAAGCAGGAGGGTGGGGAGGACGCGGATGAGGCTCCCCCAGCTCGGGTGCAGAGACTCTGCACATCAGGAGCGCGGGTGCCATCCCTTCCCCCGAGAATCAGCAAGCTGGCAGGGATGCTGCCTGGGGAGGTGGTCGTTTTCTAAAGGGAGGAGGCGCAGAGGCCGAAGTCCACCACACCCTCAGATCAGGGTCCCTGGGGTGGGCTGGGAGACCCATGGGGGCGTGTTCGGCCCAGAGGGCGAAGGTTGAAAGAAGGGCCACCCTTGCTGCCACCTCTCGGGCTCGGCACAAGTGTCCAGGACATAGCAGCCCGTCTGGGTGCAGAGCGGTCCCAAGTACTTGGACACTGTGGCTTCATTCACAGCCCATTTTGGTGTCAGTACCCAGGTCTGTCCTTAACTCCCTGCCAAGTGGAGGTGGTGGGGCCGGATGACCCCTTCTAGCCCTTCCCAGTCGTCTATTCCAGCTTCCTCTGCTCCTTCAGGAACTGCCACTGTGTCCCCTCTCTGTGGCAGGTTCTTAGAGATGAAACGGAGAGAGAAGCCCAGCCCTCCCCTGGAGCACAGACCGGCAGGATGCCAGGGCTGAAGTGATGCCCAGTGAGTAGATGGGAGCAGGAGAGACATGGGCTGAGCTGGGAGAGACAGAGAGAGGAACGTGTGAGACCCAAATTCACATCCTCCATGGGACATCAGGCTCCAGGGGGCGGGCAGGAAGGAAAGAGGAGGCTGGGACCCCAGGTACCTCGGGCAGCCCTGACTTTCCCTCTTCCCGGCCGGAGGCAACCAGGACAGCTCTGCAGCTCAGCGAGGCCACAGTCCACAGGCTAACAAGCTGCGGCCTCTCCCAGGAAACATGTCCAAGATCTGATGGTCAGAGCAGTTGTCCTTGGGAGTTCCCTGGTGGTCCAGTCATTAGGACTGTGGGCTTTCACTGCCTTGGCCCAGATTCAATCCCTGTTGAGGGAACAGAGATCCTTCAAGCTGTGCAGCCAAAAAAACAGAAAAGAAGAGAACCATTGTCCTTCATGAGGTGCAAAACAGTCCAAGGGGATGAAAACCATGAGGATCCTGCTATGCCAGGACCAGCAAGGTGACCTCTGAAAGGTAAGTCACAGATCTGGGTTTGAGATGCCAATTCCTGTCCGAGAAGAGGATGACCTATGGTTGAAATGGGTGGAGGATGGGATAGAAAGGCAGCTGAGCTGCTCCTCAGGTTTGACAGCTGCCCACACTTTAGGCCACCTGAGGCTACATTAAAAAAGGCCCAATGTCCAGTTCCAAGGAGGTGCTGCTGCTGCTGCTGCTGAGTCACTTCAGTCGTGTCCGACTCTGTGAGACTCCATACACAGCAGCCCACCAGGCTCCCCCGTCCCTGGGATTCTCCAGGCAAGAACACTGGAGTGGGTTGTCGTTTCCTTCTTCAATGCGTGAAAGTGAAGTTGCTCAGTCGTGTCCGACTCAGCAACCCCACGGACTGCAGCCTACCAGGCTCCTCCATCCATGGGATTTTCCAGGCAAGAGTACTGGAGTGGGTCGCCAGTGCCTTCTCCGCCAAGGGGGTGAGGACCCTGCTTCATGCTGCACCCATCAGACCCTACTTGGAGCATTGCCTCAGTCCTGGGTTCCAGCTCTCATCACTTGAGTGTATTCAGAGCAAAATGAGCAGGATGAGGAGGACCCTGAAGTCTCACTAAAGGGGCAGAACAGAAGGAGTTCTAGCTCTTTGGTCTGGAGAAAAGCCCAGTGGGATGTATTTTTGAAGGATTTCATGGAGTAAAGAGAGACATATCTGGTTTGGTGGGGGGCAATGGTATGAAGAGCACTGGAGGGAATGAAAGGAATCCACATTTCAACAGAGTTAGAATTGGTCCAGCAGTGACACTGTGGCCTCACACAGAGAGAGCCTCCCATCCCCAGAAGCATGCAACAGAGATGCCTGAAGGTCACGTGGAAGGTGGGAGAGAATGAGCCTGTGTAGTGGAGGGGCGATTCCCTCTTGTGTTTCCTGCATCTTTGAGCTGAGAGTCTCTGGTTCTAGGAATTCTCCCAGTGGCGAATCCATGATGCAAGATGCACCTGTTTGCATGCAGAAAAGCATCATCTGCCAGGCTCTCCCTGCTGACCACGTGGACGGTGCAAGTTCGCTGAGCGCAAGGAGCCAAGCCTCAGGTCCGCACCAGGGGTGATGTCATCACGGAAGCACGAGCTCTCGGGCCCACACCTTTCCAGGTCACTGAGCTGTCCCTGCAGCAGGAAGAAGAATTTCCTGGCCCTGGTCTCCTCTCAGGGGGTCCCTGGCCGGGCATCCTGTTTCTGGTGGGGCAGGGCATCCTGTGAGGGGTCCCTGGGGCCTCTGGAGCCTCTGGAGGGGCAGGCGGGCCTGACAGAGCCCTCAGTGCTGGCCACAGACATCACAATGCTTGCATCAGCTGGGGAGTGGGGCTTCCCCAAGGGCAACCCCTGAGGGGGAGGAAATGCTATCCTGAGGGGTCTTCCCTGGAAGACCCCTCTACCATCCTGTCAACTGCCCTCACTCCTCCTCAGCTACTTTTTTCTGTTTTTGGCTTCTTATGGGATCTTGATTCCCTGGTCAGGGATTGAACTCATGCCCTCAGCAGTGAGAGTTCCAAGTCCTAACCACTGGACCGCCAGAGAATTCCCTCAGCTAATTCTTTAATAAAATCCCTTCCCCAGTGTGTTCAATGCTGCCCCTAAAAGCCTGGCCCAGTGCCTGCCATCTCCCAGGTCACGCAGTCAGCAGAAACATCACTGCAGGGCAGCCTGGGTCTGTCCCAAGAGGTGCTCTGGGTGGAGGGGGCTCAGTGCCCGGTGGGGCCAAGGGTGTCTGTCCCCCAGGAGTCTGAGCACAGCAGCACAAAGCCCAGAGGACTGGGCGGACTCAGCCCTGTCCACACTGGAGCCCCTTCTTTGGTGGGGAGGGAGGTTGGAAGGCAAAGGGGAGGGTGGTCCATCAACTCTGAGCTTAGAGAATTTAGGGAGATCTGAATATGTGGGGTATGGCTTGTTTGGCTCCGGGTCTTGAGTGGATTGAAATCATAAAAGACAAAAAGCACCCTAGGGAAGTAGGACAGACCATCTAGATTTTTTTCCAGTGTGCAGATAGGGAAACTGAGGCACTGGTCAGGCTTCCTTTTTCTTCCTCTAGATTCTAAAGCCCATTCAGTCATTTCCCTGAGCAAAGCCACCAGGCTCTGGGTGTCCGTGGCTGTACGTCATTCCTGTCCCACAGGACATGTGGGCACACGACCCTGAGGTGTCACCCACCTGCCCATGACAGTAAGCTTGTCCTTGATTTCCAATGACAGTAAGTTTGTCCTTGAGCAGCAAATAACTCAGCTGACCACAGGCAGGTCAGACCCAACCATGAAGCCATGGGACCCAACGGGGTCCTGTTATGGGAGCAGCTACTGACAAAGACCCTCAACTTTGCCAGGGCTCCAAACACAACTTGCTTCTCACCAGCTGCAGAAGGGGAATACATTACCTAACCTTTTTGAACCTCATCAATTTCATCCATGAATGTTCACCCCAGTACCTTCCATACCTATCAGTGCCTATCTGTAGTGGATATTTAGTATTCAATCACCCAGTCTTCGAGGCTTCCCTGGTGGCTCAGCTGGTAAAGAATCCACCTGCAGTGCAGGAGACCCCAGTTCGATTCCTGGGTCAGGAAGACCCCTGAAGAAGGGATAGGCTACCCATTCCAGTATTCTTGGGCTTCCCTGGTGGCTCAAATGGTAAAGAATCTGCCTGCGATGTGGGAGACCTGGGTTCGATCCCTTGGTTGGGAAGATCCCAGGGCATGGCAACCCACTCCAGAATTCTTGCCGGGAGAATCCCATGGGCAGAGGAGCCTGGCGGGCTACAATCTATGGGGTCACAAAGAATTGGACATGACTGAGTGACTAAGCACAGCATAGCACAGTACCCAGTCTTCACACCACTTCCTTCTAACCAGCTTCCCTTGAGGAAGCTGGTGGGGAAGTGACCATATCACCTGAACCCAGCCAGTCATGCACAAAATACGCCAGCCACAGTGACTGGGCTTGAGTGGGTGTATGATATATATTGTGCAAATTGTCACAATATATCTGGGTCTTATACAAAAGCAGCTCTCTGCCTTGGCTGGACCCAGAGTTTCTGGGCCTAGGATTGTTGGGGTCCCCGTACGCAGCCTGAGAAAGAAGCCAACCAGTGCCAACCAGAAAACAAGAGAGCCAAGGAGCACAGAGAAATCAAGGCTCTTTGCCATCAGATGCACACCTGGATCAAGTCCAGTCTGCGGCCTCTCTGAGTCTGGGCTTCTTGATTATGTGGACTGGTACATTCCCTTTTAGGCTTAAGCCAGTTTGAGTCTCATTTGTTACCACTTGCAACCTGATGCCTATGTAAGCTTACTCACTTTCTCTTCATAGTGGAGAAGGAATTGCTCAGAGAATATTCCCAAGGAGTTTTTGCTGTTGTTGCTGTGGTGCATGCTTATATAGAGGACTAGTTGGCACACCTGCTTAAATAAGTCAACATTCCTACCCTGAAGTAGGAATCTACTAACCATTCTTCAAATTTACCACTGTCACCTCTAGCTAGACGCCTTCCCTGAACTCTCCAACTGGGGCCTGGTGCTCTGGGCCCTCCATGTTCTGCCATCATACTTAAAGATCCTACTTGCATGCTGTCTACTTGTCTGTCTCCCACACAGGAGGAAGAAAAGATCTAGATATTAATCATTCATATATAAGCAGGCAGATGAAAAGTAAATGGTTTATGAATGACAAAATTGATGGGGAAAATTCACATGCCTGGACACCAGAGTTGCACAGTTTTACTACCAAATATATAAAGTGCATGCTGCAGAGGGTGTTAGCTGTCTCCTCGACATTAACTTTTCCATTACCCCAAAATGCCCAGAGAAAGGAAGGAAGGAAGGAAAGAAAGATAAATAAAAAGAAATCTGCATATTCTAGCCTCCCTTGCAGAGATGTGACCTCAAGTTCTCGCTGACAAGATGTAAATAGAAGTCACTGGGTCAGATCTCTGGGAAAAGTCTTTAAAATCAAGTAGAGAGCTCCTTTTGCCCCTCCCTTTCTTCCCCCTTTTTGCTGTTCTAAGTGCACATGTGATGGCTGGAGCTCCAGCAGCAAGCTCAGATCATGAGGAATCTTTGAGGATGGAAGCTATGAACGAAGTATGGCAGAGCAGAAGGAACCTGGATCTCTGATGATGGAGGACTAACTATATCAGCTCCAGACTGCCTGCCTCCACATCTTTTTTATATTTAAGATAAATAAGTAAATAAATATTTTGCATTTTGTTGTTCAGTCTCTAAGTTGTGTCTGACTCCTTACAACCCCATGTCCTACAGCACACCAGGCTTCCTTGTCCTTCACCATCTCTGAGTTTGCTCAAACTCAAGCACACTGAGTGAAGGATGCTACCCAACTATCTCATCCACTGACACCCCTTCCCCTGCCCTCAAAATTTGCATTTAGGCCACCATTATTTTGAATATGCTATTGTACATATTTGAGCATAATCCTAACATAACAAATTCTTATGTTAATACTCATTGATAATAGGTATTTCTTTTATTCTAATCATAAAATTAAATGTTAAATCTATGTCCAACATTTGGAATAGTGGCTGTGTGCCAGGTAGTCTGAAGACACAGATATACAGAAGAAGAGAAGGAGACATTTTATAACTGATTAAAATGCAAGTACCAGCTCATCACTTTCTCCAGGAAAGAAAAGGAACTATTTTACTGATTTTACTTTATCGCAATGAGAGATTGTTAATTTTAAAGTTAAAGCTTATATTTCCTTATGTTAATTCCAGTTTCCCTTCTTCCCAGCAACAGCAGGTGGGAGGGCTCTGGGTGGTCAGAGTAATTCCTCCCCAACTTCCTGCCATGGAGTCTGAGTGGATCAAAAGGCCAAGAGAATGAAGAGACTTTTCTCCTTCAGAATAGCTCCTCGGCCCCTTGAAATGAATGAGCAGCTTCTTTAACAGACTTTCTCCCTTCCTCCACTCCCCCGACCGCCCGCCCTGCTCACATTCCCCATGGTTGGTGAGGCAGAAAATTCACAAGAACAAAGCTCTTACCCTAAAAAGATCCTCTTTTCACTCTAGGGTCAGTTCCACACTAGGGGCTTCCAGAGGAGTCATCTTGAAATTAAGAAAAGGAAAAAAGTTGCATAGATGTCAGGGAGATCACACACATCAAGGTGCCCAGCTCCAGCCCTCCCACCCCGCACCACACACATGTGCTCGCTGGGAACCCATAGGTAGAACTCCTCAGGCAGATTCCCATGACTCAGGGTGTGCAAGGAATCTCCGAACAGGAGAGACCAAGGAATGATCATCTCCCTACCCGGTATAAGTCCTGGGCAACTTCTAGGGACCTCATCTTATCCTTCTGAAAAATGGGCAAAGAACCCACATCCTGGCTCTCTCCCACAGTAGGATGTCTGGCCAAGAAGATGTACCATTTGTGATGGAGTTCTGCCTTCTCCCTGTCTCCCAGGACAGGTGGCCTGTCACTCCAGCCTGATTGCGTGGTAGCCTCCTGGCGTATTATTTACCCAGGATCCCCTTCTCCACCCCCAGCCTTCCGGGACACACCAACATGCACTTGGGTTAATTAAAGTCAACATTCTTTACACTTCACCCCTTCTAAAATGTCCAAAAGCTAGATTCCACTTGGAGCCCGCTCTGACTCAGCTGGGGTGCCAATGTGGCACCCTCATTCCTCATCAAGCAGCCTGGGGACAAGATTCAGCATCTGGGGCTCCCTGGGATCAGCTGCCCGCCTCAGAGCTGGGCCAGCCCCCACCCAGAGTGGTAACCAGGATGGGCCGGGGGGCGGCCAAGCACACACCCCTACTCTGTGCCCTGGGGCCAGGTCAAGGTGATCGAGTTTCCTTCTCCAGTCAGAAAAACCATCACCTCTGGCTCCAAAGTAATAAACTCAATCTTGGGGCTTGAACTGTTAACATGGTTCATTTCTGGGCCAAATCCCTGAAGCTGAAGGGTTTATTTTTAAGGACAAGCAGTTTGCTGTTTTCAGCGTTTCTCATCAGAAATAGTGCAATTCAGCCCGATCTGCATTGGAAGCATAATTTATCATCTCACACAGATGGTTGACTAAGGGTGGGGAGGAGGCTTACTTTCCATTTTAGTTCAGCAAACGTTTCCTCAGCTCCTGCGTGTGCCAGGCAGAGAGCAAGGCACTGCGGATGCATTGACCATCAGGCAGGCTCCTGGCTTTGAGATGTTAACAGTCTAGGTGGGAGACAGACCTCTAATTCCAGCTTTGGCATCAGAGATTCTCAGGATCTATTGGACAAAAGCCATTTTTGACTGGGATCTTGTTGGGGAAATTACCTTACCTCCTTCTAGCTTTTGATATTGTTCGGTTCTAAGTCATGTTTGACTGTTTACAACCCCATGAACTGCAGCATGCCAGGCTCCTCTGTCCTTCACTCTCTCCTGGAGTTTGCTCAGATTCACGTCTGTTGAGTTGGTGAAGCTATCTAACCATCTCATCCTCTGCTGCCCCCTTCTTTTGCCTTCAATCTTTCCTTGCATCAGGGTCTTTTCCATGAGTTGACTCTTCATATTAGGTTTGTCAACTTTGTTCATCTTTTCAAAACACCAAACTTATGTTCTGTTCATTTCCTCTGTTGATTTTCTATTTTCTGTTTCACTAATTTCCACTCTAATCTTTATTATTTCCTTCCTTCTGCTTGCTTTGGGTCTAGTTTACTCTTTTTTTCTTCTTCTTCTCAGTGAAGTGGATGATTAGAGTATCTATGTGAAATCTCTCTTCCTTTTGAACATAGTCACTCACAGCTATAAATTTCCCTCCAAGCACTGCTTTACCTATATCCCATACAATTTCCTATGGTATGTTTCCATTTTCATTCATTTCAAAGTATTTTCTAATTTCCTCTTTGATTTCTTCTCTGACTCATTGGTTGTTTTTATTACTGTGTGGTTCAGTTTCCCCATATTTGTTATTTATTTTGTTAATTTCTAACTTTCTCCCATTGTGACTGAAGAAAACATCTTACTCTAGTCAGTTATTTATAGTGTTGTTAAAGTCTTCTATTTCCTTGTTCTCTTCTGTTTGGTTGTTCTACCCATTGTTAAAGGTGGGAGTGTGTAAGTTTCCAATTATTGTTGCTGAATTGTTACCTCCCTTCTTGGAACCTTGTTTCCTTAGAGGAAAATAATTTTTCTTGCCTTGCAGAGATGTAGAGACGTCCATCCTGCTACCCAATGGATGTCACTGATGTGTCTCAGAATGACTTGACAGAATAGAGGATGGTGGTGGTGAGGATTTCCTTCTAGAATAACTGGGTGGTTCTGGGTTAAGCCAACACAGCTTCAGTATGAAAACCAAACCCTTTTTAAAGAGAAAGGTGTCTACTTCCATGGCCTTATATTCAGGATATGCACATCTCTTGTCCCAAAAAATAATAAAAACTAAGTAGCTAACAAATCCTAATTTCTCATCCTTCATTTGCTAGCTGAGGTCTAAAATTCCTTCACAGAAATTTCTTGTGATAACCTATTTATCCATCAATACATAAATCTTCTCATCATCCATACATCTCTTCCTTCCTTTCTTCCACCTCTAAAAATGTTTACTAAGCCATCTTCTCTGGGTCAGCTTCTGGTCCAGGTACGGAGGATACTGAAATAGGACCTGCTCTAAAGGATCTGTTCCATCTAGGAATCGACCCTGACATGGAAGCAGGTAAATAAGATATATAAATATAAATGTTACACTAAAGGAAGGAACAAAAGGTTTGAAGGGCACAGAAGAGGAAGTGACCTGCCTGATGGGAGAAAAAGGAGAGGAGATCAAGATGACTTCCCAACAAATGTTAACAAAACTGAAGAGAAGTTATCAACCGAGGCTTGAGTTTCGTAACCCTCCCTGCCCCTGCCAATCCTCCCAGGTAAGAGGGGGCCCATGGGAGGAAGAGGGAGGAAAACAAGAGGATGTTACACAAAGTGAGTCATCCAGCCTCAAATAACCGAGAACGCAAAGGCAGAAAGTTCTTGATTTGGAAGTTCGCCAGTTTCAGTGCTATTACAAAAATAACTGTGATGAAATCATATGTTTCTCTGCAAGGATGGGTCCACCATAATACTGAAACCTCAGCCATAGGAAATCGGAGCTTTGGACCCCATATGTTCAAAATCATGCTCTTATTTTGGTCAAATTTTCTTGAAGAAGTTAAAAGCTGTATTTTCCTATTGAAAGTGGTCTTGCTCTTCCATTCCTGTTGGGGCCATTCCTGCTCAGGGTTCAGAATCACTAGATGCCTTTTATTTGGCTCTCACTCCCCATGGAACTGTTGTTGCTGACAGGCAAGTGGACGGACTCTCCTCCTTAAAACATGAAAAATGAGCTAATCAATATTTGTCATATGTCCACCATAGGAAAAGGAAAAACCATTCACTAGAACTATTGGATCCACCTTAAGACACAGAAAGAGGGAAAAGTCATGAAATATTTTTTTTTTAATTAAGAGCTATCTACGCATAAGGGCAAGACCAAGAGTCATGTACTAGAAGGCTTCCTAAAGGCAGAGCACAGAACCAAAAATTATAGATTCTGAAGCCTGACTCAGCCTGCCAGACTTGGACTTAAACTTTCTGAACCTTGGATTTCTTATCTGCAAAAGGGAAAAAAACTGGCTCTTACATGAGGCTGAATATAAAATATCTGGTTTGTGGTTAATATTCAAAAGCATGGTGTTCTCGTCTCCACAAAGGAGGTAACAGTGATTCAGATCCCTGAAGCTGGGTGGAATCTGACTGGTGAATAGAAGGTGGGAAGGCCTCCCAGGAGGCAACAGCAGCTACACAATCCTGGCAGAAAGAACAACAAGGTACCCTGGATAAGCACCTGCATCTTAATTCTAGCTCCACTGGTCACTGGTCAGGTGATCTTGGGTAAACCACTCACCTCTTGATGTCTCAGTTTTCTCATCTGTAAAATGGGAACACTAATAGACCCTATCTTCTGGAGAGGGTTCATTGAGTTAAGATGAGTAAGCACTTAGAACAAGACCTGGTACTTAGGGATGGGTCAGTTAATGTTATCTGTTGTTATACATACAGGGGAGTCAGAAGACCAAGTTCAATGTGAATTGGGAAATAAAAGAACTAATATGAAGACTAGAACCAACCTGGCTTAGATGGTAAAGAGTCTGCCTGCAGTGCGGGAGACGTGGGTTTGATCCCTGGATCAGCAAGATACCCTGGAGAAGGAAATGCAACCCACTCCAGTATCCTTGCCTGGAAAATCTCATGGACGAAGGAGCCTGGCAGGCTACAGTCCACGGAGTCACAAAGAGTTGGACACGACTGAGTGACTTTACTTTTCTTTCACTAAGGGTTCGATTTTTCTGGATACTCAATTAAGGCAATAAATTCAGATTCTTGAGTGGGGGCTGATATGAATTAATTATAAATTGAAATATAGCCATGGAAATAAATGGGCCCCTGTTGCTACTTTAATTATACCAGAAAAGGCTATTTCTTGAATAATGACTCAAGGCTCCTTCCTCCGTCGCCTAAGATGGCATTATTTGGAGAAAAGTAGAAAGCAAAGGACATAGCACATATCTAAGCATCTCTCCACTCAGATCTCTTTTCACCTTCAATCCCAAGAAATCACTGGAGAGTCTGGCACTTGGGGTGTTGGCTCATTGTTTTGACTTTTCCAATAAGGGGGCGCAGTCACTTTCTAAAGTCACTAGGCTCATTGTCTGGGCTGCCTGGCTAAGCCCACCCATCCTGCCCTCATTCCCACCCACACCCACCTACAGCCAGGCTAAGTCAATCTGAGAATCATCCCACAAATCTTTACCGGTGCTCTCAAAGAGCGATGCCATAATTCCTAGGGTCACCGGATAAGTGGCAGGAAGGTGAGTGGCGTGAACATGATACACCATCCCACTGCATTCAGATCTGAGCTTTTAGAGACTGGCAGAGTCAAGGAAATGACTGGGGAAAAGCAGCCTGCCTTCTGGAGATGGTGATGAGAACGGCAATTAGCATAAATGAGATTTTGACACACGTGTGGAAGTTCTTTTGTACAGAGAACTCCCAAATGGTGGGTCCAGGAGAAAGGCCGTGTGGTGGTCCTTTAAGTGCTTTGTGGCAGAAGAAACCACTGTAGCACAAACCATATGGGGCCAACTCATAGGGATAAAAACCTAAATTCACGTTATTTTTGGCCTTCATGATCCAGAAAAAAAAAAAAAAAAAAGACTATGGACTCTGACAAATGTAATGGGAAAAAAATTCCTTTGAATCTGTGATTTGCTTAGCAGAAAAAAAAAAAAAAAAAGGAAGTCAGGTAATCCTTAAGTGACCCCAAGTGGTAAAAATATCCCAGCAGAAGTGTTTAGGTTTTGGTGGGCATTCTCAGTGTGACACTAGCGCCACCTCGTGCACTTGGCTGGGAATGACAAGCCACAGACCCCCAAGGGAGTTGATGTAGGTAGCGGAGAGCTTTTGTGTATTTTCTCTGGGTGCTGGGTTGTGAGTCAACAGTGGGGAAATGAATAAAAAAAATTATGGACGGAAGCGTATGAGGACAGAATTTGTTATTACAACCAACACAACTAACACCAAAATTTCAAGTGAACAGTACTTAATGATGTGGATATAGTCCAATATAGCTTTTCAGAGCCAAACAAAATACCTCAAGTTTCCAGCCTGGGTGGCTACCAGTGAGCCAGTTCTCTCCCCAGTATGTCTTCAGAGTCATGGGAGCGCCTGCTAAACCTGACTGCCCTTAGCCTGACCATCACCTTGCTGATTGAGCTTCCATTGGGATGACTGCTCCAGAGGTTTCCTTGTCCCTTCCTGGCATTATGTAACACTTTCCCACAGGGCAGGGTCCTGATCGGTTCCCTCATCCTTCAGCATCTCTCTGTCCAAACACAGAGCCCTTCTTTCCCTGCACAAGTCATACGAACATTGTTGCTGTTGCTCAGTTGCATCCGACTCTTTGCAGCCCCAAGGACTGTAGCCCGCCAGGCTCCTCTGTCCATGGGATTTCCCAGACAAGAATACTGGAGTGGGTTGCCATTTCCTTCTCCAGGGGAATCTTCCTGACACAGGGACCAAACCCGCATCTCCTGAATTGGCAGGCAGGTTCTTTACCACTGAGCCAACATACCTAATTGCTAACACTAGAGCAACATTGGAGGGTTTCAAGGGAATCACAACAAAACAAAGGAAAGTTCGTTAGCAGACACCTTTGCTCCCAGGAGACGCTATTGATGCCATTCCTATTTATTGGCCATATCTCCCCACCTCCAAAATGGCAACCCACTCCAGTATTCTTGCCTGGAGAATTCCATGGACAGAGGAGCCTGGCGGGCTGCTGTCCCTGGGGTCACAGAGAGTCGGACACAACTGAGTGACTAACACACACACACACCCCACCTCCAACCTCCATGCTGGCGACTCCTGTTCGGATCAGGATTTTCATGCGAGATTTTCTTCCCTGAGACTCTTGACGCACCCCAAAAGCTGAACACCTTTGCCATGCAATCATTGCCCGACAAGAGAGACAACCCCTCACTGTCTCTTCAAATCCTATTTGGCAGTAGCAAGTATTCATCCTTTGGGATTTAAGTTAAGGCAACATACAGCCCAGCAGCCAACCGGAGCCTTCTCCAGTGGACAAGATGTGTTAGCAAGCTGGGGAACAAGACTGAGGGTAAAATAATGAGGTGAGCCAAAGACTTCCAGAGGATCATACTGTGGTTCTGGTCAAGCAGAGGAAATGTTTTAAATACAAACTAAGTGGCAAAAAGAAAAAAAAAAAAGCCAAATGGGTTTTGAAAAACTGACTCATTTTCTTAAAATATTTGTTTGGATCCGCAAAGCAACTATTTCAAAAGGAACCAAATTCATCTGGTTACAAATTTTATTTTTTTTAAATAACCCTATTAGTTTCTCCAAAATGGTACTACTTTTATCAAAATTTTTTCTCAAAAGTAACCTCTGCTGCATAGTGTAACAGAAGGATTCCAGCCTGAGTCTAAACTGTATTGAACTTTAAGACACGTATCTGCTGGAACATGTGTGGAGGTCACACAATGATTTGCAGCAGGACCAAGAAACATCTAATCAGGTCGTTTAAAGCAGCATCTCTCAACCTTGGCAGCACATAAGCATCACCTGGGGTACTAGCTCCACTCCAGAACAATAAGATCAGAATTTCTGGAGGTAAAGGGCAGATAGTCACATTTTTTTTTCCCCCAAAGTTTCCCTAAGGTGGTCCCAAGGCACATCCAGGACTGAGAACCACTTAACTACAGAAAGGATCTGCATTAAAGGCCGTGGACCTGCCCCAGAAGACAAGCGATTCTGGTACTGCAAGCATCTCTCCCTCAAGTGTTCCTTTCAGTCGTCTCACTTGAGTCTTGGAGTAAAAGATTGCAAGTGAGGGTACTTCCCTGGTGGTCCAGGGGTTAAGGCTTCACCTTTCAATGCAGGGGGTGTGGGTTTGATTCCTGGTCGGGAAACTGGGATCGATCTCACATGCCTCACAGCCAAAAAGTTGAAATATAAAACAGAAGCGATATTGCAACAAACTCTATAGACTTGAAAAACGGTCCAAACCTCCAAGAGCCATTTCTCCGTAACTGTGTTTCTTGATGTGTGGTTGAGCACTCTTCTACTCACCTGCATCACAATCTCAGGAATTCGTTATAGATTCTGTGCAACTCTTTGTGACCCCATGAACTGCAGCCCACCAGGCTCTTCCATCCACGGGATTTCCCAAGCAAGGATACTGGAATGAGTTGCCATTTCCTTCTCCAGAGGATCAAGAGCCAAGGAAAACGAGCATCTCCTGCATTGGCAGGTGGATTCTTTACCACTGCACGACCCGGGAAGCCCATTTCAGGCCCTACTTTAATCCCAAAGAACTCTTCCTGTGACTTGTAACTAGGAATCGGTAGCATTGCTGGGATCAGGTCCAGGCCTATCTTGCCTCCAGGTTCTTTCCAATTCCCCATCAACACTTCTGACCAGTAAAAGTGGAATCTCCACCAGAAAAACTAGCGCTTTAGATGGTTTTAATGAAAGAAAATTCTTTAAATCCACAGAATGGAAAACAACAGTAAAAATTCCCCTCCTACCCCTCCCACCAAAGGAATCCTCTATCAATTACTCTGCAGCAGCAAAATACTATCCCTCCCTTTCCTTCCTGTTCCACTACATTTTTTCCAACAAATACTCCTTTTCCCCCCAAATAAGGTCACTTGGAAAAAAAATTCCTGACAGATGTCAACATCTATAGGGAAATAATACAATTATTATTATTATAAGGAAAACAACCCCAGATCTCATTTTATATTCACCTACACATTTGTCATATTTCAGTCAAGATAACAATAAAGTTGGAAGAATAAGGTAAAAATTTTGACTACATAGTTTTGCCCATTTAGAATTGACTGGGAATTTTTTTTTTTAAATCTGGACCATTTTCAGCCACTGCCACATACTTCTACCTTAAAAACAAAAGTGAAGCCTTGCGCCTTATTTACAGCATGTCTGGATCTCTGTCTGTGGTATAAGGATGGCGGTGGAGGAGTCGGGGAGGGTGGGGGAGACAGAGTCACTTGCAAAGAGGCTGCAGCTCAGACAGAAGAGGACTTCTACTCACCTGCCCCAATTCACACAGAACATGAAAAGACAGGGTGAAAACAGACTTTCAATGCGACAAGTACTATTTCAGTGTAAAATAAGTTGCCCAGAATTCTTCCCATATTGTTAGTGTGAATGCCAACCAGAACAACCCTTTCAGAAAGCCATCTGAAGATGACCCTGAAAAATGTTCATAAGATTTCTTTGCTTCAATAATCCAATGCAAGGAATGCAAGAGAAGGAAAACAATCCAGAAGACACAACAAAGATGTTCATGGTTAACACAGGACAACTGTGAACAGCATGCGTGCATGCTGAGTCACTTTAGTTGTGAGCGACCTTATGGACCGCAGCCCGCCAGGTTCCTCCGTCCATGGGATTCTCCAGGCAAGAATACTGGAGGGGGTTGCCATGCCCTCCTCCAGGGGATCTTTCCAACCCAGGCATCAAACCCAGGTCTTTTACATCTCCTGCACTGGCTGGCGGGTTCTTCATCACTCATGCCACCGGGGAAGCCCATCAAATGTGGCCCAAGTACCTCTCATCTGCTGATTTTTGCTGAATGTTTAACATAACCCCTGAGTGATGAGAATTACTTTCACCATTTTTATGAACAAAGAAATGGAAGCATAGAGAACCCATTCACATCTAGGTCTGACACCTGAGGTTCATAGCTTCCTCAGTTTCCCTCAAAGCTCAGTTACAAAGACCACAGCACTTCTAATGGATCATGCAGCCATTAAAGTCTTTATAACAAGAAAATTACTTACACTAAATGAAGATATAAAATTTTAATACCGTAAGAACTGTATACCAAAATATTTACAGAAAAAAACAAATGAACACAAATGTTACTTTCTCTGCAAGTGGGAATGTAAGTAAAAAATAGGGAAATATGGGGATTACTCTAGCCTGAAGTTCCCATTTCTGTTTACAATAGGAAAATGTTTATTAAAAACGAGGTACAGAAACAATTCTTCACATCCATAGCATTAATCAAAGGCCTGAGCAATGGGCACCTGGAAGCAAGGACCCTGATGGAGATGCAAGTGGGCAATCAGGTCTCCAGGCAACCCCTCTGACAGTCTGGCTATATGTCGCTTCCTCTTTTAAAAGCTCTGTTGCCTGCGTAATTGCAATTGAACAGTAATTTGAAGAGGAAAAACCACATAGTTCCTTCCACAGTCTCCCAGCTCTATCCTGCACTCCTCTCTGACCTCCCTGTTTGGACCTGCGAATCATCTTCCAAAGGGAGACCAAAGATTAAGACCTGAAACTAGGAAACCCAGGTTCTGGTTCTGGTTCTACATACTGGACCGTGTGAACATGTATTCCTAGAAACAGTTTCTGCCCCTACAAGACGAGAACACAAGCAAGACCAGGAAGCTCACTTCCAGCCCGTCTCAAGTGTCTTCTTTGCCATTTGTCAATTAAAACCTCCTCTCCACAGCCGTGGTTTCTGGGCACGCACACAGCGAGCAGCTACCACTGCACAGCTCGAGACCGGCTCCGGTGGTTGGAGGAAGTCCCACAGCAGTGGTCTAGGTACAGGTGGGGAAATGGGATCCTCATACTCAATGGACATCAAGGGTAACTCAATATGCTAGGTAGTGGTTTCCCCCTGCTTACATAATGAATTTCACTCAAGAGTTTCTTTGAAGAAAATATTTTGTGGCGAAAATATTTGAAAACCATCATATAAGAAATGACAGTAGTGTGTGCTCTTACGGAATCTCTAGGCCAAGAATAATCCTCCCAAAAAAACGACTTTGTGAGCTAAGAGTCAAAAGGCACAAAAGAACAATTCAATTATGTCTATGCAAACATTCTCTTCTCCTTCTGGTATTTTAAAAGGTAAGACGGTTTGAGGAAATTTCAAAGAATTGCATTTAAGACCTAGAGGGGCATCAGAATGTATCATCTGGAAAGAAAGGTTCTTCAAAAGAAGACGGGCCTTCAGGGACACCATCATCAGGTCAGTCGTCAGTCCTTAAAACGCATAACCTCTTCTAACTTGTCGGAGAAGGCAATGGCAGCCCACTCCAGGACTCCTCCCTGGAAAATCCCATGGACGGAGGAGCCTGGTGGGCTGCAGTCCATGGGTCGCTAGGAGTCGGACACGACCGGACTTAACGACTTCCCTTTCCCTTTTCACTTTCATGCACTGGAGAAGGAAATGGCAACCCACTCCAGTGTTCTTGCCTGGAGAATCCCAGGGACGGCGGAGCCTGGTGGGCTGCCGTCTATGGGGTCACACAGAGTCGGACACGACTGAAGTGACTTAGCAGCAGCTTCTAACTTGTGATAAAAACTTCAGGCTTCCAAACCAACCCAGCTGTCCTTCCACCTTGGGATCCTTTACTTCTCTTTCATGACTCTTTCCAAGCTTCTACATACACCGAGGCAACCAAAAGCATCTCGAGGCTGTCTCCATTTAGGGTCACTTCTTGCAAAAATCCTCAAGACCATCACTAGTGGTTCCACACAGTCCTCTACCAAACACACACACACACACATACACACACAAACTTAACTTCCTAAACTCAGAGCTTTCCTGAAAAAGAAACATTATAAAATAACTATAAAATAAGACACAATTGTTCATGAAAATACAGTCATCAAATTTATTCTTTTCATTAGGTTTGGCATTCTATGAAGATTTCCTAAGACTAATGTTTCTTGACATGCAAGAGTTAGCACTCATAGCTTAAGTTACTATAAATACTGCTGCCTGGAAGCAGTACAACTATTTTAGAGTTTAAAGACCACAGACTTTTATTACTCAAATCTTACTCTGCGTATGTTAAAATCAGAAGGTTCTGAACAGCTGGTTAGGAAGGTAGCCAAGATGCAGGAAAGATGTCTGGGCCTCCTTTTCAAGGGCAGCCAACTCTTGAACTGTAGGAGCCAAAATATCCACGTGGCCTTTATAGTTTCCACCTGGATCACACACACGAATCACAAAGAGATGCAAATGACACGCTTGAAATAACTTGTCAGCAATACTTTGGCCCAATTATATCAATTTAAACACTGCTCCTAGCAATAAAGATGTACTTACTACTGGGCAAGTTACCTCCCAAACTGTGAGTTTTAAAAATGTTAAATTAAATCAATTAAAATCAATGGTTAGGCCTTACTAATAGCTGTCCCAATAACCAATACCCCTCCCAACCCCTCCCCCATCATCTTCTCCTTGATTTAGAAACCATCAGCTTAACTTGAATCTTTAAAAAATTTCAGTAATCAGCTAAGGGCATCATAGGCAAAGGTATCCTGGTTGTCACTTGTTCAAAATTATTGTCATTCTCGTTTCCTAGTAATTCCATAAATTTTTAACTACTCTGATGACATTAACACCTCAACAGAAACCGCTAGGCTGCTGTCCTTCACTCACATACAGATCACGAAATAAAAATGCTGCAAGTACGAACAAAGTGCTATGCGACTAACACGAGGGAATGATTAATATACTAAAAATATACAGTTAACAGAAGGAAATAAAACACCCTCTTCCTAAAGTGAAGCTCAAAAAAGGACACATTCACATGTGAAATAGAATTAAAAGTAATCGACAGCTTACCACCAAGAGTTCTTTTCTGCCCGTAGGTAACTTTCCCATCAAATTCATCTACTGGTACTTTTATATCTGGCTCAACCTGAGAAATGGTGCAGTTCAGGTGTTCTTCTATCTCGGACAGCAACTGAGAAAGGGAGAGGCAATTCAAGTATTTTCATATAAAAATTTCATTTTGACAAACCCAAGCTGCATTTTAACAGCATTAAAACTAGGAATGCTAAAGGGAAATAAGATTTCTGAAGAGATGAACTCACAAGTTACAATTTATAAACTACAATAACAACCACCCATCATGTCTTATAACTCACAGACAAGAGCTGATATATAACCTCCATAGATAAATGCAGTCTATTCCTACCAATGAGCCTTACCTGCATCTCATTGTACCATATGGTACAGCCACCATCTTCCTTGAGTCTTGTGTTATAACACCCTTTCCCACGGCTGCTACACACATGATACCAAACCTGTATTGAAGAAGGAAAACTAGATTAACATGCATGGCAACTGACATACTAGATATCTTTGTTCTCAACTAGGTGTTTTTTTGTTTTTTGTTTTTTTACTATTTTCCGTCCTCAAAGCATAAGAAAAATAGACTGCAGCTCTGGTATGTCATCCAATCACTACCACCATCAGTAGCTCACTAACTACGTCTTCTGAAAGAGTTCTTTTTGAGAGCAATCTTCTAAAACAGACTTCAATTAGATGTCAATAGAAAGCAATTCTTAGATTAAAAAAAAAACAACAAAAAATGTATTAGAGAATGCTATCTCAAGATCAGTATCAAAAATAAAAGTTCAAAGGTTTTTCCATAAGAATAAAATATAGCAAATAGCAAAAAGCAAAATGAACAATATCTAGTTTGGGCAATGAGTTTGTAGGCGTTTCTGACGCCTGCAACTATTCTGTAAATCTGAATCAATTTGTATCAATAAGCTAACTCTCTCTCCCATAAAAAGTCTACCATGGCATGATGCTAGACAGGGTCTAAATACATTTCAGTGAAAACAATTACATGAAAGCTTTTAGGGAAAATTACATTTTGTATTGTTCCTTACTGAACTTAATCCTACCAGATGTCTATTCAATGAATAAAGAGAAAAAGATACCATTAAAAAAGTTCATTTATATTCCACATGCACCTGAATTCAACATAAATGAAAACTCAAACTGCTTTTATTTTCAGTATCTAAAATGACAATCCAAACAATGAATATAATACAGCACTAAAAAAATCACCTTCTCTTTTTCTGTTGCCACCAGGGAAATGGCCAGACCCATCCTGAAAGATTTTAAAAGTCTTCATTAGACTTTATTCTGGAAGCAAAGAAACTTAAAAAGGAAAAAACAAAATTATAGCCATACCTTTCAGCTCTTCCTACTCTGCCAATGCGATGGACATAGTTTTGCTTTTCATCAGGCAAGGTGACATTTATGACTGTAAATAAAAAGTTATTACCAATTGACATAGGTCCTAAAATTTTCAAACATATCTGATGTTTTTTGTTCTAAATATTTGAATCATATTAAAACAGTTTCCTTTGCATTCCTTAAAATTCAAAATGAGAGCATAAAAGATTTCTTTTTACCATAAGGAACACCGTGGATATCAATTCCTCTGGCAGCTACATCAGTGCAAATCAAGAATCTGACATCTCCTTTCTAAAAAGAGCAGACAGGAGAGAGAGGGATTTATTAAGTATGTACAC
The DNA here is from genome assembly GCA_007570785.1 of Antilocapra americana. Classification (NCBI taxonomy): domain Eukaryota; kingdom Metazoa; phylum Chordata; class Mammalia; order Artiodactyla; family Antilocapridae; genus Antilocapra; species Antilocapra americana. The sequence continues at coordinate 4,290,344 of ML660778.1, forward strand.
TAAAAAAATAAACATAAATGCCATCTTTCCACTAAATGAGACCTCTAATCATGAATGTATTACTCTCAGATTAGAGGTCCAGTTGTTCATTATTCACCAGAACAAGTTTTTGATTTTTTAAGTTTACAATTTGCCAAATAGGACATTCAAGGTGAATTGATCAATGACTGGATTCATTTCTGCTCTTTTCACATAAATGTTATTAAACCACTGCTAAAAATTTGGCTTTATCTTTAGAAATCCTAACTGATAATTCACAAGATAAGACAGAACAAAACATAAAAACATGAGCATTACCTTTACCCTGTACTAAAATAATTCAGAATCCTAGGTATTTTACCTCAAAGTTACACTTTTGAGGACAACAGATAAAAATCCCAAAGAAAAGTGGGCCCCTAGTACCCTCACCAAGGATATACAGACTGGCCTTCAGATGTCATTTGCGCCACGAGGCACAGCAATTACAGAGTGGGGTGGGTGAAGAGCACATGGACTTCTGGCCCAGGACAAGGCTGGGACAAGGCCGGGACAGAGAGGTGGCACAGATGCCGACATAAGGCCGGGTGATCTGCTGCAACATCCACACCAACCACGCTCAGCGTAGCATCATGATCCAAAACTCCTAAGCCCAGTAACTCGCCACTTATTTCATATTAGGGGTCTGAGAGGAATGATATTTGTACTATATGCTGGGATAAACACACTGTGATAAATGATGAGAGAGACTGTGGGTGGAGGCTACTGACCTTGAGTTCCAAATGGCTCAAGTCCCACTATCGACACCAAGAGCTATACAACCTGTCATGGGCTGCAATCAAGTAACAGGGACACTCTTCCACAAATCATTGAAAATATATTTAATTCTACAAAACCATCTTCTGACACTGGTCTTAAATTAATCTACAAATTAAGTTCCCTGCGGGTATTAGTACAATTTAAAAAAAAAGATCACAGACATAATTTATCTACTGATGCTTCTCCTAAAAATACCTATGAAAAAATTTAACTAAAATTTTCTTAAGTTGAAAATTCTTACCATAGCAGTACTGTGCCAATAGAGAACATGTAATTTACCATCTGACTGTTAAAGATGATGAGGCCCTGCCATGATGAGAATATACCAACAGGGCAGAAGTATTTTGAAATTTCTAGGACAAGAATTGCTTTAAGAATATTAACTGGAATTGACTTAAAACTAGGTATAATTACCCTCTTAAGTATTAAGGAAATGCAGTCAACTAAATATCAGTACCTTGAATCTCTCCAAGTTTTGCTTCCTCTCATGAGGCTTTCTGTCACCATGGAGGCAAACACATGAGAACTGATGTCCCTTTTTGTCAGGTCCTAATGAAAAGCACATAAATAGTCAAGTCTTGGGAAGCACTATGCCTAGGAGTACATCAAAAAAACCAGTAACATTTAGACTACAATGGTGCCAGATAATTCCACGGAAATCTAAACTCCAACTTGTCATAAACCATGGTTGGCACAATTTTTTTTTTCCTTTATTTTTTTACTTTAAAACATTGTATTGGTTTTCCATACACTGACATGAATCCACCATGGGCGTACATGTATTCCCCATCCAGAAGCCCCTTCCCACCTCCCTCCCATCTCATCCCTCTGGGTCATCCCGGTGCACCAGCCCTGAGCACCCTGTCTGATGCATCGAGCCTGGACTGGCGATTGGTTTCACATAATTTACATGTTTCAATGCCATTCTCCCATATCATCCCGCCTTCGCCCTCTCCCATAGAGTCCAAAAGACTGTTTTATACATTTCTATATACATCTGTGTCTCTTTTGTTGGGTTGTCACAATTTCTGTCCTAGGTGAAATGTCATTAAAATGAACTCCACGAGCATGAAAACTGGTTTGCTTTACTCTGAAGGACAGTTTAAGTAACCTCTCCCAATCTGCAGCAGTGGTTCCTGTGTACACCAGGACCTCATCTAACCCATGTAAAAGAACCAAAAAGTAAACAAAAGAGACCCTTCTTGAAAGAAGCAAAACAGGCATTATGAAGTTCATGTCCTTACTAAACGGCCACACACACATGCCTGCGTTCCTCAAGGTATTCTAAGCAACTGAGTTCTCTGCTTTCCTGGCCAAAGCAGGTTAGAAGTATCAAACCAAGAGGGAGCAGTGGGTATTTGAGAGCCAGGTGCAGTGCAGCAAGTCCATAAAGAGAAACTCTTCAAGTAGACAGAGTAACAAAAAGCAGAGCAGTCCAGGCCAGAGTAGTAACGGTCACTGAGTCTTTCAATTTTGCAGTATGCTTGAAAATATAGTTAAGTGTTGGGAAAAGATGTAAAGGAAAAATTACTATGAACATTTACTGTATTTGTTTCACCACATACCTATCCCTCTATCCTTCTATCAACTCACTTTTATATTTTTGATGCATTTCAATGTAAACTGCAACGATCAGTACACAGTTCAGCATGCATATCACTAACCAGAGCACAGTATTCATTTAGGTTTCTTTGTTTTCTCTTGGAGGTTAAAGTTACATACAAGGAAATGTACACTTGCTGAGTTCTTGACAAATGTGTAACTTATGCGGCCCAAAGCCCTATCAAGGTACAGAACATGAATGTCATCCACAAAGAACCTTCTTGCCCTTTCCCACCTATCCACACTCCCACCTTCCTAGGAACCACCACTCTTCTGGACTTTTTCCCATCGGACATTAGTTTTCTCTTCTAGAAAGTCATACAAATGGAGTCACACAGCACAAACTCGTGTTAAGAATTCTTTCATTCGGCATAGTGCTTCTGAGATGCACCCACAGCTGTCTCTATGGCCACTTCAGTACTGAGTATCAGCTATTTCATTGAATAAATATTTTGCATTTTGTTTAGCCATTCTATTAATGGCCACCTGGTGTACAGCCTGAGGCCATCATGAATAAAGCTGCTGTGGCCATCTTGCACACATCTTTCGTCAATATGTGTTTTCACTTATCTTGGGGCAATACTCGGGAGATGAACTGAGAGGCCATAAGACAGCAATGTAAAATTTTATAAAAAACTGTAAGACCCTTTACATAAATGCCTGTACATCAACAGTGTATGAGAATTCCCATTTTTCCATATCCTCACCCAAATAAGGTGTTTTAAGTATTTTTAATCTAGTCATTCTAATGAGTGTGCTTATCTAGTCATCCTAATGAGTGTACGGTGGTACTACAGTGATTTTATTTTGCATTTCTCTAACGACTGATTATACTGAACATTTTTTCAGATTGCTTTATATATTTAACATTAATTATAAGTAGCATAAAATTAGAATCGTTATATCTTCATCGTAGAGCAAGTATTTTATTATATAGTGACCTTTTTTATTTCAGTAATTTTTGTCTTAAAGTCTATGGCATCTCTACTAATATTTAAATTCCTGTTTTAGCTGACAGATATGTTTTTTCATTCCCCTTCCTTCCAAGCTTGCTATGTCCTCAGGTTTCAGGTATGTTTCCTGTCAACAGCATACAGCTGAATTATATGCTCTTCAGCAGAAGACTTCGATCCACTAACAAATACTACAGTCTACTCACAAGCTCAGATTTTCTTCACCAGTTCTATGACTGTATAATTTCTAACTGCTCTGCCTTTTCTCATTTCTCCCCCTTACTTCCTTATCTTTTTTTTAGATTAAGGTTTTTCCTCATTTATTGGTTTAGGAGATATATATGCTATTTTATAATGATTACACTTGAAATTTTAACATTAATCAAAACTTCACCATTCCTCTAAATAATATAAGGGCCTTAGAATGCTGTGATTCATCTTCACTGCAATGAAACTACCTATGCGGAAAATCATCTCATTGTTTTTCCTGGGGCTGATCATATGGAAAAGTACCGGATAAGCACAGATACAGCGCAACATCACTGCTTTAAATCCTGGGCATGAACGCTACACTGCATCAACGTGGGACTAAGTCTATTAAGTGAGGAAATGAACACAGTTTATTTCAAGGAAGGAACTATTACCTCCTCCTTGCTGCATAAAATACTGCTCCAAGTTGTCACAGTCGATCTTGGTTCTACAGAAAATAATTGCTTGATCCATCTTGTGTTCCTTGATGGCTCGGACAGCATACTCCCCCTTCAAGATTTTAATAGCTTCAGACCACATCTCTTGAATAACACAACAACAAAAAACACGGAATTTCAATCTGAAATTGTCAGGAACACACATAATCACACAGACTTACGGCTTAACTCACCTAAAAATTTTAATGCAACTATTATAGACAAAACCAAGCAATAAAAAGATAGGATAAAATGGTGGGAGAATCCACTTGCTCATTTATTTTTGTTTCTCTTTTTATGCCAGTTTATGGGATACCAAAACACCTATAACCATTCCTCATATAGAAATGTATATGTACACACACATACACAAATAAACAGCCACAACAAAGCTTTGTTCTTACAAAGACCAAAGAACTAATCATATTCTGCCTTGCATTAGTTTCCCTAAATGCTCAGTAAAGGTTTACTCAATTACTTTAACCCCTTTAAAAACTAATAAATGGTACTTCCTAAATCAATCTAAACAACAGAAAGTTCATTTTTCACTCTATGAAATAAAAACTTTACATCAAATCTAGTTATTGACTTCTCAGTTGCCATCCTGCAAGTGTCTATTTTTCAGTGTGAAGCTGGGCTATAGTTACTCCACAACTATAACCCAATGTATTTCTAAGGTGGCTCTGATCATCTCTAAGTGTAATAAAAACTAAGTAAAACTTTTACAAGGAAAAATATATGAAGCAGTATAAAATTTTATTTTTATCAAATGCATTCTCAAACAGTGGGATAACACATTATTTTGACTATCCTTGTGCTCCTCTCCAACTATATTAGCTGAGCATACACCTTATAAATTCGGAGCTGCACATAAAAATGAGTTCAAAGGAACCCTCTTTAATCAAAATTTCAGATAACTGACCTTTTAGATACCTGCCAAAAATCTACCATGGAATCCAACCATGAACAAAATGCAGTTTCCAGTGGTCATGTATGGATGTGAGAGTTGGACTAAGAAAGCTAAGCGCAGAATTGATGCTTTTGAACTGTGGTGTTGGAGAAGACTCTTGAGAGTCTCTTGGACTGCAAGGAGATCCAACCAGTCCATCCTAAAGGACATCAGTCCTGGGTGTTCATTGGAAGGACTGACGCTGAAGCTGAAACTCCAATACTTTGGCCACCTCATGTGAAAAACTGACTCACTGGAAAAGACCCTGATGCTGGGAAAGATTGAGGGCAGGAGGAGAAGGGGATGACAGAGGATGAGATGGCTGGATGGCATCACCAACTCAATGGACATGGGTTTGGGTGGACTCCAGTTGGTGATGGACAGGGAGGCCTGGCGTACTGCGATTCATGGGGTCGCAAACAGTTGGACATGACTGAGCGACTGAACTGAACTGAACCCTTGCTAATGATCCACCTGAGACATGGGACACAAGACATGTGGCCTAATGGGTTTCAGATTTCTTCTAGGTTCTGTTCTTAAAGTAGTATCCTTCTATCATCAACTCAATGGATATGAATTAGAGCAACCTTCAGGAGACAGTGGAGAACAGAAGAGCCTGATGTGCTACAGTCCATGGGGCCAGAAAGAGTTGGACACAAGTAAACGACTGAACAACAATCCTTAGTTTCATGCTATTATCTTCATGTATCCTTGAATATTACACACCTCTTACAAACTATCTCAGTTCTGCATGGAAGTATCTTTATTAAAACAGAAATTAATTTTAGGTTTTTAAAAACTGATAAAATGTTTAATGATATGGAGTTTCAGTATGGGAAGATGAAGTACTAGAGATGGATGGTGGCGATGGTTGCATAGTAGGAATGGACTCAGTGCTATTGAACTGTACTCTTTAAAATGATTAAAATGGTAAATTTTATGCTGTTCTTATTTTATAACACACAAAATAATCAAAAACCCATTTGAGGATCATTTATGTGTCTTTCACAGGGTCATACCTAACGATGTCACTCTGTTACTCAATTGCCAGACTCATTTTGTTACTCAATTGCCAGACAGGAAGAATCTACATGTAATTTCTCTTGGAATTCAGGGATAAAAAAACCTGTAGCCAGAGAAGTTCACTTGTTTCCTGGAAAAATTAGACTTCTATAATCCAAAATATTTGTATTTTATATGTCAGGAGACTAATATCTTAAATTCAGTGACTAATACTTCTACAAATTGACTGGTATGAGCTTTTCCCCATTTTTAAGTTATTTCTGTTTTTTATTTTTGTATTTCCTGTTCCTTCATGAGAGCAGACAGCAGAAATTCAGCAAAGCAGATCAATTCAAATCTTTCCCCACACATTTTTATTGATTCTTCTAACTTACCTGGACTGTTAGCACCAGGTCTTGTGTTATCTTTTGCATGAACTTCATCAGTCTATCAAAAAAAAAGGATGAAAAAGAAGTGGGGAAGGGTTAAGTGATGATTCAAAAAAGGTGATTTTTTTTAAAGGGAGAACTGGATCTAACTTTAGATTCCATTTCAGACATACATCTTTATCATTTATAGGGAAACCATTCTTCAGATTCAGAAAAACTCTTATTAATTATAGGTCTAAGGCTAATCAATTTTAAACATAATAATATAAATACAAAGGTGGTTTTTAGAACACTGTATATTTACAGTAAGCATACCCTTATTATATTAATATAAATCTAACAACAGTGAAATAAGTGAGAAGATGGACTCAGGAAATCGGTATTTAGGAAAATAAGGCATATCAAGAAGAATAAAATACTACTAAAAAAGGAAACTATTGTGTAAGAAGTTATACAGGCAATCCTATGTATTTATAAAAATTGTAACAAGGAAGATGGCTCACAAAAGTAACTTTATATATAGAAAAATCAAGCATGAGCCCATCATTTATTCCATACGTGATAGACCTAAACTTTTCTGGCAATACGCCAAACTTCTCAAAGGTCCAATGTCTGGTTGCTTTAAGCATCACAGAGAGCTCAAGATTAAAGTTGTTTATGAATGCTTTACGCTACGCAGATGTGAACGTTGCAGAGTACTTACCCTAATGTGGCTTTTCCCAAGCCTTTCCCAGAGTCTGTCAGTTTTGGGGTTCACTGGGACAACAACATGGTGGACAGTATCTGGAACGGAATCTTCTCCTTTCAAATCAACCCATGTGGGAAAGTGCATGATCTTCTCAGACAGCTTCTTCACATCAAAAGAATGCAAAGTGGCTGAGCACACAATCACCTAAGAATAGAAAAAACAGTATTGAAATAAACTTTTACTGGTGCTGGAGAAGGACTCAAGAGGCCCTCGGACTGCAAGAAGATCCAACCAGTCCATCCTAAAGGAGATCAGTCCTGGGTGTTCACTGGAAGGACTGATGCTGAAGCTGAAACTCCAATACTTTGGCCACCTGATGCGAAGAGTTGACTCATTGGGAAAGATCCTAATGCTGGGAAGGACTGGGGGCAGGAGGAGAGGGGATGACAGAGGATGAGATGGCTGGATGGCATCACCGACTCAATGGATATGGGCTTGGGTAGACTCCGAGAGTTGGTGATGGACAGGGAGGCCTGGAGTGCTGCAGTTCATGGGGTCGCAAAGAGTCAGACACAACTGAGAGACTGAACTGAGCTGAAACTTTTACTTTAGAATGACAATAATGAATCTAGCATATGAATACAGACATGGGGCACGAGGTTGACTAGGCCTGTAATCTAACACAAGTTCAATACTTGACTCTGCAGGAACACCTAGCAATGTGACTTTGGGTGGGTTAATCTCTGAGCTCCAGTCCCCTCATTGCCACAGAAATCACACCACCTAGTCCTCAAGGCCCTACAAAAACTAAGGTGAATGAGGCCCTACAAAAACTGAGATGGATGAAAAGGTTTTTAAAAACCTAAAATCATTACGTACTATTTATCTTCTCCTGAAAGTTTCTACCTCTAGAATTCTTCCTAAGAAAACAGAATGAGAAAGAGTAATATTTTAAGAAATACTTTCTAAGGAAGCAATTGTTTTGCAACAGCTCAAGACATTTTTCCTTCAAAAAGAAAGGAGTGCTCAGAATCTTGAATATATACCCTACACTCTCTGTAGAAAAGGGGAAAAAACTAAGAATTTTTTACTTAGTCTTCTGTTATACTTAAGTAATGTCTTCAAATTCCCTTCACCTTATTTCTAAAAGCAGCTCATAAGACTGTTCCTTTGTGCATACTATTTAATCAGGTAAGAAAGAAAATGCTTTATATAGTAGTTAACTAAACCAGAAGACACTAAAATGTGAATGTAACAAAAGAGCAAGCATTAGTACATAACAAATGTCTACATATATTTGAAAATACATTAGTTATTGTATACCTGAAGTCTTTTTCCATCAGAGGTAATCTGAGGAATCTGATTGTGAATCCTATTGATAAAATCAGAGTAACCTTGAGAAAGAAGCCCATCCTATAGCAGAAGCAAAAAAAAGCATTAGGTTTTAAACCAGTATCTAAATCTTTCTTTTCTAAATCAATCGCAAAACAAAAGATATGGAAACTAATTCATACATATCTCCATACTTGCAAAATAATTATTTTCTATTGAATACTGAAAGAGTTATAAATTCAACTCTAAAGCCCATATGACTATAACATGAAAAAAACTTGATAATTTATAACTCAAAAATCATAGTCTGGTATTCTAAAATGAACATGAGAGTCAATAGCTCCCACCACATGTCCTTAAGAATACGACTTTAACATGAAAAAACAAAAACCTTCAATGTTAAAAAGCTACTTCATCTTGAAAATAATTTGGAAATATATCTCAAAAGCCCAAAACACAAAAATGCAATTTGAAATATGTTAAAAAAAAAAAAGTATGTACAAACAAGGTAATTATTTGGAATAGAAAACAAACTCACATATCTAATAATGAGGGTAGTTAAATAAACCATGAAATATGCACGTAAGAGACAACTTTTAAAAACTGTTCATAAATAATGACATGAAATACTTACGAACCATATTAAATAAAAAGATTTCCCAGATTCCACATAGCCTGACTACAACTGTATCAGATAGTCTTTACTAAAATCATAAGGAGTAAATGGAAATACACCAAACTGGTAACAATACTTCTCTCTCGGTATTAGGATCATGATTGAATTGTATTTTTTCTTCAAGTCATGCATTTTACCTCCAAAAACATAAGCAAAAGAAAAAATGTTTCTTTTGAAACATGAGTGGATTTTAACATACAGCTTCATCCAGGACCAGGAATCTAACTTGGGATAAGTTCAGCTTTCCTGTAGACACCAGATCATCCAGTCTTCCTGGTGTGCCAACGACAATATCCACCTAAAAAATACACCAAAACAGCACCTTATGAAACTGAAAGGACTACTGCAATCACCTTAGAATAGCAACCAACAATGCTTACAATAAAAACATGCATACTGAAGTAGTCACAGCCAACTATAAATCTGCAAAAATGAGAGTTCTAGATACTGTTGAAATGTTAAATTTGTATCTGGTTTGAAATTAGAAGGGGACAACAGAGGATGAGATGGTTGGATGGCATCACCAACTCGATGGATATGGGTTTGGGTGAACTCCAGGAGTTGGTGATGGACAGGGAGGCCTGGGGTGCTGCAGTTCATGGGGTCGCAAAGAGTTGGACACGACTAAGCAACTGAACTGAACTGAAATTAGTGTGACAACTTTGGCAACTGATTTTAACATTTTTAACTGTTATATACAGTCTAATTATAGCAACTCTGAAATTAAACCAGGATCCAAACCCCAATTCCACTATGATCCACTGTGTAACCTTAACTAATTTAATCACTTCTAGTTTCCCATTTTCTCATTCCCAGGTGGTGCTAGTGGTAAAAAATCCGCCTGTCAATTTAACTAAGGACAAGTTTCATTTAGATTTTTATTAAAAAAAATCTTCAAGTATCCGCAAAGAGAACAGTATAATGAGCCCCTACACCAGTACAAATGATTAACATTTTACATTTTCACACACTCATACACACAAAGACACCTTTTAATCAAGTCCATGGTACAGTGAACAGAAACATGGGCTTTGCAGTAAGCTCCACCTGTGAGTTGTAAGATCTGGGGCAAATTACTTAATATTTGGTATAAGTCCTTTTCCTAATCTGTAAAAATGGAGAAAAGGACCATCACAAGGGCTATTGTTGGAACTGCATAAGAAAATGTATAGAATGCATTTAACAGAGCCTGGCCCATTTCTAGAAAGTACTCAAAAGGGGATAAGTATTTTTAAAGTATGTACATGAATGCATGTGTGTGTATACAATAAGGTATTATATAGAGTCATTCAATAAATTAAGACAATTCAAACCTTCTCCTCTTTACCAAGAGGGATAAAAAATCATTTCTATTGTTTTTCACTTGTTTTCTTCACTCCAAATTAAAAACGTAACCATCTCCAAACAAATTTATCACTGTAGACTCATTACTTCAATATTTCACCCTCTGAAAAACTGAGAGTACTGTGCTGAAAAGACTTTTAATTTGATCCAGTAGAAGGCACTTATAGCCCCATAAAAAATGAAAGACATTTCTGAAGCTACTGTTTCAACTGTGTTGATAACTATATTCAAGTCAGTTCAATCTAGAAAATATTGTCTGAAAATATGGAGATAAAACTCTCCAACATACTAAAACAATGTACTATGTGCCAAGTACTGTGCTATATACACAGCAGTGAATACAACACCACTCTGCTTCTATGTGTAATGTCTCTTTACAAAGGATGCTAACACACCATGCAAGTTTCCTCCCTCCTCAATTTCAAAAGGTAGTCAGCATGAAAACAGACACCAGGTCTTTCAGGTTCAAAAAAAAAAGAAGTCAAATTTTTTAAGCCTGCAAGAAATATTTATATAACTTGGATAATAGCATCAAGCACGTCTTCAAGTCGAACTGCATATGTTGCATAATTCTGCAACTTTAAGAAATTTTATAAATTAATTAGCTCTATTCTCTGACTCCAGAGCTGACTTTTGGCCCCACCGTAAGACAGAACACAGGGCTGAGAGCAGGCCAGAAGGCAGTGGGAGATAATAGGGACCAAGAAGGTAAGATGGAAAGAGCAGAAAGAGAATATATTACAAATTCTCTTTAAGTAGAAAGGAACTGAGTCCTAACAAAAAAGCTGTGGAATAACACTGCCTTTACTTTGCCATCAGCTGCAGTCAGTACTGGCAAAAGCAGATATAATTCCTAAAAGCTCTGTAGCTAGAATGTATAAGAAAATCACCATGGGGAAAATAAATTTGAATGTGAGGAACCAAGATAGGGAATGAACATATTAAATCTTTCTTATAACCACTAAAGCATGACCCATCAAGTAAGAACATATCAAAGCAATATTACTATCTTAGAACAGTTTTAAGCACAGTAATATGATTCCTTGCCTCTAATATGCTATACCAGGTCAAATCAAAACCATTCAGCATAAAATTTCATTTGACCAGCAGCACCAAGGAATTGGAGGGAGGGCATATTTGCTCACCATGACTCAGTATCAGGCTGTTTAAATTAAATGATAAAATATTTAGGAAAGGAACAGAAGAGAACTTTGTAAGGAGAAAGTTACCTCATACATACAAAATATTTTATGAAGTTCTACCTGTATTTGAATGGATGAACAATTCAGTTTCCTAAACGTCCTCCCCAGTAAGGAGACTCACGGTCCCAGCTTTGTCCTTGGTAACTACACAGCCTTTAAGACAGACCTGAATTCGCCTCCCTCCCAATGGAACCACCACCTCACCACTCTTCAGCTTCCAAGGATCACTGCTAATACTTCTACCTTCTCTGCAATCTACCTTATCGCCATTTCTATTTTTCACTCGTTTCCTCTTTCTCAGCTATCCCCAGCAGAAGGACTCTTTAATGCATGAAAATGGGAAGGAATTTTCAGGTGCTCAAAAGACAAACCAGAAGAATTCATGTATGTTGAAATTTTGCATGAGGTGTTTGGAAGAGACTGCTGCACTGTATACTTTTGGGAAAAGAAAAGGTATACTTGTAATATGTTTTTGAACATACGTACACTCTTGAGATCTTGTTTTCATTTCAGCTTCATGTTTCTTGAAACACAACAGAACTATATTGTCAAAATGACAACACATAATGTTACTTTAAAAGTAAAACTTACCCCATTATCCAAAACAGAGAGCTGATCCCGTGCTGCGACACCTCCAATTATCAGAAGCTCCCTGAAATGAATGAATACCAGAATAATGTAGAGAAAGATTAAAGCCTGCTTTTTTTTTTTTTTTCCAATTTTGGGGAGGTGCATATTCAAATTGAATAACAGAGAATCTGTAATAAAAGTCTAGAGAAGGAAAGAAACAAAGCCTTTCATTTTCAGAAGCTAATAAAATGTTAATGAATGGTAAAGTGAGGAGAATGTGAAACCATGGAACCCAGAAAACAGCACTCCTCATCTATGTATCTTCCTATATTAGAATAACTCCAGGTGCCCTGATATCATATTTCAATCAACCTTTACAGATACATGTGGTTGTATGTGTATAAAATATACACTCATATAGATTCTTAAAAGTTGCCTCCAGGTCAGTAACTAAAAACTGGGGGATGGGGTGAAAGGAGACTTCTCACAGAATATCCTTTTGTGTTTGGATTTTTCTCATTCCAGATAATAATACTTCCAAAAATATGTTTAGATTAAAAGACTGCCTTATGCCAAGATTATTAAATAAATGCAGGGAAAGAGTAGTCTTTTCAACAAATGGAGCTGGAACAAACTGTCAGATATGCATGAGTGAAAGAATGAAGTTAAACCTTGTTCTTAGGCCACACACAAAAATTACTGAAGAATGAATCACAGAGCTAAGCACGGATATAAGATCTAAAACTATAAAATTCTTGGGGAAAAAACGCAAATTTTCATGATCTTATTAGGTCAGGCACAGACTCTTACAACACCAAGAAAATAAACAAAGAAACAAGCAACAAATGAAAAAATAAACTTGACTTCATCAATATTAAACACTTTTATACTTCAAAGGACACTACCCAGATAGTGAAAAAGCCAACAGAATTAGAGAAAATACATGCAAATTATATATATAACCATAATACTATATGTATCTTATATATATCTTATAACTCAATAATAAGATAAATAACCCAACTGAAAAATGGGCAAAGAATCTGAATGGACATTACAAATGGCTGGTAAGCACATGAAAAGATGTTCAACAAGATTAGCTATTAGGGAAATACAAACCAAAACCATGGTTAGGTACCACTGCGCACCCATCAGGAAGGCTATAACTGTAAAGACAGATAATAAGGAGAGGATCCGGAGGAACTGGAATGCTCACGCGTTACTAGTAGGAATGCTGAATAGTGCTGTACCTTCGGAAAACAGTCAGGAGCACCTGAAGAGGTTAAACATGAAGCTAGTACATGAGCCAGCAGTTCCACTCCACTGGGCATATACCCAGGAGAAACGAAAATGTGTGTCCACACAAGACTCTGTACACTAATGTTCACAGCACAGTAACCAAAGAGTGGAAACAACACAAACATCCATGAAGCAATGAATGAATTAAAAATGTGGTATATGCATCCAATCGAATACTTCTTGGAAATAAAAAGGAATTAAGTACTAATACACTCTGTAACACTGATGAACCCTACGACATTACGGTACATGAGAGAAGCCAATCCAAAAAAGCACATATTATTTGATTCCATTTATATATAAGCAGATGTCCAAAACAGGCAATCGACAGATGGAAATCAGCAGCTGCCCAAGGACAAGAAGGTTAGAGGGAAATGGGAGTGACTGCTAATAGGCAGCATTTCTTTTGAGGGTGATGAAAACGTCCTAAAATTGGCTTTGGTGGTTGCACAACTGTATGAATATGAGAGAAGTTAAAATAATCCATACATTTTGAAAAGTCAATTGTATGATATATGAATTATATCTCATTATGTGCATGCTCAGTAGCTGTTGTGTCCAACCCCATAGACTGTAACCTGACAGGCTCCTCTGTCCTTGGGATTTCCCAGCCAAGAATACTGGAGTGTGTTGCCATTTCCTCCCCCAGGGGATCTTCCCAAGCAGGGACCGAACCTGCGTCTCCTACATTGGCAGGCGATTCTTTACCACTGAGCCACCTGGGAAGCCCATACCTCACTACAGCTATTCACAAAGACATCTCTTTTTTATAAATAGCCTACAAAATTACTTACTGAGTTGGCCAGACACTTTTAACCATTCATTTAAAAAATACCAGAAAATACCGAAAAGGTGTCAACACTTGAGTCTCATAAATTCTATGACAGATTAAAAAAATGGCTTTATGGTTGCCTTCTGCCATCTTAAGCGATTCAGATAGTAAAAATGAAACACCAAAAAGCCTTCTAGTCTGTGCAAGTCTATTACCTTGGCACGTCCCCAACCACCTACCACTCTAGAGCCACTGTGTTTCCTAGATCTGGTAACACCAGATGCCAGACTGGCTACTTAAGAATCACCTGGAAGACATGCCATTCCTCCTTAAAAAACAAACAAACAAAAGAGCTCTAATTCTTATTTTCTGGAAATCTGATTCCATATACCCAGAGAAGACATCAATAAATTTGTAGTTTCAAATAAGGTCCTTAACTTCTGGGTTCGGTAACTACGGTCCTAAATCCATCATTTCTTTAACAAAACTTTACTCTTATCTACCTTTCTAATCAGATATATTTATGTCTACAAATTTAGCAAAAGAAAACTACACATACACGTAACAACCTATGCCTGTGAGCAGAGCACTGCAGGGCTGAGGAATGTAAAAGATATAGCCCCTGCCTTAAGGAGTGTAAAACTGAGCTGGGACCAGTAAAACTATGCACATTTAAGACCAGAAACGCTAACATGACGGTGGGTACGGATTAAGGGGAGGCGAATGCAGTCAGTTGTCTCCGAGGTGGGAGAAAGGACTGGGCTGGTACCGATACATTAGCTTCCCAGAAAGAACCAGAGCTGGGTCTTCAAACAAGGGAAAGGTTCAACAGTACTAAATTCTGAAATAAGAAACATCCCACTTGATCATCTTACAAATAAACTGATCTTATCATCCATCTTCCCTTCCAGGGTTTGTCCAGATGTACGTTAATCTTTACCCATAATTAGAGCACAAAAATCAACCTATATGAGCATGTTACGTTCTTCCAAAAACACTCCCCTGGGAAGAGTTCTGAACCCCTTATCCTAGGCAGGTGCTCTGGAAATGTACTCTCGTGTGACACCCTCTGTCGTGGCCTCAAGGAATTTTGTCACATTACTGCTGTGTGTGAGACAGACACACCACTCTGTCTCCACTTCTGCACACAATTCTATAAAAGCAAAGATCAATTCTCAGTTATACCCTAATCCCTGAGTCTTCACACCTTAGGTAGGTATTCAGGTAGTTACTGAAATAATGAAATGCATCAATCCTCAAGACAAAATTACAAATTATTTTACCAAAAAAGTTTTACTAAGTATAAATTTATCCCTGAGTAAGTTTAACTTATAAGACAGATTAATATTTAAAAGATATACTTACAGGACATCAATAATTCAAAGTTTCTGAAGTTAGATCGTGGGGATGGTTGCACAACCTCATGACCATATACTAAAAACCACTGAATTATATACTTTAAATAGTGAATTTTAATGGTGAATGTGAATTATATTTCAGTTAAGAAAAGATAATAAAAGCAAAATTAATTAAAATCAAGTGGCAGATCAACTGACAAGTGTATGTATGGTATGGCTTTCTTGGAATTGAAAGGGATTGTTACTGAGCCAGAAGCTCCTCAAGTTCACTAGACTTGTGGTCTCCTCCCAAGTGGCAGAAAGAGCCCGCCAACTAGAGCGACCGGCCTGATGGCCACAGGCAAGGTGGTCACGACTGTGAGACAGGAGAGTTAACTTCACCCAATCAGGTTTACCAACATGTGAGACAGAATGACACACTATCTATGCAAATGAAGTGATGAAGCTAAAAATAATGAAACGGACCCTTTAATGAATTCTTACTCTGATTCTATTTTGCAAATTATGACTCTTTATGTAAAAGACGCAGGAAAAATCTCAATTTACTTTTTGGACTCTAAAATCACTGTGGAAGGTGACTGCAGGCATGAAATTAAAAGACGCCTGCTCCTTGGAAGAAAAGCAGTGACAAACCTAGACAGCACATTAAAAAGTAGAGACGTTACTTTGCCTACAAAGGCCTGTATGGTCAAAGCTACGGTTTTTCTAGTAGTCATGTACAGATGTGAAAGCTGGACAATAAAAAAGGTTGAGCAACAAAGAACTGACTTCTTCAAACTGTGGTGTTGCAGAAGACTCTTGAGAGTCCCCTGGACTGCAAGGAGAACCAACCAGTTAAATTCTAAAGGAAATCAACCCCAAATATTCATTGAAAGGACTGATACTGAAGCTGAAGCTCCAATACTTTGGCCACCTGATGTGAAGAACTGACTCACTGGAATAGACCCTGACGCTGGGAAAGATTGAAGGCGGGAGGAGAAGGGGACAACAGAGGATGAGATGGTTGAATGGCATCACCGATTCAACAGACATGAGTTTGAGTAAACTCCAGGAGATGGTGAAGGACAAGGAGGCCTGGCATGCTGCAGTCCATGGGGTTGCAAAGAGTTGGACATGAGTGAAAGACTGAATGACACCACCACTTTTTTTAAATTGAACTTTTCTCACTTAAACAGGACTTTTCTATGGAAACTAACTGCCATTACGTATCAAAACCAAATATATTTACACACGCATCCACGTGCATATGTACACACACTGTACTTCTCCCTAGATTTTTACTACTTGACTCTTCCAAAACGTCTCAGGTTTAAAGGCAACAGGTGTTTGAGCACAAGAGGACTCTTTACCTTAATTTAGGGTTATCGATGTATTTCTTAAACTGCTTGACGTTATTCAGAGTTTGTTCAGCCAACTCCCGGGAAGGCTCGACGATGAGAGCTTTTGGAGCATTGGGGAGAAACTTTGTTTGTGCCACCTGCGCATTACCTAAAGAGAATGAAAAAGATTGCGGTATACCTCGGGATACTTCTGTTTTTAAGATGACGAGCACAAATATTCCACCATCAAAATCTCAAAAGCAATTGTCAAGCAATACAGATGGTAGTCGAACAAAACAAAGATTCCAATTACAGCTTCTTTAAAACTAGCTGTAATAATTTTAATTGATCAAGCAATTTTAATTGATCATACGCTTTGTGATAAATAGGCTTCCCTGGTGGCTCAGACAGTAAAGTATCTGCCTGCAATGTGGGAGACCTGGGTTCGATCCCTGGGTTGGGAAGATCCTCTGGAGAAGGAAATGGCAGCCTACTCCAGGACCCTTGCCTGGAAAACCCCATGGACGGAGGAGCCTGGTGTGCTACAGCCCATGGAGTCGCAAAGAGTCAGACACAACTGAGTGACTTCACGTTCCTTTCCTTTGTGATAAACGAGCTTTGAGACGTACTCAGGTTAAATAACTGAAGCGGACTGGGCAGCACAATGGTTAGAGTGGGTGCTCTGGAGTCAGACGGCTTGTATTTGAATTTAGCTCCACCGCTTACTTATCCTGTGACCTCGGCCGAGTCCCTATTCCTCGAGTTCTCTGTCTGTAAAACTACCTTGCAGGATTGCTGCAAAGACTAAATGTCGCAGGTGACACCTACACAGCACCGTGGCATTTAATAAGCACAAACCTGTAAACCCTAGATACCATCATCATCATGATGATGAGTTTCCCCCAAACGCCCAGCCCGAAACCAGTACTTTGGGAGTTTATGAATTGGGGTCTGACCCTGAATTTCACTGATGTGTTCAGTGTCACTGGAGTTCTCACCACACCCCCTCCCTGAAATCCTCACCCCCTCGGGCGCGGTACCTACCGGTGTGCTGCGACTTGACGACGAAACTCTCCGGCGCCTTAGAAAGGGCAACGAAACCATCTTTCGGTGGAAACTTGAATTCTTCTTCCCCGAAGTTAAATTTGAGTTCCGCATTCTAGCGTTGAATAAAGGAGAAAATGGTAGCTCTGAACCTAAGAGCAAACTAACCAGGATGAAAAGATGAAGATCAAAGTAGCTTATAGTCACAGCAACGTTATCTCTGATTACCTTCAAAACACAGGCAGGAAACAGGGCTTGGTTCTTCATATGTGGCGGTATTTCAAATGCCACACCAAGGTCTTTGCCTTTAAAAAAAAAAAAGAGACAGAGAGATACAAAAAATGAATCAAAACAACCAGAAAAGGACCCCCACATGCTCACCCCGTCAAACCTACCAGCCTCTTTGTATTGATGTTCCCCCTCCTGGTTCTGGCGTTAACTGTGCTGCCTAATACCACCTTCTCAGAGAGGCCTCTGCCCAACCCCAGACCATCACTTTCCATTCCCTCACCCAGACTTACATATCCTTTCCGTGCCCACTGTTCCCTCCTAACATAGCATAGATTTGTCTGCCTCCCCCAACCAGTAGGTAAAGCCCACAAAACTGTACATAAATTTGTCTACCCCCTTTTCTGCTACTTCTCCAGAACCTACCAGCGTGCCTGACACATGGCAAATGTTCAGTAAGCATTTGTCTAAGAGAAAGGTAAGGAGCAAGGGAAAGAGGACTGAAGACAGTGAGGGAATTTTAAAAATCACGAATACTGAATATCATATATATTCTCTAACAAAACAACTCATAGGAAGCTTACCGTTTTTGGAGAATTTGACTTGCCCTTTATCTATATCTAGGTAACATCCAATGGTATCATGCATAGTGAATTCCTAAAAAACCAGAAAGTCAAGTACTGTTAATAAAAAGCAAAATTGAAAATAAGGTTAAAAGTTCAAATATAGTTGCATCCAAAGTGTATTTAGATATAACATAATTCAGAAGAAGAAATGAACACCACAAGTATTAAAGTCAAAGCCCAAATCAAAATGGGGTGAACACAAAGAAACTATGGTGGGGCTAATGAATGGTATAAATGAAAAGTCATTTTTTTCATTTTGTATCACTTCTTCACCGCAGTCCAAAACTGAACTTTCTGTGGAAAATGTTCAGAAAATTCATTTGAATTTGACAATCATTTCGATACCCTCAGTCATGTCACGAGTGATCAAGTATGCAAGAAAATGTACTAAGCTATGATTGAGTCACTAAAGACAACTTACCTCTCCATAATTATCAAACTGCTTGTTGTGGGATTTCTTCCCTGTTCCACCAAAGCCAAATCCAAACTTGTCAGTACCTAGATTTTAAAAGTATTTTATAAACGTGGAAAGAAAAATTATAAAGTGAAAAGCACCATAAAGGCAGCTTACAAGCTGAAGATAATTTGAAGCACCTCCAAGTATTGTGTGGTATGTATTAATGCAGACAAACTTGACTGACTTTACTCTTACCCTCAACATTATTCCTCCTGATTTTATGATGTTATAATATCTATTTTGGGGAGACTTGAAATCTTTCTTGGAATGAGGTAGGGAATAGGTAAATAATATTATTTCTATGTCTCTAAATACAAACTTTGTATAGTTAAGTTTATTATTTCACAAGTTTAAAAATTCACAAAAATAAATCAATAAACTCAGTTTATTTCAGAAACACTTACCGAGGTCTAGGGACGCCTGCATGGAAGACCACCCAACTCTGCACAACCCTTGGTCGTGACAGGATACCTCGTAGTAGTGCTTCCCTACAGGGGAAAAATACTTCGAGATTTACATAAATCATACACATATGATTCATTTACCATGCAACCACTTTTGCATTGACACATGAATCTGAGCAAACTCCAGGAGAGAGTGAAGGGCAGGAGAGACTGGCGTACTGCAGTCCATGGGGTCACACTCAGATGCTACTGAGCGGCTGACACTTCTCCACTGTTTCTGAATTACATTTTATATGTTCCAGATGAAGACTTGTAGATCTTTCTGCAACATTAAGAATCTCTTCCAATCCTCACTTTAAAGCTACTTTAAAGAAAGTTCATGTACTAACACATCTCCCCAAAAGTTTGTACAAGCACAAATGTTGTTTAATACCTTTAGTTAAGCCTTTGGTGGCTCTGCATCCATGCCATTCCTTTACTTCTCTGCTCTGACAACAAAGACCATCTGATCCAATTGCTGGATTTGAGAAAAACACAGAAAACCATGTCAATACAGATGATGTAAATCACGCTCTCTGAAATAAGTATCATTCAGTCTCACTAATGAGATAAATTTTCGCTTGTTGCAATGTTCCAGGGACTAGCTGCTGATTCCTGAAGGACAGCAGCATCTTCTGTGTGAGTAACTGCCCCCATTCAACCCCTGGAGAGCCATGCCACAGGCCGAGGACTAGTTTCTTTACTGTGACCTGTTGACCTGGACAGCATTTTACCATGACAAAAAGAAATCAACACAGTATCTAACCTGACTTGCACTGACGCCAGCTGCACCACCAACACATATTTAGACAATTATTCTCTAGAGTCCCTTCAAGAAAGGACACTAAGGACCACACCTGCTGCTCTGATTTTATGCTGAAATTAAGAGTCTGAATGAGTGCTACACTAAAAGGAAAGGAGAAGCTGTCCCTGGCTGGTTCCCTAATCTGTGGATCCAACGATCACAAAGGGAATGCAGGAAAAGCCTGAATAAATAACCCTGTGACTGTTATTTGCTAAAATAGGACTCTCAAACGTGAAGTTCTATATTATACAACATAGTCAGTCACAGCGCTAATCGGTGCTTTTTGGCTTTAAGTGAAGCATTTGGCCTTTAGCTGTACTAGAAACTGCAACTTTTGTCCTGGTTTGGGCCTGGAAGTCATATCTGGCACCTGACTATAGAAGACACTTTTTGAAAAAGCACCTCATCACACATTTTCCTTCAGTTATCAGAAACTACATTATTTATTCAAAGTATAAATTCTCATGAGTACATCATATAAATCTCTGAATTTTTAAAAAGTTCTCTGACAATGGTAAATTCTAAAAATGTTTGTATTTAAAATTCTTTATGCATATATACATAAATAAACTTTGATATAAACTAGGTACCACATGGCGGAGAGCAGCATTGGGGTTACTTGGTTTTGACATGATTCCTCAGGCCCCCTCTACCTTTCCCTGTATCCTGATTTTCTTCCACATTGACACCTGGAGAAAATTCCTCCATGTCAACGCTACAGTTCTGACTTGTTCTTCCCAATGGCTACACAACAGTCCGTGGATACACCCTAATCCTTGTTTACTATTCTGGCAGCAGCATTTACTTTGCTGGTAGTTTTTATCATTACAAATAATATTGCATCCAACAGCTCTGAATGTATATCCTTGCATACGGGGAATTTTTTCCCAATGAGCTTGATCTTTCAGGAATATACATTCTTTAAATACTAACGGATAATGCGGAAGTGCTTCTTAGAGAAGCAGCCAATTTATACGTCTGTATCACTCTTCTGAATTCTTGCTAATCCGATGGTACAAAACATTCACTGTAACTTTTATATTCTACTTCCGTACTACCTGTAAACTTGAGCTTTGCATGTTTATTGCCATTTGGATCTGCTCTTCTGTGAACTGCCTATTCACATACTTTGCCCATTCTCCTTATTGGCTGTTTACCTCTCTTTTACTAAAATAAGTAACCCTTTATCAGCCA
Source organism: Antilocapra americana (assembly GCA_007570785.1). Classification (NCBI taxonomy): domain Eukaryota; kingdom Metazoa; phylum Chordata; class Mammalia; order Artiodactyla; family Antilocapridae; genus Antilocapra; species Antilocapra americana. The sequence goes on from ML660778.1 coordinate 4,312,077, forward strand.
TCAACACAAGAACCCCTTATCAGTTTATAAGGATTCTTTATCTTTACTCAGCATTGCATTAAAAATAAGTTTGTGAATTATAAATATGTTGCTAAAATCTCTCCACTTACCAAAAGCAGATCCTCTGTCATACGGGTTCATTTGCCATTTGTTCAGCACTAAGTAAATTAAAAGAAAAAAAGTTAACCCTAAATAAACATAATTTAAAACAGTCTACAGAAAATAAAGTGAATATTTCATATTTTATATCATACCTTAACTCCTCTAGATTCAATATAGTTTTACACACTATTTGGAATGTACAATTAAAAGTGTTGCTGTTTAATTAAAGGCAAAACTTACACTGAAAACTGAAGCGTGTCAAAAATAATAGTCACTGACCCACCAAGGGCTAAAACCTTTTCTGCTCTTGTTTCAGTGCCTTTTTATGGGATGGCACTGTCTGTGTCCTAACTAGGAGAGCGTTAATAAAGTGAAGTTTTGGTGACTTCAATCATAGTGAAAACAACCGACCAACGTATCAGTCTAATTATCACTTTATCATAGCTCAAAGAAAAGCCAGTCCTTTAAATAATTCAAAAGTCACAAAGTATTTTCCTCCTTACGTCTATGGAATCAGCGTTTTCCTTTTCTAAAGTATCTTAAGAGTCTGGATAACCAAAGAATCGCAATACCTCAAGAGAACTCGATATGTTTTCAAGCCCAATTTCGGCCCAAGATAGAAATCTTCTCTGGATTATTTCTGGTCAAATGGTATCTAGCATCTGCTTAAACATTCTGAATGTTCTCTGAGGGTCGCCATTCACTGTGGGCTCAAGTGAGCTACTAGGAATTAAGTTAAACAGTACTTTCTAGAACAATATTCTCTCTTCAGATCCCTTCAGTGGTTTAACAATTACTCCATCTCTCTCTTGTTTCTCCGTGTTTCAGTACCTAGCTTCTTCATCTGTAATAGGACACGGTTTTTAAAACCACAACCATTCAGGTTATCCTTCTAAGGAGTGTTCTCTTTCATCATCATTTCTCATAAATGATGGCTGATAGCCATTACAAATTCTGAGTCTATTTCTAAATAGGCTACTAGTCTAGTGTTCACATCCATTATCTCACAATTCATTTACAAGGAAGTTCATTCCACAAACTCTGTAACACTGTTACTTTCAAACTGAGAAGAAAATGTTGATATGCCAGCTCATGCCACTTAAACTTGCAATTGTGTCACAATCGAGTTTTGTTTCAAGAAACAAAAATGACTTAATAAAATCACAGATTACTCAAGATAGAATGGAATTCAGAAACCATTTAATGAAAGCGACAAAATTTAAGGATAAGAAAATTGATGTAAGATTGTTGATGGCACCAAAAGAACTAATCTCCATGGAGACAGGACTGAAAATAAGAAATGGAGTTTAAAACATACACTTTACATTTTAACTTCTTGGGCTCCTTTCTTCTTATCTTAAAGGAAAACGCATGCCTCTTTCCTTGCAGGAGGCACTACTTTCTACCACTATGGGTTTTACCCTACCAATTATTTGTAAAATCCTTCCTCAATGCCTTTGTAAAACATCACACCAATTTCTCTTCAATGAAAGTGAAAGTCGCTCAGTCGTGTCTCTTTTCGACCCCATGGACAATCCAGTCCATGGAAACATCCAGTGGGGGAGCTTTCCAAACCAGGGATCGAACTCAAGTCTTCTGCACTGCAGGCAGATTTTTTACCAGCTAGGCCACAAGGAAGCCCTTTATCTTCAATATTATTCATAAAAGCTATCAAGTTAAGAAAAACATTAACTATAATTTCCAAAATGCCAGTATTTTCTCAAACGAATTAACACTAATGTTAGTATTTTAAAAGAGATCGTCTTTCAGTGTTTATGCTCTTTTAGCACTGATGGTTTCCACAACACCAAGTGACAATACCATCCCCCGTATATCAACAATAAAAGTACACACTCAAATCTCACGTCTTTAAATATCTAGCATGACAATTACTAATTTATACAAAAGGAAATTAATAATACGGAAAAAATCACCTGAAGCACCAGTTTTAATCGTTGCTTTTCCTTTTTTGCCTTCTTGTTGGTCTTTCAGAGTTTCATACACTATCTGGATAACTGGAATACTGAAAGCCTAGCCAAGAAACAAGAGTGCTCTATATTAGTAATGAGGTATCAGCAACAGTTTAATAATCAATGTAAATTGTGAGAATTACGCATGCACCTTAAATAATTAAATAATATATATTCCTGATTGCTGCTCTAATTTGCCCAAAGCCAAAATATCAGTAAGATAACAAGAGTTCACTGAATGAAAGAAATAGGAACCAGCCAACAGCCCAAAATAATAAACAATAGGAACCTACAGAATGAACTAAACTGAAAAGGAAAAATATTATTCTCTGATCTAGACCAACAGGAGATTAACCTCTAATTGCAACCTCTTTATCACTGGAGCCACTACATTAAAATTCATAAGTGAGTATAAATATTAAAGATACCGTAACTCTTTCCAAGACTAGTTTAAAACTATATTCTTAAAGCCATACTCTTATAAATCTTTTTCAGAATTAGCTGACATGGCAACAAAAATACTGTTGCTGACATGGCAACAAAAATATTGTTCTCAGTGGCAAGCAACAAATTTTTTACATTTTGGAAGGAGGTTATTTGATTAAATATTTCAAAGCAAAAACCACTGCTTAAAGACCCTGATGCTGGTTAAGATTGAAGGTAGGAGAAGGACGACAGAGGATGAGACAGTTGGATGGCATCACTGACTCAATGGACAGGAGTTTGAGCAGACTTCAGGAGATGGTAAAGGACAGGGAAGCCTGGTGTGCTGCAGTTCAAGGGGTCACAAAGAGTCAGACACGACTTAGGTGACTGAACAACAAAAGCTGCTTTAAAAATCAACTCTTACAAAGTAAGTTAACTTAGAAGTTTACTTACCCCAGTTTTTCCACTTCCTGTTTCTGCAGCCTAAAAGAAAAAAAAATAAAGCTTAAATTGCCAGCTAAGGAAATCAAATTAACATGATAGCATGTAGAAATCTCTAACAATACACAAGCTAGCCAGATCATTCTGATTTCCTTATTTAATTCTTTTGACTACTGCCAATCTTACAATTTCTTTTCCATTCCCTCTGCAGTCTGTTTGCTCTTTTCCCGTTGCTAACATTCAAATCTAAACCCTCACTATTCTAACATTCTAACTGCACCTCACCTCTCAGAGCTACAAGCTGCTACCAAATCAGTCTTCATAAAAAATACACACTTCTAACCATGCAAGGTATCTCTAGTTACACATGTCCAATGATCCCCACTGCCAACACACACCCAAATTCTTTACCATGACCCTTAAGAAAGGGCTCAGATAATCTGACCCACCATATACTCCCATCTTATCTCAAGTTATACCTCCCACCCCTGCACCGCAGACACACGTATGTCATGCTACCACCTGAGTGAACTACTCTGGGATCATACCCTGCATTCCCCTAGTCCCTGTTTTTGCCGATGTGCTCTCTACCTGGAGGGCATTTCTTCTTTATTGTCCCTTGTCCAAAATCTACTCCCTCCAAGCTGAGTCCCTTACGATTCCTCAAGCAGAAGAGTAACTGCACCCCTACTTGAATCTCGTCACACATTGCATTTCTTAGGATAATCCTCCCCTGTATGACATTTATATGTGTACCTGTCTTACTGAGCTACTGGGTTTAAGCTTCTGAAGGGCAAGGACTGCATCATATCCACCTTTGTGTTCCCCACAACTCCTACCTACCTATTTTGAATGGAGCATATGGATCTTTGATGTTGGTGAATAAACAAAATTAATTTGGTGAAAATATCATTTTTAAGCCTATGGGGCCTCTTAAGTGTGTGGTTACAAACAGCCCCTGGCTTCCAATTACCCCACCATCTTTAAACATACCATAAGGACATCACCTCCTCCTAGGATCAGGGGGATCGATTCAGCCTGGATATCAGTTGGGAGACTAGAAGAGAATTTTAGTTAGTGAAAAAAAAGAAAAAAAAAATCACCTAAGCTCATTAAGTCATGTTAAACAGTAAAAACCTAGACAAGATTTTTATTTGGTAAACACAACCAATCTTTTTTCAGCTAAAAATATATCAAAGTTTAAAAAGGAAATTCTCTAATTTAAAGAATCACAAGAAAAAAAAACTGAATTTCACTTACCCAACTGAGCCCAAAAATCTTTGATAAAATCACTAACCATTATTTAAACTGTAAAACACTGCTGTCACAGGGACATACAAGTTTTTAAAGACAGAGGTACTTACAGCCAATCCATCTCTTCCACGGCTTGTGCAATCTCAGGCATAACACCCATCTCTGGAAATAAAAATTAATTTTAAAGATTAACCATGGTACTAAACAAATTATATTGCTCTTAAAATTACTCTTCAGTGGTGAAACAGGTTTGAGGCAACATTCAGTTACAAAGGGTCTACTGAGTATAAATTTTAGAGAAAGACCTGAGTTCAAATTTAAGCTCTCACTACCAGTGTGACCTTAGGCAAGCTACACACCTAGTTCCCCACACAAAATGGAGCTAAAATACTGCCTACATTGTAGGGATATGGGAAGATTACAGATACTCATATGTAATGCACCTGGAATACAGCTGTCACTTAGTAATTATACACAGTAGCCACCAGTGATAGTTTCCTTCCTACCACTAGTGAAAAATCTGCCAGAACTGGAGAGAAGGTTCCAGACCAGTAAGTACCCTGGTGTTTCATCTAGAGATAATGTGGAAATCACATGTCTTGCCTCTGTGAGGGCCATGTGAATACCCTCAGCGATCTGAGACAAATGAACAGGAGCCTACGTTTATAGGCAGCCATAATCAAAACCATGATGAACTGAAAGAGAGGGGCTGGTGGTGAGAACTTGGGTTAACCGGAAATGTCAGCTGAAGAACTTCTCTGTTCTTACCTGTTCACATGTTTAAGTAATTTACATCAAAGTGAATCCTAAATAAATAGGCCAGGTTATTTCTCACTGGATTTTGAAATTTCATCACTTCTCAAATGAACTGTAGAGTTGTGTGGAATAGTCAGTTTATTTCTTAAATTTTCTTTCCAAATAAGAAGTGATCATTCAAGTCTGCATTTTAAAATTGTAGCTTTTATTACTGTTATCTATACAACAGTATACATTCCTATTAAAAAATGAACAATACTCAAATACATCCATCTCCAAAGATAAACTATTTGGATATTTTGTATTTCTTATAATCGTTTGTAAAAAGGCATAAAATAAATCTATAATCCACTGCAAAAGGAGCTTCCACACGCCCCCTCCACCACATCAGTTAAGAAGACTCATATTAGCAGTCAACAGTAAACACAATACTAACATTTTATATGTGTGCTCAGTAGCACCCAACTCTTTGTGGCCGATGGATTCAGCCAGCCAGGCTCCCTTGCCATGGATTTTCCAGGAAAGAATACTGGAGTGGGTTGCCATTTTCTTCTCCAGGGGATCTTCCTGACCCAGGGATGGAACCTGCACTGGTGGGCAGATTCTTTACCACTAGCGCCAGTTGGGAAGCCCCGACATTTTATATAGTGACCTAGTTAATATAAACATTGATGACATAAGAAAGCATAAAAATCTCTTCCAAAAAGGCAGGCTCTCCTACCCCTCAATCTCTTTGATGAAATCCACAGATTGAAAAACTAATCCAGATCAAAAGCACAGCGAAGTGATCCCATGAGAGTCTAAGTGTATTCTCTCTCCTAAAATGCAAACTGCTTGAAAAAAGAGTGATGGTCTTCAATAGGCTGCATCCATATGGAACATTTTTAATACTCAAAAGAGAAACAGCAATATTCATGCTCTTTAATTCCACTGTTGTCTTTATTTCACATCACAGACTCTTCTAGTCCTTTACCCTAAGATTGCTGAAATCTGTGCATGACTCCCAAAGAAGTGAACCTACAAAATGACAACCTGGAGCTAGCTGCTCTGCACACCTGGGCTCTGAAATCTTGTTTTAGGAGAGCTGGTCAAAGAAAAGCAGCTCCCAATCTGCGCAGATTTCCTCTCATCTCCTATGCAATGCAACTAAAACCACCAGAAATCCTCCTTCACAACTAAAAACCTGGAATTCCTAATGTTCTAATAGTAGAAAAACGAAGACAGTAACAACACTGGGTTATATCTGAAGTCATCTTAATAGGTTAACAAACATTAAAGATGGTTGACCTAACTGGATACATTTATTGCTAGATAAATGTTTAACTTTCAGTATGTAAGGCTGACTGCAACTTGTGGACGTACCAAGGAAGAATGATAAAGAAAAAGGAAAAAAAAAACTGTCAAGTTACATAAGCCATTTCAAATTCTTGTTTAGAACGAAGGAGCGTGTGGCCAGAAAAGAACAATTTTGAAAAGTGTGCGCTGAGCTCGTGTGTCCGCGGCTGAAAAGGCTTTCGCTGTAGTTTATAGACATGTGTAACGAACGATACGGTTGATGAATCAGCGATCAACAACAAAAAAGGATCAGGTTTGCGCCTAGGACTTCTCGTTCTGGAAGGGCCTGGGGGAAACTCTAGATGCAGGATGCTCCCTTCCAAGGGAGCCCTCTCCGCGCGCCCCACCGCCTCCCGGCCCGGCGCGGCCCTGCCCCTCACCGGGCGCGGGCAGAAGACGGTTCCCTGCACCACCCGCCACGTCACAGCGCAGCAGGCCCGGGGTCCCGAGCGCAGCCGCAGCATCGCCGCCGCAGCGGGCGGGACAGCCGCGCGAAGGGCGGCTGGAGGGAGACACAGACGGGAGCGAGCGCCGGGGAGGCCCGGCCCGCAGGCCGGCATCCGGCCCGCAAAGGGCGGCCTCCCTGCGACAGTGAGTCGCGCCGATCGGGCCTCCCGCGCCGCCACTCGCGCCCCCGACCCCGCCCCGGGCGCGGACACGGAGCTCGCCCTGGACAGCGCCCTCCTGAACCGCGCGGCCCGTCTCCGCCCCTCGGCCCAGGCCGAGGCGCCGATCGGGCCGCGCGCTCCGGCCCCCCTGCTCCGCGGACGCACCGGAGAAGGCCGCCATCTTCGCCCCGTCCTCCGCCGCTCGGCTCGCGCTCCTTCCTGCCGCCCCGACACGCTGCGCGCCGGTCGCGGGCGCTTCCGCCCCCCGGCCCGGCCCCCGCCCGGGTCTGCTGCGTTCCACGTCCGGGCAGGCACACAGCCTCGACAGAACGGTTCCGAGCACAGAAAGACCGGCCCCTGGACCTCACAGCGCAGACCCAATTCAGCTGCGCCTTGCTTTTCCTGAGTAGCCGGGACCCGGCATCATTAGACGAACTCAGAGTTAGCTTGTATGTCAAGTATGCTATGTGTCATCAGGACCACTTTCCCACGTGTAAGGGAGCAGGCCTTTCGTAATGAGGCTCACACAAGGGCCCAGGATGATCCGACAACAAAACTGTTGTCTCTGCTGTCTCCCTCAGACCCCGCAACTTCTCAAAGATAATAAGCAGGGCTTTCTGGTGTGTGAATGACCTGGAGAGAATGTACTGAACTCAGTTTCCCCCCCAAAAATAATAATAATAGTAATGCTAGGGAGTGAAGAGCCTGGCACCCAATAGCCACTTATTAAATATTTTTGACTGGTTCCAGTCTCCCAGCCTCCCAGCCTCGGTGTTTGACGTAGTATTGATAATTTCAAATCTGTTTGATATCCATGCAGTTTTGACTCTTCTTTTTGCAGAAAGATAGGAAAAGTAAACGAATGTTTAATCCTGACAACTCTGCCGGGGAGTATTAACATCTTTAGAATAAGAAACTAAGTGTCAAGAAATTAACTCATCTAAAGCCACGTGGAAGAAGAATACAAGAAAAGATCTTCATGACCCAGAAAATCACGATGGTATGCTCACTCACCTAGAGCCAGACATCCTGGAATGTGAAGTCAAGTGGCCCTTATGAAGCATCACTACAAACAAAGCTAGTGAAAGTGATGGAATTCCACCTGAACTATTTCAAATCCTAAAAGATGATGCTGTGAAAGTGCTGCACTCAATATGCCTGCTAATTTGGAAAACTCAGCAGTGGCCACAGGACTGGAAAAGGTCAGTTTTCATTCCAATCCTAAAGAAAGGCAATGCCAGACTACCACACAATAGCACTCATCTCACATACTAGCAAAGTAATGCTCAAAATTCTCCAAGCCAGGCTTCAACAATATGTGAACTGTCAACTTTCAGATGTTCAAGCTGGTTTTAGGCAGAGGAACCAGAGATAAAATTGCCAACATCTGTTGGATCATTGAAAAAGCAAGAGAGTACCAAAAAAAAATCTATTTCTACTTTATTGACTATGCCAAAGCATTTGACTGCTGGATCACAATAAACTGTGGAAAATTCTGAAAGAGATGGGAATACCAGACCACCTGACTTGTCTCTTCAGAAATCTTATGCAGGTCAGGAAGCAACAGTTAGAACTGGACATGGGACAACAGACTGGTTCCAAATAGGAAAAGGAGTACATCAAGGCTGTATATTGTCACCCTGCTTATTTAACTCATATGCAGAGTACATCATGAGAAACGCTGGGCTAGAAGAAACACAAGCTGGAATCAAGATTGCTGGGAGAAATACCAATCACCTCAGATATGCAGATGACACCACCCTTATGGCAAAAAGTGAAGAACTAAAGAGCCTCTTGATGAGAGTGAAAAATTTGGCTTAAAGCTCAACATTCATAAAACTAAGATCATGGCATCTGGTCCCATCACTTCATGGCAAATAGATGGGAAACAGTGGAAACAGTGGCAGACTTTATTTTGGGGGGGCTCCAAAATCACTGCAGATGGTGATTGCAGCCATGAAACTGAAAGACACTTACTCCTTGAAAGAAAAGTTATGACCAACCTAGACAACATATTAAAAAGGAGAGACATACTTTGCCAACAAAGGTCTGTCTAGTCAAGGCTATGGTTTTTCCAGCAGTTATGTATGGATGTGAGAGTTGGACTGTGAAGAAAGCTAAGCGCCAAAGAATTAATGCTTTTGAAATGTGGTGTTGGAGAAGACTCTTGAGAGTCACTTGGATTGCAAGGAGTTCCAACTAGTCAATCCTAAAGGAAGTCAGTCCTGAATATTCATTGGAAGGACTAACGCTGAAGCTGAGGCTCCAATGCTTTGGCCACCTGATGCAAAGAACTGACTTATTGGGGAAGACTCTGATTCTGGGAAAGATTGAGGGCAGGAGGAGAAGGGGACGACAGAGGATGTGATGGCTGGATGGCATCACCGACTTGATGGACATGAGCTTGAGCACGCTTGGTCAAGTTGGTCTTGGACAGGGAGGCCTGGCTTGCTGCAGTCCATGGGGTTGCACAGAGTCAGAAATGACTGAGCAACTGAACTGAACCGAACCGAAAGCCACGTAGCTACTGAATAGCAGTGGTAGCTGAGCCACATCTGCCTGACCTCAGGGTGCTTGCTGTACCATGAGTAGCTGGCCACAGAAGGACAGGAGAAAAGTGAATGGTCAGGCAAAATGTTTTAGATGGACTTAGAATGACGGCTTCGGGAGCCATACTCTCTGGGTTTGAATTCTAGACCTGCCACTTGCTTGCTGTGTGTTAGTGTGAGTCACTCAGTCATGTCCGACTCTTTGTGACCCCATGGACTGCAGCCCTCCAGGCTCCTCTGTCCATGGAATTATACAGGCAAGAATACTGGAGTGGGTTGCCATGCCCTTTTCCAGGGGATCTTTCTGACCCAAGGATCGAACCTGGGTCTCCCACATTGGCAGGAAGATTTTTTATAGTCTCAGCTACCAGGGAAGCCAACTTTAGGTAGAGTAGTAAAATCAAATCTTGTCTTAATCAACATAAATGTCTATTTTACTTATCCTATTTTAAATAACCATCCAAAGACCTTTTTAAAAATTCATTTGTGGTAACTCCTTTTAAAAGGAAAAGATTTTTATCTCATTGAAACAATAGCTAGATATTTTTTGTATTTTTTTTCAGGTTTTTTGCTGATACTCTTAATTGCTCTTATTAGCATCTGTGAGGCCATTGAGAAGACCTCAAGGAAGCTTTCTAAACTGGTTTTTCTTGTTTAAAAATGTTTTTAAGTTAATTTGACTTTTGTTCTATAGGTATCAACAAAACAGTTGTTTACAATGATAGCACTCAGCTGTGTAACCTTAAACAAATATGGGCTTCAGTTCACTCTTTTGTGAAATAACCAAGAATAATGTCGATCTTGAAGGACTGGTATGAGGATTGAATAAAACAGGTAAAGCATCTACAGCAGTGCACAGCACTGTCGTAACTCTGTGTGTGTTAGCTCTCTCATTACACTAGCGCGTGTAACAGGATTCACCCCCTGAAGTTCCAAAGGCAATGCAATCAGGCCGAGCTGCAGCCTCCCTCCTCCAGGGGGCACCATTCACAGTGTATTCTATATTCTCATTCTATCTTGTATCAATTCTTGTAAGAGGTACACCTGAGAGTTATGCAGTGCAGCAGCTCTGAATAGATACCATGTACTCCATATTTTTCCTCTCTCAAAGGATGAAGCATTTTCCAGGGGACTACTCAGAACTTTTCATCTCGGGAGTTTGGGAAGCAGAAGGCATACTCTGAGAAGCTATGACTAGAGTGCACCAAGGCAGCAGGGCAGGAAAAGAGCCGGAGGGAAGAGAAGGCAGCTGTGTGAGCAGACTACAGTTCCAACAGCTGCGAGGGAATATGCATGACCTTCCTCCTCAGGGCTAACTGCACCTGTGGAGAGTGGACTTGAAGCTCTCTTCAAAGGGAATGTGCCCAGGAGAGCTGCCTGGAGAAGCTAAAGGATGCAGCAGACAGACCCCCAAAGGACCCCGTTATTCATACTTTTAAACAGATGGGGGCTTCCCTGATGGCTCTGATGGTGAAGAATTTACCTGCAATGCAGGAGACGCAGGTTCAATCCCTGGGTCAGGAAGGTCCCATAGAGAAAGCAATGGCTACCCACTCCAGTATTCTTGCCTGGAAAATTCCATAGATGGAAGAGCCTGGCAGGCTAAAGTCCATGGAGTCGCAAAGAGTCTGACCCGGGTGAGAGACTAACACTTTAACCCGAGGACAGACATCACCTGCATCATGTGAGTTGCACTTGGAGAATACCAGCACAAGAATCTCCCAAGAAACCAAATCAACCTTGGGCATGACTGAGCCCAAGAGCACCAGATTCAGATCACAAAGGGACCCGCCAACCAAAGGTGAGGAGTCTTCTTTCTGCCAGATGTTATCTCTCCCCAAGGGACAGAAACAATAGCTAATGGGAGACAGGAGAGCAGAAATGAGAGTGACTGCACCCTTCACAGCATTGCTAAGCTGGGGAGAAGTAAGCTGTCCTTTTGGTTCAAGTTGTGAATTTTGATCATAACACTGGACCCAATAATTTAATTACAAAAATGAGACTATAGTTGTGATGAAAATAGCCAGGCAGCTTTTCTTTAAATGTGCGTGCTTAGTCGTTCAGTCGTGTCCAACTCTTTGTGACTCCATGGACTGTAGCCCACCAGGAGCCTCTGTCTGTGGGACTTTACAGACAGGAATACTGGATTCGATTGCCATTCCCTTCTCCACCTGGTCCCAGAAACTCTACATAAATCATTAGGTGGGAAGACAACCACCACTAGGTGGCGCCAAATTGTAGCCGAGCTGATAGCACCAAAAGGAACTGCAGCCATGCTGGGTAAAGCTCCAAAGGTAATTAAGACTCCCAGCTGGGACTTTTCCACCAGCGTTTATTTCCATAACTTCACAATAACCCAGCATTTTATGTAATTGAACATTGTGGACCCATAGCCAATCGTGTTTGGTGGAATTTTCCTGTAATATCCGTGCACTCAAGAGAGACTGTGATATGCATTTTCAGATAAGTGTGCTATAGGTCACTGCAGACCAGATGGATTTTAACAGCAAAGGCAGCCCTAAGGAATACATCCTTGGGTTACCCAGGCACTTGAGAGTGTAGAGAGGATGGGCCCCATGAAGGAGTCTGTGGACTGGCTACACGCATTCCCCTTTCCCCTTGAAAGTGAAGTGAAAGTGTTAGATGCTGAGTCTTTTCTGATTCTTTGTGACCCCATAAACAGGAATCTGCCAGGCTCCTCTGTCCATGGAATTCTCCAGGCAAGAATACTGGAGTGGGTAACCATTCTCTTCTCCGGGAGATCTTCCTGACCCAGGAATTGAACCAGGGTCTCCTGTATTGCAGGTGGATTCTTTACCGTCTCAGCCGCCAGCGAATCCCTCACCCTTCCCCCTCACCCTTCTGTATTATACAGCCTGGTAAAAGAAAAAAAGAAAAAGTTGCCTTTCCAGACACCCTTGTATAGAGACAGCATGAGATCCACTTCTGCCTAGATGAAAATGAAGGCTCCCTTTTGGGAGAAGGGCATTGAAGCATGTTAATTGTCATGTGTCTAATCAATCGCCAGCCCAGGATTGATGCTCGGGACTGGTGCATCGAGATTTCCCCGGGGGGGAGGGAGGAGGGAGGGGGGTTCCGGAGGGGAAGCATATGTAAACCCATGGTGATATCATGACATTGTATGGCAAAAACAAGTAAAAAAAATAAATAAAAAATAAAAAAAAATTTCAGAAGCTACAAAAAATAAATAAATAAATAAATAAAAATAAAAAGAAAAGATCTGACTGGCAGATACTCTTTGTCTTCTGGACATGGTCCCTGGAAAGGCAGAGATAAGCCACAAAGATAGCTTCATGCTAAGACTTTTGAAGCAGAAAACAGGAGATTGGGTCCTTGATGAATGGTGGTGAGCTACGTTACCAGCTCAGGTCTGTCTGCTGCTAGATATCTCGTGGCTGGAAAATGTCATATATTTGAGCTACTATTAATACCCTTTGGCTTGCCACCCAACACATTCCTAACAGATATGAAGGAAAGAGATGAAACATTCATCCATATAGATATTGTGTAATGATCACTCAGATCATTTCTTCAAATGTTTTAGAATAGAGCAGTAAGAAAATTACTGCGGCTCTAAAGTCATGGCCCCAGTCATCAAGGCACCATCAAAAACAACCCTTGAATATATGTTCATTTCCTTACAACCAAAAATGAAGGGGAAATGAATGTGCCACATACAATGTAGGAAATGACCCTAAAATTCAATTTAGGAAATGACCTTATTCTGGTTCCTTCTGGGCCCTCATTCCTAACTTTTAAGGATCTAGTCATCACCAAGAGGGAAAAAGCAAGAGAGAGTTGTTTTAATGTGGAGGACGTCAATTAGAAAATGCAATACCTTCATTATATAACCCATCCCCCAAGTCCTTCCTCCCAATACATAATACAAACCCATTCTTCATTCCACCCAGGTAATGTCTCTCTCCTCAAAGCTTCCCCAGGAAGTTTGCCCACAGATCTATGTCTTAGGAGAAGACGGAACTTAGCGGGAATGCTCTGGATCGTGAATCCTGCGGTGAGCTGCTGCTGTTGTTGTTTTTCGGTTGCTAAGTCATGTCTGACTGTTTGCAGCCTCATGGACTACAGCAGGCCAGGCTTCCCTGTCCTTCACTAGCTCCTGGAGTTTGGTCAAACTCCTGTCCATTGAGTCAGTGATGCCATTCAACTGGCTCATCCTCTGTCGTCCACTTCTCCTCCTGCCTTCAATCTTTCCCAGCATCAGGATCTTTTCCAAAGAGTTGGCTCTTCACATCAGTTGGCCAAAGCATTGGCTCTTCAGCATCACTCTTTCCAGTGAATATTCAGGATTATTTCCTTTAGGATTGACTAGTTTGATATCCTTGCAGTCTAAGGGACTCTCAAGAGGCTTCTCCAGCACCACGGTTAAAAAGTATCAATTCTTCGGTGCTCAACCTTCTTTATGGTCCCACTCTCACATCCCTATGCTGTGAATGGATGTGGCCAAACTTCAATCAGGACACCCTCTCCACTTTGAGAGCTTTCCTTTCTGTAGTAAACTCCTGATTCCACCCTCCAGAGGATGGAACACACCAGACCTTCCTATCAGCAGGTACCCTAAGGCCACCATACCCTTCAACACATCAGACCACATAGAATTCCTTGCATAGAGCAGATTGCCTCTCACCACTATATGTTTGTTTATGCTGTTTCCTCTCCCTAGAATAGCCTTCCTGTTTCAGATTCAGTTTTCTATTGCTAAGTAATACCCCCAAACAAGTACAATGACCGATTTATTGGTCATGATTCTGTGAGCCTGAAATCTAGGTAGGGCTTACCTGACTGTTTCTTCTGTTCCACGCAGTATGAGCTGGGGTCATTCACTTGGCTGCATTCAGCTGGGGGGCTGGCCCGGACAGTCTGAGAAGGCTTCATTCTCATGGCCGGTACTGCAGGGCCCCCATCCATGGGCTTTCTCTCTCCACATGGCCATCTTGGGCTTTCTCACAGCAGGATTAATCCAGGGAAGACAGCCTTCCTACACGGTAGCTGGGTTCCGAGGGGAGAGGGTCCCAAAATAGAAAGCCAAGGCTGCATATCTTTTTAGTCAGCTGTGGAAATAGCTCAGTGTCACTTCTGCAAAATTCTGTTGGTCATTACAAGTCACATGACTAGCACAGCTCAGATTCATGAGGAAGAGAAATAGGCTCCACTTGTAGATGCAAGAAGACTTCCCAGGTGGCTCAGTGGTAAAGAATCTGCCTGCCAATGCAGGAGACACAGGTTCCATCCCTAGGTCGGGAAGATCCCCTAGAGAAGGAAATGGCAACCCTCTCCACTATAGTTGCCTAGGAAATCCTATGGACAGAGGAGCCCAGTGGGCTACAGGCAGTGGGGTCGCAAAGAGTCGGACACTACTTATCCACTTAACAGCAGTAACTTAATGCGAGGAATGGTAGATAGTCTGTAGTCATCTGTAGGACACCATGCCTCTGTCCTTGACAAACTCCTAGTTATTTTTCAGATTGAGCTAAGCTAGCAACTTGCAGCAAATCCTTCTTAATGCCAATCCACAGCTCACAGATATTGCTAATTTACCCCAGCATTTGTTTGTTTATCCTTACATTTCTGACAATAAGCCAGATATATGGCTTCCCAGAATAAAGATTCTTTTCCTAACCCTTCATGGTAGCTGGGTCTTATGCTTGTGTTCTGGCCAGTGGCATATAAACAGAAGTGCTGTTAATGGAGTTGGTGAGTCCTTTCCTTCCTCTTGCTGGAATAGGGATGCAATGGCTAGGGTTTGAGCAGCTATTTTGGGCCTTGGAAAAAGAGCCATGTACTGAGATGACAGAACAAGAGAGAACTAGCTTGAGTTTCTGGCTCCAAGGAGCACGATACTAGCCAGAACTGACTCTAGATTTCTTACAAGAGAGAGGAATAAACACTTACCTTCTTTGTTTTGGATTTTCTCTTCCAAATGACCAAACCTAATCCTAATTTGTATACCCCCGTTAGTTATCTAATGGGCTTCCCTGGTGGCTCAGAGGGTAAAGCGAGTGCCTGCAGCACAGGAGACCCAGGTTTGATCCCTGAGTCGGGAAGATCCCCTGGAGAGGGAAACAGCAACCCACTCCAGTACCCTTGCCTGGAGAATCCCATGGATGGAGGAGCCTGGTGGGCTACAGTCCACGGGGTTGCAAAGAGTCAGACATGACTGAGAGACTTCACTTTCTTTTCTTTCTTATTAGTTATCTATTGCTACAAAACAAGTGACCCCAAAATCTAGTGACTTAAAACAAGAACATTTGTTATTGCTCACAGCTTCTGGGGAGCAGGAATTCGGGAGCAGTTCAGCTGGGGACATCCCCACAGAGCCGTTCCTGCCGTTGTAGTAAGGCTGCGGGCCTGGTTTGCAATCATCTGAAGTCCGGGGGTGGGAGGGAGGGACAGGGGTGGCGGGCAGGGATCAGCTCGTAGAGGTGGCCAGCTCTGGTGACTCTGGAGCAATTAGCAGGAGGCCTCTGTTCTCCGCTTGGACCTCTTCCAAGGGGAGCTTGAAGGCTCTCATGAGATGGCTGCTGGCGTCCCCTAAACCCCTCCCCCCTTGCTACTGAAACCAGGGATCCTAGAAAGCAAAGCAGAGGGAGTGACAGCTTCTCTAGCTCAACCATCAAAGTCACACTATCGCTACTTCCACACCTCATTGGCCACAGAGGCCTAGTCAGTGGTAAACATGGGGACCAGTGGACAAGGATCATTTGGGGACCCAGTTCGGAGGCTGCCTTCTGCACTCCCCTGCTTCTCTAACAGACCCCTCATTTGTTCAGGTAGCAGGTGGCCATCCCTTAACATCAGGAAAAATGCTGTTTGTACAGCATCCTCTGGGATAAATCATATTCCTTCTAAACCAGCCTTTGTTGTCATTTGTTGGCTTTAGCTTACCCTGTTATTCACAGTTTACCTGACTCAGAGAGCAGTTTGGAGACAGGGAAGGCTCATGTTTAAACATTCTCTTTTTCTCCCTCTGAATTTCCTACAGCTTCTGAGCTAAGCAACAATCATTGAATTTTATGCTTTTGTCAAAATGAGCTGTCAGAAATGGGTCCAGATCTATTAGAAGGCAACATCATTCTTGCTGCCCCAGTATTCACCTTATGGTGCCAGGACCAGAGGGGGCCCAGCAAACAGACATAAATCCAGAGATCTATAATTCTGTATCCCCCGAAGAAGTGGCCATAAAGTCCATCACTCCAGATATATGGAAAGGAGAAGACAAAGGGCCACTCCGATGAGTTTCAGAGGGACTGTAAAATAGAAAAAGAGATCACACTAACTGGGTCGGTCTCATTATAAGCAAGGCAGGCAGGGACACGATTTACGCCTGGGTTCTGACTGGCCAGCAGGTATGAGCATCATTCCGCCTCCCTCCCACCCTACCCCAACCCCCTCCTGCACACCCCTTCCCCCCAGAACCATCGCCTGTGCTCATCATCTCCTGTCTGGGATGCTGATGGCTCTTGAGGAAATGGTGTCCCACTTAGAGTCTGAGCAAGAGAACACAGCCTGGGAGGTTGTGGGTTGTGGGTGTTTAAGAACAGACTGTGCAGCAGACAAATGTCCTGAATCCAGCTGCCCAGCATCTGCCAGGACCCGAGTTTCATTCCCTGCAAAAGACAGCCATGTTGCACCTGTAGCCAGGGGGCAGGCTTGCCTTCTCAGCCCCCCTCCTAGGGTCTCTGCTTCACCACACTTTCTTCCCATCTGTGAAACTGATCATTGTTAACAAGGTCTGTGATGTTTATTTGAAGCAGACTGAATCGAGACCACTTGCTATTTTTAAGAAGAGGGGGTTGATAATATGGATGGTCAAGAATCCTTCAAAACGCCTGGAGAAAACAATTCTGAATATGGAAATTTGTTCCGCCTGGTCGAAGGTTCCTATGATGTTACAATAATAAGACTGGGAATTCGTGAGGGCTGCTTCAGGTGTCTCTCTGAGTAGTGATATTCCAGTTACTGTGATTGCATAACAAATTACCCCCGAATGTAGTGGCATAAAAGCTCCATTTATTATGCTCGTAGATTCTGTGAGGAGCCTGCATGGGCGCGGAAGAGATAGCTTTTCTCTATTCCTCAGTAACTAGCACTTCAGGTGAAAGACTCCAAGGTTGGGGGTTAGAATCATTTGAAGCTTCCTTAGTTCACATGGCATACCTGATGAGAGCTTACAATGTGATCTCTGAAGAAGAAGATTTAGCTTCGGGTCCGGGGACCAATCTTGACCACTCATGAGTTTTTGTGTAGCAGAGTTTTATTAAAGTAAGAAAAGGGACAGAGAACGCTTCTGACATAGACATCAGAAGGGGGTCGGAGAGTGCCCCCCTTGCTAGGGTTAAGCAAGGGAATTATATACTTTAATTAGTTATTACAATAAGTCAAAAGGATGTCTCAAGGTTGCAGAGATCTAACTAGACCCACTCCCATAATTTACATTTTAAGATAACAGGATTAGCCAGCAGGTTTTTCAGGAAGGAGAAACTGTCCTCAAGCAGGATACACTGTTGTTATATAATCCCTAGTACAGAGTTTAAGCTGAGTTTTGTAATCATCAGTTCCGGGCTTAAAGGAAAAAAAAAAAAAAGTTTTATGTGACTAAGACTAAGGAATGAAGAGGAAAAAAAGAAGTTTGTCCTTTCCTCCTCCTTGAGATTCCAGACCCCTATCTCCTCCTCAAGAACCCCAGACCCCTCTATCCTTGGGGACCTCCGGACTTCTAGGAATGAAGTCTCTCAATACTCATTTCACAACAGCCCCAGCTAGGGCTGTTGGCCAGCGGTGGCCCCTCCAAGTGGCCTGGGCTTTCTTACAACGTAGTGGTTGTATTCCAAAGACAGCATCCCACGGACCATGAGGTCTTTAATGACCAAGCTTCAGAGGTTAAGCAGCATCACTTCTTCCTCGTTCTACTGAGTCAGTTACAAAGGTCTGCCAGGTTCAAGGAGATCATAGACCCCACCCCTTAGAGGGGAAAGGTCAACATCTCCTTGTAAGCCCAGCATGTGGGCAGGGTACACATTGGTGTGGCTGTGTATTAGAGGTCTTCAGAGAAACAGAACCAATAGGACGTGTGTATGTGGAGAAAGAGATTTATTTTAAGACACTCCTCATGCCATTATGAGGTTGGCAAGGTCAGAATCTACAGGGTGGGCTTTCAGACTGGAGAACCAGGAGTTGCCAAGTCCACAGTCCAAAGTTCAAGTCCAAAGGCTGTCTGCCAGCAGAGTTTCCTCTTGTTTGAGGGAGGTCCGCCCTTTGTTCTATCAAGGCCTTCAGCTGCTTGGAAGAATCTCAACTTTATCCAAACATGTTGACACTTAGAATTAACCATCACAATTCCACCCCTTGTCAATTTGGCACCCACCCATGTGAGTGCTAAGTCTCTTTAGTTGTGTTCAACTCACCCATAGGCATCTCCCTAAATCATAATTAATCACAAAATAAAAACGACAACAAGGTCTTACATCTATGTAACATGATACAACTGTCCTATGTACAATTGAAATACTTTCCTCAGCGGACGATGCAAGGTCCTTGCATGAAGTTCCCTCGTCTTGATATCTTGTTACTTGAATACCATGATGTAAAGTTATCAATACTTAAATACTATGACATAAAATAAAAATATATGATAAAGGGATAAGAAAGGGCATGAAATAAAGCTATTTGCTTTGTGTGTGTATGTAAATATATGCATATATATGTATGTTTATAAACCACATATTCATAACAGAATAGGGAAGGAATACTCATGATAATTGTAGTCCACATTTCCGAAAGTGGACATGTAATCAAGCAGGACCTGTGAGACCTTCCTGGAGCAAGCTCTTCCCCCAGATCCTGTGTGGTGGCTCCTCTCTGAAATAGCCAGACAATAGTATCTCATGCATGTTTCCTGGGGCTTCTCTGGCGGCTCAGCTGGCAAAGAATCCGCCTGCAGTGCATCATCGTCTTTGACATCATCAATCCTTAGGTGCCAGTAGGTCTGGGGGTAGCATACTTATACCGTCAACTTGTTACTTTCTTCCATTTGGTGGGGGCTTTTAGCAGCTGAAAAACTCAGGAAAGTGAAAGTGTTAGTCACTCAGTTCTGTCCCAACTCTTTGAGACCCCATGAACTGTAGCCCACCAGGCTCCTCTATCCATGGAATTCTCCAGGCAAGCATACGGGATTGGGTTGCCATTTCCTCCCCCAGAGGATCTTCTCATTGGAAGGATCAAACCTGTTTCTTCTGCACTGGGACAGGGATTTTTTAACACTGGCCTCACCTGGAGGGCTTGTTAAAATGCAAACATGGGGCCGTACTCCCCAGAGTTTCTGATTCCTTAGGCCTGGAGTTAAACCTATCTCTTGCATTTCTGACAAGTTCCCAGGCAGATGCTGCTGCTGCTGTTGTGGATAAAACAGAATTTAAGCAAGACAGTGATGTGACCACATTTTTGTGTATTTCTCTCAGTGATTTTGTGAAGCGTAGATTTGTGTAGGCTCCATTAAAAGGCTTTTGGTCATATACATAAAATGTAACCAAAAGTTGAAAGAGGACAAAGAAAGTATGTCTGACTGGAAATGACAGGTAAGAGAAATGTCTTTAAACTCTCCAAGCTTGATGGCTCATTGGATTTGAGTTGGGGAGGAGGGGAGAGAGGAAGAGGAGTAAATGAGAGAGGGAACTTCTGGTTGTTATTTATTTTTTTATTTTAATAACTTCTGTTTTCCCTGATAGAGAGGAGAAGGGGGCCCTTTTGCAAATGTTTGTCCTGCCCTTAGGCAAATAGGAGGAGGGCAGGGAACGTCTCTTGTATTTCCTTCTCAGTTGCTTTTAGCTCAAAATAATCCTTATGCCAAAGTGGCATATTTTGGGATGGGATATTCTGATCTCTTATAAATGCTTGGACAGCTTAGAAGAGGGTGGAACTAGAAGTTAATTTGCAGTAGGTTAAGGGCAAAATGAGCATTTGCTGTGGGCATAGTGAGAGGCTGCAGTGAAGCGAAGTTGAGCAAAAATTAGGCATGGATGTGGCATGAAAGAATGACTTTATGTTTTAGCCCTAATCATAAAAGAAAGCTAAGAGTGGTTATAGGCTAAGGGGAAGTAGCCATTAAAGAAGGGAATGAGGAAAGATGAGGATGCCGTCAAATTAAGCCCAGCTTCAGAGAACAGAGAAGGAATTACAATGGATAAAGGGATTTGATCAGGAGAAAGACAAACTTCAGCTCTTTGCCATGGAGATTATCCCCACACACCTGGCAGTCCGCCGTGACACTGTGTCCGGATGTAGCCCTTGATCGATTTTACGCTCTAACATCCAGTCCTAGACTGAAAGAGACTCAACCTCAGGTGAGAGTTCAAGGATGAACAAACTCTTGGCCCAGGCTGATTTGACTTCTCATCTCCAGTAAAGGTTGAAGTTCCCTGCTTTTAAAATACAGCATAAATGTGCTGCTGGAAAGTTTCCTCCCAAAGCATGGTGATTTGGGCATAGGACCTGTGCTCTGTCGACTGACAAAAATGCACAAGCTAAAATTTGAGAATTATGTTTTATTTGGCGGACTTGCTGGGGACTTAAGCCTGGGAGATGCCTCTCACATAGCTCCGAGAGGGACTGCTGTGAAGCCAGGATATACAAGAGTTTTTGCAACAAAATCCTGGAGGTTGGAACATCAAAAGATTAAGGTTAACTAAAGAAAAAACAAATATTCTCAAGTTAGTTAGTGCTTTCTACACATGAGAAGATAGGACAGTCTTGGCTCATTGAAATCACTCCTTTGATATGCACTTTAATTATTTAGGGCCAGTATCCTGTTACTTTTCATCCTGAATCCCTAAGTGTGCACAGTCTGGGACACCTACAGTGATGCATGATTCGATGGCCGCAACATCGTTTGTATACTGATATGGCAGGTGACATTCTTTGTTCATAACTGTTTTAGCAGTTTAGAGTTTTTTAGCCATAACTGATATTAACATCCAAAGGGAAACAATGTCAAGAGAAGATGACTCGGGTTTTGAATATAATTTCCAACAAACAGCTTCACTGAATCCTTGTTCTCTAGGTTAATATTTCCATTGTAGGTTTTCATCACAGGCAACTCAGGGACAGACTGAAGGACTTGACCATAATTTCATTAAGACTGTAGTAAGGAAAACAATCATAGCTCACAAGTGATCTGTTTATTGAGAGAAATTTTCCCCGAGCCTATATTATTTTGTTGGAGGGAAAATAAAAATGATTTCTTAAAGTTACAATCTCTCTTTTAAGCAAAAAGGGTTAATCTGTAACAGTTTTCACCCAAGCATGAATAATTCGTGCAGTCAATAAAAACGTACTCAGAGCTTTCCTTCAAGCTGGGTTCACAGAGATTAAAAAGCCATTGTCCCTGTCCACAAAGAAATACAGCACTTTGGTTTTGTAGTTGCCTTTTGAATTTTTGAATTATGGGTGTTATTTGAGACTCCCTAGGCATCCACAGTCTGTGGGCATGAATGGTAGTCATCATTGGAACACGAAATGCTGTAATTTCACTGGTTTTGTTCCCATGGGACCCTCTGTCATTTGTAAGATCCTTACCATACACTTCGGGGAGCCCCAGAGGCATCTTCTACATGTTGGCAAATGAGTCCATTCCTTTTGGATTCTGCCAGTCACCTCCCCTTGGGGCCATTGTTGATCTGCTGTCTATGTCTGTGTGCCCGTGAGCTGCTGAGTCGTTTTTGGCAAAGCTGGGGAGAATATCTTCCCCTTTGCGTTTCCCTCTGTGAAGTTCAGAGTGTCTCATTTCAGGCAGATTTTTCAGAGAAGACATCCTGAAAGAATCCCACAAACACCAAGAGCCCTTGCTAAAATATAAAAGCAAATACATAAGGTTTAAAATGAATGGATGAGTTTGTCAGAAAGTACAGGAAACCCAGCGTCTTGGCAACAGGCAGGAGAATCCATGGAAGAAGCAAGCAGTAAAGTCACCAGTTGCTTTAGGGATGGAGCTCTGATTTCAAGGCTGACACAGAGATGGGTGGGATGGAGTAGAGGGGCTGGGGTTAAAGCCTTGGGCCTGTGGAAGGAGGGGAGTTGGATCACTGATCCCCTTGCATAAAGGCAGGATCCACAAAGAGTTACACAACTAAAAACACATCTCATAAAACACAGGCAGACAGCAAATAAACTTGCTTGCCCAATCTGGAATATGAATAGGCATGAAGATGTCTTTTGAGAATTTGTGAATGTAAGTTTGGGTCACATTATTCACACCAGTTGTAACATCTGAAACAGATTCTTAAACAGGACCCAAGTCTCACAGGTGCCTTGCAAACGTGAAGGCAAGTTTTCCCAAAAGCAAGGCACCCTCTAATCCAGGCCTCAAAAAATGCTCACAGGTTATATTCCAAAGCACATTGAGTGAGCAATCACACTCACACACACACACTACATAAAGAAACAAGCCACCCTGAGCAAGACTCAGCAGGAAGAAAACATCTTTAAAGACTTCAGGAATTAGAAATACCAGGTATTAGGTAGAGAATTTGAATTATGCTTGATGTATTTCTAAAAGTAGGAATTGAAATATAAATAAGAAATAATCAGCTAACAAAATGACCAGCATACTTGAATTTTAAAAAGAACTTCTAGATATAAAGGTTGGGAAAGATCCCCTGGAGAAGGGAATAGCAACCCACTCCAGTATTCTTGCCTAGAGAATCCCATGGACAAAGGAGCCTGGCGGCCTACCTTCCATAGGGTCACAAAGAGTAGGACATGCTTGAAGTGACTTAGCACGTATTTATGCATATACAGTAATGGATATGAAAAACCTGGTGGAATGTTAAATAAACACTAAGCTGAGAACTGAATGAGTGAACTGAAAGAGATGAAGAAATGATCCTGAATATAGAACAGAAGCACACACAAAAATATAAAGTGCAACATACTTGAGAGAATGGTGTCCAGGCAATATTTGAAGATGTAATGATTGATTAAAGCAAGCAAATGAAAGAACAGGGAAGAAATTATATTCCAAACTTCTGAAATTGCTGTTTTTGAGATAAGAGGAAGTTGGAAGAGAATACGCTGTGTGTGTGAGGGATATGTTTGGATGTGTATACAAGTGTGTGATGTGTTAGCTTAATAATTATCGTACCATCTTACTGCAATGGGAGAATTTTCTCTTTTTCTTTGTTTACATTAGCTTATTTACTCTATCTTTTCCTGTCTCAAATGGATAGGATTTTTTTTTCTTTTCAAAAATTCTGTCTTATGGTTTGGAAGATATGTGTTGTACTTCTCTCATTCAAAGAAAATATATATTTAAGAGTATACTTTTCTATCAAAATCTGCAGTTATTTAGCATCTCCATCCCACTCTGAAATCAGAAAGAACTTTATCACACTATCTAATGGACTTTCCCTCTCATATCCCTTGATTGGGCTATCAAAAATTGTAGACTTACATTTTTCCCCAAAATTTTATTTTTTTATTTTTTTTATTTGTGCTTGGAAAATTCTATATTTGAATATTATATCAAAGATATCACCACACTCCTAAACTACATTCTATGGCAGTTTATGAACCAATGAGAAAGATAACCATCCTTCTATCTTATTGAAAAAAGATTTAGGAACTCCAGGCTTAAGAATGGTATAGTAAGAGACATTGTTCCATTTTATTTATAATAGTAGGAAACTAGAAACGTTTATGTCCAACAACAGGAAATGGGTTTTAAAACATCATCAAACCATGATTTAAAACAAAACTATGAGCAACCATTAAAAACATGTTGTGAATGTATTTAATGACATGAAAAGAGCTAACTGTGTATTTACTGTCTACTATTCGGATGTCTTCCATGAGAAACCTGACGGTTTTCTCTCTTCAAGCCTCTTTATCCATCCTTACTCAGTCTAACCTTGCTTCCTATTTTATTGAGAACATGCAATCACCCAGAAGACCTCTGCAAGCTACTACCAAAACACCTACCCACCAGCTAGCATCTCTGTCATACACACTCCTCCCCTCTCGGGGACCGGAACCATCCTGGTGGAGCCCAACCCCTCTCTTATTAGACACCACATTCTGTCTCTCTGCACTGTCCACGGGGGAGTTGCGCTTCACTGTGAGGACACAAGGGGGCGCTCTACATCAGGAACCTTGTAAACCATTCCAGATCAAGTCTTGAAGAGTCTTGAACAGGCAGACAGACACAAGCACTCTTCATCCATACAAAGCTTTTTCATCTATTTTATTTTCATGATGACTTCCTTTCAGGACCCAAAATTTTAGCCAACAGTTCTTGTGTTTCATCAGTCAATGGAGCATGTGAAAACTTGCAATATTCTCCCTGATAACATTTTGCTCCTGTATGGTAAAACTTGCAAGGATATTCATTATGCAAATATAGGCAGTTTTCCCCTCTGGTACAATATCCTTGTACATAAAACTTACACATTTCCTTTTTTTTCTCTATTTCTGCACCATGATCAAATTTACATTGGTCTCCCTTAATACACTTCCTTTCAAGAAAATATTTACAGATCTGCCTTCCCTGGTGCTGCACTGTATGTTGGTTGATGAACCCCTGACTCATTCTCACAGGCTGCTGCTGCTCTTGAGGTTTCCCATTCTGGTCCTGTGAGCCACTGCTCCTCAGGGAAGCACCGCCTTTGTCTCCAGAGCCAGGCCACTTTCGCTTCATTTTTTTCTTTTTACCATTCTTCTGAACAGCTTTAAAGTTTTTATTTTTTTGCTTAACAGCTTTCTGGGCCCCCTCTGCCGTCTCTCTCTTCACAGATTCTTCAGGATGTAGCAAGGACTGAGTCAAACCTGCCATCTCTTTCGCTTGTATGTACTGCTGAAGCTCCTTAGCGAAGCTATCTCCTGGCTCCTGACTGCAGGGATCATCATCACTGTATGCATCATAGTCCTTACTTCTCGATTTCCTGTGCTGCAGATTCTTCGGGGATGTACAGCTCCTAGAGTGCCTAAACTTTGGTCAGAATCCTTGGCGCACTTCTTGCCAAGAGCCGGGTTTGGGGGTTTGGAGAAAAGATTCTCAAAATCCGTCATTCTCCTCGTGGCCGGCCCGGGGGGCCGCTGAGAAGCGAGCCCCCCCCCAAATTTTATTATGAAGGTTTTCACATATAGCCAAGTTGAAAGAATTTTACAGTGAGCACTCATGTAACCACCAAGATCCTACCATCAATATTTTCATGCTTGTTTTATGACATAGCTTTCCATTTATTCATCCAGTCTATCCATTA
Organism: Antilocapra americana; assembly: GCA_007570785.1. NCBI lineage: Eukaryota > Metazoa > Chordata > Mammalia > Artiodactyla > Antilocapridae > Antilocapra > Antilocapra americana. Next base: position 4,337,807 of record ML660778.1, read on the forward strand.
ATTCATCTTACTTTCTGATGCTTCCAAGCATATTACAGATAATTTACCTTTGTTTTTAAGCCAAACAAAACAAAAGAGCTATTCTTAGTAATATGTCAATAGTTGATTAATTTATCAATGTATTTTTTTTTACCAAATTTTTGCTCAGCTCTTGTTGACTGCTCGGCTTTGTACTTCTCACTGCGGGTGCTTCTGGTATGGCCCATTCCCCAGCTTGTTCCCTATGATTTGTGAGTGAGGAAAACTGGGGGAAAGGGCCTGTGTGAACTGTGCGGTGAATTAGAGTAAATGAGCTTTAAGCGAGGGGCTGGAGATGTCTTCTTAGCTAATACCATACTCGAACTTTATGACGTCAATTTGCCTGTCAAGAGCCATTATGGCAATCTTAGAATATTTATAGAAGGACTGACTGAGATTCTTCAGGCTTTCTGGAGGAAATAGAACGTCTTGGTTTGCTCTGCATAGTATTTTATCATTATGATTATAATTTACTCTCTTCATAAATACCTACTATTCAATACATAAAGAGTTTACTGTTCAATCAACTACAGATATATGACATCTATAAGAGGTGGCATTTAAATGTCCAAATTCAATTTTACTGTGCAATTTCAAAGTTAAATGGAAGCAGTTTCATTTGGTGAACTAACCTCTGAGGTCTCTAACAGGCAGAAGTGTAAAGGGTTAAATGCAGATCATTAATGACTACTGGCTTCATAGGCTTTTTAGCTGATGGGAATTACTGCTGAGCTCCTGCAAAATGAACCTATTACTTAATGATAACCCTACCTGGATGAATTAAGAGGAGAAAAATGATTCCTTCATGTGAGATATTGCTAAGTACTTTTTGTCTGATTCTAACATAGAAATGTCTATGGCCATCAACAAAGAAGAGAATATTTCAGTTCCTTTTAGAGTGACTTTTTTATGGGTTAAAATACCTTTAAACCAGCTGCAAACTTAAGCTAAATTAAGTTGTTAGATGGCCATGGTAATACATAGCAAACAAACTCTTATGTATGATATATTTAACCTTCCCTTGTGGCTCAGATGGTAAAGAATCTGTGTGCAATGCAGGAGACCTGGGTTCAATCCCTGGGTTGGGAAGATCCCCTGGAGGAGGGCATGCCAACACACTCCAGTAGTCTTGCCTGGAGAATGCCATGGACAGGGAAGCCTGGAGGTCTATACAGTACATGGGTCACAGTCAGACATGACTGAACAACTAGTACTTCATTTGAAAAAAAACCTAAACACTCTAACACCTACCTCACCCCTGACAGAACAGGTTGATAATACTCCTGTCCCACATGTTGGTCATCCAGGACAGTTCATATCCACTTTCCACCACCTAAATGCTTCCTGTGATGTTCTGTGGTGTGAAGGAAGGAATGCATAACCAAGACCTGAAGAACTGTGTTTGAATTTTGGTTCTGTTGTGATCTTGAAGTTCTCTGAATTTTCATCTCAGATGAAATGCAATCTGAATCTCTCCCCAGAGTTTCTGTTTATCCACATCAGCAGTGGCTGTGAGGATGAAAGGACTCTGTAAGCCATGACTACTATCAATATATTCATTGATAACACTATCACTGTATTACTAATTAATAACTCAACTTGGAAGCAACGTTGCAGAGATCCATACATTACAGATTCTAAATTAAGGAAATCTGCAAAGTCCACTGCTAAAAATAATGAGAGGAGTGGTTTCAAGGCATTTGGAGTTCAATTCAGATTAGCTTAAGGTGGCTCCACTAGCTTAACTGGGAAGATGGAAGCACACAGATGTCACTTATTTCAGTTATGTTAATATCAAGTGAGGGGCTTCCCAGGTGGCTAAGTGGTAAAGAACTGGCCTGCAAATGCAGAAGATGCAGGAGACTTGGGTTCAATCCCTGGGTTGGGAAGATCACCTGGAGAAGGAAATGGCAACCCTCTCCAGTATTCTTTTCTGTGACAGAGCATGCATGAAATATCAAGGGAAGTCTTCCTCTCTCCTCTGTTTTGCCTCGATGTGTTTGTTTCATTCTCCTATGAAACTTGCAGACAGGCTTCTCCAGCCCCTATTGTGAATATGATGGCTGCCCAATCTGTTCGTCAAACTTTGTGATCCAAAAAGGAAAGATGCTTTTTTTCTCCGCTTAAATCTCTTAAAAAAAAAGAGAGAGAGAGAGAGAAGGGACGAGTTCTCTGCCCAATGCTTGAAGTCAGGGGACTGGAACTCTTTTGAGTGGGCCGACTTGGATTAAAGAGGCAGAGTTTGGGGACTGGCAGCCCCATGAAAATTACCTGGATGAGTGAAGAAGAGGCAGTGGGGCCGTTCTGCCGGGCAGACATAAGGACCATTGTCACCATGAGCGTGAGGGGTGGGGGAGAAGGGAGTCAGGACCGAGGGTCTCACTGTCCTTATGAACTGCCCAGGGCCTCTGCATTTCATCAGCCACGCTCCTGTTTATGATCAGTCTGACCATCCATTCTGTTTGTTCCATCATTTTGGTTTGTTCAGGACAGTCCTGTTTCATGGCTGTTTTCACAGCATAGTTATTAACATCATCCCTTTTCATTTTTAAAAGTATCTCAGTTTGGAAACTAGTTAGTTGTGTGTGCTAAGTTGCTTCAGTCTTGTCTGACTCTGTGTAGCCGCCCAGGCTCCTCTGTCCACAGGGATTCTCCAGGCAAGAATACTGGAGTGTGTTGTCATGCCCTCCTCCAGGGGATCTTCCCAGCCCAGGGACTGGACCCTTGTCTCTCATGTCTCTTGTGTCTCTGGCATTGGCAGGTGGGTTCTTTACCACTAGCACCACCTGAGAAGCTCCAAATAGTCACTTTAAATAAGACCAGTCAGCCATTTGGCTTCAGCCACCTAACCCATCTTGAATCATCTGACTCCTTTGACTCAGCTGAACTTTGATTTGGAATTTGATTTCTCTGCCTTTGCTTTCCAACCTCAGGGCCTGATGGTCTACGTCTGGAGCTCTTCTCAGGACCTACATGCTTTTACCACCTTCTTTCCTTTCTTTGGTCACCTCACATTCTTCCCTACCCTGGAATATTCTGGATTTTAAATTGTGGTGACAAAGACTTTATAACTTTCTGCTCCCGGCACCTCTGTTAGTAGAATTTTCCTTCCCAGCATTGCTCCAAGTTAAATCTCTAGTCGCTTTCCAAATAATCTTGTTTCTGCTTGTGCTTTTGTTTCTTCAAAATATAAGCCCCCAGAGGTCAGCCAGCTATGGCTTTGTTTCCTGTTCTGGTGTACAAACCATGATAAATGGGTAACAGGATGGATAAAGCAACAAACACAGTGCGACGATGGTAAAAGAAAAGAAATTCTTGGTGATTTATTTGTGGCTCTCTCCTTTGAATATCACCTAAGAAGGAGCATCCATTGCCAGCTTGGTTACCCCCGATCTGTGGTTGTACCGATCAGGTGAAGGTAGTGAAGAAAATGAATGAAGTAGAACACAATCTCAATTTCCATCCGATAAAGGATGAGACAAGGAGGAGGAGTAAGGAGCCAAGGAGACGCAGGTGTGCGGAAATGGGAGAGGGTGGTACCCAGGTCCCGGATGTTCTGGGTCCAGCCCCTCGCTTTGCGTTCCCTCCGTGTGGATTACGTTTCCACCCCTTCACCTTCCGCAGAACGCGAGGTGAGAAGTGCTCGCTGAGGCTCCGCAACTCGCCAGCCTGAGTGAGATGAGGCAGAGATGTCTGGTATTTACAGTTGAAGATCTGATAAAAGACACAGCTGCTGAGAAGAGAAGTGCCATGGGAGGAGAGGATTTGGAGGGAAGTTTCTCATTTCTTCAACAAATAATATGTATTTGTCCTCTGCTCTGTGCCAGGCACTGTTATCCATCCGCTCTGGGGATTTGGATACGCACACATACACATATATACATATATATACAGCATCTGTGAGATAAAAGGATGGTTTCTGTCCTTGGTTCCTGGCTTAGAGCTCCTAAACCCCTTGTAATTTCGTAAGTAATAAGGACACTAGAAGCATCTCTTGTTCCAATATGTCTTTGACTACAACTCTCACACAGGACTCCTAAAACCCTTATAAATTCTTAACTGAGAAGTACAAGGAGCGAGCATCTTTTATTCTAATCAATTGACTCTGAGTGGGCTCCTGGATGGCAGCTGGTCACCAGAAAGATCAAGTCATGATTCAGCTCAGTTTAGTTCAGTCACTCAGTCGTGACCAAATCTTTGCATCCCCATGGACAGCGGCATGCCAGGCCTCCCTGTCCATGACCAACTCCTGGACTTGCTCAAATGCATGTCCATTGAGACGGTGATGCCATCCAACAATCTCATCCTCTGTCGTCCCCTTCTCCTCTCGCCTTCAATCCTTCCCAATGAGTCAGTTCTTTGTATCAGGTGGCCAAAGTATTGGAGTCTCAGCTTCGGTATCAGTCCTTCCATTAATATTCAGGACTGACTTCCTTTAGGATGGACTGGTTGGATCTCCTTGCTGTCCAGGGAACTCTCAAGAGTCTTCTCCAGCACCACAGTTCAAAAGCATCAATTCTTTGGTGCTCAGCTTTCTTTATAGTCCAACTCTCACATCCATACATGACAACTGGAAAAACCATAGCTTTGACTAGCTGGACCTTTGTTGGCAAATTAATGTCTCTGCTTTTTAATATGCTGGCTAGATTGGTCGTAACTTTTCTTCCAAGGAGCAAGCGTCTTTTAATTTCATGGCTGCAGTCACCATCTGCAGTGATTTTGGAGCCCAAGAAAATAAAGTCTGTCACTGTTTCCATTGCTTCCCCCTCTATTTGCCATAAAATGATGGGACCAGATACCATGATCTTAGTTTTCTGAAGGTTGAGTTTTATGCCAATGTTTTCAGTCTCTTCTTTCACTTTCATCAAGAGGCTGTTTAGTTCTTTGCTTTCTGCCATAAGCGTGGTGGCATCTGCATATCTGCATATCTGAAATATTATTATTTCTCCTTGCAATCTGGATTCCAGCTTGTGCTTCATCCACTCCAGCATTTCTCATGAGGTACTTTGCATATAAGTTAAATAAGCAGGGTGATAATACACAGCATTGATGTACTCCTTTCCTGATTTCAAACCAGTCTGTTGTGGTCTGTTCAGTTTTAACTGTTGCTTCCTGACCTGTATACAGATTTTTCAGGAGGCAGGTCAGGTGGTCTGGTATTCTCATCTCTTGAAGAAAAAGCAAGAGAGTTCCAGAAAAACATTTACTTCTACTTAATTGACTATGCCAAAGCGTTTGACTGTGTGGATCACAACTGTGGAAAATTCGTCAAGAAATTCTTTAAGTAATGATTAGAAGCTTTTAATTTTTAGTGTCTGCTCCTTGCCATCCTTCAGAGAGGGGAGAGGGGCTGGAAATGGAATTAATCATTAATCATACATATGTGAAGAAGTTTCCATAAAAATCCCAACAGTAGGGGCTTCTGAGAGTGCCAAACTGGTGAAGTCATCCACAGTGGGAGAATGACGCACCCCAGCTCCACGGGGACAGAAGCTCCGGTGTTGAGGACCCTCCCAGACCTCATCCTATGTATCTTTTCATCAGGCTGTTCACCTGTATCTTTTGTTATAACCTTGAACAGAAAATGTAGGTAACGTTCCTCACCATTTGTGAGCCTCCACACCTTTGGTGATGGGAAGTGTCAGAAACAAAGAGCTTCCTGTAAGAAGTGAAGGAGAAGCCTGTGATAAGAAACACATTGTAGCAAAGAACTGAGTTTTCCCTTACACAAGGGGAGAGCTGACTTTGTTCCATTTTAGAGTCTATAGGTATACAGTAGAGAGCTGTGTTCTGGCAGAGCCTACATTTTAGTGAAAGGGGGCAGAGAATAAACAACTGTAATAAAATATAAATTATATAGCATTTTGGATAATGACAAGTGTTATAGAAAAAAATGTAGAATGGTAAGGGAGATCTGGAGTGCTGGAGTTCAGGAAAGGTGGTTACAAATTTAAAATTAGCAGTCAGGGTAGGCTTCAGAGAGAAAACACTTGAGCAGAAACTTGGGGATGAGGGAGAGAGGCAAATATCTTGTAGAAAGCCTTCCAGGAAAAGGGAACAGCCCTTGCCAAGTCTTTAAAGATGATGTGTATCTGGTGGGCTCAGAGGGTGGTGGAGGAGCAGGAGATGAGATGAGCAAGGAAGTGGGAGCAGGCAGGTCATACAAGACCTGCTTTGAGGTCATCTAACTTTGGGAGAAAAGGAGCCCTAGACTTCCCAGCTGAGGCTTTTAATTGCATCTCTGCCTAATGCATCTTAATGCATATTAGGCAATATAATTCCTGCAACAAATCTTCAGTATTTATGTTTGTTTTTAATGTGATACAGTACTAACTCCCTGGCATAGGGAGAGTGCAGTTGGCCAGGTGGCTGTAGTAAGACTCTCTCACCCCACTCCACTCCTGTCCTACAGCTGGGATCATTTGTGATACCACGCACATGCATGCTGGTGGTCCTGTACAAGCACCACCTGAAAAAGTTCTTAAAGGAGAGAGTCAAGTAGAGGCAAGTCGCACTGAGTTGCGCAGTCGTCTTTGCTGCTGTGTCAGCCGTTAGAGAGTAAAGCTTGTCTGCCTTGCTGCTGTGAATAAAGAATGTCTGCAGTTCCTGTGGCTCCTTGCATCTTCTTCCAGCTTCCCTGCTCATGCTCTGCACACTTTGTGCTCAGCAAACAGTGAGATACAGCAAGACACCTGGACGTTGTGTAAGTTATACAGGTTACAACAGTCTCTGCTTACAGTACAGCGCTATTTCTTAGAGAAGCACTTGTTGAACGAAGGAATGAATAAATGCAAGTAGATCCTCAACCTATTATTTCAACTTTATTGCCCCTACACCCTTTCTTGACTTGGTTTCTACTCAGCTGCTTGCTCTTTGAACTAGATATTTCTGCCTCTTTCCTTACCCCATTCCCCCCTACTTGAAATGCTCTCTCCAAACTCTCCACTTGATTCCAGGTTTACCTGTTTAAAGATTCCATTTCCTCCAGTAAAGCCCGCTCTAGACCCTCTGACCTTTACTGAATTCCGATAGCATCATTCTTCTGATGCCTTTCTTTCTTAAAATTCTTTAGTTTTTTACTTTTGGCCACATTGTACAGCTTGCAGGAACCTAGTTCCACCACCAGGGATTGAACCCCGGGAGCCCACAGCAGCGAAAGCCTGAGTCCTAACCATTGGACCACCAGGGAATTCGGGTGATACCTCTCATTAGTCTAATCTGTTGCATAGGGTAACTTTCTAGTGTTTACTTAAAAAAACAGTTTGCCATCTTTGTATCAGTTAGGCAACGAATACATAAATGGCAGAACTCAGGATGTTAGTCCTTTCTAAGGTCTTTGTAGGTCTTCATAGAACCTTTCAACTTCAGCTTTTTCCACGTTAGAGGCACAGACTTGGATTCCTGTGATGCTGAATGGTTTGCCCTGGAAAAGATCTCAGGGAGATAGTTCTATCCCTTTTGTTTTATAGAAGCTTACTGGGTAAGAGGTTGGGAAGTGGCTGATATGCAGTTAATAAACAGGGGGCACACCAAGACCAGGATGTAAGTTGTACCCCAAGACAAGCGATAGGTTGTCCCACCTACTTGGAGAAGAGTTTTAACTCGGTATTTCCTTTCCACCCCCGATTAACTCCACCCCCTTTCCCAGGGAATCAAACGCTGCACGGCCGCGGAAGCTTGTCCGCCGCGGCTTGCCGTAGTGGCCCTGCCCCAGCGCTTGGTGGGGCCGAAGATGGCGTCCTCCGAGCCCGCGCCGACCCTGAGTCCAGGCGCTGCGGAGGGCGAGGAGGAGACGATACTCTACGACTTGTTGGTCAATACCGAGTGGCCCCCGGAGACGGAAGTACAGGTGAACCAGGCCCCTCCGGGGCTGCGGCCAGCTTGGTGCCGGCGCTGCCCCGGCAGAGCCACGTAGCCGGAGCCACGTAGGGTGATGGAGCAGGGCTCCACCGCCTGTGCGGTCGTCCTGGCAACGGCACCGCGGGCTAGCGGGGGTCCGGGTCCCCCGGGTGGGCTTTTCTGGGATGCCTCCTAGACTCCTAATTCGGTTGTCGGGGTGGGGCCGGGGGCGAAACCTCGGGCTTTGAGGCACGTACTTTACCACGCCGGTTCTGTTTCACCGTCCCTGCGTGGAGGGGAGGCACAGCGTTGGACTCGGGGGTCCTCCTCTCGCCGAGACTCTCAGTGGTCCCTTACGGGGCCGGGCCGGGCTGGGCGGAGCTGCTCTTCGCCTGCTGCGGGAGGATTTTTCCAGGACCCTGCAGTCGCTTCAGTGAAGCGCGGTATAAACCTTTGCTCCTATTTGAAGTCCGAGTTGTGTCCGTTCTTGTGTTATGTCAGTAGTAATGAGTGTCTGTCTGTCCGTGTCCCAGATACTGTCAGGGACTGCGCTTCCGAAGTGAATAACTTTCCTGGTACTTGCGGTCTTAGAGGGAAGACAGTGTAGTAAACTTTTTCATCACCCGTTGTAATATGCACTTTAATAGCGACGTAAGCAAAATGCCCTGGGGAGTGAAGATTTATAAGCTGCGGACCCGGGGTTGGGTTCTGTGTTAGAAGAGGGGGTCGTAGGGGTTGGTAATCTGGACCTTGGGGTTATTAGTTTCATAGAAAGGACCTCCCAGGCACAGGTAGAGGTAAGAACTAGGAATCCACATTTATTAAACTGGTATTTACTGAATGCCTAACGTTTGCCAGTTGCTGTTTTAAGCTCAGAATATGCAGCAAGACCGGAAAGGACTTTCATTAAAGATCATGGACTCCAGCCCATAAGAATTCTTATTTACAACCTCTTTCCGGAATTTCTTTACTGGAGAAAGTAATGCTTCTCCTGTAAAGTTTATAAGTTTTTCTTTAACCTCCTTCCCACTGCAGTTTCTTCTTTTTTGGAATATTTTGTAGGCTGGCAGAGATTCTCATGCATAATTTTTTATAAGTATTTATATAGTTTCAGTTTGTGTTGAACAGTTGATATTTTATATCATGCAGCTGGAAAGTTCTGCTGTCACTGATTGAATAGGATATCTTTTCACACCATAGGTAGCACTCACTGGTTAATTACACTATTGTTTCAGAATGCTTAACGTTATAAATTGGTTAAAGAAATATGCACACATCAACTTACACTGAAACCTCATAACATTTTTTGGTTTGGTCTTGTTGATTTAAACTGAACAACAAGCTTTTTGAAAGGCAACTTTAGAAAGGCTACATTTGACTCATTTTTATATCCCTTCCCCAGTTCAAATTTTGTCTTCTGCAGAGTAAATGATCGATTAATGTTTGTTGAATGAAATCTTTTTTGTGCTTTTAAGCCATATCCGTCTGCACTTTGTGATCATTAGTACATCTTATAGGTTATAGTGCCTAGTATTGTTTAACCTATACTATGTTTGTTCTGTACTTAAGGAACTATTGAATACAGCAGTTACATATCAGTGTGACTGTTCGTAGTATTTTCTCTACGAATATGCAGCTGATATTCAATAAATTTGCTTTGGGGCATGAGTTTATTGATCCATATGATCACTTTTTCTGCAAGCAAAACTCCTTTTAGGTCTTTGTAGTCCACCAAAATAGCCTGTGCCAACTAGCAACTAGTCCAGTGTGGGTCTTTGCCCTTGACTTCCTTTGTCTTTGCACTGGTGTTTTGATTTAGAAATATTTTCCAGCCTCAATCCCTGTCCTCTCTTGCAGAATTCATTTGGACGAATGCCTGTATTTCTGCCATGCTCACTTTCCTAGTGCTGCTTCTCCTTGTTTTATTTCTGTCTATAAGTAGTTTTATAACTTGTACCCAGTACTGAGTATTAGCGAAGAAATATAACTTACTGTATAAGTATCACTAGAAAATTCTCAAAAATTTTTTTTCATTTGCAGCCTAGAGGCAACCGGAAACATGGTGCATCCTTTATCATCACAAAAGCAATTAGGGGTGAGTATGGCTTATTTATTTATCATATAGTTTGCTTAACTATTTATGATATAGTTGGCAGGTAATTTTTTTCCTTTTCTCTAACTGTGCTTTTTTAAAAAGTTAGAAAATGTGTCCTTTTGAGTTTTAATGTAAACTCAGTTACTAATTACTTTTAATTTACCTGATTAAAATGAGTATAAATGTTACCTGTTTTATAAAAAATGCATGTGTTTTAACTATATATGTGTCTGTGTAAGTATGCATGTGTTTATATATACATAATGCACATATATGGATATATTATGTTTATACAGAGATTTTTTACAGTTTATTTTTAATTAGAGAATAATTGAATTACAGAGTTGTGTTGGTTTCTGCCATACATCAACAGGAATCAGCCATAGGTACACATATGTCCCCTGTTTCTTCAACCTCCCTCCTACCTACCACCCCATCCCATCCCTCTAGGTTGTTGTCACAGAACACTGGTTTGAGCTCTGTGAGCCACACAGTAGTATCCTGCTGGCTGTTTTGCATATGGTAGTGTATTTGTTTCCATGCTGCTCTCTCCATTCATTCCATACTCTCCTTACCTGCTGTGTCCACAGTTCTGTTCTCTGTGTCTCTATTGCTGCCCTGCAAATGGGTTCATCAGTACCATATTTCTAGATTCCATATATATGCATTCATATATTTGTTTTTCTCTTTCTCACAGTCTTCATTCTGTATAACAGGCTCTAGGTTCATCCACCTCATTAGAACTGACTCATATGCGTTCCTTTTTGGCTGAGTAATATTCCATTGTCGATGTGTACCATACCTTCTTTATCCATTCATTTGTTGATGGTCATATAGGTTTGCTTCTGTGTCCTAGCTATTGTAAATAGTGCTGTAGTGAACACTGGGCTCATGTGTCTTTTTCAGTTATGGTTTTCTCAGGGTATGTGCCCAGTAGTGGGATTTTGGGGTCACATGGTTTTATTCCTAGTTTTTTAAGGAATCGCCATACTGTCTTCTCTAGTGACTATCAATTTACATTCTCACCAACAGTGCAAGAGGGTTCCCTTTTCTCCACATACTCTTCAGCATTTATTGTTGGCAAATTTTTTAATGTAGGGTAAAGTATGCCCTGAGTTTAACCATTGTGGATATGGTCTAGAAGAAATGAAGAAAATCAAACTCAGAACTACAGACATTGAAGGTGAAAAGAGTGTGATAGACTGTTTAAGTGTTTTACCTCGTTTTTCAGATACATCTGGTCATAGTTACTCAAATTGCAAATTTGATTAACCAGGACATTAGTTTAACTCCAGATGACTTCACTTAGCAGCTCACAAGACCTGAGAAAGTATTAAGCACTAGCTGATAGGGCTGGTGCTGTGAAGGCTTTGTGACATTAATTGATGCAGTCCTTTACCAGACTGACTGGATGGGTGCTGTTAGCAGTTTGTTTGTAGATGAGAAAATTTGCCCAGGGTCATGCATTTGCAGTCTGACTGCAGTTCTTTCTGAATCGAAAGCCCATCCTTATTATACTGGGAAATTTTAGCTACTTATATAGAGAAGATGCAGCTTCAAAGGAGTTTCAGACTTGAAATTAACTATAATTTTACCTTCTGATAAAGTAATTTTATCTTCTGTTTCAAGAAGCACTTAGCATATTCAGTTTTCATTATCAAATGTGAAATTTTGAAAATTTAGGAACTGTATAAAAGTAATGTACTAAGTTTAGGAATACAGATCAAAAATTAGAATAAATTATTCCTCATTTTACCACCTGGAGATAATATCTTATCCTTCAGACCTTTTGCTGTTACATGGCTAACCATGTACACAGGTTCACACATATGTATGCATTTTGAATGGAATGGTATAAAACATTGCTTGTCAATAGTGTGTTAGAGATTTTGTTTCCCATGGACTTCCCCATTTTAGGCATTATTATTAAGTGTTTGCTGTAAAATGTAAAATGGTCTCATGATCTTTATGCAAGTACTTTGATTTTCATGGGTGATCACTATGACTTCTATTCCATGGTTTTATTAAAGCCTCAAACTACTTGTTATGCAAAGTTTTGAATAATATGGACTTGAGACTTAACTTTCACAAGATCATATACTTGTTTGTATTATCATGTATATTTGATTATATTTATTCTTGTGAAGAGTTGTGTTTTCCATGTTTTGTTTTGTAATGACTCAGTTTACAGTGTATTTTAGACTTATTGTCAATAAATCTAAAATAGAAAATGATTCCCAAAGAATAACTCATTCATATTTGGCTTTGCTCTTTCTTTTTATTACAGATCGTTTATTATTTTTAAGCCAATATATCTGGTACAGGTGAGTTGTCAGCACTTCAGAGAAATGGTATGAACAGCAAATACAAACAGTATTATCCTATTTATTATTGAAGTTTTCAGAATTGAATCCCAGATTGTGATATGGCTGCTGACATTCAGGTGAACCCAGTTTATAAAACAGATCTGTCAAACATTTGGTATACCCTGACAAGATCTTTCGGTAAATGTAGGGTAATTTTCGATTGCTTAGTCGTTATTGAGAATATCTCATGACCATTTCTGCATTCTCTGAATGTTTTCTCAGCCTTATCTTGAATGCACACATTCAAGAACAGATGAACCTATTCTTGCATTATCTTTTTAAAAGCCCTTTTCTTCTTACTGTTGTATCAAACTCTTGTAGTCAGTGTTCAGTTGAAGGGTCAGAGAAGGGTCTGCTAGGTTTCAGTTCTTGGGAACTTCTTAGTTCTTTTGAGCGTTAAGTGTGTTTTTAGGCCTGGTGCTCATTTTCGAAACAAGGAGATGATTAATCGGACCAAAGATATATTTTTGCCTTTAGATGCATGTGTAGGAATTGATTTATAGAATCATTTCCCACAGATTGCTTTTTTCGAGGACAGGTAATCTTAAGAGCTCTAGAGATAACAGGGTCCTAGTTCTATAAAACAAACCTTTGGCTCTTCCCTAGGGTTATCTCCAGTGCTTTTCTGCTTTTAACGTGTGTGTGTGTATGTATGCAGGCATTGACTTTCTTACTGAATTTTGGGGGATGTGGAATGTGATAGAGAACTGAGTGAGAGAGAGGGGGGTCGTGGGGAGGGGAGTGTGAGAGGTCGCCTGTTTTTCCTGGGCTTACCGGGCTACGCTTGCTAGTGCTGAGCACCCTTGGTTAGGGAGGGCAGAAACGATGTCTGTTTAGGGTGCTCCTGAACAGTAAGTTCTTTTGTTATTTATTGAGAAGGAGGACTTGCAAGAGCTCCCTCTTATGCAAGCCTTGTCGTGCGTGTAAACCCCTTACGATCAGGCGTCAGGTGGTGTCTTTCTTGTGAGAAGTCCCTTTCCTTGCACTGGCCACATTGATCTTTGTACAGACTGAGTGCACCATGAGGTGGTTATCTGGTCTTCTCCATAGTATGTTTCTTTCAAAAAGCCTGAAGTTGAATTATTTTGCTCTTGAGTTTATGATAATTATACCTAAAACGTCTTGGAGCCAGTATTTGATTTGAGTGGCCTTTTCAAGGTTTTCTTTTTCCCTTTCAATCACGAAATACTATATACAGACTGAAAATTATAGACAGTAATGTGATCTGTTATGATTGTGTCCACATCCGAATTAAAGCAGTTGTTATTCTTCTGTTATGTGCTTCAGATGGCCCTGTTTTTATTTTTATGCAACATGTTAGAGCTCAAGTCCACTCCTCCTCACCCCCACCTTTGCCTGTTTTCCCCTCCAGAGGAAATTCTCATCCTCATGTTGCTTGTAGCACAGGCATATTTCATATCTTTTAATAATATTAAGTACCTCATGGCATTGTTTTGTCTTAAAAAATGACCATAAATATATTGGATGTAAATTACTAATATTTTTTTGTCCTATGTTGTGTTTTCTAATTTCCATAATGTTTTTTTCTTTTTTCCTGTTTCTCTTCCCCCATCAAATTGTTTTTTCCTTCCCACCTGTTTTCTTGATTTTCTTCATGTGTTACTCCTGTCATTTGTCTGCTCTCCTGGTTCACATGTGGGGTCCTTTCCTCGTGTCTTTTGTGAATGATGCTATTGTGAGCTTATGCTTGGGAACCTTGCAGCCACATGAGTAAAGTGAAGTCACCGCTCAGTCTTGCACGTAGTAAAGACTTGGGGTTTCCCCATCCCCCCACAAATCAGAATTCCTCACAGAGATTCTTGAAGGTCTCCCTGGGTCCCTGGTGATGTTTGGCTTGTTCCCTTTGCTCTGATGGCACAGTCTTTTGAGGGTCCTGGCCTCTGCGGGTCTCACCTCCTACTCCTGTCCTTCCTGTGGCCCCTCGCAGGTGTTTACTCTCATTTTTAGTTCTCTTCCTCTTTGTCCTGTGCCCATTTCCAACTTTGTTCTCTTTGCGTTTGTAGTTCTTGGGAGATTTCTGTTTCTCTCTGTGAGTTTAGCTGTATACTAGAGTTTGTTTTTGTTAGAGTTGAAGCCTGTATTTCTGGATGTGCATTGCAGGAAGTGTTTCTTATAAGCTAACTCTGCTGTTACTGGCACCCTCAAATATCTTTTTCTTAGAAAAAACATATCATTGACCACATAATCGGGGTTTTTTTTTGGTAATAGAGAAATGTATGTGGTCAAGTTTCAGATATCGAATTAGTAACTTTCAGTTTTGAATTTGCCAATATTCTACTTTTATATTCTAAAGGAAAAAAATCCCTCTTGTTCACTATACATCTATATGCTGTTTATAATATTTACTGTATGTGGTTTTCATGGTTAGATTTTTTAAATTAGCTAATGTGTTGTGGTTTCAGCCCTGCACCTTTCTTGCTCCCTGATGGACTGGTTCGCTTGGTTAATAAACAGATAAACTGGCATTTGGTACTTGCAAGGTAAGGATGCATAAAGTTCACCTAATGTTTCTCTACCTGGATTAGCATTTAAATTCCATTATGGATATTAATTTTGGGGTTCTTATGGCTTGATCTTTTGGTTTTTTATTGTGTATAAATTACTTGTGTCACACATCATTAATATTGTTTAAATATATTAATGCACCTCTATTGAATAGTTTTGTATGCCTTTGTACCTATATACACATCTAATTATAAGGTCAGAAGTCGGATAATTAAAGATGTGAAAAAATTTGAAAATGATTTTAACTTCTTAAAATGGTTCCATCTATGATAATGAGAGCTACAGATACTCATACAGGGATTTGTTTCTCTTTCTCCCCATGAAAGCAATGGGAAACTCTTGGCTGCAGTTCAAGACCAGTGTGTGGAGATCAGGTAAGTGTCAGTAGTATTCATTCAGCAGTTCCCTCCAGAAAAGATTTACTTAATTTGTGAGAACTCTGGTTTTTAAAGGGGGATATTTAAAGGAATTTTGTTATTAACTCATGTAATTTTGTAAGATGTCAAATGCCAACTTATGCTAATTAAAGGATGAAGGCTGCTTTCTCAGAGTATGCCTTCTACTTTTCTGGATCACTCTGTCTCCTGAGAAATTTTACCTTTTCAGTAGACAAAAGCATGTATTCCAGAGCTCTGAAAATCACTCTTGTTTTATTGCTAAGTCAGCTAAGCAGATGCTCAGAAAGTTGAAAAAGCAATAAAGACAGCTTTACTCTGTTGGCATAAAACTGTAGATGGAATATGGGCCTGCAGAACACTAAGGCTTCATGTTACTAGAAACCATGGATTCTCTGCCTTCGTGAGACATCAGTAGTATTATATACACATCTAGAAGACTTCTCAGAGCTGGGTTTCCCATGCATTTTATTTTTAAGTAGTATATCAGTTGTAAAAGAAATAGCAACATTGGCAGCTAATTTAGGAAAACTAGTTTATGCTCTCAGGAAATTGTCCACAGCAGACTAAACATACTGTACCTCTAAATCTGGGGGCCACTCTTGTCTTCAGGAAAGCCCCAAGTCTTGAGTCTCAAAAAATAAGCAAATGAGGTGGAAATTTCAGGCTGCCTGGATACCAGTCAGAAGTTTTTCTTGCTACTTGATTGTTGACTGAAACTGGTTTTAATAAGCATTCAGTTTTTAGCACACTGTTTCTGTTCCCGAAATTTCTGTTTTCATTTATCCAAACAGAACTGGATCCCTCAACTTTTAGGGGAGTAGATGGAGGGTTGGCTCCCGTTGGGGCTCTGACTTCAGATTGAGAGCCTCTATGATCATTCTTAAAATCATAAGGACAAAGAAGATTGGCAATAATGACTGCTTTTCAGAACTTCACTCTTCATCCCACATGGTTTTGATAGGCAGGGCCCACTTCTCTAACAGCAACAGTGAGCCACGGGGGCACGGTATTTTAGCTGATAATTGTTAATAGAGATGGGCTGGCACTTGCTACTCCATTTGCTGCCTTGATGTGAAGTGTTTTGCTTGGAGAAATGTGTTCATCATGTGACTTCTTTATGAACAGCAGATAGTAGTCAAAATTGCTATCTTTTTTCCCCCCACAAAATGGGTACATTAGTGGAATGATTTTAGCTGTTAGTACTGGAATACACATGGGGCAGAGGATTGATACTTAGGCTTGTGAAGGAGATTTTGACTCAGGGTTTCTGGAACTTGTTACTAAAAATTGTGATGAACAGGAAAAAAAGTAATTATTTGCTTTTGTAAGAGGATTTGCTACTAGAATGCTAGCATGTACAATAATATTTATAAAACATATACATAGGCCAGCTCTGTAGAAGTCCACTCATGCATTTGAGACTAAGTAGTGAGGGGAGATTTCTGGGCAACAGATGTGATGGTCATCAAGATCTTATTCGTCTGGTCTGTAATTTGCAAGAGCTTTGTCACTTGGTACATTTAAAGACTTTTGGGGCCAAGAGGCAGCTGTATGAGGAAGCCTTTCAGGGACTTGTTCCCATTGGATCCCCTTCCCCTCATTGGTTAGGTGTCGATCCTTGATGCTCCTATAATAAGCAACACATTAATGATAAGAAGTGCCCAATGCTAATGATGTTGGGCACTGTTGTTGGTTTTAATGTTAGCTCAATCCTTGCAGTTGTCCTTTTCCTTTATTTAGAAATGAGGACTCCGGGACAGTATGGTGAAATAACTTGCCCAGGGATTTGAAATCAGCTCTCCTAGCTTCAGTGTTCATGCTCTTGCCTACAAGTTTGTACTACCTCTTGGTCATGCCTATTAGCCATCTATGCCAGTACGTTTACATGTGGGTTTCCCCCAGTATATTTATGGCCTCTGCTTTGCACTGCTCCAGGGGGTACCATTTGTTTAATAAGACTGCAGTGAATGGGATCTGAAGTCTGTGGCTCCGTTATACTGTGTGTTCCTTCTAGGCATGGACTGTTTTCTTTCTTCCCCCTTGCACTTGTACATTTCCTTGGATATAATAGGTGCTTAGTTTATGTTTTAGTGGCCTGTCAGCAAGTGGGATGGGGAAGCAGATTCTGGAGAGGATATTATGGGGCAGAACCCACTGTCTTGTTCATGTTGGCATTCAGTTGCTTTTGTTGCAGGTAAACACCCATACTTACTTTGCAGTAACCTGAAAGGAAATGTGTTTGAGCAAAGACATGGGGTGGTCAGCAAAGAAAAAGGGCAAAGAAGATCCCCGAAGTCAACGCTGTGACTAGTGGCTGTGCTTGAATTTTTAAGATGTTTTTTCTCAGCGCTCCATTTGTGTCTTCTCTACCACAGTGAGGAGCACATACAATCCAAGATTGACTCTGGCAGTAGTAATAGTAGTTGGCACTCAGTATTCAGTAAATATTTGTGGATTGAATTAGAATATGAAAGATAATTATAGTGTCTGGGGTTGTTATTTGGTATTAGGAAGCAGTTATAAACAGGAGATGGTTTTAGGGGAAAACATGCAAAGCTGAAACATTGTAGTTGAGGAGACAGCTCTGCTATTTGCAGTGCAGGGCTAGGCTGCTGTCCCTCATCTTCAGTTTTGCAGTGAGTGGTAAAGGCCTCCAATCGCATGCTCTACTATGACACACTTAACCTGCTTATGTGTGGAGCTCACATGGGTGAAAAACAGCTTGTGAATTGCTGCTTGTCATTTGGTGGTTATTGATTATAAGTGGTTAATACGTACTTCCTTTTTTCACTAAGTATTGAAGTGATAGTTTCTTACGCTTATGGGCTGTTACAAATATGGGAACTGATTAGAAACTTTCATGAAACACAATAAAAAGCATTAGAATAAGGGACTCATAAAAAATGCACCCTTGCTTCCCCTCCTCCCAATTTGCTGAAGTATCTTAGGTGAATATATTCTGGGAAGTTTTGACAAAACAAATTTGTCTACCCTCCCTTCCTCCCCTTTTCCAGCAAAAAGAACAAACTATTATTTGTGATTGTATTACTTCAGTCTGTGCTAAATCACTTCAGTTTTGTCCAGCTCTCTGTGACCGTACAGACTGTAGCCCATCAGACTCCTCTGTCCATGGGATTTCCCAGGCAAGAATACTGGAGTGGGTTGCCATTTCTTTCTCCAGGGGATGTTCCCGACCCAGGGATTAAACCCGGGTCTCTTGTATCTCCTGCCTGGCAGGCAGGTTCTTTACCACTAGCACCACCTGGTCTAGTTCATGGTGATTTATATGTGATGTCTCATTTAATCTTCTCTGAACTCTGAAGTTGTGGTTACTTATCCTGTTTAATGAAAGGAAAAATGAAATCATGTTGAATATTTTGTCCAGGTTATAAGAGTTGACATCAAGTCAACTTTTCTTGAGAGGTTATGTCTTTTTCGTTCTAGTCCACGTGTAGACTGTATAGTCTTAATTTCTTGAGGAAATTTATTTCCATAATTGTAGCTGGATTTTGTTAATATAATTTAATAAATGGCTAAAAATCTTAGTCTTTAAAATTTGTTTTAATGGTAATGCTTACTTATTTTACAAATGTTAGAAAATGCTGTTAAGTATTTATGAAAGAACAGTAAATTTCATGGTCCAAAAGTTGTCTACTCTTAACATTTTGATGTATGTTCTTTGAAATTTGTGTGTGTGTATAAAATATGTGTATATTTAGTAGAATGATACTCTACATTCTGTTTGATACCTTTTTCTTTAACCTCTGTAAATTAATACATTGCTAGCATCTTTTCATGTCACATACAATAATTACATAATATTTCATAGAGTGTATGTGGTAAAATTTAATAATTAATCTCTTTATACTGGCTGTATTTTTCTTTTTCATAAATTAGACTGCATTAACTGCCTTTATCTGTGTATATCTGTAATTATTTCTCAGGGATAACTTTATAGAAATTAAATTGCTAGATCAAATACCATGGACCATTAAGTTTTGGATAATTGTTTCTAAATTCTTTTCTAGAAGGTTTACCATTTTTAATTTTTGAAGATATAATAATTAGGCTACTTTGGTATATATTTCAAGAACACAGATTTTGAGTAGGTCATTGATATATATATAATATATATATGTATATAGTCACTTGTCAAAGCTGTTTGACTTATGAAAACAAGACTTTTTTTCCCTGATTAAAATCTGTGATATGATACACATCAGTGGTTCTTAACCAGGATCCATCTGTGGAACTTTAAAAAAAAAAAAAAAATTTTTGCTTGGGCCCCATCCCAGATTTACTAAATCAGACCCTTTGGGGCTAGGGTTCAGGCATCTCTATGGTATTAAAAGGCTGTGCTTAAAATCACTTATGCTTGTATTGCTGTATTCTTACTGTAGCTGTGTACCTAGTGAAATAAGGTTGAAAGAAAACATTGTCACCAATGAAAGTGTCTTATTTGTGGCGCAAAACCTATCTGTATGAGGGAAGGAATGACTTAATGTTGTCTGGAGAAATTGTCTGATCTGTGATGTCTTATAGTACTACACAGTATTGTTATGGCAAAACTGTTGTTTTAATTTTACATATGTCTTTTGCAGGTCTGCAAAAGATGATTTTACATCTATTATTGGGAAATGTCAAGGTAAGAGTTTCCAAAATATTAAAAAAAAATGAGAAAGTCAAATTTACAACAATATTTCTCAAAAATCAGAATAGATGCTATTTATTGACAAGGATGATTATGAATTTATTAAAATAAAATTAACACATCTTATTTCTGTTTTAAGATGTGAATTTTGGAGAGAGATGAATGACACATTTTACAAAATTCTTAGCCAGTTTTAATAATGTTCTTGTAAGTGTCTGTACTCTTTTATTTTGAATTGGATGCAGAGACTCATTTGTAGGTATGTCAAGAGTTGGTCAGATATAAACTAGTAAATAGTCTGGGATTTGATCATTCTCTGATACACGATTCAGCAAAAACTTACTGAGTCTCATTTATGTATGTATATGACATTTTCCTGGCTTTGAGGGGTTTGATTATGAGCAAAAACGCATGGTCCCTCACCTCACGAGGCATGTGCACATGGGCTCAGTTGTGTCTGACTCTTGAGACCCCATGACTGTAGCCCACCAGGCTTCTCTGCCCGTGGGATTTTTCCAGGCAAGAACACTGTAGTGGGTTGCCGTTTCCTTCTCCAGGGGATCTTCTTTACCCAGGGATCAAACCCATGTCTGTGCAGCTCCTGCACGGGCAGGTGGATTCTTTACTGCTAGTGGCACCTGGGAAGCCCTTCGCGAGGCATGTGACACTCAGATGTATTCCTACAGATTTTGATAAATGGAAAAGAAAAACACAGAGTAGGGTGAGAGTTTAACCAAGAGTGTGAGAGGAGATTGTTCAGAAAAAGTGGCTTTTGGAGAGGAAGCTTAAGAATGACTAGAAGGTAGGAGAGGGCAGGGGGAGTGTTCTGATCTGTGAGAGCCATGTATGAAAAGGCTGCGGTATGGAGGCGAAAACAATTACGTGCATGTGCTGTTGTATGCATGCATGTATTGCGTTTTACTTACAGGACCTCCACTTAGCGTTTGTCTGACCTTGTGTTACTTTAACAGCGAAGAGGTTGTCAGAATCGTGATGGTGATAATCACGGTCACTGTGGTGATGACAACCACTTGTGTCCTTACTGTGTGCCAGACAGTGTATATAGTGCTTCACATGCCCCTTTCCCCATTTGCTTGGAAGAACATGGTATACATATTTTACCTTAAAGCAGGATTCAGTTGCTCAGTCGTGTCTGGCTCTTTGCGACCCCATGGACTGCAGCGCACCAGGCCTCCCTGTCCATCGCCAAATCTTGGAGCTTATTCAAACTCATGTCCGTTGAGTTGGTGATGCCATCCAACCATCTCATCCTCTGTCGTCCCCTTCTCCTCCTGTCTTCAGTCTTTCCCAGCATCAGGGTCTTTTCCAATGAGTCAGCTTTTCACATCAGGTGGCCAAAGTATTGGAGTCTCAGCTTCAGCATCAGTCCATCCAATGACTATTCAGTACTGATTTCCTTTAGGATGGACTGGTTGGATCTCCTTGCGGTCCAAGGGATTCTCAAGAGTTTTCTCCAACACTATAGTTCAAAAGCATCAATTCTTCGGCGCTCAGCTTTCTTCACAGTCCAACTCTCACATCCATACATGACCACTGGAAAAACCATAGTCTTGACTAGGCGGACCTTTGTTGGCGAAGTAATATCTCTGTTTTTTAATAATCTTTTTTTTTTTAATTAAAAAGCAGCATTAAGTTACAATAATTGACAGTGAAAGAGCCAGGAGAAGGGAAGCATTGATAGTTTTGAGATCTACGGAATGGTAGGAAGACAGAGGATTCCCCTGGCTGGCCTTAAGCTCCTGGTCAAATGCACCATTGGTGGCCTAGGACCAGTTTTCCTTTTTATTCTCAGCTGTTTAGATGTAAAAATCAAATGTTTTAAAAATGTTTTGAGTCCCATGTTAATGGTGATATTGATTATATTAGTATGTTAGAAGAATTACTCTTGTACAATTCCATGTATGCGTGTGTGTTAGTTGCTTAGTTGTGTTTGACTCTTTGCAACCTGATGGACTGTAGCCTGCCAGGCTCTGTCTGTGGAATTCTCCAAACAGTAATACCAGAGTGGGTTGCCATTCCCTTCTCCAGGGAATCCTCCTGACCCAAGGATTGAACCTGGGTTTCCTGCATTGCAGGCGGATTCTTTACCATCTGAACCACCAGGGAAGCCTCAATTCCATGTCTGTGCTTTGTGCTCAGTCATGTCCAACTCTTTGGACCCCATGGACTGTCTACTAGTGGATCAACTAGTAGAGTTCTTATGGAGTTAGCTTTACACGGTGTATATTGTCACTTAAGAGCAAATGTGAAACTTCCTATATATTTATATAAATTCACCTCCACTTCTTGAAATCTTTTCCTTCCATTCTGTTACTTGAAGTACCCCATCCCCTCAGTTCCCTGGTCAATGGTACTGTCATCCGTACCAAGCCAAAAATCCAGGCATTTTACCTTCCCTTCATTCTTTCTTTCTTTGACAAAGATTTTTTTCATTGCCACCATACCAGGCGCTATTATTTATCCTAGGCACTGTGTATACATTAAGGAATAAGATATAGGTTACCTAGATTTAAGGATTTATAGCCCATCAGTGGGGAGAGAGAGAAATAATTCATTGCGCTATACTGAGTGATGCAATGGAGAAATTGCACCTTGATTTTGCCACGTCCTTGGAATCTTTTAAAATGACGCTTGCTTGCTGCTTGTGCACGTCATCTGTCTTAGCCCTAGTTCAGGCTCATAACGTTTTTTTACTTGGTTTCTTGCAGCAGTCTCCTAATAAGGTTTTTTCAATATGCCCTTCACTAGTCTATCCTTTACACTGCTTGTCAAATTGATCATTCTTCAGTGAGAATTCTATCAAAGATCTCTTTTAAGTCTGGCTCTGCTGCTTTCTAGATACTAACCTTGGACATATTATTGATACTTTATGTCTCTAAACAGTGATCTGGAATACAGGCTTAATCCTATACAAGGGGTTGTGGGGAAATGAAGTGAGCTTATATATATAAATAAATCTGTTAGAATAATTTGCCGTACTGAATACTTGGGAGACAGTAAGCTTTTATTATTGTTATTATTATTGTTACTAGTACTATAAGGAAGGAAATGGCAACCCACTCCAGTGTTCTTGCCTGGAGAATCCCGGGGACGGAGGAGCCTCGAGGGCTGCTGTCTATGGGTCGCACAGAGTCGGACATGACTGAAGCGACTTAGCAGCAGCAGTACTGTAAGATGTGCTTAAGGTCTTTCACTTGTGCTCCGCTGACTGTAGAATGCAGCTCTTATTTTCTAGTTCAGGAAATAGGACTAGTTCTAGTTTGCCTGTCTGTCCTGTGAGATACCCCTGCCATGTGTGCTGTGGTCTGGTGTCAAGTAGCTTGCAGTTTTGAGCCCCCTTGTGTTCTTTATACCTTGATGGCGATGGTTCTGTTAGTCTAGATGCATCCACCATTCTATTTAATTAATTAGCTCTGCATGTTTTAGTTCAAACATCAGCTTTTTTGGGCAACCTTTTTTTCCTTGGCCTCTTCTTCATGACTTGCGCATGTTTTCTTAATATTTATGTAGGCCTTTTTGTACCTGTATCATTGCACTTAGCCTAATTTCCTTTCCTTTTTCATTTGTTGGTTTGCTTGTGTGATTCCTAATTAGATTGAAGGCAGGGCTTCTCTGTTGCTGAACTTTTTTTTTTTTGTCCTTAGTGCCTAGGGTGGTGTCTGACACATAGTAGGCACACAGCTTTTGGCCATATCAAGTGGGTAATGGTATTTGGTAACTACTAAAATGATTTTGTAAATGAATCTATGAACATAGTGTATTTCCTTGTTTCTTGTAAGTCAGTTTTGTAACTTCATTTGTGTGTATGTGTGTGTATGTACATACATGTATGTATGTATTTCGTATCTATTATACACATATATAAGTTTGTGGGTAATTGTCATGATACTCGTGTTTTTTATTCATGCAAGTGTGTATACATACCACAGTTAGAACTATAAGGATTGATAAGAAGCCATGCTTGCTTAGTATCTTTCTGAGAATAATAGAAGGCGAGTAGTTTTTGTGACTTTCTAAAACTTTGGGGTTTCAGGTTTTTCTCAGTTTGCTTTCTGTAGGTTTTTCACCAGCACTTACTGAAGTGGAACACGTTTGGAGTAAATAAAGAATAAGGATCAAGAAGTTCCCAGAATAGTTGGGGATATTCAGTTACCTTTTCCCCAGTGATTCCCTTTTGTTGGATTGGGGCTTGGGGACTGTGTGGTGGGCTTCTGAGAAGTGTGCTCAGAATCTAGGAGTGATCCGGACACTCAGGGTCCCTTTGAGCTTTGACATTAGACCTTGCTCTGAGTCCTTAAGTAAACCAAGAAATCTGTGAGGTAACATGAAAATGGGAAGATTAACCCTTCTGTATTCCAGACAACTTGTCACATTCGTTACAGCTTTTACTGTGTATGGGCCTGGTACCTGGTGGCTTTTCTGGTAAAGAATATTCCTGCAATGAGGGAGACCTGGGTTCAATCCCTGGGTTGGGAAGATCCCCTGAAGAAGGGAAAGGGTATCCACTCCAGTATTCTGGCCTGGAGAATTCCATATAGTCCATGGGGGTTGCAGGGAGTCGGACATGACTAAGCGACTTTCACTTTTCACTTTACTGCGTACAGTTAATGTGACAGCATGAATGAGATAATAATGCTTTGAGAACTAATGTTTTATTTTGTTGGCTTCTGAGTGTGTGAATTTATGACTTTAATGCTGCATTAATGGCTTCTTTCCATTTCATATAATGTGAGGTAATGATCATTTGCTTATCATCTAACTCATCTTTATGGGCATAACTCTCATCTGCCAAATGATGTTTCCTGTGTACGCCTGGAGAGACGGAGCCAGATCATTGTTACGGCATTTCTGAAACTCATTGTCGAGTCTGCAGACGGAAATAGGAGCTATTTGGTTCCACTTCAGTATTTTTCAGTTATTGTTTGATAAAATATATGCTGTTTGAGGATGTTTTAAATGTGGATTGCAACTTGTTTTGGCTGTGTTTGCCAGGCCATAAATAGCAATTCTGTCTTCTCTATCTTGAATAAAGACTTAAAAATAGCACATGGAATTAGACATTTTTAGAGCTATCCTGTGTTGATCAGGAGATTTTTCTCATGTTTCTGAGTTTGAGATACCATAACCCAGAGCTTCCTAATGCTGAGCAGCCGCTTGCCTAGATGTAGGTGGGCTGAGATCCCATCAGTTGTCCAGTGGCCTGGTGGCCCTCTAACAGTGCCAGCTCAGGCTGGTTGCCTCCAATTTCCAGCAGCCTCATCTACTTACCCATAGGTGCCATGCTGCTGTTGTTTAACCGCTAAGGTGTGTCTGACTCTTTGTGACCCCCATGGACTAGCCCTCCAGCTCCTCTGTCTATGGGATTTTCCTGGCAAGAATACTGGAGTGGGTTTGCCATTCCCTTCTCCAGGGGATCTTCCCAACCCAGGGATTGAACCTGCGCCTCCTGCATCGCAGGTGGATTCTTTTTACCACTGAGCCACCAGTGCCATACAAACACGGTATTGCATGTGTGTCTTGATAGGAAAAATGCTGGGAAGCATAGACCGTTTGAAGCGCCCTGGTTTTGAAATGAAACATTTCTCTCTTGAACTGTGTGATTCAGGAGCCTCAGCTTATATAGCTTTTTTATTTCTTTTCATGAATGTTAATAAATTTTTTCTTATTGACAAAACAATACACATTCTCAGTAAAAGTTTTAGAAACTAAGAATAAGCAAAAAATAGAAAATAAAGATAAGTACATCATCCAGAGATAAGTAAGGATAACATTTCATGATCTGTTCTTTCAGATGTCTTTTTCTCTTAAGTATTTTTACTGTAGATATGTTCTATGAAAGTAAAATGCTTTATAATCTACTTTCTTCATTTAAAGATTGCTCAAGTCATCTAGGTTGAAGTTTAAGAAGAATTTCCCAAAGTATCCTTTTAATTTTTTTTTTTTTAACTGGATAACTTCCTGTGTTAGGACATAGGTCTCCCAACTACCCAAATTATGCAGAAAATGCCTGTATATTGGATCTTTGAGCAGTAAGTACCTCAGTGTTGTACTTGATTTCTACCAGCAAGGTAGAACATTCAGTAGGCCTTTGTGCAGATATTTGTGTATAACAGATAGCATATTATTGTTACCTATCTTTGCTGGTGGAGACATTGGTTTATAGATTTTTATTTGGTAATGCTTTTCTGGTTTAGCACTGGAGTAGTGCTGGTCTCAAAATATGAGTTGTCAAGTGTTCCCTTTTGTTTTCTGTAACACTTTGCATTCAGTTCAGTTGTGCAGTTGTGTCTGACTCTTTGAAATCCCATGGACTGCAGCACACCAGGTTGCTGGTCCATCACCAACTCCTGGAGTTTACTCAGAATCATGTCTATTGAGTTGGTGATGGCATCCAACCATCTCATCTTCTGTCGTCCCCTTCTCCTCCTGCCTTCAATCTTTCGCAGCGTCAGGGTCTTTTCCAATGAGTCAGCTCTTCGCATCAGGTGGCCAAAGTATTGGAGTTTCAGCTTCAACATCAGTCCTTCCAATGAATACTCAGGACTGATCTCCTTTAGGATGAACTGGTTGAATCTCCTTGCAGTCCAAGGGACTCTCAAGAGTCTTTTCTAGCACCACAGTTCAAAAGCATCAATTCTTCTGTGCTCAGCTTTCCTTATAGTCCAAATTTAACAACCGTACATGACTACTGTAAAACACCATTGCCTTGACTAGACGGACCTTTGTTGGTAAAGTAATGTCTCTGCTTTTTAATATGCTGTTTAGGTTGGTGATAACTTTTCTTCCAAAGAGTAGGCGTCTTTTAATTTCATCATGCTGCAGTCACCATCTGCAGTGATTTTTGGAGCCCAGAAAACATAAAGTCTGCCACTGTTTCCACTGTTTCCCCATCTATTTGCCATGAAGTGATGGGACCAGATGCCATGATCTTAGTTTTCTGAATGTTGAGCTTAAGCCAACTTTTTCACTCTCCTCTTTCACTTTCATCAAGAGGCTCTTTAATTCTTCTTCACTTTTTGCCATAAGGGTGGGGTCATCTGCATATCTGAGGTGACTGATATTTCTCCCAGCAGTCTTGATTCCAGCTTGTTTCTTCCAGCCCAGAGTTTCTCATGATGTACTCTGCATATGAGTTAAATAAGCAGGGTGACAGTATACAGCCTTGACGTGCTTCTTTTCCTATTTGGAACCAGTCTGTTGTTCCATGTCCAGTTCTAACTGTTGTTTCTTAACCTGCATACAGATTTCTTAGGAGGCAGGTAGGGTGGTCTGGTATTTCTATCTCTTTAATTTCCACAGCTTGTCATGAGCCACACAGTCAAAGACTTTGGCATAGTCAATAAAGCAGAAATAGATGTTTTTCTGGAACCCTCTTGCTTTTTTGATGATCCAGCGGATGTTGGCAATTTGATCGCTGGTTCCTCTGCCTCTTCTAGCAGCTTGAACATCTGGAAGTTCACGGTTCATGTATTGTTGACCCCTGGCATGGAGAATTTTGAGCATTACTTTACTAGCGTGTAGAATTGGAATAATTTCTTAATTGTTTGGTAGAATTCACCAGTGAAACTAGAGTTTTGTGGGTAGGTTTTTATTGATAATTCATAATTAAAATTTAAAAATAAATGTAAAGCTTTAAAAAATTTAAATTTCCTCTTCTTTTAGTTCCCATCTTTTATGGCATTTCCCTCTAAATTTTACCATATATTGGCATAAAGTTGTAATATTTCTTTATTACCTTTTATTTTATGTCAGATCTGTAGTGATGTTCTTTTATTTTTGATACTGGTAATTTTTGTTCTATTTTCTTTTGATCAGTCAAGCCAGGTTTTTATTAGTTTATTAATATTCAATAAAAATAGGTTTTGGTTTCATTTTCTATTCTCATGATTTTTGCTCTATTTCCTTTCTTCTGATTATGAGATTTAATTTGCTTATATTTGTCTAGATGAAAGATGGAAGTTTAGATCATTGACTTTAAATCTTTTTTTTTCTGGAAGCGTTTAGCTTGTTCTAATATAAGCATTTTGTTATTTAATTCTCTTGGGATTAAAGAACATATTTGATATGATTTTAACTTTTTAAATTTATTAAGGTTTGATTTATGTGTAGCATTTTGTCTGTCTTCAAAAGAATTCTGTCTTCAGAATTTGATTTTTGCATATGTGGTGCAGATATTGAATATAGTGGTGTGTAAGTGTTAATTACATTGAACTGAGTGCTAGAGCTGTTCAAACTTTTATATATACTATTTTTCTGTCTAGTTGTTATATCAGTTCCTGAGAGAGGGTTGACATTTCCAAATATAATTGCATATTTGTTTATCTTACCTTTAGTTCTATCAGTCTTTATATATTGATATTTAGGGGTTCTAGTTTTTAGGAATCTGCACATATTATTTTGTTGTCTTGAGGAAATGGCTCCTTTATTGTGATGGAATGTCCCTTTCTATTTCCAGGAATACTCTTTGTCTAATATTATTCTATTTTATCTAACATTATTATAGTTGAATTCTGTTTTGTCTGGTATTATAGTTGCTCTTGCTTTTTTATGATTAGCATTTGCATGACATATCTTTATCTCTTTTGCATTTATCTGTGTATTGATTAAATGTGCATCTCTTGGTCTTGTAGAAATCATATAACTTGATTTTCAGTCTGACAATTTCTGTCATTTAATTATAATGTTTAGGACATTTACATTTAATGTAGTTACTGAACTGGTTGGGGTTTACCGTCTATTTTTCTATTTGTCCTATCTCTTCTGTTCCTTTTAGCATTTATTCTGGGATTTACAATGTACATTTAAAAATTATTACACAGTGTGTATCTGTTCCCTCCTACTCCTTTGTACTGTTGTTTAACTTTTTAAATGAATGTTAAACCTCTACAGTATATTATGATTTTTTTGTCATGTAACTAAGGAATTAAACAAGGATGGATCTCTTATTTTTTCTTCTATTTTCCACCTCTATTATTTTCAACTTTTTCTTTTTGTGAAAGTTTCCATTTGATAGTGTTTCTCAGCCCACTCCGGTATTCTTGCCTGGAAAATCCCATGGACGGCGGAGCCTGGTAGGCTACGGGGTCGCAGAGCTTTGGACACGACTGAGTGACTTCACTTACTCACTCATTCTTTAACTTGAAGACCTTATTTAATATTTCTTGTAATGCATTTCTGTTGATTTGAAACTGTCTTTGATTTTTGCCTTCATTTTTATAAAATATCTTCTCTGGATATAGAATTCCAGGTTGGCTGTTTTTTTTCTTTCAGCTTTTTAAAGATGTCATTGCATTGTTTTGATGAGAAATTAACAGCCATTTCTATTACTGTTTTCCTATAGATAATGTCTCTTTTTTCTAGCTGCTTCTGAGATTTTCTCTTTATCACTGATTTTAGAAATTTGACTATCATATTGTTGCAGGAATGGGGATCCCTTTCAGGGCACGAAACTGGGCTCTTGTCTAACACTCAGAAATCAATTGTCCAAGGAGACACATGTGCTGACAAAGCAAGAGATTTTATTGGGAAAGGGCTCCCAGGTGGAGAGCAGGAGGGTAAGGGAACCCAGGAGAACAGCTCTGTCACATGGCTTGTAGTCTAGGGTTTTATGGTGATGGGATTAGCTTCCGGGTTGTTTTTAGCCAGTTATTCTGACTAAGAGTCTTTCCTGGTGGTGCACGCCTTGTTCAGCCAAGATGAATGCCAGAGAGAAGGATTCTGGGAGGTGATTGGACATGTGGTGTCTCCTTTTGACCTTTCCTGAACTCTTCTGGTTGGTGGAGGCTTATTAGTTCCATGTTCCTTACCAGGACCTCCTATGGTAAAACAACTCATGGAAATGGTTAGTATGATGCCTGCCCCTGGTGGGTGGTTTCAATCAGTGTGCTTCCCCTAACAATGTGACTTAATGTTTCCACTTTATCTTCCTGTAGGTCCATTAAGCCTCTAAGATCAGTGGATTTGTAGATTTCATCACATTTACAAATTTATGGATGTTATTTAAAATTTAAATAAAGTTTTCTAACTCAATCTCTTTCCCCTCTTCTGGCATTCATAGATTGGTTGTGATTATTCCACTGGTTACTGATATTCTATTAATTTTTTTAGTTTTCCCCTCTTCTTTAATTTGGGTAGTTTATTTTGTGAAGTTTTCAAGGTATCAGTTTAAACTTTTTTTTCCTCTGCAGTGCTTAGTGTTCTCTTAAATCCCTCCAATGGATTTTTCATTTCAGGTATTACCTTTTTCGTTTCAATAATTTGGGGTTTTACAGTTTCCATCAGATTCTTTCGATTCCCTATTTATTCGCTTTGTTTATACTTTCCTTTGTATCTCAAAATACGTTTTAATAGCTATTTTGAAGTCCTTGTCTGCTTATTCCTTGATAAGTATCATTTCTGGGTATATTTCTATTGACAGGTTTCTCTTTTTTTTCATGTTATGGATTATGCTTTCCTGCTTCACATACTTTGCAACTTTAGATTATATGCTCAACATTATGGGTGCTGTGTTATAGTGTCTGGTATTTGTTATCTTTTCTTAAGAGTATTGCATTTTGCTTTGGGAAGTTAATTTCTTTGTGGATTGGCTTAATTTTTTAAAACTTCTTTATCAGTGTTGTAGGATATGGTTTACAGTAGCTTTTATTTTAGGGTTAGATCAGTTCTACTTTAAGATGAGGACTTTCCAGGATCTCTTAGAAATGCTCAAAGTGTTCCGTGAAGTCTCTCCACTGTGGCTAGCTGGAACTCATTACCATTTCAGATCCTCCGCAAGCTGTGATAGTTGTTCTACCTCCGATACTCATCCTCTCCAAGTGTGGGAAACGTTGTGTTTGGCCAAAGACCGGGGATTCCTCTCCGCAGACTTTCAGCGTTCCTTTTCTGCCCTACCCACTTTCATCTGGAAGGCCTCCTTGCGGATTCCAGTCAGCTTGGTAGCTCCAAACTCTAACCTTCATCGCAGTTGAGTGAGACGTCCATGTCCTGTTTGAGGTCTGTCTTCATACATTGTAGTCGAGAAGGTGCTTTCTGGCAGAGAGCGAGGGCAAGCCTGGGGCTCACCTCATCCGTTTCCCTTTCTCCCTGTGGTCACATCTTGTCCTGCTTATAATAAACCATCTGCACATAGTTCTTTGCGGTATTTTATTTTTATGCTGGGTGGCCTAATCTGAAACTAGTTATTCTGTTTTTTTTTCCTTTCTTTTAATTACAAAAGTAGTACATAATTGTAACAAATTCAAATGATGAAGAAGTAGAAAAGTAACAAGAAGACTGTATTATCTTAATTTGCGTCCTTCATAGAAACTTAGTGATTGAATATAAAATCTTCTATGCTTATATAAACTTACACATACCTGGATTAACTTTTTTCGTTGGTTAAAAAAAAGCAAGATCATCTCATGTATTTTGTTCTTCACCTTACTTTCCCACATCTTATACTGATGACATCTTTTCCAGTCAGTGTGCACAGGTGTAATACAGTCTTTTATTTTATTAAAAAAAATTTTCTTTTTGGCCGAGCATGCGGCTTGTGGGATCTTAGTTCCCTGACCAGGGATCCAGCCCTCGCCCACTGCAGTAGAAGCGCAGGGTCTTAACTTCTGGACTGCCAGGGAAGTCCCTGTAATCCAGTCTTTTAAATGTAGCCACAGTGTTCCACTGTGAGAATGTGAACCTCATTTTGTTTATCTGTTTCCCTATTTGTGGAAATTTAGATGGTGTACCGTGGCTTATTTTTTTCTTTCTCGTCTTATCTTTGTCCCTTTCCCCTTCTAACAATGCTGGAAAAGACATCCTGTTAGTCTGCGGGTATAGTATTCAAAATGTATCTACTGCCATGTTTCCTTCCTGAAAGTTATACTTTATACAACCATGTAAAAGGTATGATTGAAGCCATTCTTTTTCCACTATCAGCACCGTAAGTTACCCATTTTCTAAAATATCATCAGGTTAGTAGAGGGGGAAAAAAAGCATCTCATTTCTAATTTGCATATCTTTATTTATTAGGTAAAACATATGTTAAGTGGCTATTTGTGTGTGTGTGTATGTGAGTTGTTAGGTCATATCCTTTTGCCTATATTCATAGCTCTTGGATTACTTGACTTTTCTTTGAGTATTTTCTTATTATTTTTATATAGTATGAATGTTATCCTTTGTCATTCGTTACAGATACTTTTCTAAATCCATTTGCTTTTCAAATTTGTTATGTCTTATTTTCAGAGAGGTTTTTTTTTGGGGGGGTGGTAGCCACTCTTGTCATTCTGTTTTTCCTTTATAGCTTCAAACTTTCTTATGCTTTAGAACGTCCTTGTTCCAGGACTGTGTAATTTTTCTCATATGTGCTACCAGCACCGTTCAAAAATGTTACTTTGTGTGTCTTCTAGTCCTGCTAGTTTGTTCTTGCTCACTAGTTCTTGATGTCAGAGTCAGAGGATGTTTGGGGGAGGGTGTTCATTGAACCCTTGGTGATCGCCGCCATGGTCTCACCCAGCCGTTTGACAGCAGCACTGAGAATAACGCCCAGGGTTCCTTATTTTCTGTTCTTCCCCTTTTCCATTTCTAATTTGGGTACATGAGCACTGGACTGCAGTGTGCTTATTCAGCTGTGGGCTGCTGGTGTGTATCAGCAGAGTATGAGGCACTGGTGATAAAGTTATGAACAGAATCGGACGTTGTGGAATTAATAGTTTAATGCACAAGGTAGACAGTGAGAAGTAGGCATATATACTGATTTGGGATAAGGGCTGTGAAAGACATGAAATCGTTGGAATGGAGGAGAGCAGTCGGGCCTCGAGGCTGCTGAGACCGGGCAGTTGGAGAATGCTGCCTGAGCAAGTGAGATTTAAACGGAGATGTGAAGGATGGAAAGGAGCCCGGACCGGTTCAGGAGAAGAGAGTTCCAGGCCAAGTGGACGGAAGCTCTGAGGTGGAGGCAAGCTCAGCAGCTGGTCCTGGATGAAAGCAGATATAAATGGCTTCTCCAGGAATGGGATAATTGTCAGATTGCTGGTGAACTCTTTTATCACCAGCCTTTTTGAATACTTTCAGAAAACTCCATTGACACTAGCTTTGTAAAAATCTGTGCTGTTCATTCCTCTCTAAAACCACACAGAATGCTGACAAAATCTGGTGATACCATCTTCATTTTCACATTGTTAGGTGAAATTTTATCTTGTAGTGAAAACATGTCTTTATTTGGGTCAGAACACATGCTGAGTTTTCTGGAGCAGCTGGTTATAGCTAGAAGTGATAGTAAAAACAAATTCCCTTCAGATGGGGCTTATTTCAGAAAGATACAGAATATTGTATGTAAATCTGTTTATCTTCCTATAAAAATGAAATAAGAGGAAAGATCTATTATCACAGGTAAAACAGAAATAATGGAAAAATGTTGCGGTGTTTGTTTAGCACATTAATATTTTTCAGACATTAAATTATCCTCTTGCTGGTGTTCCTATAGCATCTGTGTATATATGGGTCTCGGAGTCTTGTGTTATCATTCTGTGCTTAAATTTACTCACAGGTTTCATTATTTTTTTTTAAAGCTATGTGAGGATAGAGAATTGACATTTTTTCACTTTATTGTCATCTTAAAAATTGCTTTTCCGAAGTGTATGCAGTTCTTTGTTAGGCTTAAAGTTCACTAGGCCTTCCTGTATTCAAGG
Organism: Antilocapra americana; assembly: GCA_007570785.1. Classification (NCBI taxonomy): domain Eukaryota; kingdom Metazoa; phylum Chordata; class Mammalia; order Artiodactyla; family Antilocapridae; genus Antilocapra; species Antilocapra americana. The sequence continues at coordinate 4,371,385 of ML660778.1, forward strand.
GCCTCTCTTGGCTTTTTTAGTACGCTTTTCACCCTTTGAAAAATAGAATGAAGAAACTCGTGGATGTCTGGTATACTTTTCCCATGAACAGAACGTATTTTACATATATTGTAGAGATAAGAGGGAGGTTTGAATTCTATAGTATACCTCTTTAAGGTGGAAAAAAGACTTCAGTTATATAATTCATGTTTAATTGTTTGTTAGTCCCTAAGGAATGGTAAACCCTTACCATTAGTATTAGGTTTTTCTTGGGCTTTGCTCTTTAGTGAAACATTTTGTTCAGGTCCTGGGCTGGCGCTGTCGAGTAAGACTTGTGGGGAAAACACTCATGTAAGCACGTTATCTGATGTGGTAAATGCTGAGGGACTTTTGTACAGCATGTTCGGGGGCACAGAAAGGAGGGCAGTCTGTTTTGACAAGTGTCAAAGAAGGAAGAGGTGACAGTTCGTTACCACAAGGGCAGTTGTGGCTGTCACCGGCAAGAACCCTTTGAGTAACCTTGGAGATGAACCTTCTGGGTAGAAACAGCAATGTGTATGAAAGATAGAGAATAGAGCGCGCGTGCATGGTTTGTTTGCCAGGTGGTTGTGTGACTGGTGAGTTCTGAGGTGTATGATTCAGGAGGGGGTGGGAGGTGAACTGGAAAGCCCTGAGGGGACCGTTGGTGAAGGGCCGTTCACGTCTGTGGAGGAGTTTGGACTTGATTTTGTTGGAAATGGACAAGCACCAGGGATTTTAAAGAAGTGGAAGAACGGACTCGGTTCACCTTTCTCTTTAACGAAGATAACTTGGGATATGGTTGAGGAAAGGTTAGAGGGGAAGAGCCTGAAGTTGGGAAGGCTTGTTAGGAGGCTGTTGTGAGACTCTAAGCCAGCAATGATGAGCCTGAATTGGGATACTAGCAGAGGAAGAGAGAAAAGGTGAAACATTTCAGAAGCAGTTCTGAGGCAGTAATCCTCAGGCTTAATCAAGGCTCTGGCTGAGGGACTGTGCGCTGTAACGAAGCCAGCACTGCGTGGGGGGCGCGGCAAGTGTTCTGGGCTTTGTTCGCATCCTGACTCCTGGTGTCACCTGGAGTCTCCTAACCATTTGGAGTTTTTGTTGGTCAAGGTAAGGCACTGGTCCTTCCTGGTTCTTCAGTTCTGGGATTCTATTACGGTGAAATGGAAGCAAAGGAAACAGTAGAAACCTCAAACCAACCTAACGCAGTTCAGAACTGCACAGCCCCTTTTTCTTTTGCAGCCAGTAGCCTTTCTATTATTGTACTGAAAGATTTGAAACAGAAGAAAAAATCAGGTGTTGGATTAGTAAGGTGTTGATTCTCTAAGTTTTATAATGGTGTGATTGAGAACAAACAGTTCTTGATTCACTTGCCTAATATGTATTTTTTCTCTTCCTAATACTGTGTTGATATAATTTCCCTTTTTCTTCAGCATCTGTATTTGAAATATGTATTTAAAAGATAAAATACGTATTTAAAAGATTGGCAGTTGAAATTTTCTTTTTTATTTTTGCTTTTGGAGGAACTTAGCTCCCTGGATTGGAATCATTTTCTGCCTATTCTCTATGCTCTAGATCTCTTTTAATTTTGTAAGTATTTTGAGAGAGATCATTCCTGGGCCTTTACCTGATGAGGACATGCTCAGCATTCAGTAGACCACTGGGTCAGTAGACTTCATTCTCAAGTAAGTGGGGCAAAGCTTGTCATGGTTTACTTTTGCCCCTCTTCCTTGAAGTGGCTTTTTGGGAGCTGTTCTTTTCTCCTGAATCGGAGTGTTAGAGACCTTTAGGAAATGATGTCATACTTGAATACTCTTCTTGCTGCAGAAACTGTATGTTAACTATCTTCATATAAAAGCACTTCCTTTTTCATTATAGTTCCAAAAGACCCAAAACCACAGTGGAGGCGTGTGGCATGGAGTTACGACTGCACCCTGCTGGCCTATGCTGAAAGCATGGGAACTGTGAGGGTGTTTGATCTCATGGGAAGTGAGCTCTTCGTTATTATTCCGGTATGTACATACCCAAAAAACTGCCTTTTATGTATACTTGAATGCTGCTGCTGCTGCTAAGTTGCTTCAGTCTTGTCTGACTCTTCGAGACCCCATGGACTGTAGCCTATCAGGCTCCTCTGTCCATGGGATTTTCCAGGCAAGAATACTGGAGTGGGTTGCCATTGCCTTCTCTGACTTGAATGAATGAATGAATGTGATGAAAGAGGAAATATAAATCAGGATAATAAGCTGTGGAGTTAAGATCTTAGATCTAGTTAGAGAGCTATTCATGAACTATGTCTTCTTTGTATTTTGAAATGCACTGTGCAGACATCAGTTTAGTTCAGTCACTCAGTTGTGTCCGATTCTTTGCAACTCCATGGACTGCAATACGCCAGGCTTCCCTGTTCATCACCAACTCCTGGAGCTTACTCAAACTAATCTACCATCATTACAAGATAGTAGTAAGTAAGTACTAAATAAGAGATTTGGACAGCGGTTAGTAAAGTTCGAGTCAAGGAAGGAAGTCAGTGGGCCAATGGAACAGAACCAGCTTGAGAGGAGTTAGAATTTGTTACCCTAAAGGGGTAGAAATTGAGATGGAGAATGAAGAAAAAAAAAACTAATGGTGGTAGTAACTTATGTTTGTGTAGTGCTTTGTGTTTCATTAACAACTGATGTATACTCCTGTGTAATAGTCACAGCACCCTTTGAGTAGACTGGGTACATAATATCCTCGTTTTACAATTTAGAGAGCTTAAACTGTGAGGAAGTAAAATGACTTTTCCCCTAGTAATCCAGTTAATTAGTGTCTCTTTTAGGAATGCAGTGCTTTCTTTCTTTCTTTTTTTTTTTTTAACTTTGTATCCTCCTTCCTCAAGTGAACAAAATACAGGGCAGGAAGAACACTGGTACTAATTCTGGCTCCTTTTTAGAATCACCTGTGAAGCTTCATAAAGAACAGAAAATGAAATAAAACATTACTGGATTTCCCGACCCAGAGAAAGTCTGACTTATTTGATCTGAGTGGGACCTGAAGGATAATGTTTCAGGTCTTTCAACTGATTCTAGTGAGAAACTGGGAGTGAGAACCAAGGCTATAGAGAATGGTTTTTGTTCAAAAATGAGTGGGAAAACTTGAAAAAGTACACTGTGCTCATGTTATAGGCATTCTGGGGAACCAAACAAACAAGGTTGAATTACCATTTTCTAGAGTAGCACTGTTTGTGCTAAGTCACTTCAGTTGTGCCCGACTCGTTGTGACCCTATTGACTGTAGCCTGCCAGACTTCTGTCTATGTCATTCTCCAGGCAAGAATACTGGAGTGGTTTGCTATGCCCTCCTCCGGGGATCTTCCCAACCCAGAGATCGAACCCATATCTCTTACATCTCCTGCATTGACATCGGGTTCTTTACCACTAGCACTGCCTGGGAAGCCCCAACGCTGTTCAGTAGAATTTTAATGTGAGCTGTATATGTGATCACATGTAAAGTTTTTTAGTAACATTAAGTTCAACAGGTGAAATTAATTTTATTTAACATATCCAAGATGATTTACATGTTGAAATGACTGTAAAAATTATCAATGAAATATTTCACATTATTTCTTTGGTACCAAGTCTTTGAAATTTGGTGTGTCTTTTTATGTTTTTAGCTTATCTCTGTATCTATCAGATGTTCCATAGCCACATGTGGCTGCACTGTTCATATTTTATTGAGTGGTTCTAGACAGTGAGGGTCCACTCAGGGTGGTGGATGTGCTTCGTAAGGTGCACATGCCTCCAGGTCTTTAGCAAATATAGCCTGATAGTTAGCTGATGGAAAAAGGCTGGCGCTGAGTGACTGTTTTAAGAGTCCTTCCCTTTAAATTGCCGATTAGGCAAATGGAAATAACTGGAGACTTCTTTCTTCTTCTGTCTTTCTTTTTAATGTAACACTGGTTACTACTGGCAGTGCACATTAACATTTGAGAGCTTATATCTGAATTCTGTATCTTAGAATTCTTTGAGGCTGAATGATAGAATTAGTTTCTTCTTCTTTTTTTTTTTTTTAATTTTTCTCCCCTTATTTTACAATGGAAATATAGTCTGAACAGAAATTCACTTACTAGATGAACATCTCACCCAAAGAGGATGCTGTGGTTCCAGCCTGTGGTTGAGAGGACTGGTCTAGACTTGGATGTGTGGTTCTGGGCACTTTGGCTTAGATGATTCTTCATATATGATCAGTTCTGGGGCTATCTTAAGGTACACATGGCAAGGCCAGTGTCTTGACTATCCTTCCATTATACATGTGGTAACTTATATCTAGTATTTTTTAGTGACTTAATTTCTTTCTCTTCCATAGCCATCTAGTTTAGCAGGTGATTTGAGCTATGCCATTGCTGGGCTGATATTTTTAGAATATAAAGCAAGTGCACAGTGGTCTGCAGAACTCTTGGTCATCAATTACCGAGGAGAACTTAGAAGCTACCTTGTAAGGTAAAAATACACTTTATTTGAGGTACTCTGTTTGAAATAATGTTTACTTCCTTGCTTTAGTGTTAGATTTTGGTGCCTTTTTTTTCCCTTTCAGCATTTTGTTATGAAACATTGCAAGTATAAAAGGAAGGTTGGTTTACTGTATAGCACAGGGAACCTGTAGTCCATGTCTTGTAACAACCTATAATGGAAAATAATCTGAAAAATAATATATGTGTATTACTGAAGTACCTCACTGTGTACCTGAAACATTGTAAGTCAACTATACTTCAATAAAATATGTCTGTTAAGAAAAAAAGGAAAGATATATTCATTCACACTTAAGAGAAATTTAAAAGGATCAACTGTTAGTCTATGCTTTGTTAAATAAACCTGTATATAATTTTAAAAAGAAGGTTGAAAGAATTTTGTAGTAAGCTCTCATATACCTCCACTTAAATTCTGTTAAGCATTTTGCGGTACATACTGTGTCATATTTCTGTCTATTTCTCTGGCCATTAATCAGTCCTATTTTTTTAATGTATTTCAGAGTCAGTACTTATTATTTTAGTATAGTGATAGTGAAGTTGCTCAGTTGTGTCTGACTCTTTGTGAACCCATAGACTATAGCCTACCAGGCTCCTCTGGCTGTGGGATTTTCCAGGCAAGAATACTGGAGTGGGTTGCCATGCATATTTTAGTATGCATATGATTAATTAAAGTTCAGAATGTACTTATGGTTTTCTTTGGATCGAGAAAATTTGCATGCAGTGAAATGCACAGATTTTAACTGTACCAGCCAGTGAATTATGACAAATGCATACACTTGTGCAATTCAAAGCCCTGTCAAGATACAGAACACTACCGTCAAGCAAGAAAGTTCCCTCGTGCCTCTTCCTAGAAAAGCTTTGTCCATACGCACCCTCAGAGGAACTGCTATTTATAGTTTTTCTTCATCATAGAATAGTTGTGCCTGTCCTAGTGATTTACATTAATAGACTCATAGAGAATGTACTCTTTTCATTTAAGTCTTTCACTCAACCTATCTTGAGATTCATCCTTATTTTTACATGCATCAGTAGTTTATTCTTTTTATGGCTGCTTAGTACTTCATTGTGTGACTATCTCACTAGTCTTAGTTTGGGTTCTTATAGCAAAATACCATAACTGAGTGTCTTATCAATAACAGAAATTTATTTTTGACAGTTCTGGAGGCTGGAATTCTGGGATCAGGGTTCCAGCCTGGTCAGGTTCTGGTGAGAGCTCTCTTTTTTGGGTGCAGACTGCCCACTTCTTAAATCCACACGTGATAGAGAGATAGCTAGTTAGCTCTCTAACCTCTTCTTATAAAGACACTAAACCCATCTTGACCTAATAGCTCCCAAAGGTCCCACCTCCAGATATCATCACTTTGATATTAGGGTCTTAAATGAATTTGAGGGGAACACAAATCCTCAGTCCATAGCACTCCTGATCTGTTTATCCATTCTTCTATTGATGAAGCTCTGTTTCCAGTTTTGTAAATAAAACAGCTGTGACCATTCTTGCGTAAGTCTTTATGGATAAATGCTTTAATTTCTCTTGGGTCAGTATCTGTGAGTGGAATTCCTGAGTCATAGGGTGGATATGGTTTGTTTTTTATGAGAAATTGCCAGACCTTTTTCAGAGTGGGCATAGCATTTATAGCCCTACTAATAATTTATCAGAGTTCTGGTGGTTTCATATCCTCAGCAATATTTAAGGATATAAATTTGGTGGTGTCTGTCTTTATAATTGTAGACATTTTAATGGGTATTTAGTAGTATCTCACTGTGGTTTAATGGTATTTATTTCTTACTTACCTTCTTGAATTTAGCGTTGGAACACATCAGAGCTATCAGGAGAGCCACTGTTTCAGCTTCAGCAGTCATTATCCTCATGGAATCAACACAGCTGTTTACCATCCAGGGCACAGGTAAGCAGCCGTTTGCTCTCACACTTAGTGGAGTATTAAAGTGGATGTAGAAGTCTTGGCAGTTTCAGAGGGAAGAAATTGTCCATTCTGATTTTTATTTTGGCTTCATTTCCTCCTCTTGTGTATAGTTGCCTTAATGTCTGTGGTATTGTTGTAGTCCGCTTCTGAACATTCATGCTCATCTGTCTGGCACACTGAGCTGCTTGGAGCCAGAATGGGCATTGGGAATATTCACTGAGGAATGTCTTCTCTCCTTGTTCTCAGAGTCTGTTCGTATTTGTAAAATGAAGATAATACAGAACACGTCTCATTGTTGAGGCAGTTAAAAAGAAGTGCATATGAAATGCCCTGGCATATAAGGACCTCAGTATCTGTCCTTCCCTTCTTCTGTCCTCCTTTGCAAGTTGGGGGCTGTACTGATTATTGTGTAGTCAATTTCTGTCACTCCAGGCACAACGCCGAGATACTGTGGACTCAGCTCCAGACTTCTGCAATAAAAGGGATATTGTTGCAATAAAAGGAGTCACATACATTTTTGATTTCTTAGTGCCTATAAACACCCCTCTTTAGTACCCTTGCCTGGAAACTCCCATGGACGGGTGGAGCCTGGTAGGCTGCAGTCCATGGGGTCGCTAAGAGTTGGACACCACTGAGCGACTTCACTTTCACTTTTCACTTTCATGCATTGGAGAAGGAAATGGCAACCCACTCCGGTGTTCCTGCCTGGAGACTCCCAGGGACGGAGGAGCCTGGTGGGCTGCCGTCTACGGGGTCGCACAGAGTCGCACACGACTGAAGCAGCTTAGGAACAGCAGCAGCAGTGCCTATAAAAGTACGTTTACGTTATATAATTTTAAGTGTGCAATAGCATTATGTCTAAAAAAATGTGCATACCTTAATAAAAAATGCAAAACAGTTAACAGTAGTAACATCAAAGATCACTGATCTTAGATCATCATAACAAATATATTAATAATGAAAAGTTTAAAATATTGAGAGAATTACCAAAATGTGACAGAGAGACATGCTTTTCCAATTGCTGTTGGAAAACTGACATTTTTAGACTTGCTCTGTGTGAGGCTGCCGCAGATTTTCAGTTTGTAAAACAAAAAAGCAGTATCTGTGAAGTGCAGTTAAGCAAAACAGAGTGAAACAAGGTTGGCCTGTGTGTTTGATTCTTCCTGTGTGACACTTATCCATTCTTTGCCAGCTACACGGAGGGTTACCTAAAACTTTTGACATTTTCTGCTTCCCGTGTTTCTCCCTTTGACTTTGTTATTTGTGAATGAAATTTACATATATTTTATAAATTAGTCAAGCTAACTTTTTGGTTCTCTAAAAGGGAGGAATATCAAATTGAGCCAGGCAAACCTTGCTTGAGTTCTGAGTTTTGAGACTTACCCTCTTGGCAAGTACTTAAACTCTGATCCTCAAGTGTACTTATGTATTTTAATTGAAAATGTATGAAAGTTTTCTTTCTTTTCGATCATAGGTGTGTCCTCCTTTTTGGTTCAGAACGTTATGATGATGAAGTTTTTATACTAAAGAGTACACACACCCACACCTGTACAGCTCCAGTGAATTCCTGTTTATACTTTCTTGATCCCGTCTCCTCTGGTCCCCTGGTGATAACCTCTATCCTAAGTTTTGCTTAGATCTCTTGCTTTCTTTATAGTTTTACCACTTATTCATATTTAGTCATGAGTGTATTTGCTGCTGTTCAGTTGCTCAGTAGTGTCTGACTCTTTGTTATCCCATGGACTGCAGCATGCCAGGCTTCCCTGTCTTTCACTATCTCCCGGAGTTTGCTCAGACTTGTTTCCATTGAGTTGGTGATGCCATCCAACCATCTCATCCTCTGTCACCCCCTTTTCCCCTTTCCCCCCTCAGTCTTTCCCAGCATCAGGGTCTTTTCCAGTGGGTTGGCTCTTTGCATTAGGTGGCCAAAGTATTGGCGCTTCAGCATCATTCATTCCAGTGAATATTCAGGATCGATTTCTTTTAGGATTAACTGGTTTGATCTTACTGTCCAAGGGACTATCAAGAGTCTTCTCTAGCACCACAGTTTGAAAGCATCAGTTCTTGGACACTTAGTCTCCTTTATGGTCCAACTCTCACATCCGTACATGACTACTGGAAAAAACATAGCTTTGACTATATGGACCTTTGTCGGCAAAGTGATGTCTCTGCTTTTTACTCTGATGTCTAGGTTTTTCATATGAATATGTAAATAGCATCACATAGGGCAGGGATCCCCTACCTCAAGGGTGCAGAGGGATCACACAGCAGGAGGTCAGCTGCAGTCCTGTGAGCTGAACTTCATCTGCCACTCTCCCATAGCTCTCATTACCCCCTGAATCATCCCCTCAACTCTGGCTTTTGCTTTGTTTATTTCATGATGACTTCGATTGTCGGTCTGTTTTTTTTTTTTTTAAACCAAGGTCAGTATTAGACTTCCTAGCAGTATTTCAGGGAGGTAAGTGAGGTTCTCTTGGGATCATAGGTTTGAAATTATCATACGCTCAATAGTTATTATGTGATAATAACTTGCCATAAGTGAGACTGTAGTCATTATTCCTTAAGACTTTCACTTTGTGGCATAGGATGTAAATAAATAAAGGTATTTTTGGAGGAGTGGTCTCAAAATAAAAGTTTTGGAAAGGTGAATTATGAAACCACTGAAGGAGAGTCTCTTGGTTTTGCAGTCATATACAATTTGTGATAGCAGTCAACTTGGAGATGGATGACTGCATTAAGGTTTCTGAATGAGAATTATTATAAAGCAAGGAATATGTGTAAATGCCTTGTTGTGCATGACAAAAATATTACTAGTTGTTTATATTTTCCATTATGTGATCTTTTTCTAATGAAAGAATCTGAAATAGTCATCACATTTTATATTTATTTTTGGTTACTCTAGTAATGTGAGCCTATGGTATTTTTCATCCACAAGGATTCTGTAAATGTGAAATAAATCAGCCAGACTGGAGTTAGGATAAATTGGTAATATACAAACTCAAGGTTTTATGCTGAGAGCACCATTGAAGAAGAGAAATTGAGGTGGCGAGTTGGGTAATACGAAAGAAAAATTAGTTGAGAAGCTTTGGGATAAGCTCTGTGGATTTGCTGATTTTTACTTTCTTTTTTGTCTTCTAACTCACAGCCTAAGAAGGCATTTTATCCTCTCCAGACTATCCCGTATTCTGGTTTTGCTCTCCCTCCTACACTTACCCCAGCACTTCCTTCTGTTTTCTGTTCTCAGTGTCGCCTTTGTGTGTGAGTTTTGGCTTATTTTGTACCCGGATTCCAACTAGGAGGAATCTCGTACCTCTGCATTTTTAGAAGCGACTACACATTAAACTGTTAGTACAGGTGGGTTGTGTGCTTGGTGGTGGTTAGGTTGTGGTGCCTGCCCTCTAGGAGTGTAGTCTGAGCCACACACGCACAAATGAGGACACCCACGCAATATGAGTAAGTTTAAATGCAATGCAGTAGTCTGCCCTGTCCACAGGCTGTGTGTCCCAAGACCATCCGGGGACGCCTAAACTTCAAGTAGCACTGAACTCTGCCTATAGTGTTTTTTTTTTCTTTTTCTCCCACATACATACATACCTGTGGTAAAGTTTAATTTATAAACAAAGCACAGTAAGAGAATATTTGAACTGCCAGCATCACTACTCTTGTGCTTTGGGGCCATTATTAAGTAAAATAAGGCTTACGTGAACATGAGCATTGCAGTACCTCACCATCCATCTCTGATAACCTGGATGGCTACTTAGTGCCCGAAGGGTGGGGAGTGCTGGCCAGAGGCATGTCATCTCTCGGAGCAGGATGGCACAGGAAGGTGCAGGTTTTCGTTACACAGCTCAGAGTGGTGTGCAGTTTAAAACTTGTGAGCTGTTTATTTCTGGGATGTTGCATTTCATGTTTTTGGACTGTAGTTAACTGTGGGTAACTGAAGTTGCAAAAGGTGAAACTGTGGGTAGGTGGGACTACTGTTTATGTTTTGAAATGATAGCTTATGCTTTCAACAGCTTTTTGTTTTGAGGTTTTGATCCTAATTTTATTGTAAATTTCTACAAGCAAAAATCTGACTTATTCAACTTTGAACCTCCAACAGTTCTTTGATAACTGCTCAAAGATAGTGTTGGAAGCTAACTTTTTCTAGGTCCTGAATATATCTCAGCAAACACAAAAGGTGGAAAACAAGCCTCTTTACTTGGTCCCCTTTGAGAAGCCACTCGTTCTTGGAATCTTTGATGATGCTTTCGTATTTTAAGTGTATAGTTCAGTGATTTATAATAAATACGTAGGGTTGTGCAAGCTCTATGTCAGTCAGTTCTAGAATATTTCCAGTGCTCCTAAAGATCTCTCATGGCTGTGAGTTTCATGGAATGTAAATCACAACCTCAATAAAACGATAATAAAGAGTGAATTGGAAGGAAAAAAGATCCTTTAAGCAGGTTTTCATTTGAACAGTTTTTTTTAAAGATTTAAAATTACTTTTAATTCACATATAGTAAGAAAGGTGTATGTTTTTTATTTTTTTTGACAATTATGTTTTATTTTATTCTTATTTTAGTTACTTGTTTGTATTTAGGGAACAGGACACAAGGTCTGGGAGGAGGGCATGGCAACCCACTCCAGCGTTCCTGCCTGGAGAATCCCATGGACAGAGGAGCCCGATGGGCTACAGTCCATGGGGCTGCACAGAGTCGGACACTACTGAAGCAACTTAGCATGCATGCACGCACACAAAGCCCTGAGTGGAATGGTCCAGCTTTTGAAACTCTAGACCAGAAAATGTTTTTTAAAAAAATTATTGAAGTATAGTTGATTGACAATAGTAAAGTGACTCAGTTGTACACATATATATTCCTTTCCATATTCTTTTCCATTATAATTTTTCACAGGATATTGAATATAGTTTCCTGTGCTGTACAGTAAGACCTTGTTTATCCATCTCACTTATATAAATAGTTAAGCTCTGCTGTGGCTGCTAAGTCGCTTCAGTCGTGTCCGACTCTGTATGACCCCATAGTTTGCAGCCCACCAGGCTCCCCTGTCCCTGGGATTCTCCAGGCAAGAACACTGGAGTGGGTTGCCATTTTCTTCTCCAATGCATGAAAGTGAAAAGTGAAAGTGAAATCGCTCAGTTGTGTCCAACTCCCAGCAACCCCATGGACTGCAGCCCACCAGGCTCCTCCGTCCATGGGATTTTCCAGGCAAGAGGACTGGAGTGGGGTGCCATTGCTTTCTCCAAGTTAAGCTCTACTGATTCCAAACTCCCATTCCTTCCCTCCCTTTCCCTTCCTCCCCCTTGGCAACCACAAGTCTGTTCTCTATGTTTGTGAGTCTGTTTTTTATAGATACGTTGATTTGTATCGTATTGTAGATTCTATGTATAAGTCATATCACGTGGTATTTGTTTCTTTCTGACTTTAATCTCTGGGTCCATCCATGTTGCTGCAAATGGCATTTCATATTTTTTGATGACTGAGTAATACCTCAATTTTGTGTGTGTGTGTGTATATATATATATATGCGATATATATATGCACATCACATCTTCTTTATCCATTCATCTGTTGGTGGACATTTAGGTTGTTTCCATATCTAGCCAAGTGATACTCTTGACTATTACAAATAGCGCTACTGTGAATACAATGGTGCATGTATCTTTTCAAATTATAATCTGGGTATATGCCTAGTAGTCAGACTGTGGGATCATAGGGTTACTCTCGTTTTCTGAGGAATCTCTATACTCTTTCCCCTAGTGGCTGCACCAATTTGCCTTCCCACCAACTGAACACTTTTATCTTTATGTTAAGAAAGATACCTGTGTTTCATATAGTCTATAGGGAAAAACTGTGATTGATTAATAATATTTCATGGTTGTGTTAAAGATTAATTCAAGCATTTGAAAGATTTCTTTTCCCTTTTAGTCACCTGTGTTAAGCCAGATACAGATTCTACAGAAAGAAGGTGAGAGAACATTTACAAGGAGTAATAAGCTAGGTTGTCAGCTTGCCTATATATAGAGTACAGTTAGGTAGGAGTGGATTGGCTAAAGAGTAGTTGGGTGACTGCATTCTCCTAAATGTGCACTCATAGTATTTGCTACTATTCTGTGCGAGTCTCAGAAGATGGATGCAGAGATAGTCTTTAGAAAGCTGAAGTATCACCTAATTCTAGGGGATACTGAGGAACCTCTCTAAGTAATGGCATACTGCAGTACTGAAGGGCTGTGTCTCCTGATTTAGTCATCTCTTGTGGTTTCTGATTTCTCGTCAACAGCACTCAGCATTTTATTTATTTTACTTTTTAAAATTTATTTGTTTAATGGAAGGATAATTGTTTTACAATATCGCATTGGTTTCTACCAAACATCAACATGAATCAGCCAAAGGTTTACCCATGTCCCCTCCTACTTGAATATTCCTCCTCCAGCGTTTTAAATGCAGGTGTCCTGCACACTCCTTTACTTGAGATACTCCCTTTATCCCATGAGTTGTACTTAGTGGAGGGATCAAAAATGTCTTGTGAGAGGAGCTCTCAGAAGACATGACAACCTCACTGGCACAGAATGGAAAGAAAACAATTCTGGGCATAGACTGGGAAGGGGTGTGGGTAGAGTATGCAGAGGGGCCCACCATCTCAGTACATCACCCTCGTCTAGGGAAATGTCCCACAAATGTTTTAATTTTATCTTGTGGAAGAGAGAGAGTTGAGAATACCCTACCTTAAAGGTTTACCCAAGAGCATGAGTAAATTTTTCTTCTCTTATAAGCTGTAAGATCCATATAGACCTATGAGATGCTTTGGGGAGCTAATCAGCGAGCCTTTATATCCATTACATTGCTGTAAAATTGCCCGTCTTTCTTTCTGGTTCCTAAGGTCATATATATTCTGTGAGAATCAGGTCACTGGTGTGTAAAAGATATACTATATTGACAGCTGGAGGAGCAGTTAGGTATAAATTGCATTAGGAAATTTCTCATAAGCCCTAGCTAGATAAGATTTAATAATTTTATGAAGGATTGCTTCTAGAAAAGGAATGAGTGCTGTAGTCCTGATCCTTGTTGATTATCTTCCACTGCAGCGAGAGAGTGTGTTTGGCCTTTGATAATGTAGGGGCTATTGACATTTGAGAGATTAATGTGCAGCTTTGTAGCTGGCAAGTGTGAATGTCAGTAATTGAGTATCTTAACTTACATTAAGGAGCTTTTCATGTTGCCTTTTGAATGCTCATTCTTCCAGTGTGAGCAAATTCTTCTTTCCATGAGTTCAGGTTGGTTTTTAGAAGAGAAACGAAGAGGTCCTGTTGTTAGCAGAGAAAGCTGCATCATCTTGGCAGAGAGGAAAGTCCTTAGATGTGGATTAAGGGACTTGCTGAGCTTCATGGACTAGCTTTTCTTTTTCTCTTTAACAGGTATATGTTTCTGGTGAGGCAGGGAAGTCTTGGCCACATCCCGTGATCTGTTTTTATCCAGATTATGTTACAGATAGGGAGACATGTGTGACTCAAAAGCATCTTGGTTCTTAGCAGTCTTCAGCTATCTTTAGGTCAATGAGGTGCTTTATTACTTTTATTTATCTTTGGCCTACCATTGAAAAAAAATTATTTGGAAATCATTGTTAACCCATCCATCAGTCCTCTACATGGAGCGTCTTTGAGAGAAGAGGCTAGTTCTCATTATGTTATGGTTATTTACACTTGAGTGGGCCCTTGTAGGCCTTGATAAAGTTTTGAATCCCTACAGGTGATAAATAACCAGTCTCTGTCTCTCCTCTTTGAGAATTTTGGTTATAGTTTAACCTGATAAATGATAACTTTGTATGTCAGTGAATTTCACTAATCTTAAGCAGGGTATTTTGTACCTGGGTTATACTCCCTCCCACCCTGCCCCCTGGCCCGTAACTTTAAAGACTCCTTCCACAATCCTTCTGCAGAATTTATGGAAATAAAATTTTAAGAAGTGACTTGGGCCAGATTGAATTTCTTCTTATACTTGGAGTGATGCTAGCTATTGTGGATCTTTCTTGGAAGTAGAGAGATGAAAAAAGACAATTATCTTTGGTTATTTTATAGGAATTAAGGAATGATGCTTAATTATGGTTTATATACAAAAAGAAAATTAAAAAAATACATTTGTGATGTGATAGAATGTGTACTGGATTCATTCAGTTCATTTGCTCAGTCATATCTGAGTCTTTGTGACCCCATGGACTTTAGCACACCAGGCCTCCCTGTCCATCACCAACTCCTGGAGTTTACTCAAACTCATGTCCATTGAGTCAGTGATGCCATCCAACCGTCTCATCCTCTTTCATCCCCCTCTCCTCTCGCCTTCGATCTTTCCCAACATTAGGATCTTTTCAAATAAGTCAGTTCTTCCCATCAGGTGGCCAAAAGATTGGAGTTTCAGCTTCAGCATCAGTCCTTCCAATGAATATTCAGTACTGATTTCCTTTAGGATGGACTGCTGGTTGGATCTCCTTGCAGTCCAAGGGACTCTCAAGAGTCTTCTCCAACACCATAGTTCAAAAGCATCAATTCTTTGGTGCTCAGCTTTCTTTATTGTCCAAATCTCACATCTATACATGGCTACTGGAAAAACAAGAGCTTTTCTAGATGGACCTTTGTTGGCAAAGTAATGTCTCTGCTTTCTAATATACTGTCTAGGTTTGTCATAGCTTTTCTTCCAAGGGGCAAGTGTCTTTTAATTTCATGGGTGCAGTCACCATCTGCAGTGATTTTTGGAACCCAAGAAAATAAAGTCTGTCACTGTTTCCCACTGTTTCCCCATCTATTTGCCATGAAATGATGGGACCAGATACCATGATCTTAGTTTTCTGAATGTTGAGATTTTAAGCCAACTTTTTCATTCTACTCTTTCACTTTGATCAAGAGGCTCTTCAGTTACTCTTCACTTTCTGCCATAAGGGTGGTGTCATCTGCATATCTGAGTTTATTGATATTTCTCCCGGAAATCTTGATTCCAGCTTGTGCTTCATCCAGCCCGGCATTTCTCATGATGTACTCTGCATATAAGTTAAATAAGCAGGGTGACAATATACAGCCTTGATGTACTCCTTTCCCAACTTGGAACCAGTCTGTTGGTCCATGTCTGGTTCTAACTGTTGCTTCTTGACCTACATACAGGTTTCTCAGGAGGCAGGTAAGATGGTCTGGTATTCCAGTGTCTTGAAGAATTTTCTAGTTTGTTGTGATCCACACAGTCAAAGGCTTTGGCATAATCAGTATGCCAGCAGAAGTAGATGTTTTTCTGGAACTAGTAGGTAACAGTTTCTGAGCCCTTGTTTCGCCAGGCATGCTCTTAAGAACTTTTCATTTGGCGACCTGAAATTATCCTCTCCACTGCCCCTTCCTTGCTGGTCTGTGCCATAAGCCCGTCGGTGATTGGACAGGGTACATACAAGAATTTCTCACTCTGTTATTTCAAATTCATGCCCTTGACTGTAAGGAGTTTTAAGCCACTAGATGGCAGATTGTTTCAACAATTAGTAGACAGAAGCCCCTTCATAATAAACCATTTATAATAATTCTTGGAGTCCATTTGTAGGGTCACGTCTAAACAGCTCTGTCAGTGCATTGGAATCCCACCTGGTGTGGTACATGGGGGCACACTGTCCTTCCTCCCTCCCTTTCTTTGGAGGGGACTGACAACCCTCTTTTCACTGCCGCTTGCCTTGCCCTGGCCTCTGCTCATTTAATTCACTCCGTGTGTTTTTTGGCTCCATCACTTACAGCTTATTTTTCTTGTCTGATACCGACATTCCTGCTTTGAGTTTTAGACTCTTAGAATGTCAGAACTGGCAAAGAGTTTCATCCATCACTTGGTTCAGCATGTTCATTTCTCAGGTGGGAGAACTGAAGCCGCGAGAGGTTAAGCCAAGGACGAGGACCCTGTTTTGGATTTATCTTCCCCCCCCCAGCAGTTCTGTGCGCAGGGAGCCATTTCCTGAACGAAACTGACATGTAAATGCTTTGCATACAGACACAGTTTCTGTGTCCCAGTGGGTTAAGTTCAGTGATGGAGGCCTGATTTAAATAACAGTTCCAGCTTAGAAAGTAGAAGGTGATACGTGCTCAGGAAGCGAGCAGCATAAACCATCTCTATTGTTAAGGACCCTCCCTAAGTTTCTGCCCTGCCTACCCCTGCTCGCCTTTTACGGGCTGGGAGCACTCACTCCCTTTCTGAGCATCCTCCTAGCACACCGTTTACAGACTCGGCTCCATGCTCTTATACCTCGTGTTCTCTTGGTTGAGGATGCTCTTTATCTGATCTCTGTCTGTCAGGAAATTGTTGAAGGCGTGAACCTTTCTCAGGTGTTAGCCCTGTGAGGCTTTCCTTGACCTCGTGTCCCATGCAGTTCATTGGTCCTTCAGGCTTGTTTTTGTGTCTAACTCAGGGGTACCCGCAGACGTGGTCCGCGTTGGCTCGTTCTTTCCCCTGGAGTGGACTGTGCTTGTTGTCGTTCTTGTGGATGAATATATGTCCCCGGCCATCTGAGAAAGGAAGGTGTCTGAGCCTCACCCCATGGTTGGTACTAATGCTTTGGGAGAGCTAAGCATGCCCTTGCAAATTAATCCGAGAATTAAAAGTGGTTTGTTAAGTGAGCTCTTCATTTGTCTCACACATTACTTTTTTTTTTTGTCTCACACATTCCTGATTGCTTAGCACACAATTTGCATTTATAATTTCGATGGAATGAAGGAAACTAATATTACAGTTACTTCGGTGCAAAGGTATTTGAACCCAATACACCTGATTCCTTGACCCATGATTTTCCTATTTTCCACAAAATTTTGAGGTAAAAGATTATTGGGAAAGTTAATTCCTTTCCCTACTCTCTTGTTCTAGTTAATGAGAAGGAGTTTTAGCTCTTTCACATTGTGAGCTTTAGTCTTCAGAATTTAACATGTACTACAGAAACTTGTATTGCTTTTTACCTTTAGAGAATAATTTAAAAATAATGACTTGCTTCAAAATGTGATTCCTAAGGTAAGTACTTAAGAATCTGATGGTTGTCACTGCTTGTAAATATTCTGGGTGGAGGAAATTATTGCAACAGAAAATAACATTTCTGATATAAATTATTTTCTACAGTCTTGTGTGTGGTCTTAAGTTTTGCAAAAATCTAATGACACTTTCAGTAGTGAATCACTGGATGCTTAAGATATAACTATTAACGTATAAACAGCTTCAAAATGCAACAAAGGAAATGATATGCTAATTTCATTTTCAGTATCTGACAAGACTTGTGGGTTGATGCTAAGGGTTAAAGCTTTAAAGCCAATTTACTGAATTTTTTTTTTCCTTCTGACTTCATTAATTGGAAGAAAGTTATGTACATAATTTGGAATCTTGACTTTTAAGTTAGAAACAGGGAAAAGTACAGGGAATGTTTTAATGAATACCTGAGTACCTACCTACTGGGTGGGCTTGCCTGGTGGCTCAGGTGGTGAAGTGTCTGCCTGCAATGCGGGAGACCCGGGTTCAGTCCCTGGCTTGGGAAGATCCCCTGGAGAAGGAAATGGCAACCCACTTCAGTACTCTTGCCTAGAAAATTCCATGGACTGAGGAGCCTGGTAGGCTACAGTCCATGGGGTCGCAATAGAGTTGGACACAACTGAGTGACTTCACTTTCACTTTGAGTACCTACTATCCAGAATTAACAAATACTAGGATTGTCTTTTTTTGCTAAAGGTGTGTGTGTATGTATGTATGTATGAATGTGTAAAGAAAGTGAAAGTGAAGTTTGCTCAGTCATGTCTGACTCTTTGGGACCTCATGGACTATACAGTCTATGGGATTCTCCAGGCCAGAATACTGGAGTGGGTAGCCTTTCCCTTCTCCAGGGGAACCTGCCTGACCCAGGGATCGAACCCAGGTCTCCCTCATTGCAGGGGGATTCTTTACCAGCTAAGCCACAAGGGAAGCCCATGTATGTGCATAGATATCCCCAAATACATAAAGGAGAGACAGTAGTGCAGACAGATTCCTACTTCTAGAGGCAGCCTGCTCTTGTGGTTTTGGTGTGCAACCTTCCTTTATGTATATATACATATATACATAAATGTTTGGCTGCGTCCATGTTAGTCACAGCATGAAGGATCTTCACTACATCGTGTGGGATCTTTCTTTGTGGCACATGGACTCTTAGTTGTGGCATGTGACTCAGTACTTATGGTGCTTGGGTTTAGTTGCTTTGCAGCATGTGAGATCGTAGTTCCCTGACCAAGAATTGAACCTGTGTTCCCTGCATTGCAAGGCAGATTTTTCAACCACTGAACCACCAGGGAAATCTCTAGTATATATTTTTATATTTGTTCTTTTTATACTGTATATTAGTTTCCCTGAACAATTTGCTGAATTTGCATTTATTCATCCCTTTTAAACATTTATGATTTTTCTGCATTATAAACAATGCTGTATGAGGTATTCTTTTACCAAGAGATAAATATGCCTGTGTGAGGATTTCTCCAGAGTTGTCTTAGAACACAATTTGGAGAATTGTTGGGGGTGGGGGGGCGTGCATTTTTTAAGGTATTGTCATATCCTTCTCCAGAATGATTGCTACAGTCTTACTAGTAGTTTTATAAGTTACTGTGTCTTATAAACATAGAGAGTAGCTGGTGTAAATCTTTGTTGCTGTAATATGCATTCTTGGCTTTTGTATTTCTCTTTTTGTGACTTATTCTCTGTTCATTTTTCTTTGTGGCTGGTTGTGGGAGCTCTTTATGGATTCTGTCTGCTAAAACATACTCTGTTAGTTTTATGTCTTATAAATAACTTTTCCTGGCGCATGGCTTGTCTTTGCACCTTATGGAGGCAAATTTTAGGTTTTGATATGGTCAGATTTGAAGGAGTCCATCTTAATGACACTAGGGTGGGAAAGTGTTTGACGGGCTCAGTATGCACAGTGCACAAGCCGTCAAGAGAAAGGTTATCAGTGTGGATGGAGTTGGCTCTTCTGACTTTATTTGAATTGAAATTTTTTTTTATGGCCATGCTGCTTGGCATGTGGGATTTTAGTTCCCCAAACAAGGATTGAACCCATGCCCCTTGCAGGGAAGCAGAGTCCTAACCACTAGACCACCAGGGAAGTCCCTAGTTGGTCTTTTTAGAATTCTACTCTCCCATGTGAATTTTGTTGAAAGTATTGTTTACTTCCTTTACATGTTTGTTCAGTTCCATAAGAAATTCTGTTTTCTTTTTTTTAAAATTTCTTTCAATTTATAGGCTAAGAAGAATCAGCATTTATTTATTTATTTATTTATTTATTTTTTTATTGTTTTTGCCATACATTGTCATGATATCACCATGGGTTTACATATGCTTCCCCTCCGGGTCCCCCCTCCCTCCTCCCTCCCCCCCCGGGAAATCTCGCTGCACCAGCCCCGAGCATCAATCCTGGGCTGGCGATTGATTAGACACATGACAATTAACATGCTTCAATGCCCTTCTCCCATATCATCCCACCCTTACCCTCATCCACAAAGTCCACGAGTCTATTCTATACATCTGCGTTCCTTTTGTTGTCTCCCATGTTGGGTTCTCGTTCAGCATTTTTAAGGTATTGGGAGTTTGTCAAAGAACATGGTGAAAATTTTAGTCACTCAGTTGTGTCTGAATCTTTGTGACCCCATGGACTGTAGCCTGCCAGGTTCTTCTGCCCATGGGATTTCTCAGGCAAAAATACTGGAGTGGGTTGTCATTCCCTTCTCCAGGGGGTCTTCCTGACCCAGGGATTGAACTCAGGTCTCCCTCAGTTGTAGGCAGATTCTTTACCATCTGAGCCACCAGGGAAGCCCAAAGAACATAGTATCTCTCTCTTTATTTGTAACCTTTGTATCTTTCAGGAACATTTTGAAATGTTCTTCCTGATGTTGAACTTTACTAGATTCTGGCTTTAGTGTTGTCCACTGCCCTCTCTATCAGTTTATGACTCCTCATCCCTGTTGCCAGGCCTCCCCCCGCCCCCCATCTTCTCATATCTTACTGCTGAAATCTAGGAAGAATGAGGGAGGGTGTGGAGAGGAAAGGACTCTGTAGCATCTTTTCTGTCTGTGCTGCTTCAGGAGAAAGTTGGAGCTTTAAATTGACTCACTCTGGAAACATTTGTTGCCTTTATGGTGCTGGGCCTTGCACTTCTCTCATTTCCATTGACTCTTTTTCAGTGAAGTTACATGGTTTCCCTTCATTTTGGTTAGTGCTGTCCAGGACACCTGTTCTAACACTGTAATCATGATGAAGAAGGTTTATTTGCTATGCTAGGCATCAGTACCAACCTACCTCCCCCCTCCGCCCCCATCACTAGTAGCTCAGCCCCCGTCAACACTGAGTCCTGTAAAACAGTGAAGTGATGGACCAAGTTAACATCTTGACTTGCGGTTGATACCCCTTGGCACGTATAACTGAAGATGAGTCTGTCACCTGGGTTTTCATCTCCAGATATGGCTGTTACCTTTTGCACCACTTAATTCTGTGCTCTCAGCTGTTCCTTATTTTCATGTGCCCTAAGTGGAGAGTGAGCTTTTTCAATGCAGGGAGCATACTGTGTTCATCCCTGTATGATCCCTGTGTCAGGTAGCTGCTGGTTACCCACTTTGTGACTATGCTGATGAAATTGTCTCAGTTCCCCCCGCCCCCCCTTAAACACAAGCAAGCACACTTGTCTGCCTGCACGGGTGAACACGCATGGTCTTGTAGCTGCAGCATCAGTGTCCCAAAGCTCCCATCCCATCTGGTGGAACAAGACACGATTAGTTCCATCGTTCTGTCTCCTTTCCACTTACTCTTCAATCTGGCGTGAATGGCAGAAAGGCTGTTTGGAAGCAGTTATTGAATCTCTTTCATTTTTAATCAAGCTTATCTTATTGTAGCCAATTTGATCTATGCATGACTGTGTTTATCCGAATTCATAGGGAGGAAATGTCTTCTAGAGTTAAGATTAGGAGATGAACGAAACTGAATTCTCAGTTAGCTGTCCTTCTGTAGTCAGGTAACGTAAAGTTTTATACATATATTTTAAAATGAGGTATGATATCTGTGACCTCCGTGGCATAGTAGTGCAAACTAAATAATAATGCTTAACCCCTTGAAAAAAGTATTATATGGTGTGTGTATGTGCATATACACATATATATGGTTAGCATTGCCCACTGAGTAGAGAGAAATTATTTCCATTATCAGGATCTTTTTTATCCTGGCCTTTTAGAGGTTTGTTGAATTCTCAGGTTGTGTTTTATTTCTGTTATAACAATAGGCTACTAATTTTTAAAGATGTGTCTTTGTGAGAATTGCATGTTTTGTGTTTGAAAAAGTGCTGTGACTAGATTCAGAAATGTAAACATTCAAAACTGCCTGTTTTGTTTCTATTTGTTCAGAGAAATTTTTCCTAACAAATTGACTTAAAAATAAAAATTCCCTATGGGAAATTTGTAGCATGATCAGAGAAGACTATATGACTCTCTTGTGCCTACTATTCAAGTTAACAGTGGACTTGTGGCCAGCATCACGTCATCTGTGGCCTCAGCCGAGCCTCCACCCCCCTGAGCCTAGAGTATCATGAAGTCAATCCTGGACAGTGGAGTGTTTCATCTGAATGTTCCAGTGTGTATTTGCCAGTAATAAGGACTCTTAAAAATGTGACCATGAAACCGTGATTGTTTATGAAGTCATGGAGAGGGACGTGGCTTCTGTCTTATGTTCCTCCATCACCTTATTGTTATTGGGAACAACAGTGTTTCCCTTAAGACACCAGAAGTTTTACTTGCAAACCTTTTTTTTTTTTTGATGCGTGATTACGATATCTTATATAGTGTCCTGCCAGATTTACTGAGCATGACTTAATTTTGAAAATCATGACTGTCGGGTTCCATCATTAATTGGCTTAGTTTGTGTGTAGTGGTCTTTTAACTTGAACTGCTTTTTAGACTGCTTTGCCCTGTTGGTAACTGGCCTCTAATTGCAATGAAGTGTAGTAAATAGTAAAGTAAGCAAGTCATAATGTGGGGCTAAGCTACTGAGCAGTCTGACTTCAGTATAGTTACTACTGTATAGTTGTGTCCCATCCACAGCATTCCTGGCTGTCATTTTTTTTTTTTTTTCTAGCATCTGTAACTGCCCTCATGACCTCCAGTGCACTGCTGTAGTTAATATATACATGTCTGTGAGGTGATATATCCGTTTATGTTTATTAATTTATTTACTGAGGTATAGTTGCTTTGTAGTGTCGTGTTGATTTCTGCTGACTTTGAAGTGAATCGGCTCTATGTGTACATATGTCCCCTCCCTCGTGGACCTCCCTCCCACCACCACCATCCCACCCATCTAGGTTACCATAGAGCACAAGCTGAGCTGCCTGTGCCATACAACAGGTTCCTGTTAGCTATCGGTTGTACGCATGGTAGTATATTTATGTCAGGGATGTATCGGTTTATTCAAGTTTATTCATGTTGATACAGTTTCTTAGATACTCAATGACCAACCTGAAAACATTTCTTTTTACAGTTTCAAGTTCTCATCTCGGTTTCCGATGTTTCAATGTGTCAATGAAGGTGAAATTCTAGTTGAAAAACCGTCTGGGCTATTGGTTGTTTCCTCTAAAATATTTACCTTCCAGTTTTATTTTGGTTTTCCTTGTGGAAGTAAGCGTTTCTCCTCTCTTTGTTTTGATGTTGTCCTGTTCATATTTGTAATTTATCACTTCCCTTTATCTTTCTCTGTTGTAGACTTTTGCTGGTTGGCGGATGTGAAACTGCTGAAGTGGGCATATCAAAAGCTGCTAGCTGTGGACTGTCTGCCTGGAGAGTTCTTTCAGGATCACCATATTATAAGCCCGTTACTCATGGTGGCGACAGGGTCACTGCAGTAAGTCTCATTTATGGTATTTCATTTTGTTCATTTAGACCTTATCTAAAGGTCTTAGATAAGCCCTTTGTAAGATATATGGAGAAAGAAGCAATCTGCCTTAACTGAGGAAAGTGACTTAATACAAGTGACATTTTAGGACTTCTTTCAAATATCAAATTTATCTAAAGCATGCTTTATTTAACTTGCTTTCACTTTTAGTAAAAATATTTGCAGCTATGAAGACAAATAATTTAGCAGTATTTACAATTGCACTTGCTTATTTAGACCTTGACATTTATTAAGTCCTTGGATGTGCTGGTAGCAGTTCTGGGCACTCTCACAGGTTGTAGCTCATTTAACTCTCAGTAACCCCCTGAGACAGGTATTGTTAGTAGCCTGAGTCTGTTGATGAGGAAGGTGAAATTTAGCTGGGTCAGCCAGCTAGCAAGTGGCAGAATGAGTGTGCAAAATCTGGCAGGAGTTCATTCGCTGTTCAAGTTCTTAACTGCTTTGGTTCTTCAATTTTGTTACAAAGATCGGGACTGTTGATCCAACTGTTCATTTATTCACTCTATTATTGAGCTTCTGTTTTCTATCAGTCACTCCTTTCTGCTGTAGTTAATATAGGCGAGGCTCTGCTGTGATAATAAAAATTAGCCACATAAACAGACAAATGAAAAATCCTGACATTTTTGTCCCTTATCTTGTGAAAGTGTATCCCTTATTTGTGGCAAAGTCTGCTGTTGATACCATGACCTCCTGGAAAGCTTGTTCCAAGTGATGATTAAAGGATCCATGGAGGCTGGTACTCTTGAGGGCCCACTGTCTCAGTTTAGGGCATTAGGTAGGGAAGCAGAGGAGTAAAAGGAGGGACTTCTTACTGTCTCACACCAGAGCTAGCATCACTTCTGCTCACAGTTTACTGCCTGTAACTCATCAGGTAGCTCCTGCTACCTTCAAAGGGTCTGGGAAGTAGTTTTCTGTGTCCAGAAAGAAGAGAAAAACTAGACGTTAGTGAATATTAATTGTTTCTACCATATTGAACCCTGGTGGCTCAGCTGGTAAAGAATCTGCCTGCAATGTAGGAGACCTGGATTCGATCCCTGGGTTGGGAAGATCCCTTGGAGGAGGGAACAGCTACCCACTCCAGTATTCTGGCCTGGAGAATCCCATGGACTGCATAGTCCTCGGGGTTGCAAAGAGTCAGACATGACTGAGTGACTTTCGCTTTCACCATATTGGCCACTCTGTGATTTGTATTTGTTTTTTTGTATAAACTGTATGATCATAATTATGGACCCTGTGCTTAGCATGTTGTCTGATATGTGGTGGGCATTCATATTTTTCTAGTGAGGGAAGAAACCAAGAGATTGAAGTGAAACATGACATACGTGATGATTATTCCTATGAATATATTCGTTCCACTGTTTTTGTCCCAAAATGAATGTATTTGTTCTGTTATTTCTGTCTCAAAATAATGATTTAAAAATAATCCTCTAAAACGATGGTTAAATGTTTCAAGATTGAAAAGGAGCCAGTGAAGAAGTACTTTTGGAGAGAAATCTTTAGCAATCATAGTAGGCCTCCATTTTTTTTGCTTGTTTAGTTTTTAGCATATGCTGATGTATGTGATGGTGAATTTAGCCAAACAAGGTAGTAATTTTTTTTTTTATTTAGGTCAACTACTGGTTCAATATGGCACCAGCCTTTAAAGCTGTTTATGGTTGTCGATTAGTTCATAAAGTACTGTGTACTTTTTCTTCCATTCATGATCATTCTACTCACCCTAGCACCCATTTATTCTCTCTGTAGGATCCAGTAAGGAGTTCAGTTGGGGTGTTTATTAGCCACATTTCATAGATAAAGGAACCCAAGGCCCTGGGCGATTTTAGCAACTAAAAAATAGGGCAGCAGGGATGGCACCAGGTCTCTTAGTTCCTGTTCAGCGCTTTCCTTACACCCTGTGTGAAACTACATACATCTCATTGGCACTATCAAATTTATGCTGTGATGATTCTCCCATAATTTATTTTAAAAAAAGAATGAGATAGCAGTTGGATATCTTGTTTCATATTTGTAATAATTTAGTCATATTCCTCCCTCTGATTTCACACTTGGCTTGTCGTTTCATATGTGAGATGTGTCAGAGCAGATCCTGAAAAGAGTTGAACAATTTTATCTCTTGACTGTAAGTCTGCAGCTTATTTTTTTAAAAATCTTTATTGAATTTGTTACAATACTGCTTCTGTTTTACGATTTGGTTTTTGGCCACAAGGCATGTGGGATCTTAGCCCCCTCAACCAGGGGATTGAACCCCCTGTCTTGAAAGGTAAAATCCCAGCCACTGAACTGCCAAGGAAGTCCCTGCAGCTTAGTTTTTCTTTTCTTTTCTCGTCTTTTTTTTTTTTTTTAACTCACTGTGCCATGAGGCTTCCCAGATTTTGATTTCCAGCCAAGGATTGAACCCAGACCATGGCAATGAAAGCCCTGAGTTCTAACCACTGGACGACCAGAGGTGTCCCTGCAGCTTGTTTTTAAATGGTTCAGTCAAAAAATAATTTTTTAAAAAGTGTACATATGCATACAGAAAATGCAGTCATGGTGATATGTTAATTGGTGAACTCAGGTAAAAGGTATATTGGTATTTCATTATGTAGTCATTTCACCTTTCCAGTAACTATAAAATATGTCAAAATGTTAAAGGTTGAGGGGAAAAAAAGGATAGGTAAGTGTAGAGGATATAAGACGAGAAAAGTTGGCTAATCTGAAGGGCTATTTCAGTGGGGTGTCATCAAGTATAGTTATGACAGAGTCTGGGACAGGGGAGGCATGAAGAACTATCACATACTATGAAGCCTGTTTTCACTCTGGCTTTGAATTCTCTGTGCTTTCACTTGGCTCCTCCCTGAAGTATTGGAATCCGCTCTGCTGTGTATGGTCCTTCCTTCTCTGGCCTGAAGCTTCAATATTGGAATCTCTTAAAAGAAAATGGCATGTGCACTGAGAGAATAAGTGGGGGGAAATATTGAATTGCAAATTGAGGGCTCGCTGTATGATAAACTTCTTGAAATGCTGCAAGTGTATTTTAATTATGTTAGTGCCTTTTAAATGTGTCCTGCAGCTAAACTCGCAATCATTCTGCGTAGCCTTCCCCTCCCTCAAAGTAATTTCAAGCTATAGGATTAGTTCCTCTTGTCAGGTGGCAGATATTGTTCGCATCGAACTGCTTATTGTTTGTTTAAGGCTGCTATTGTGTTGGGGTGGCTATTGATGGAAAAAAAGCTGCTGACACATATATTCTCGTATCTCTCAAGGCTGCTAGGTTGTAAAAGAGGCTATGCAAAATTCAATATATGCCTTGACCAACGTTTCCAAGTTAATGTCGGTGTCATCTGCATGAGAGTTTTATTTATTCATTTCCAACATGGATTCACTGCTGCAGATATCAGAACATCAAGGTAGCAGCCCTTAAGGGGTTCGTTTACTGGATTGGAGGATTCAGCTGTGTGCCCAGATGTGGGCAAGAAGCTATAGCAGATACTGGGGGAGCCTGGGCTTGGGAGTCCGAAGGCTGGAGTTGGAATCCTAGCTCAGCACTTACTGCTCGTGTCTTACGGCCCTTGTCAGGTTCAAATGAGATGAAGAGCAATAAAATGTTCTACAGTGTTCATTGTTGGCTACTTGTATTTTTAAGGTGGAAATTTGGAAAAGTGTATAAAAAAGGAACAAAACTATTTTTTTTTTTTGTAGCTGATGCTGCTGCCTCTTCAGTGTGGGATGTTGCTGTGGAAAGAATACAGGCTTTTTGATATCCTGTTTCTCTGAGAAAATAGAAGTAATCAGAATATATTCATAAAGCGCCTCCACTGACACTTGAGCTTTGTATTTTTTCTCTTGTTATTATAGATGAGCTGTGCTTGGACCAGCCAAAGCTAGCTCCTCTGTTTGTCCACCGGATCTCACATTCTTGCTTATTAAAGGATATTTTTCCAAATCATGAATCTTGTTGTCAGTTAGGTTTATCAGCAAGCAGTGTGCATTTATTTTTCCCACTGTGAAACCTTTTTGGTTTAGGGCACTTAGACCCTACTAAATCCTGCTACCAGCCTGTTTTTTTCCTTTTCATGAGTCTTCTGTACTTGATCAGTTTCCTCTTTTTCTGTTCTCTCTTGAATTTACCTGGATTGGGCTTTACCTCCATGTCACTGAAATTGTGTTACTGGTATCAATGCCCTCCAATATTTTACTAGTTGATTGGTATTCTTTAGTTCTAATTTCTTATACAAAAATCAGTTATTTATTTCCCCCTTCCCCTCTCCTTTCTTCTCCTTTTCCTAGTTATTTCTATTTTTGTCAAAACATACAGTATTTATACATTGGCTTCAGCCCTTGTCCTCATTTTTCTTTAGCCATAGTGTTCATTTATATATTTAAAATGCTCATTGCAACTTTGGAGTTTTCCCAGTTACCTCTTGGGTGGATGAAATTATTCTTTGATAGATGTTTTGAGAAGGGCTCATAGATGAAGAGTTTCTTAGGTTCTTGTGTGTTTGGGATTGTTTTTCATAGCCTGGATATTTGAAGGAAAACTTCTATGGATATAAATTGAACTTAAAAAATACTGCTCTATTGCTTTGGGCGTGAAATTTGAAAAGTTGATGTGAGTCGGATTATCTTCCCTTTGTGTATTATTTGGCCATTTTGTTGGGAGGCTTTGAGGATTTCTGTATCTTTGCTTGGTAAAGAATCCCCCTGCAATGCAGGAGACCCTGGTTTGACTCCTGGGTTGGGAAGATCCGCTGGAGAAGGGATAGGCTACCCACTCCAGTATTCTTGGGCTTCCCTTGTAGCTCAGCTGGTAAAGAATCTGCCTGCAGTGCAGGAGACCTGCATCCAGAATGTCCCTGGAGAAGGGAAAGGATACCTACTCCAGTATTCTGGCCTGGAGAATTCCATGGACTGTGTAGTCCATGGGGTCACAAAGAGTCAGACACGACTGAGCAGCTTTCACTTTGGAATCTAACAGACTTCCTGGACTGTTTCTTGGAGTCGATTTTTCTGGGTTAATTTTTCCAGGTACCTGTTTATGCTTTCAATATCTAGATTAAATCTGTTTTCATTTCTGGAAAGTTTTCTTGGACTGTGACTTTAAGTGGTGGTTTTAGATAGACCTTAGACCCCTATGCTAGCTTGTCTCATCTGTCCTTCTGCACTCTGGAGTTATTTTTTTCAGTCTGAATTTGCTCATCACCAAGCTTGATGGTGGGCTTGGGTTAGGGTGGGCGGAATGTGGGGGTTGGCAAGAGCAATGCAGATGACACATTGGAAGTTTTCTCCTTCTGCCTACAATGATTTTGAAGTTTGGGTTATCTTTTATCTTCTTCAAATTTAGCTGAAATAAATTTCATGTAGATTTATTTTTCCCTTCTTGCATTTTCTTGCTTTTGGAGGAAATGTGGAGCTAGACCACTAGTAATGTCTTTAGTTACTCAAAAGTTCTGGTAGGAACATTTTAACCTCAACTCAAGCATGCTCCCCTCTTTGCCTTTTTCTTTTAAAGTGAAGTTCATGTAACATAAAATTGACCATTAAGTATTTTAGAGTGTACAGTTTTGTGGCATTTAGTACATTCAGTGTTGTGTAACCACCGCCACTGTCTAGGTCCAGGGCATTTTCATCACCCAAAGGGAAATGCCAAACCCATTAAACAGTCCCCTCTCCCCAGCTCCTGGCAATCACTGATCTGCTTTCTGTTTCCATGAATTTACCTATTCTGAAAATTTCATACAAACAGTCATACAGTATGAGATTTTGTATCTGATGTCTTTCATTTAGCAACATATTTTTGATGTTCATTCAAATTGTGGAATGCATCAATACTTCATTTCTTTTTATGACTGAATAATACTCTGTTGTATAGATATGCTCCATTCTTTAGTTAGTGGGCATTTGAGTTGTTTGTACATTTTGGCTACTATTAATAGCATTACTATGAACATTTGTGGGAAGTATTTGAACACCTGTTTTCAGTTTTTGGGGTATAAACTTAGGATGCAATTGCTGGGTCATATGATAATTCTGCTTAACCTTTTGAGCAACTGCCAGACTCTCCCACAGTGGCTGTGCTGTTTTATGTTCCCACCAGCAATGTACTAGTGTTTCAAGTTCTCTGTTCAACTTCAGTTATACTTATTTTCCATTTCTAAAATATAATAACTTTATCTCTTGCTTTTAAATCTACAGACAAAAATAGTCTTGTGTTATATTATTTCAAATACTTGTTTCTAAATGATTTTATTCTGGTATTTTCTAAGGATAGGATCAATTTCTTCATGAATGAAGTTTCTATTGGCAATCTGGGACAGTCTCATTTGTGAAGAGCTGCTCATTAGATTCTCATTTGCATAGATTGTATTAGACTTATGTATATATTAAAAAAACATTTGATTATGACTTTATTTTGTAAGATTTGTCACTTTGTCGATTTTTTTCCCCAAACAAAAACAAAATCTCACCAAGATTTCTTATACTTACTGATTTTCTTAACCATTTCTTAAAATACTAGGTATACTGTAGTTTTCCTTGCATGATGAAAGGACTGTATACAATGAAGTGTTCCATTGATCTTTAATTGTATGATATGTGTTTATTTTGTAGGTACCAAAGACACTGGGATTATTAAGGATGTTAAGTGGCAAGTTTTACAGTCGCCAGGGACAAGAACAGGTAATACAGATTGGCTTAACCTTAGAAAACATTTTCAACAAAGTCCACTTGAGGACAAAGTTGAGTGAACCTTGACCATGATAGATTTTCACCTGAATTTTCTCCTATAAACACTATGTGGATGTATGCATTAATAAGGATTCATGAAGCTGTTCACTGAAGATTTGTATATTCTGCTATGTATGTCATTCTTACCTCAATAAGGAAAATTAAATTTCAAGAATAAACCTAGTCCTCCTGGGTCTGGGGATATAGCCCAAAGAAGTCTCCTGGAAGCATTATATATCTTTGAATTTTCTTATTTTATATTCCTTGGGAATTTTGTATCCTTGTCCATAACATATACTTTGTATTTGTTGATTTTAAAATATTCCTTCCCTTGCACGTTTACAGTTTTCCAGTTAGCATTCTCTTTGGCCATTTCATGGAGTTTATCTTGCAGATGAAGAGCTATGTGAAAGACTAAATGCCTTGGCCTCTGCCGTGTACTTTATTCTTTCTAATTTACTGTGTTGCCTCTGTTCTTTCTGTGACCCTATTGGTTCATGAGAGCATTGCTTTTCTGAGTCAGACTTCTAAACTACAGTGGGTTCAACTATCTACTGAACTCCTTGAGGATAGGGATTTATGTTTGTTTTGTTCACTGCAGGTTCCCCAGAGTGTAAAACAGTGCCCGGCATGTACTATGTATTACTGAATATGTAATACTCAATAAATGTTGAGTGTTGGAAAAGCAGTGCTTACAAATTCACCTTTTATTGAGCTGAGTTTTTTTTATTTAAGCGTATTAATAATTTAGAACATTTTGAATGCATGTGCTAGAATTCAGTCCTTTGATTTGAATATAGCTTGTCCATTTGGAAGGTATAATAAAATTGGAGATCTTGTTTTTGATTGCTCTGTATAGATGATAAACAGCTGAAGAAAGTGAGACAATTTAGTCTTCATACAAAGATCTGATATTTACCATTGAAAAAAGTTTCTGAGAATGGACAGTTAAAAAGTTTTATTACAGTGTTTGAGAGAAGACACAGTTCCTACTCCAGATATTGCTGCAAGTTGTAGGAGGCTTTAATTAGTGTTTTTGATTAACACAAGATCAAATGGACATTTGAGCTAATGATTTAATGTAAGTGAGAAGTAGAAATTAAAATAATATTCACTTTATTTCAGTAGCATTTTGTTAGTATCACTTTGCTACTCAAAAGAATCAGTGAAGTAAGAAGAAAATATCTTCTAAAGAATTTTAGGGAGGAATTTAAGATGGGAAAGGGTAAATAGGAAAATTGACAGTGAAGTTAATTAAAAGGGCCATAAATGAATTATTAATGTAAGAAGACAGTTAACTGTGCAAAAAATGTCTTTGTAAATCCTCTTGCGATCCTTCTACCCAGTGATACTCACTTACCAAGTAATTAGTTTGCTAGACCACCTTTGAAGTTAAAACCTCACGAAGTAAACTGAAGCAGGTGGTGATAGTCACTGTTTTTCTTTTCCTCACTTTTGTTGAGAGATAATTTACAAATGAAATTGTAAGGTAGTTAAATTGATGATTTGATACATTGTGAGATTTTCCACCATTGACTTAATACATGTATCACCTCACATATTTTCTTTTTGTGTCTCTGTTACACTTAAATCCTACCCTCAGCAAATTTCAATTATACAATATAGTGTTATCACCTGTAGTTGCTGGTGTTATACATTAGGTCCTCAGAGTTTATTCATCTTATAACTGAAAGATTATACAGCTTTATCAACCTCTGCCTTTCCTCCAGTCCCCAGCCCCTGGTAGGCAAACACTATTCTATTCATTGTATTTATAATTTTGACTTATGATTTTCTTTATGGATTCTGTGTATAAGTGATACAACATAGTGTTTGTCTTTTATATAATCTGGCTTATTTCACTTAGCAAATGCAGTCCAGTCTCATACATGTTGTTTTGTAAATGACAGGATTTCTTTACTTCCTTTAAAAAAGGTTAATAATATCCCATGTTGAAGAATATAAAGATTAATATAATTAATTCTTCATATATTAATTTATATATAAAATAGGGATCTGCTTTCATCCTTTTGCATGTGGCTGTCCAGTTTTTCCAGTATCATATATTGGTGAGACTGTTTTCCCCATTGTATATTCTTGGCTTCTTTGTTGTAAATTAATGGACCACATATGCCTGAGTTTAGTTCTGGCCTCTCTGTTCTATTCCATTGCCCTCTTTATCTGTTTTTATGCCAGTTTCATATGTGAAGTGGTAAGCCATTCCAGTGTTCTTGCCTGGAGAATCCCAGGGACGGGGGAGCCTGGTGGCCTGCCGCCTACGGGGTCGCACAGTGACGGAGCAGCAGCAGCAGCGTGTGTGTTTAATTACTGTTTGCAGTGTAATTTAAACCAGTTCTACTCAGATGGACGAAATTGGAGCCCATTATCCAGAGTGAAGTAAGCCAGAAGCAAAAACAATACAGTATATTAACGCATATGTATGGGGTTTGGAAAGACGGTGACAAGAACCCAGCATGCGAGACAGCAGGGGGAGCGCAGATGTGTAGAATAGACTCGTGGCCTCTGTGGATGAGGGAAGGGGTGGGATGATGTGGGAGAATGGTATTGAAACATGTTAATTATCATGTGTCTAATCGGTAGCCGGCCCAGGATTGATGCTTGGGACTGCTGCAGCGGGGTTTCCCGGGGGGAGGGAGGAGAGGGGGGGGTTCTGGAGGGGGAGCATGTGTGAACCCATGGTGATGTCATGTCATTGTTTGGCAAAACTAATAAAAATAAAAATTAAATTAAAAAAAAACCCGGATGTATGATGCCTCTAATTTTATTCTTTCTCAGGATTATTTTGACTGCTTGGGTCTCGCGTGGTACCATACAAATTTTAGGGTTGTTTTTTTTCCATTTCTGTAAATAATGCGTTTGTAATTTTGACAGAGATTGCTTTGAATCTATGGATCACTTGGAGTAGTAGGACATTTTAACAACAGTAATTTTTCGAATCCATGAACATGCAACTTCTTTTATTTGTGCCTTCTTCAGTTTCTTTCATTAATGTTTTATGGCTTTCAGTGTATATGCCTCTCACTTCCTTGTTTAAATTTATTCCTAAATATTTTGTTGTTTTTGATGTTGTTAATGCGACTGTTTTCTTAATTTCTCTTGCTCATAGTTTGCTCTTACTGTATAGAAATTGTATGTTGATTTCTGTATCCTGCAGTTTATAAATTTATACATTATTCTAACAGGTTTTTGGTAGTCTAGGGTTTTCTATATATAGTATCATGTGATCTGCAGACTGAGCCAGTTTTACTTCTTTTCTGAATTCTGTGCCTTTAATTCTTTTTCTTGCCCAATTGCTCTGGCTAGGAGTTGTTTTTAATACCACGTTGGATAAAAAGTGACAAGAATGGGCACCCTTGTTGCTCATCTTGCAGCTTTCTGCTTTTCCCTGCTAAGTTACATATTCTTGACCAACATTCCAGCTGTTGAAATGATGATTACAGTGAAAATGGCATTCATCGTTGAGGAATGTGAAAGAAATACACTGGTATATTTTAACCAAAGTGAAAATTAGTTACACCTAAATCTTATTGCCTTTACCACTACTTAATTTAGATGGAGGAGAAGATAACCAAATTGTTAATTCACGTAACCTGAGATATCTTAATACAATAGATGGGGTTTGAATGCTTGAGGTTAACTTTTATTGTGGTGTACTTGGTTGAAAAGCCATTTCCTCCTATTTCCAAAGCGCACACTCTTGAATTCTCTTCCTTGCCAACCGACAGACTTTCTGGTTTCTGAATACTGCAGACTCTGCTCATGTTTCTGAGTACTGCTACTCTGCTCACAGTTCAGCATGGGTTTTCTAACTGTGCCTTTACATATTGTGTCGCAGTTACTGACAGGATAATAAATTATTTTCTGGTCCAGAAATAGCCTGCATGCTGTAGATACTCAGAAAACTTTCTACAAATAAAAAGCAGAGTTTATACTTGAGAAGGAAATCACTATTTCTGAAGTAATATAGGTGACTTATCTATCTTTGCCTGGCTGCAATTCAGTTCCTACTAATAACCATGTCTTCTTACTGTGCATGTTTATGGAAGTTAAACAGATAACTTGAGACTTGAAAGAAACAAACATTTAATGTATATGCGTGTAATGCCTGAGATTTGCTTTAAAATCCTCCAGGGGACAGAAGTCCCCAGTGGCATTGCGGTGATTGGGGAATGACATGTGAGACAAGCTTGAAACGTTCATATGTTTGTTTAAGACAGTTGTTGGGCCAATGGGTATTTATTATACTGCAGTATCAACTTTTGTGTATGTGAGTGCGAATTTATGCAACAAAATGCTTATGGAAGGGAATGATACTTTTGCAGTGTGGATGTTGTGGCGTCAAAGGAAACTAAGGGCATCCAGAAAAATAAGCCAGTGGGGACATTTCAGTGAATATATTTATTGCTTAAGTGTGCAGGAAGGATGGAAGGAAGTGGGGGATGAAAATAAAAGGATGTTTAACATATTCATTCATTATTTCCCTAGTGATAATGCTGCTGTTAAATTATTCACATTGTTCAGTGTACATTTTTTGGCTTAGTTTTTTTATTTTGGTATGTGTATGTGTGTTTTTATAAACTTCCTACTTGCTTTCAAAGCACTTTTTAAAAAATATTAATTACTATTGTAATTGAAGGCTAATTACTTTACAATATTGTAGTGGTTTTTGCCATACATGGACATGAATCAGCCATGAGTGTACACGTGTTTCCCATCATGAACCCCCCTCCCACCTTCCTCCTTCAAAGCACTTTTGGTGGAGTTGTTTGATGGAGTTCCTGCGTGTTACCATATAGAGCACAATTAGCACGTGACTAATTGTTCAGTGCTGAAGCAATCAAGTATACTTGATCATAATCTCTACTAAGGAGCATGCCTGTCACTATTAGGAAGGCTGTGGCACAGGTGAGGGCAGTGATCGTGGTGCCCTCAGGGCATGTGGAGGGGGAGGGGAGACTCCGCCTGTGGTTCAGGTCTTGCTGTTTATACAAAATGATGATCTTGGGCAAGTGTTGTCACATTTCAGGTCTTCAGTTCCTTCATCTGTCAGCTTTGAAGCATGGGTGCTTCAGAGCCTGTCTTGTGCAGAACCACAGGGCTAGTTGACATAGAGTTGTGAGAGGAAGATGCCAGGTCCTTCATCTTCTACTTGGTGGGGCTTCCGTGGTGGCTCAGATGGTAAAGAGTCTGCCTCCAGTGCGGGAGACCCAGGTTCAATCCCTGCATCGGGAGGAATTCCCCTAGACAAGGAAATGGCAACCCATTCCAGTACTCTTGCCTAGGAAATCCCATGAACGGAGGATCCTGGTGGGCTACAGTCCATGGGTTCGCAAAGAGTTGGACACGATTGAGCGACTTTACTTTCACTTTCGTCTTCTACTCATTGTTACATCTCCATCAGAGAAGAAGAGATGTGGTATATGCAGATTTTTGCTTGATGTTCTTTTGCTTTCCTTGCCTTCTCCTTCTCAAGCATTTGTACTTTAATCTCTTACATTTAATTTTGACATTCTGGAATAGATCTGTTATATCCCATTAAGGTGATTTTAGTCCTCAGTGAAGAGATTAGAGTATACTAATCTTGTCAGTTCACTCATTCAGCAGTGTCCCTCACTTCCAGAAATTGCTCTATTTGTTTTTGATGGCCAGTGTGCCTCGTTGTTTTAGACCCGAGGACTTAAACACTGTCTGCAGAGGCCAGGTAGATAATAATGGTGAATCAAATCCGTTGTAAATTCTTTCTGTCTCTCTCTCTTTTTTTTTTTTTTTGGTATAGTCGTTGCTGCTTTTCAGTTTTGCAGCTTTCAGCCTTAATCTTGGGGCTGTAATAGAAAATAATGGGGATTTTGGCTAGCTGGAAAGCTCATGACCCTTCTAAGCGGGGAAATACTACCTAGTTCTAGTCGATTATGCCCTTTCAGCCCTGTATTGCCAGCTTTTCTAAATGTTCAGGAGAAATATGGTTGTGGACTGCCATTTTCTGGTCTGTTTTATATTTTGTGGGGAGACTGCCTTAGAGCCTGTTCTTAATAAATGCTTGAGTGGGAAATAGGTCTTCAGTTGGTGTTTCTTCAGTTCTTCCAGTTCTGTTGTAGTTGTTGGGTAGGTAACATCTCTGCTGGGGATGGTTTCTTTTGTGGTAACTGAGCAAACCAGGTGCCCTCGTGGGAAAGGACTGAGATTATGTGGACAAGTAGAACTGGGAAGTCTGGTCTTCCCCTATGTAGCCTAGGATTGGCCACGTAAGGTCAGTATATTACAAAGTGTCTGTTTTGTGGCAACGCTTGGATTCCTTAAATTGAATACTTTGCTAGCAGATCTGGAAAATCTTACCCATCTAATGTGTTTCTTAAATTAAGGAGTGCATTTTCCTCTAGTCTTATCTTTTATTGCCTTTGAACTCTCCCCCTACCCATATCTTCCTCTGCTTCTCATTCACAGCATGAATTTGTGGCTTGTCCATGATGTAGAATATTCTAGGCATTGTGTTCATATAGAATCTTGTAAAAATTATGAAATTCAAGAAATGCATAATTTTGTCAACATCAACCCATAATTGAGAACTCATAGTAATCTATGTGTGTATAAAGGAATATTTTTATAATGCTCACTTATTTGGATTTTATGTCATATGTAAATCATAACACTATGAAGGAGATTGAAAAAACACCTTTGGGCAGGAGTCTTGATGTTTTATTTTCTGGGCACATTTATAATGTTATGAAACTGTCCGAGTCCTTAGTTAGGCGAGGTTGCTTACGACAAGGCCACCCTGAAGAATGTTATTAATTTCTGGAAGTTATTTCTTTTGGCTACAAGTCCCTTGCTCTGACGTTACTGTGATATAATTGTGTTCTAGGATGGGATCTTCAAGATGAGCCTCTCTCCAGATGGGACCCTCCTCGCAGCCATTCACTTCTCAGGAAAGCTAAGCATCTGGGCCATCCCGTCTCTGAAGCAGCAAGGAGAGTGGACTCAAAATGAGCAGGTGTGTCTCTTGATTATGATTCCTAGAGTGATTCTCACATGAGGGTGAGCACTGACAATACAGATTTCATTTTTGTGATATTTTATGTTTGTTTAAAATGTGGCTCACAGCTATTATTTATTCTGATCATTCCTAAGCTGTCCTTTGTTTAAAATGCTATTATCACAGTAGCAAGACAGATGAGGAACAGAGTAGGACTCCTTGCTGATACTGATCTGTAGAGCAGACACTGTACCCTGAGTGTCCTCTGTCCACTGAACTCTGCATGTCCCTGCCTCCTCATTCCCCAAATATGTAATGGAGATGTTAATTTTTCAGCAAAAGTTAGCTAATATCAAAGATTTAAAAGCTCATTTTCTTCAACAGAGTTTCCTTTCTTTCCAGATCTTGCAGTTCCAGTAATCCTAGGCTTCCTTCAGGTTGAAGGAGTTCTCTTGACTTCTAAGGCAGTTAGAGAAGATACAGAGAAAGATAGAACTGTTCAGTTTTTTAGTGTCTAGAAATGACAGGGTTTGCAAGGTAAACGATTGAGTTGTTTAGGAAGAGATATAATCGACATCCATTGTGATCTAAAATCAGCATGGGCAGGTTGAGGTCTGTTCATGTAATGCCATGTGTCGTGATAGAATGAAGATTTAAGAAAAATCCTTTCAGGTGGATGCAGCTTATGTTATAAATGATTTAATCCTCTGAGGGTCATTTTGTATGTCAGCACTCTGAATGTTGATGCTCTTTCCCTTGTATCTGCACACCCCTTTCCTAAAGGAATATCCGGCTATCGGCTTTGGTGGTAGTTTTGTGATTCTGGATAGCAACATATTCCCTGAAAGATATGAATGGATCAAGGTCTTTCTATTAGCATTCTTTTTAATTTGTTTCATCAGAATGCACCATTAAAAGAGTTCTTCATGAGCAAACAGTGTTTTGTATTTCTCAGACTAGAGGGAAAGAGAAAGGGCTTCTATATTTTCGAACTCTTTCACAGACTTGGTATTTGCTGTTTTTTTCTCTTAGAAACAATTTTAGGAAGATTTTTTCCCTCACTAATTCCTCATCTTGTTGAATTTAATTTGATCTCCACATCTCAGCCACTCTTACTTACAGGATCTAAATTTGCTCTAAATAGAAGAGAGCTTCCTCAGTTTTCAACCTCAGTAACCAAATACAGGGACATTCTTTCTGTCTCTTGTGAAATGAGAGCTAAGTTGACTTGTATCTTCTCTCTAGAAGTGAAGTGGATCAGCTCCTAAAACTTTGTTTAATATGTTCAGCTGGGCTCATCAGATAATTGATCCAGAAGGTACCATGCATTTTTCATGGTTATCAATGTACAGTGATGAAATATTTGCCTTTCATTATTGGAATAGACCCCGATGTTCTACTTTATGTGGAAAATTTTACATTTGGGCAGACTTTTTCTTTAAAGGTGAACACTGATTATTAAAGTCGTTTATAATAGAAACATTGATTCAGTTCTGAAGCACATTTCATATTTCATCTTTTGAATACCCTGGAATGTCATACATATTGAATAAGCACTATTTAAAAAAAATTCATTAGTATGCTCTTTTTTTTTGAAATTCTGAATACTTTTTTTTTTTTTTTGCTTGCAAAGATCAGTTGCATCTGTTGTAGTCTTTATTGGCACACATTTGAATTTTTAACTGGTTATACATTTTAATCCTTATTTGCCAATTTTATTATAATTTATTACACTTCAGCTCATGAATGTTATTCATTAACTTTTTATAATGATTCTCTTAAAAACACAAAAATTATTTAAGAATCTTAACTCAGGAGTGAGTAAATTTAATATCTCAGTGGTTTGGAATAGGTCATCAGAAAAGTAATGCGAAAAGAAACGAAAGGACTTCAGAGATGGCTGCAGGGATCCATGGGAGGGGCGAGTTCAGGCCAGGAATTCGCCTATGGTGTTGTCTTAGGGGGAGTCTTTTGAACAGAAATACCCCGAGAGTTTAGAAGGCAGTTCGTCAGGAATTGCTGAAGCCCGGTTTTTGTGTTGTACCTCTGAGTTTCTACCTTACCCCTGTAGCCCTGATTCAGTGCTCCTCATATAGCCTGCAGACAAGACTGTATGATGATGCAGCTCCTCAAGCTAGCTGTACCTTTTCTTATAATTTACACATTTCGGGGGCTTATGTATCAGTTTCTTTTTATTTGCTTGGTATAAATTATCTCCTTTGAATGCCTGAGTAAACTGGAAGAAAGAGGATTTAGGACTCACAGAACCGAAAACCGCGGACCCTAGTTGCCGTCACCAGGGACATTTTCCAGTAGTGGAGGCCTTTGCTGAGGGGTCAGTGGCTTAGTGATGTCCCTGGACCTGACCCCACTTGGTGCCATCCTCACTGCTGCTCAGCACATCCTCATTCCGGAGTGCAGCCCCTTGCAGGCTGGGGGCTGACAGCGCCTCCCATGACTGCTGCTGCTCAGCACATGGAAAGACTCTAGCTGAACAGGACTGAATCTGCCCTCTGAGACCCCTGTGGCAGGGCTAGCCTCACAATAAATTTTTGTCCTAAGTTGAGAACAGAGAGGGCATTTCACCTTATCCATTCTGACATTATGGCTGGAATACTGTACAGGTTCCTCCATTTGCTTGTCATCTTTTCTGGTCTGGTCATTATGCTGTTTACGCCTGCTCCCTGAACCCTCCTCTCCTGCTCCCTATTTTTGTCTAACCCTTTTCTGTTTTACTTTCTGAAACTTCATTCCATCAATAAACAAGTTGTTAGGAGGCTTCAGCATTTTTATAGAGCATTCTGAAATAAATGTATAAGGTGTACAGAACTCAGTAGGATTGAGGTATAGGTATGCAATAGTCTTGTAGCTTTTATAAAATAAACTCTAATTGTATATATTAAATAATAACCTCTATTTACTGAGCACTTATTTTGCCTTAGGGTTTTCCAGCAAGTAAGCAGTAGAGCCAAGGTTTGGTTTCATGGCTCTTTGACTCTGATGTCCATGCTCTTTCCATGACCATGTGAGAAAGTAAATATATTTTTAAAAAGGTGGGGAAAACCCTATTGGTTAAGCTTTTTATCAGGCTTTATTTATTTGATCTTTAAAATAAAAGAGACAAATTCTTTTTCTCACTGAACTTAATATAGATTTCTTCAGCCTTCTCAGATATGTTGAACTCTGGAGCTGTTAATAGTGTGTACCAGATACTAGAATAAGTAATTGAGAAAGCCTCTCACTGATAAACCCTTAACTCTATGATGGATATCTACAGTACTTCTGATGTGGTGACATGAGGTGAGGGTGTTACCTGTTCAACAAAAGGAGTTTTGAACAATCATACTGTGTTTGAGTCTTTCACCTGTATCTGGGGGATTAATCACATTGGGTATTGGACAGTTTAGATTTGGACTTGAATATATGAAGAGAGTCACTAAAATCTAGTGTATTAGTCAGATAACAGAGAACAAACTAGTGGTTACCAGTAGAGAGAGGGAAGAGGGGTGCAGTAAGATAGGGGTAGGGGATTAAGGGATGCAAACTATTATGTGTAAAATAAGCTGCAAGAATATATTGTACAGCACAGGAAATATAGCCAATATTTTAAATGGAGTCTAACCCATAAAAATTTTGAATCACTGTGTTGTACGCCTGTAACTTAATGTAATACTGTACAAAAGCTATACTTAAATAAAAGAAGTCAAACAGTGCAGTCGAGTGAATGTAATAAAACTTGAATGTAACAGTGCTGTGTATAGTAGATTGTTACTTATAATATTATCATAAAATAATAAAGTTCAAGTATTTCTACTGAGTCCTAGAGTAGAAAATGTAATAAATCACAGTCCTTTGCCCTTAGGACATTCATAGTCTTGCAAGGGAAATTATTAACAAATTAAGAAAATAATGTGTTAGTATTTTGCTTCTTTGGTGGTGTTGGGGAGGGGATTGTTGGGAGTAAATAGTGTTTGTATAGCAAAGCTTGGCTGTCAGCAGCAATTTTATCTCTTTTACCTCACACTCTTATTAATCAGAACATGCTTTTAGCTCATTTTAAGAGATGGGAATAGTGCTGAAGAAAGTTAATTTAGATTGCTAAATGTTAGAATCAGTGTTCCATTTTGATTCAGGTCCTCTGACTTCATAGGTCAAACCTGCTCCCCCCCACCCCCAGACTCTTCTTCCAGCATTTACATGTAAAAATCCTGACTCTGAGTTGGGGGAGTTGGGTACTAGCTAAGATGTTAATGGGAAGCAAGAGACAACCCGTGTGGTTTATATGAATGGCACCTGGAATTGTGTGCTTCATTATGTAGAGATAACTGGGAATGTGAAAATATTAATAAGCAAGAGGTGTAGTGTCACTTAACTGGTAGCTCAGATAGTAAAGAATCTGCCTACAGTGTAGGAGACCCAGGTTCAATCCCTGGATTGGGAAGATCCCTTGGAGAAAGGAATGGAAACCCATTCCAGTATTCTTGCCTGGGAATTCTATGGACCGAAGAGCCTGGCAGGCTGCAGTCTATGGGGTCGCAAAGAGTTGGCCATGACTAAGCGACTAATACTTTCACTCTTTGACTTTTCATATTGTCACTTACCAAATATGTGGTGTCATTTTGTATATTCATCCCTGGCTGAAAATATTGAAAAACCCTTAAACAACTGAAAAACACTTCCAGTAGCTGCTCTTTTTTCATTTGTTCAGCAATAGTCTAGTGACCTTTGGCCATGTTAGGGCAGGCTTTGGATTTCTTTG
Source organism: Antilocapra americana (assembly GCA_007570785.1). Classification (NCBI taxonomy): domain Eukaryota; kingdom Metazoa; phylum Chordata; class Mammalia; order Artiodactyla; family Antilocapridae; genus Antilocapra; species Antilocapra americana. The sequence goes on from ML660778.1 coordinate 4,413,202, forward strand.
TAGCTTCTCTAGGAAACAAATGGACGGCCAGTTAGTTTAAAATTATGCATATAATGTATGAGGACTTAGTGTATATAGTGTATGGGGACTTATACTAAAGTATAAGACTATAGTCTACTGTTGACTTACAGTATACTAAAGTATATATACTTATAAGTACTATATACTTATATATGTACTATGTATACACTTATACATGTATTAGTTCAGTTTAGGCACTCAGTCATGTCCGACTCTTTGTGACCCCATGGACTGCAGCATGCCAGGCTTCCCTGTCCATCACCAACTCCTGGAGCTTGCTCAAACTCAGGTCTGATGAGTCGGTGATGCCATCCAGCCATCTCACCCTCCATTGTCCCCTTCTGCTCCTGCCTTCAGTTTTTCCCAGCATCAGGGTCTTTTCCAATGAGTCATTTCTTTGCATCAGGTAACCAACATATACTATAGTATATAAGACCTTATATACTAAATAGTGTATATAGTATATAGGGACTTAAGATTTCACCTTCCAATATAGGGGGTGTGGATTCAATTCTCTGGTTGGGGAGCTAAGACATGCCTCACAGCCAAAACATAAAACAAGCAGTATTGTAACAAGTTCAATGAAGACTTTAAAAACGGTCCACATCAAACACTCTTAAATATATTTATAAAGTATGTGCGTGCTAAGTTGCTTCAGTCGTGTTTGACTCTCACTCTTGCGACTCCATGGACTGTAGCCCGCCAGGCTCTTCTGTCCATGGGGGATTCTCCAGGCAAGAATACTAGAGGGGTTTACCATGCCCTTCTTCAGGGGATCTTCCTGACTCAGGGATTGAACCTGTGTCTCTTATGTCTCTTGCATTGGCAGGCAGGTTCTTTAGGTAAAGCTTACAGCTTTACCTTGAATGTTGCCTGAGAAAAAAATTAATGTTTCTTTGTTGCTTGATATGGATTTAAAGTCTTTTACCAAATTGTGAATTCAGCATGTCTGGGCCTTTCTTCAAGCAATACACTACTTTATTAGTTTTCATGCTACTATGCTTTGTTTGAATGAGTGTTTTCTCTGTAAAATCTAATGATTAAAGATAGTTTGGAAGTGTCTATTCTGATTTACTTCTATCCAGTTTTCAGTTGATTAAATACTTTGGCTTTCATTGTCAATATGAAAATCCATCTGGCTAGAAATCTGTATTAAGTTTTGTTCATGTTTGGAATATATAGTAAAATTGCCAAAGTGATTTTCATTTCCAACATTTCCCATATGTTATGTTTATATATTTATGTCTCATCTTTGGCCTTAATTTTTCTTTGAAGAAGTTTTATTACTTGCTTATTTGTACTTCCTTAGATGTAGTAGATGCAAGACTTACCATTTCCATTTGATTTTATTTTCTCTTTGATATGTAGTAGGTGCTGGAGTAATTTTGTGACGGGGATGAATCAGTGAAGGATAAGTGGGAAGATGATAGTTCCTGTGATTAATCGGGATCTTATCCACAGCTGTTTTCACAGCTTCACTAGACTGTCAGTTCTTTGAGAAGAGGCACTGAACACACATTTCTTTCCAGAGATCTAACAGAGGGCTTGGCGGATTAAATACTGATAAATGTTTGTGGAATGAATAAGCATTTAAAGGTTACTTTCATGCTATTGATGACAAGGTCTTTGTTGTGTTTAGCTTCAAGCCATTGAAAAAGAAGTCAACAAATAAAATCCTTAAATCTCAGAAGACAGATTTAAGCCTAATGCATTAGCCATAATAGCCTTTGTGTACAAAATCTGTAACTGTATTCTTGGGGCATCCTCTTAGGCTGTTTTCAGGCATATGGTAGCATGTCATACAGAGTGATATGGAGGTTGCTTCTCAGAATATATCAACACAGTATTGGGAGTGAGTGCCAGCTCTGTACTTTCATAGATGTCTTGGGAGTTTGGTGATCCTGTCCTCAAAGCGACAGCCTCTAGAGTTTGTATCAGATGCTGTAAAGCAGAACCAGACCATGGTTTTCACAGATAGAGTCCTTGGGGTTCTAGGGTGGTAACTTTGGGTCAGTTTGAATAGTACGAGGGGAGCAGTGGGAATGTCAGCTTAGAAAGTGGTGAGGGACAAGCCATCAGGATAATGGTCTGGCAGGTCACCTCTGTTTGAGGCAGAGTTGAGTTTGGGATTTTGTTTGCTCTTTCTTAAATATACTGTACAGATAATTCTATCAAACTCCCGCATATTGTAAATTTGAATGCTTATTAGTTCAGACATACAGACTGAATTGCTATGTACTCCTAAGATAAAGATACAGTTAGATATATACCCCAAAGAATTTAAAACAGGTACTCAGACATAGTACATTTGCATACATGTTCACAGCAGACCCAAGCTGGAAACAAGCCAAATGTCTATTAGTAGAAGGATGAACAAACAGATTGTGGTATATACTTTTGATAGAATATTACGTAGTTTAGTCACTCAGTCGTGTCCGACTCTTTGCGACCCCGTGGACTGTAGACTACCAGGCTCCTCTGTCAACGGATTTTCCAGACAAGGTTACTGGAGTAGGTTGCCATTTCCTTTTCCAGAGGATCTTCCCAACCCAGGGATCGAACCCAGGTCTCCCACATTGTAGGCAGATGCTTTACCATCTGAGCTGCAACCATATAAAAGGAATGAACTGCCTATCCATGTGACATCTTAGGTCAGTCTCGGAAACATTATGATAAGTGAAAGAAGCCAGACATACAAGGTTACCTATTGTTTGAACCTATTTATGCAAAATATCCAGAATAGCTAAATCCCCAGAATCAGAGGGGTACCTTGTTGATGGCTGGGGAGAAGGGAAAAGGGAAGTAAAGGTCCAGTGACTAAGCGGCTTTATTTTGACGTGGTAAAAAGGTTTTGGAACTAGATGGAGGTGGCAGAACACTGTGCATGTAGTAAATAACAGTAAATTATTCATTTAAAAGTGGTTAATTTTATGCTGTGTTCGTATCAGCTCAGTGAAGAAATGATCTCATTAATCCACTTCTCCCCAGAAACCCCCCCAAACAAAAACAATGTGTAGAATTAGAACAGGATGCCCTGTTGTCTTGTACTTTGACCTTTTTTTTTCTGAATAAGGCTAGTGTGTCCCTACCTGTGTCCCCTGTGCACGCTGTGTTCTCTGACTGGAGTGTTGTCTTCTGTCCATTTGCCACATCCAAGTCTTGTCCAGCTAGAAATGTATGAATCACCATCAGGCTTCCCTGGTTCCTCTTCAGCTCCCTTCATTTTTCTCAGTGTACGTGTGCGTGCTTAGTTGTGTCTGACTCTTGGTGAACTCCTGCCACCCACCCTCTCCCCATGGACTGTAGTCCACCAGGCTCCTTTGTCCATGGAATTTTACAGGCAAGAATACTCAAGTGGGTCGCCATTCGCTTCTCCAGGGAGTCCTCCCAGCCCGGGGACTGAACCCGTGTCTTGCCTCTCCCACAGTGGCAGGTGGATTCTTTACCCTTGCACCACCTTGGAAGCCCTCATCTTCCTCAGGCCTGTATCCAAAATCATCGCTTCATCCTTTGAGGACCCCTGCCACTCTTCTCTGCAGGTCTTTTCTGGGGCAGTTGCCAAATATGACCATGGGTTATAGTTGTTTATTCCCATTTCTTAGTTATATCCTTGAGTATGGAGCTTGCAATATCTGATTTTTTTCCCCCCACAGTGTTAGCAAGCAGTGTTCATTGGCTAAATATCAGAAGAAAGCACACTTTTGAGGAAGTGTGGGAATATTTGTACTATGCCGACTTAATTTTTCTATAGCTTAGCCATCCTAGTTAGAACTCAGCAGTCCAAAAGATTGATGAGTCCGTTCCCTCATGCAGCATTTAGCTGCTGTGACAGGTGGGCCCTGACAGATGGTGGGAGTACAAGGACCACAGACAGAGACCTGGAGGCAGGGGAAGAGATCTTCACCTGGGTTTTAGCACGGCTTTCACAAGGTGAGACGCCTGTTGTTTAAACAATCTCCATGGAACAGCCTGGTCCCAGAGTGCGGAGCCTGGCTCTTGTCGACTCTAGTACTGTTTGTTCATGGTCCTCTGGCTCATAATCTCTGAATTCTGAAAGAATTCAAAAACTCTTTGATTCTGAAAATACTTCTGCCAATGAGATGACTTTCTTTTCTCACAAGAGTTCTTATTAAATTGCTCTGTAATCTGTACATCTTTAAATTCACCCAAAGCTGAATCATAATTATTATTTTTGGGGGCTTAAAGTTTTGAAGTGTTGCTCCACGCTGCCCTTCTGTCCTCCAGAATGTAGGTGGCAGGCTCCCACAGCATCATGTAAACAGATGCTGCTGGGCACCTGTACTGTGGTATAGGTGCAGCTGCCGATTTGGAGGCGTTGAAAGCTTCTAAGGTGCCTTATAAGTGGTCAGATGCGATCTTAATTTAGTTGATTATTTTCTGCAGTACATACCTTATTTTTATTCTTTGAAACTTAATTTTTTTAAAATTAAGTTAGCTAGGACAATCCATTTCTTTCCCTTGTGTATAAATAGCCCTTATATGGCAACTTTTTTTTTTTTCTGATAAAGAATTATATCTTCTGTTCTCAGGGACCACTTGTAGTGACTTGTCATAGTGAAAAAAAAAATACTCTCAGGCTTTGGAAAAAAATGCCAGTTTTAATACTGTAACGTATTAGCCAATGATAATTTGGTAATAAAGCATACATGTTTATTCTCTTGCATTAGATAAAAAAGCACATATTGACATAAGTAGAGCCTCGCTTTTTTTTAGGCTTAAGATTTCTGATAACCCCCAGCTGATATTTTGTTGTCCACCTCCCTGCCCTCAGCACCATTCTGTTGTGATTCTGGAGGTTATGGAATTAACAGCAGGCCTGGGAAATGTTAGACAGTGGCTTAATCTTGGTTGTTTTGTGATGTTTGAGAGATGGTGATGTGTCCTGACGTTCAAAAAAGTGGGCATGACATTGTGTTGCCATGAGATTAGACAATGCGTGTATTGATTTTGAGGATTGCCTGGTTTTATTTATATATATATATATTTAGTAGATATTTAGTCATAGAACTGAGCGACTTCCCTTTCACTTTTCACTTTCATGCATTGGAGAAGGAAATGGCAACCCACTCCAGTGTTCTTGCCTGGAGAATCCCAGGGATGGAGGAGCCTGGTGGGCTGCCGTCTATGGGGTCACACGGAGTCGGACATGACTGAAGTGACTTAGCAGCAGCAGCAGCAGTCATAGAAAGTTAGAAGTGGGGTTGACACGAAAGTTGTTGGGTCCAACCTCAGAGCTGTGAGAGCTGAGGCCTGAAGGGTTGCTCAGGTTCTGAGCAGGGTAGCACTTACATCCAGGCCAATGTTTTATTAACAGCATAGCTGTCCTCCTCCCAGTATCCGTGTGTATGTGTGTCTACATGCATGCACAGAATTGTTAATGTAGTCTGCTTTCATTTGGATGAATTATATTCCTGCTATCTTTGTTCTTATGCTATTTTCTGCATTAAATTGAGTCACAGTACTTGCATGTGCACATCTTCAGTGTACAAACAATTGCTCTTCAAGATCCTAGAAATATATTTCTAGGTGTCATTAAGATCAAAGGAAAGCATCATTTCTGTTTTCTGTTAAATCAGTCCAAAGTTCTTGATGATGTTCTTATAATTTTTTAACCTTGTTGAACAAAGAATTTATGTGCTTGTGTTTCAAATTCAGCCAGGCTACGATGACTTTAATCCTGATTGGAGACTCTCTACTGAGAAGAGAAAAAAAATCAAAGGTGAGTTGTATGATTTATGATAATTAAAACCTTAAGAGACTCTTCATCTTTAGTAAAGGTACATATGATAAAGAATATGTAGGGGAAGGAAAACTTTTTTCTTTCTACTACTCTAGGTTCTCTGGCTGGGGCCTTATAAAATGTGGTTGACAAAAGATAGATTAATAAGAAATAAGCAGAAGTTTATTAGTGTGTACTTTGAGTTGATACAGGGAGTAACTCAGAGGGTTGATTAGAAATTGAGTTTGTATAGCATCAAAGAAATAGTCAGTTTCTAGAGAAGTGTGAAGACAAAGGAAGAATAGTTGGGATTTCTCAGTTTGGTTCAGTCGTGTCCGACTCTTTGCGACCTCATGGACTGCAGCACTTCCCTGTCCATCACCAACTCTTAGAGCTCGTTCAAACTCATGTCCATCAAGTCGGTGATGTCATCCAGCCATCTCATCCTCTGTCGTCCCCTTCTCCTCTCGCCCTCAATTTTTCCCAGCATCAGGGTCTTTTCAAATGAGTCAGTTCTTCGCATCAGGTGGCCAAGTTGTTGGGGTTTCAACTTCAACGTCAGTGCTTCCAATGTACTAACCAGGCCTGACCCTGTTTAGCTTCCAAGGTCAGACGAGATCTGGAGCGTTCAGGGTGATGTGGCCGCAGACTGGAGTTTCTCGGAGGGGCAGATACATGGGGAAAGTACTGGGATGTGAGCACTAGTTTGTGATGTAGATTCCTTTGGTGCTGTCTCTGGCCGCGTAAGAGTTGAAATTTGTCTCCAGTCATGAACTCTTGTTCCTCCTGGCAGAGAGTGAAGAGAACAGCTTTGTACGTTTATGTCCTTTGTTGTTGGTGTTTAGTCGTGAAGTCGTGTCCAACTCTGACCCCGTGGACTGTAGCCGGCCAGACTCCTGCGTCCATGGGATTTTCCAGGGAAGAATACTGGAGAGTGTTGCGATTTCCTCCTTCAGTGGATCTTCCAGGCCCAGGAAATGAACCCACGTCTCCTGCATTGGCAGGCAGATTCTCTACCACTGAACCATCAGGAAAATCAAAATTTATGTCCTACTTTTAGGCAAATAGAGGACAGAGAGCTTTTTTTCTATCTGCTGCTTCTTCCTTGCCTCCAGTCCCAAATAATCCTTACGCCAAAGTGGCGTACTTTGGGGTGGCATATTCTGCCACCTTGCATAGAAAAGTCTTTAGATAATTCTGCTTCACTTTGGAGGGAACATTAAGATTTTGTAGAATGGGGACAAGACAGCAGATCCAACTTTCTGCTGCCCAGGTGTTAATATTTCAAGTTTCCCCAAGGCCAAGTCAGAGCTGTGTCAGGCAGCATGACACTCCTGCCTCAAGCCAGCATGGAGACGGCACGTTCACAGCTCATACATGTGGTTCTTTGTAAATGAGCGTGCAGGAGATCGCAGAAAGGGATTTCTCAAAGGGGAAACTGAGCAGTTTTCGCTGGGGCCGGGCTGAGCATGTGGTAGGTAGTAAGTAATGAGAGATTGGAGGGATTTTTTTTTCATACATTTCCCATGTCTAAATTATTATTATATTTTTTTAGTAATGAGCACATATTACTTTTATAAATAAATAAAACCTGCATTATTTGCAGTTAATTAGAAGCAGTAGTGATTATTTAATTGGTAGATGAAAACTAAAGACAGAAATTTAAAAATTAACTTTGACTAATCAGTTCTTTTCTTTTTTCTGGTGAAACTCCCTAGTTCAATACTTCTCAATTTTTAAGTGTCTCCTATAAAATGAATCATAGTTACCAGGCTTCAAAATCTTAATTAAATTATGCTTCTAATTACATTTAAATAGCTTAAAAGTATTGATTCATTTATATCATCTGTCATGTTCATATATTCACTTTTGTTAAATTATCATTCAAAATACTCATTTAGAAAAACATTTTTGAGAAAATAATTTGTCAAAGCAGAAGGTTGACAACGTATTTAAATGATTTGCTCTTTTTCATCCCCCTTTACATTAAGCTGTAAGCTGAGGAACCTTGATTTTCATATTTTCTTGGAATTCCTTGTTTATACAGATGGCTTTAGGCTTAAATAGGAAGAAGATGTTGAGTTATTACAGTCTTTGTTTTTTAATTAAAATAATGGGTTATTCTAATAGAGTTAATTTCCTATTTTATTTTTTGCCTGGCCGTGCTTCACGACTTCTGGGAACTTTGTTCCCCGACCAGAGATCAAACCAAGGCCAGGGCAGTGAAGACACTGGGTCCTAACCACTGTGCCACCAGGGAATTCCACTAACCTATTTTGCTCAAATGTTTACATATATTTTAAAGTTTATGATTTACTGTTTTATGTATTACCTTTAAACCTCATCAGATTGTTAGTGGAACAAGTAAGGTATGAAAAGAGCAATAAAATTAGAATAAATATCATGCTGTTTCCTTTTGAATGGCTCACTTTGGTGAACCGCAATTCACTTTTATCTTCCCCCACCCCACCCATTTCTTTACTGGTCTTGAATGTGTTTTCCTCTTTCTGATTAGTTGTGGGTGTGTGTGCTCAGTCGCTCAGTCATGTCTGGCTCTTTGAGGGCCCCATGGACTATAGCCCACCAGTCTCCTTTGTCCATGGAATTTTCCAGGCATGAATACTGGAGTGGGTTGATGTGTACTTCTTCAGGGGATCTTCCCAACCCAGGGATTGAACCCATGTCTCTTATCTCTCCTGCATTGGCAGGCAGATTCCTTACCACTAGTGCTACCTGGGAAGCTCCAGTTGCAAAAGTAGGGGAGAAAAAATTTTTTTTCCTTCTACCCTACTAGATTCTGAAATCAACTAAGACCCAGTAAATTGGACTAGCAAAGAACTGATTAATAAGAAAAAAAGCATGCACCTTTACTTACTATGTTTTAGGGACATGGGCGCCTTCACAAGGAAATGAAGACCTGAGGAAGTTAAACCTGATCAGTGTTATACTAGGTGGGATGAAGAGTGGAAGGTTGTGGACAACCTTGACAGGACACAGGGTCTGAGCTCAGGATAGTCAGCTGGGAGAGACTTAGCAGCTTGACCATCTGTTTTCCTTGGCTTCCCTCTGTCTTTGGCGATAAGGCTGCACCTTTCCTCCAGGTGTAGAGAGGGCACCTCTCACATGAAGATCTTAAGACCTTCTCCAGAGGAAGGTTGGCGTCCTTCCTTAAACCTGCCATTTATCAGTGTACACCTATCTTTTACATGTTGAAAATGGTGACATGTCTCTGAATATTTTTCATTTTTTGAGCAGAAAGACCTTAATAGGTTTACCTCCTCATCCCTAGAACTTTGGACTTTGGCAGATCCCTGGCATTCAGATTTTTGTTAAATAAATTACCATTTTGTATATTATACTTGAACTTCCCAGGTGGCTCAGTGGTAAAGAATCTGCTGCAGTGCAGGAGATGTGGGTTTGATCTCTGGGTTGGGAAGATTCCCCTGGAGGAGGAAATGGTAACAACACCAGAATTCTTGCCTGGAAAATCCCATGGACAGAGGAGCCTGGTGGGCGACAGTTCATGGGGGTCACAAAAGGGTTGGGCATGACGTGGAGACTAAACAGCAGTCTTAAATTTGAGTCAAAATCTGAGTGATGACTTACATTTTATTTTTATTATTTTTCATACCTTTAGGGCTCAAATATGTTTTTAAAATTGATTATTGGACTAAGTGTGTTGTATGTAACCCACATTGATGGATGCATTTCTGTTCATTTACTTTCCCCCCCATTAGATAAGGAATCATTTTACCCACTGATAGATGTGAATTGGTGGGTGGACAGTGCAGTAATTTTGGCTCGCTGCTCTGGTGCGTTGACTGTTTCATCAGTGAAAACTTTGAAGAATTTACTGGGAAAATCATGTGAATGGTTTGAGCCATCGCCTCAAGTCACTGCTACCCATGATGGGGGATTTTTAAGTTTGGAGGTAATTCTTTCCTTTTTAAAGCAACGAGTGTGTTTGAGAGTAGTTGGGACGATCCTCTGGAGAAGGGCATGGCAACCCACTCCTCTATTCTTGCCTGGAGAATCCCATGGACAGAGAAGCCTGGTGGGCTACAGTCTATGGGATTGTAGAGAGTCAGACACGATTGAGTGACTAACCCTACTTACTACTATTGTGTGTTATACCAGAAATTTAAATGTCAGATTTTTAATGTTTATTATCCCATTATTTCATTTTATCTTTTAAAACCAAAAATTTGATATTGGAATCAGAGCTTGAGTGCAGTATAAAAAAATCTATTGTTTAGTCAGTTTAAAAAATTGCATTTGTATAAGAAAGAAAAACATTTTTAGTCATTTTGTTTTCTCTAAAGCACTTTTCCCTAATGGACATGATAGACTTTTCCCCTTAGATTAGTTATTTAAAAACAAATAATATTACTACCAAAGAAATACAGTCATTCACCTATTTCTGTGAAATATGACAGCTTAAAACTTTTGGTTCTTCTATTAAAAAACTTGTTTATCATGTCAGAAAAATTTGAGATAAGTGTAGTATTTTAAAGTTATGGTTTGGTCATTTAAAATTCTTATTTTATTTCCAAGTTAATGACCTTCAATAGTTTTCACTTCAATGCAATTTGACAATTTTTTTTTTTTTTTACCCATAAGTTTGGTACTGAGTCTAAAGATGTTCTTTAAAGAAAATCATGTTTTAAAATGAAAGTCAACTCTGTTAAGTCTGGAATGAAAGTTATCTTTAGCAGGCAGCCTTCAGACTCAGAACTTTGTGCAGCTTCAGACATTATTTAAAGTTGGGCAGAGGGGTAGCTATTCTTGGTAGAGCATAAATACCTTCATGTTCATTTGCTAAATGGATTGAAACACATCATCTTTTCACAGCAGGTACAAAAATATCAAAAGGAAAGAAATTAACATTCTCAACTACTTTATTTCCCTAAAATAATTACCAAGCATATATTGTACCAGACCATATTAATAACCTATTATTAAAGCAAGTTTTAGTTTTAGAGATTTGGAACCAGTGACTTGCGTGCATATTTCTGGATTTGTTGATGTATATAGAATTTGTTATTGGGTTCCTTTGAATTCCATGCTTAGTCTTAATCACGCGGCTGATGTAATGCATCAAACCAGAGTAGAATTAAAATGCTTTTTCTATGAGTTCTAAAATCTTGCCTTTAGTTCCTCACTGTTCATTTAACATCTCGGTTTTCAATTCAGTGCGAGATTAAACTTGCCCCCAAACGATCTCGTTTGGAGACGAGGGCGGGAGAAGATGACGAAGGAGAAGAGGATTCGGATTCTGATCAGGAAATCTCTGCCAAGACTCGCTACTTTGGCTATATAAAACAGGGCCTGTACTTAGTGACTGAGATGGAACGGTTCGCACCGCCCCGGAAACGCCCACGAACCATTACTAAAAACTACCGCCTGGTGAGCCTGAGGTCCACGACCCCGGAGGAGCTCTATCAGAGGAAGGTGAGGGTGTCCTGCTGCTGTGCGTGGTCATAGCTTCAGTTTTGATTCTGTTGAGAAAAACCCTATTTCTTTGAATAAAGGAAGAAATTGAAAGAGGGATTGTTTTAGCGTTGATACGTTGCAGACGTCAGTATGATAGAGCTTCTGAAACTGCCGCTGCTCCTTGTGTCTGAGCGGTCACGCAGGAGCAGGGGATGGGAGGTGAGCTCAGCTGGACCACTGTCCCCTGGGTGGCTCCCTCCAGGGCTTCACCCTGCTTTGTGCAGACTTTGGCTCTCACCTCCTCTGTGCCGAGGACTGCTGTCTGCTCAGACTGCAGCTGGGGAGGGAAGAACTTGTAGGCCGGATTTCTAGCCGAGGGTTTGCCTGGGAAGCAGATTCGATCAGCGCTGAGTACTCCATGTGTCTGGGCTGCCACGTCAGGGGAGGAGTCCTGGCAAAGGACGCGGGCTGTCGCCCTGTTTGTGCTGCTTTGCTGTTTTACTCTGTAAGCACTGGCACCTTACCTCTGTTTCTCATTTTTCTGGTGAAGTGCTTAAATAGATACTTGATCTCTCTGCCCCTCATCATGTTTGTGAGTGTCTGGTGCCACAGGGCACGTGGGGGTGGTTAGGAGTGCGTGACCGCCACTATCGCCATTCATTCTGCCAGCATAGTGACACTGCGACAGCTCAGTAACATCACATTCCTGTTCCATTTCCTTGTCCAAAGATCGAAAGTGAAGAGTATGAGGAAGCCTTGTCTCTGGCTCAGACCTACCGCCTGGACACTGACCTGGTGTACCAGAGGCAGTGGAGGAAGTCGGCGGTCAACATTGCTTCAATTCAGAATTACTTGGTACGTTCACATAGTTTGATAACATGTAGTAAGAGTCTTAGTCCTGCCCCTGGTGGCTTAGATGGTAAAGAATCTGCCTGCAATGCGGGAGAACTGGGTTCAATCCCTGGGTTGGGAAGATTCCCTGAAGAAGGTAAGGTTCATCCTGAATGGAGTATCTCATGGCTATAGGGCTTCACATTGGAGTACTTTTCACTGATGACTTTTCTTTGTGAAGCATTTTATTCAGCCTGGAAAAATTACCTTGTTTTCAGGTTCTGTTGGCTCTGCAGCTGGAATGTTGGTACCAAAGACCTGTGAGCGAATATTCGCAGCGAACATTGGTGCCTGACAAACCAGCCAAGTACCTGGTCTTGGCCTAACCCTTTCCCTTCATCTGCCCCAGTCACCTCAGTTCGCTGCCATGAGTCAGGGTCCTGTCAAGAGTCAGGAACCACACAGGAATTTGAAGAGAGACAGTTTTAATACTGAGAATTATTTTCTGGTAACGAGAGATTAAGTGTATGAGGGCAAAGAGAACTCTAAGGAATAACCTGGGGATGAAGGAAATGTTTCCAAGGAGGTAGAAAACTCAGAGGGGAGGTGGTGGTCAGCTGGAGACTGGTAAGTAGGAAATGCGCCCACTAGCAAGAAGGCTGGTAGATAAGGAACTATGGCTAGGACTGAAAAGAAAAAAATTCCCACTGGAGTGCAGGCAAACCTAGTTTAGGAAGCTTCCCATTTAGGGGTCTGGGAGGTTCACTGGGGAGGAGTCTGTCCATGGGAGTGCAGTCGACGCTAGGTGGGAAGTTGTCCTCTGAAAGAGGAAGGGGGCAGAAAGCATCACAAGATGGTCCCTGCCAGCACTGCTGGATACCCAGACACAGGAGCTAGAAGAACCAGCACACATCTGCCCTGGAGACCAGAGGTTCTTCCCCGGCAGGGCCTGCCCCCTGCAGCGCCCTCTGTTGACAAAGCTTAGTATCATGTCGGCCCCAAATGGAAGATGCTTTTTATCTCTCAGCTAGCTTTTGAAGAATGCTTCTGAAGCTGAGAGGCAAAAAAAGATAATTGGCATATTAGTCTTGTCAATACCCCCTTTTTGCTTAAATTCTACAACTGTATCCTCCTTACTACCACGTTCCCACAGTTATAGTTACTATGCACCTTGTTAATTTGGATCCTTGGTCCCTTTATAAGAAATAATTGAACTCATTCCTATTTTTAGCAGATTGTGACTTCTCATTTTAGAAAGGAAAATATGTTTACATTTAGAAATGTTCTAAGAAATGTTTGGGAAATTTTCATGGTAATTGTTTTCCCTAAAAATTCATGTACATGAGCAATAAAAAATAACAGTCTGAAAAAGTTGTATGTAAGAAGTTGATGCTTTAAACCAAACAGGAAGATAAACTGTTAATACAAATAAGATATCAGAGATAAGAGAGTATAAAGGATAATAAAGGGAGAAGACAAAGTTGCTTGTGTTTTCTTTAGAATATCAGAACACCAAACCTGTTTTATCTTTCTTCTTTTGTGACTCAGGACAGTGAGCTCATGAGTTCATGTATATCCACTTAATGGCCTTTTCTGTAACACAGTAAAAGGCAGTTTTGGTCTCTGATGGAGCTGACAGATGTTAGGAGAGACAAATCATGAACTTTTTTTTTCTTTTTATTGGGCGAAATGCTTAATTCAGCAAAATAAATAGGCAGTGAAGAGTAGAAGCACTATGCCAGAGATGGTGAAGGGGTGCAGGAGTGGCATAAATATGGCCTTACTTTTTTAGTGAGCTTTTAATCTTACTGAGAAGACAAGCTTCATGTCTAACCTACTTTGACCATACAAGAGATTGAAGACATGCTGTGGGAACCCAGTGAAGGTAGCAGTCATTTTAGACTCAGCTATGGAAGTCTTTGTATAGGAAGATGTTTGGGGCAGGGATTGGAAAGGATTCGAAGTAGAGAAGAGATGACGGTGTTGTTAATGGGACCAGTGGTATGAGCAAATTAAAGAAAAATGAGCTTGACTCAGGAGGCCTAATCTGTCTTATTCATTGCTATATTTTCACGGTACACAGACGATACTCAGTAAATATTTCTTGGATGAATAAGTCGGCTCTGTAAGTAAACCAGTCTGTTGGATGTGATATTCCATGATAGTGAACACTGGGGCATATGATTAGGCAGATATATTTATTGGGGTTCAGGTGGGAAACCTTGCCAAGGTGTTACGTGTTGATGACAGGGACTGGTATGGAGGCCACAGGTGTGGAGCGGGAGATGTGAATCCAGAGACACCCGAGGAAAGAACTGATGTGAGGGAGTGTGTAAAGGAGCACACAGGGCGTGAGCCAGATCTCACTCTGAGTTTGTACCCACGGAGACTCTAGGGAGAGAGCAAGTCAGGGATTTCGAATGGAGTCCGAGAAAGCTGCTGGGAGGGAAGAACGGCCCTTGGTCTTCCCAGAGAAGGGCATGGCACGATTCCTCATGATGGAATCATCGCCTGTGCTTTGGGTACAGCTCATGGCCAAGTAAATACAGAACCTTGATGTACTAAACAAAACCTTAGTTTTGTTTCAAGGTTAAACATGTTTGTCATAGTAGGATAAATCTTGCGTTACATTTTAATTTTCTGTTCTTTCATACAGCCCAAATGCAAACTAAAGAACAACTAAAAAATTTGGAAAGATCTGTTTCCAAGAAAAAGTCATCTGAGTTTTGTGTTTCAGTGTGTTTCATTAGAAGAAGGAAAGCAGGTGGAATCATATTCTCTATATTCTGTCCTAATCACCATTAGGGAAAAAGCTTTTTAATGGTGAGGTGCTCTAGCAGCTGCCTGTGGCCAAGCTCTTAGGTAGCTAGTTGTGATTCTGGAAGGCAGTTCTCAGGTGCTATTAGATGTCATGGGTTCATTAATGCCTCTGTTTTTTATTTTCTCTGTATCCAGAGTAAAATAAAGAAACGATCCTGGGTTCTTCATGAGTGTTTGGAAAGAGTTCCTGAAAATGTGGATGCTGCCAAGGAGCTGCTTCAATATGGATTAAAAGGCACAGACCTGGAGGCTCTTTTAGCCATAGGGAAAGGAGCAGATGATGGCAGGTTGGTTACAGAGAGATCTGGATTCAAAAATGAAGGTGACTTTGAAAACTTTTTAAACTGAGACATTGGAAAGGGTCAACTTTTCTTTGTTTAGGTTACTCTGCAATGGAGCAGTTGATTTGACTAGTGATGTTTTCAATCTGAGGTCACAGTTTTCTTTCTTCTGAGTGAAATATGTTTACATATGATAGCTTGATGCTAAGAAAAGAGCAAATTCTACAAACATTTATTGAACGCTGGCAGCGTCTAAGCTGTGGTTTTAAGGTGACGCATACCGGGCGTGCTTACTGGTCAAATGAACCACCATAGGCAAGCCTGAGTTTCATTCACTTTCTTAATCTGTATTGTTGTATCCTTCCTCAGAGCATTATCTTGATTAAATTATGTATCTTGTGAAAGCACCTCATAAATGTTTAAGCACCATACAAATGTCAGTTAATAACAATAATAAAGTTATTTGACAGGGTCTGCTGTTCATCAGACACTGGAACATTATATCCATGGTATATAAATGTGATAGTGTGTTTGATAAGTAATTTGAATGAAACCAACCTTCATTACCATTTTAAGACCTTAAATAGAACTGATTCACATGATAAATTCTGGGCAACATTTTCTTCCTAGGCTCTTTCACATTGCAGCACTGTGACCTCCCATGTCTTCCTTTAATTTTGTTGGTATTCAGAGTTTCTATGTGTGATGATTACTGATGACTTCTTGCCCACCCCATGGATGTAAATGAGAGAATCACTTTGGTTATAACATATAGCCAAAGCTTTCTTTTAAATGGTTGGTTGTTTCTGTTTCTGCAGAAACCAACTTAATGAAATCAAAGTAGGGGAAAGTATCTCTTCACTACATGAAATATATATATATATATATAAAGAAAAGACACTCCAAAGAGATTTGAGTTTTCTTTTTTTTTCCTCTCACAGATTTATACTCCCCGGTGAGATGGACATTGACAATATCTCCTATGAGGAGCTTTCCCCACCTGAAGAAGAACCTGCTGAGAAGAAAAAGGAGAAGGAGCTCAAAAAGAGACGAGAACTACTTAAATTAGTGAACTTTTCAAAGTAAATGATTTATTACTGTTCATTTGGTAATATCTTTAAAGTAGTGATTGGAGTGTGTTCTTTACTAGTGCTAGTTGCTCTACATTATTTCAGCAACTCAAATCAAATGCATTTAGTAGTATTGTACCCTTGTGCTTTTGTGTGTTGTCCCGTGAGTTTGGGGCTTAATGGAATATTGATCATTTTTATTCTATTTTAGATCTTAGAGAAATGTGCTTCCAGGTAAATATAAGTGGCCTAATATAGTTGTTTAAAACAGGTTAACGCTGGAACAAAAGGAACTTTGCCGTTGTAGACTGAAATTATTAACCTACTTAGATCGGCTGGCAACATACGAGGTAAGTAGTTTTAATCAAAGCAATTATGTTCATTTGATCTGTCATTATGCATGCTGTGGCTGCCTTCCTGTGGGATATTCTTGGTCTTTAGAACTATTTATGTGGGAAAAATTTGCACAGAAGCACGTTCACTTCTATATCATTTTTGCTAAAAATTAGGGATTTGTGAGAGGCCAGAAGTTGCTTTGTTAGTCTAGGGAGTAGAAATGTGTGCATTATCTCAGCATCTGTGTTTCCTAGATTTACAATCCTTTTCATTTGCTTTTATTTTACATTTAAACTTTTGGTTATGGTAGATTGCTGTCCATAGTAGCAAATTCAGTATTCACTGGGGTTTAATAATCCTAATATGAGTATTCTGACTTGCTTTATTTTAATGATTTATTAATGGTTTGAATTTAGTTGGCTTAACTTTTAACCTAACGATGGCCAAAATTAGACACTTGAACTTAGAGCAAACTTCAAAATTGTTTCTTCAGGCAACAAACATAAATGGCCCATGTTGGACGTTGCAGTAATGCCCTGTCCTGTCAGATTTGTTAAAGGTTTGAGAAGCATTTCATAAAATAGACATAGTTTAGATTGCTTTTCATGTGACCCTCATAGTTCAAGTTACCCAAGATTTAATATAAATTTCTCACCTTTTGAAGGGCTTACCTGGTGACTCGGATGGTAAAGAGTTGACCTGCAATGCAGGAGACTCAAGTTCTATCCCTGGGTTGGGAAGATCTCCTGGAGAAGGGAGTGGCTACTTAACTCCAGTATTCTTGCTTGGTGGATTCCATGGACAGAGGAGCTTGGCGGGTTACAGTCCATAGGGGTCGAAAAAGAGTCAGCAGGACTTAACAGTTAACACTTTTACTTACACTTTCTCATCTTTGAAGTGTGCAGGTTGCTTCCTCCATTTGTCTGAACCTCCCTTTTAGGGGCATAGCTTGACTGTTGGTACTGGCACATAATAGGGACTCAGTACATGTCATGTGTAGTAATGTGATACATGGCCCTGGAACAGTGGAGATCCTTAGTACTCCTGATGCCTGTAGGCAAAGAAAAGCATTTGATTCTCTACCGGTAAATATGACAAATATTTTCAAACAAAATACTAGGGACAAGAGAACTATTTCCATGGCTATTAGAAAGCATGGTGATTTTTATATTGCTTCATACAAACAAGTTACAAAACATTTCTAATAGTTTTATCTGTAGTACAACTAGCTTGACTATTGGCTGGTCATATTATTTTAAAGCATATTCCTTTATTATGTCTGAGTTCTATGATATTTAGGGGTAATATATAAAATTACTGATGCTGGTACAGCTATAGTTTATTATTTTTTATACTTAATTTTAGTTTCACTGATGAGATCTTAAAAAAGTTCCATAAAATGCTCAGAGTTTCATTATCCAGTTAATTTTCTTTTTTTATTCTTTAGCTATTGAATCAGTTATTGAATTGCTATTTCCTATTTGACAGTAGTAAGTACATTTATTATTACATGGTAATAGTGACATTTAAAGTATTTGTTGAGCCCACAAAAAGAGAATTAAGCTAAGCTTTTTAAAAGTAGGTGAAGTTGATGAATTTGGCCATTAAAACTTAGAAATGAAGATGTTCTAATATAACAGCTAACCAGCTAGGTCATGGTAGAGATAGGCATTGCATTTTAATCACAAGGTGGGGCTTATTTTATTACTTCTGAGATAAATGAGATTAAAATGGATTCATTTAAATTTTACATGAGTGCCTATTTTACACCAGATGTCATGCCAGTGCTGGAGGTAGAGAGATGAACAAGGGATAATCCTTGTGGAGTCCTCATTATATGGGCAGTTAAATGATGATAATGAAGATATGAAGAATTGATGGAGCATAATGGAGGAAAGCGTTAAAGTTTTCCTGGGGATGTCCGAGAATATTCTTATGTAGGAAGTGGTATTCAACTAGTCCTTAAAAAAAGGAAGGGCGGCTTAGGGGGCTATAGGACCACCATGTAGGACACGCGAGCGTGGATGCTCCATAAGGGTAGCGGTCTTACCTTGTTTGCTGCAGTATCCCCCAGTGCTCAGAAGGAGACCTGGCTTGTTGAGGAGATTAGGAGGAAAGATTTGTTGAGGAAATCAGTAGGTGTGAGAATACCTTAAAAATACCAACAGATTTGTTGAAGACTTCTGTTTGTTAGCCAGTGTCTTATGTACTTAATTCAGGTTATTTCTTGACAACCCTTTGAGGAAGGTGATGTAAATCCTCAATTTTATGGATGTGAGGCTTTAAGATAGTATTTTGTCTAAATCAATAGGAAGCAAGAGCCTCCTGTGAGCATCCTTTTTCTTCCCTCTTTCCTATCTCAGTAGGTTAATGCAGTTAACAGATGTTATTGGTTGGTTATTCTGTGAAAGGCAGTGTGCTAGGTATCTGGAAAAGTGAAAGTGTTAGTTGCTCAGTTGTGTCCCGACTCTTTTCGATCCCATGGAGTGTAGTCCACCAGGTTCCTCTGTCCATCGAATTCTCCAGGCAAGAATACTGGAGTGGGTTGCCATTTCTTTCTCCAGGGGATCTTCCCAACCCAGGGATTGAACCTGGGTCTCCTGCCCTGAAGGCATTTATCTGGGGTTTAGCATTAACGTGAGAGACATGAGCCTGGAGTCACCTACGGCAGTGGGGAGACCTACACTTGCCTCTGCCATGGATCACTCCTGTCTGTCCTCTGTGTTTCAGCTTCGCTGCCCCTAGGGAGGCCTTCCTGTGTGTTAACACCCTTCCTGTGTGTTGTGTGTTACCTGTTATTGCCTGTTTGTCTTCCTGAGTAGATTTTTGAGCTCGTAGGAGAGCAGGGAGGGTGTATTGTTCATGGTATTTGCACTGTCTGTCACAGTGCCCCTAGCACATAGTTGATGTCTAATAACTATCTGATTAAAGAATGAATAGTTTCATCTGCAGTTCACACGGATCACTCTAGCAGTAGTACAGTTAATCCAGAGTTCTCACACAGATGTGGCAGGTGCTCATGGTACACAGGCGTGTGTAAGTCTCGCTTCCTTGTTTTTACCAGGTGGTGAATTTGGGTTGTCCTACTGAAATTAATTTCATAGCCTAGTTCATTTATCTCTGGATTTTTTTTTTAAATTAACAGCATTTATAAATACAGCCATTTTCCAAATAAAGGCAAGAATGCAGATGTAGTACTTTAGTTAACAACTGAGAGTTTCATTTAGGCCTTATTTATTTAGGTAAGCAGAGCTATAATGGTTTTTAACATAGTCTTGTCACCCACGTTTAAAAGCCTTTTCATAAAATCACGGCTTCCCCTCAGGAAATCCTTGGAGTACCTCATGCATCTGGACAGAGCTATGACGCTGAATTCTTTAAGAAGTTCAGAAGTCAGAATATTGTTCTCTCAGCAAGAACTTATGCTCGGGTAATTTCTTGTTTGTGAATGAAACAATTATATTTATTAACACTTTCAGGTCTTTAAGCCATGCTGTTAATGTTACTGTGTGCATATATCATTACATTTCCTTTTTTAAATATTGTAATAGTAATAAATGTAGAGAAAATAGAATCATGTTAAAAATATTTTTTTCATCATTCAAGACTTCTAAAAATAATTTTTAGAGCACTAGATTGAGAAATGTGATACAGATCTGAAAAAATCAGGAATATTTCAAATCACTTCATAGCAGAACTGCATTAAAAAAAGCTAATTGTAAGGTTTTGATGTTGTCATACAAGATCACTTCTTTATTTCTAAGGTTCACATTAGAAGTGTACCCTTACCTTCTGTACAGGAGAGTAACGTGCAGGCCCTGGAAATTCTGTTCACTTACCATGGGTCTGACTTGCTTCCTCACCGCCTGGCGATTCTCTCCAACTTCCCAGAGACCACATCGCCACACCAGTATTCTGCTTTGCTGCCTGAAGCTTGGTATGTACTGTGTTCACTTTATTTTTTAATTAAGAATTTTTGTTTTATGTTAAATATCTTTAAAAAATTCTAATCTATGTAAACTTTTTTCTGATTATAAAATTATTTCTAAATTATTTTAAAGTGATTCAAATGTGTTAGCGTAACACATTTAAGTTAGCTTAACGTTACTTACGTAAGTTAACTTTAACTTAAGGAACATGAACTTTATTTTTTTTCTCCTTAAAAGTCTCCTGCTACTGAAAAAAGAGAGAAAGACTCATGGTTTTATTGCTGTATATGCAGTATGTACTGTTTTATGGTCAGTTTTTAGGATAACAGTATCTGTTGGAATTAGTTGTATCTTTCAGAAGTTGAATTGTAGTTGTGACAACATTTAGTAGATCCGGGGGACCCAGGGATGTTCTGGTGGTCCTGCTTAAGTGCAGCCAGGATTTGAATCTATGTTAGAGTTAGGTCAGTAAGCTCTAAAAATAGAAGTTATAAACTCCCTATTTTATGTTTTTATTAGAACTAAAAATGTAATTCTTTTTTATGATAAAAGTGAATAAAAAGGAAAACCTTGGACTGCACTATTTATTTTCAAACAATTTCTTTTAGATCTGAATGGTGATAAGTAAATGCATTTTATAAATATGTATTTATACATATTCCAGAATATAATTAATTTTCTACCTGTTTGCAAAATAGATCTAATCTGAATGGTAATGACTTTTTTCTACTGTAAATTGTTAGTATAAGAGAATGAGTCCTTGTCTGAAAGTTTTTGCAAAAGGTGATTTCTTCTTAGATATGAACGCATTTTTTGGCATTGTCTTCTGATGACTGTTTAGATAAACATTTGATTTTAACCTAAACTTTCAGAATTGGTTTGCAGAATAGTTTTACAATGCCCAGTGTTATGTATTGTTTTTGAATGCCCTATAGTTCCTGCCATAACTGATTTAAATTGCAATAAATAGCTTAGGTATATCATTGCAGCAGAGAATAATTAGATATTATTTTGAATCTTTCTTGTGGGATGTGTTGCTTAGACAAACTTTGAAAAGACTGATTTCTGGAGTCCTTAAGTTATATTCATTTTTGACATAATGAGAAAATAAAGATTTTTTGTGTGTGTTACAAAAAATTAGTTCTTTCTCTATATTTTCATAATGCTTTTGTCCATTCTTATCGTATAGCACTTTTTATGTTGTATTATAACCAGTAGTTTTTATTACTGCTTTTCTCCCCCAGTTCTCTTTATTTAATAGACATCCAGCCTTAAACTCACAGACTCTAAGGCAGAGGCCATGTCTTCGTGAGTTTTCAATTTCCAGGGTCTAGGTGTTTGTGTAGTGGGTTCTCTAAAGTTGTTTGCTAACTGGATAAATCAGTCCATTTTATGTCCATTTACAGAAGAGGTTAAAGGATGTCCTGAAAGGGTTCCAAGTTTCACCAAGACTCCCAGTGCCCTAAAGATTCAATTGCTGTTTTAGCCCATAGCTGAAGCTTGTACTCTTAAATAGTAGTTCAGGTTTTATTGTAATGAACATGCGATGGTGGTGGTTTAGTCGCTAAGTTGTGTCCGACTCTTGCAACCCCATGGACTGTAGCCTGCTAGGCTCCTCTGTCCTTGGGATTCTCCAGGCAAGGATACTGGAACGGGTTGCCATTTCCTTCTCCAGGGGATCTTCCCAACCCAGGGATTGAACCCTGGTCTCCTGCATTGCAGGTAGATTCTTTAACAACTGAGCTAATTGACATGCAGATCCATAAAATGCAGTCTTGAGACTTATTCCCCTTTTGAGGAAATATATTCTTTGAGGACTTGGTATTCAATACCTTTTCAAATCACTTGGAAGCCTTGGGTCAGGTGGACACAAAGTGTCTGATTGTTGGAATGTTGACCGAGCCCCTTCCATGTGCCTGAGACTGTAGTTGGGGTTTTGACATGACTGAACACAGTTCCTCTTCAGCAGGAGTCATCACATATGCTTTACCTACAAACAGAAGTTTCTGCTTACAGCATCATGCTTTCAAACTGGGGACGAGATGAGTTGAAAAGACTCTAAATCTGCAGCCTTTTTTGCTTTCTCCTCAGTTAGCAATGTTTGCCAGCTCGTGAAATGATCTTGCCACTTTCTTGTTTACTGCTCTGAACAGCTGTAGAACTTTCTGTGTGCATACCTTGTTTGTCGTTGAGTGCACGCATTGCTCAGTGGCAGAGCCTGTATTCATCCTGCTTTATCGTCCTTTCAGCCCCCCAACTTGTATTTTGCAAGGAGTAATGACTCTTTAATTACTCCTTGAATTGATTGGAAACCAGTCACTGAGCTCTAAATGTATGGCTCCCAAGCACAGAGTGGCGGTTCACTCTGGTGCACTGGCTATCTCCTGAACTTGTGGGGCCCGCTCCCTCCTCAGGGTTTTTCAAGGTCATTGTGCCCCTTTGTGGGGTGCCCTTCTCCTGGGTCTCCATATGACTCAGCCTCTTACTTCCTTCTGTCTTTTGTACTCAAAGGCTCCCTCTTCAAAACACCTTTCTCAACTCCTCTTTCCCTCTGCCTCTCCTCACTCTTGGCCCTTATCTGAGTTTTCTTTTCTTCATAGCATTTACACCTAACATATCATATTTTATCATCTATTTGCATAGTGAAGTCGCTCAGTTCTGGCTGACTCTTTGCAACCCCATGGACTGTAGCCTACCAGGCTCCTCCATCCATGGGATTTCCCAGGTAAGAATACCTGAGTGGGTTGCTATTTCCTTCTTCAGGGGATCTTCCTGACCCAGGGATAGAACCCTGGTCTCCTGCATTGCAGGCAGATGCTTTACTCTCTGAGCCACCAGGGAAGCCTCTAAATATGATAAAATCATATTTCATCATTTATTTGTATAACGTATCATTTATTTGTCTTACCTACTTTATCTCATCTCCCTTCGCTCTTCTCTTTACGATTTTACTCTCAATTTAAGTCCTTTTTTTCCTGCTTTATTTTCTTCCTAGCATTGATCAGTAACTTAGTTTGTGTTTTACTTATTCACTTGTTGATTATTTTTATCCTTCAAAGATGTCACCTCCAGTAGCACAAGGTTTTTTTGTATGTTTTCTTCCCTTCCTTACCCCCTGAACTTAGAATCGTTCATGGCATGTTGTAGGCGCTCAGTAAATATTTATTGAATGAATGGACAAATGAATGAATTAATATAAAATCTGTAAGGGAAGGATTTTGTGTCCTGTTCTCTAATGTAACCTCAGGGTCTAAAACACCTTGGGATCAAAGCAGTAACTCAGGAAGTTGTTTTGAATGGATTGATGTGAAAGGAAGGGCAGGTGGGTTTTACATTTTAGAGTTCAAGCTATTTAGTATGTTGATTAATAGTAGTGCATGTGTGCATGCTAAGTTGCTTCAGTTGTTTCCGACCCTATGGACTGTAACCCACCAGGCTCCCCTGTCCATGGGGATTCTCCAGACAAGAATACTGGAGTGGGTTGCCATGCCCTTCTCCAGGGGATCTTCCCAACCCGGGGATCGAACCCAGGTCTCTTACATCTTGTGCATTGGCAAGCAGATTTCTTACCACTAGCACCACCTGGGGAAGCCCAAAAAGTAGTAGTAAATTATGCCAAATAGTTGATCTTTTACCTTACTTATTTTGAAAGCCATTGACAAAATGTTTGCCTTGGCATTTAACCAAAGTTTGATTAAATAATTTTGATTGAACCAAATTTTTTGGTTATGACTGCTGTGAAACTTCTTTGGATTGTGTTATTTTAGTGTTTTGTATTGTCACTCTTGCATTATTGTGTGTATTTGGCATTGGTGAAGAGTCACCAAGTTGTAGAAAATTTTGAAATTACATTTTGTGTCATAGGTGATAAATCCATTTGTTACCTGCCTATCCTTAGTTTGTCATTGCTGTAAACCATTTACATTTTATATTCTATTGGACTGTTTTAAAGTACAAAGGTGACATTTCTTACCATCTTTGTTAGCTTTCACAATTTATAGTAATAGGTTTTTTTTTAGGGGGGGGGAAGAGAACTACGTTTTGACTTTGAGTATTTTTGATGCTTATAGCCTGCTTTAGAAAGTTTATTTAGGTTTTTTATTTATACCTCTTGTTTTATTGTAGAATCTTTCCAGAATGATGAAAGCAGTCTAGTTTAAAAGGTTGTGTTTAAAACAGTTACCTGTTGAAATAGTAAGGCGGAAGGATAAGAGTATTGATTTTAGCTAGAGCCAAGTTGCTTAGATTTCTGATCTTGGGCACATTTCCTAACTGCACCTCAGTCTTCATACCTGTAAAATGGGGATGACTATAGCACTTCATAGCATTGTAAAAATGCCTGAGTTAACGTAAGAATGTCTGAGTTAATGTATATAAAACACTGGGAACAGTGTTTGGCACCAAGTAATTGCTATTTAAGGCTTAAGAACTACTAATGCAGAATCCCATGCTAAGGCCTTGGCTTTATATATGTCATAAATAATTATTTTGAACTTTTTATTGGAATATTTTTATTTTTTTTATTTTTTTATTTTTTTTTATTTTTTATTTTTTTATGGAATATTTTTATAGTTACAGAAAAGTTGCAAAAATAATACGGAAAGTTCCCATATACCCTTCACCTGCTTCCTCTTCTTTTTTACATAATCATAGCATATTTTTCAAAACTATGAGATTACTCCTGGAATAATCGTGCATATAACATGACATACGCATTCCTGAAAATCACTGCACCATGCAAAAAGTGCCATGAGGACCACAGAGCTTAAGGGGAGAGTGGGGTTAGTGGAATAAAATTAGGAATGTAATAAAAATTGTGCTATAGTTTTACATGTATTAAATGATTAAGAAACACATAAATACTAAAATATGGCATTGTACAAAGACCTGAAAAAGGCACCTGTGGAAGTGAGTGTTGGAGCAGTTGCAGTTTGTGTGTTACTGGGAAGTGGTTTGTGTTTTGAAAACATAATGGAACAGACCATATGATAATAATAGTTAATAAACTAAACTACGTATTTATTTGGATTTAACCCGGTTTTCTCGAAATATCGTTTTTCTGTTGCCGTATCTGATCTAGGATACCACATTACATTTAAGACTTCATTTACTTTCATGGAATATATGGAAATAAACTGTCATTTAATATCTGTCACTCATGATGTTCTTTGACACATATATTTATTAGACAATGAATATTGATACCAATATTTATATTCCTGGATTGCCTCCAGAATCAGCAAGGAAAGATTGAATTATATTTAGCATATATTGGGTATTGCAATATTTAAAGTATTTTATAATATAAGTGGCAAACCTCTGTTGATGGAAATAGAGTGTCCAGAACACCTCATTCTTTTCATCATCCTTGAAAAGCTGTTTCTATAGTAACTTGGCAGTTTGTTTGCTTCTGAATATCCAAGTTTAGTTAGACTATATGATTGAAATTTTGACTGCAAAATCTGCTATAATATGCAGATGGGCTGTGCTTATGCGAACTATGAAAATGTGTTTTAGACATTTCCATTATCTTCTCATGGTTTGAGATTACTTGTATTATTTATTGACTGAATTCTGACCATTCTCTACCTTTCAGTTCCACAGCAATTTATGTGATTTATCACTAGGCTGAAAATAGGAAGTGGCTGAGTGAAAAATTTTGTCACCAGTTGTTTAGATAGAATAGAATGTTGACCTAATCTTAGGTCTGTGTATACCTAGTCCCATATTTAGAACTGCTCCTATCCTACAGGGTAAAAAGCACTTATTCCCACCTTCGTTTAGAACAGCCTTGCAAAGCAGTCTATAAATTGTGTGGCAAACCAATACACGGAAGTCTCTTCCCTGTGACTTGTAGATCCAGGCCTCTTTGTGCTGTGTGTACTTTAGTTGAACTCGTGTGTTTGTCCCGGCATTTCATTCGCTTGCTTGAAACCCTCAGTCATTCCTGCTGCTTTTCAGGCATTAGTCCCCTTGATGCTCTCTACACTACTTGAAAATGCACCAGAAAATCCAAGTCCCCAGACATTTTCTCATTTTCATTGGGAAATGTTACTGGTAAATAAGTTTTGCATCCTTTTTTCATTGATAAGTCTTTGTCACTCCCCGCAAACTAGAAATCCTTTGGATGACCAATTTGGAATATATTTTTGTCCTCAGAGGTCACTAGTATCCTTGTATTTTTATGACCAGGCTAACAAATATTTCACAATCAAGTGCTTTGAATATAGTGATGAATGCAATGACTGTCAGATGAATGAATGATAGTTAGGTGAAGAAATCTGGAAAACACGAGGGATTGGTGTAGCAAAGTAAATAAAATGTACACAGAAGCATTGTTTTTGAAGCAATGTGGAAAGGATACCTGTCTTTGAGTTTTCATACTGCAAGCAAGGTAATAAACTAGTTGCAATTCTGTCATTGTCTTTAGGGTGATTATATGTATATCTTTAGTGTATTTGTGGGTCATATTTTTTACATTAGTGTATTTGTGTGTATTTTTGACTCTGTGTTAAGCATAGGGGCCATTAGGGCCATTTGACCTTCACATTACTTTTTATTTAATCTTTTTTTTTTAATTGTAAAATACGTACAAAATTTACCGTCTTGACCATGTTTCAGTGTATGGTTCAGTAGTGCTAAGTACCTTCCATTGTTGTACACCTAGCTTCCAGAATGCTTTCTGTCTTGGGAAACAGTCTTTTTAAATGGCAACTCCCCATTTTTTTCTCAGCCAAGCCACTGACAACCACCATTTTACTTTCTCTTTTATGAATTTGACTATACAGTATTTGTCTTTTTGTGACTGGCATAATGTCCTCAAGGCATAATACACTTTTAGTAAAATTAATATCACCATTAAATAAGATTTAGAGTGGCTGGCCACCTGTGGGCCCTGTTTCTATTTATGCTGCAGAAGTATTTCTTAAATGAAGGATGAATGTGAGTTCTAGTTCAGGGTGGGATGTTACAGCACCATTGTTATGTGACTCCCTGTGGAGAGCCTCTTCATCCTTTGGTGATAAAGAGGGCATCCAAATGAAGAGAACTTCTAATAACTCTCTTCTAATACTTTGTCTTCTAAATCTTGGATTTGAATAGCTAAATATGAAGACTTTTCCTGTTCTTCCAACAACACAAAATTTATGCTATAAAAGGAAAACATCAATATGCATTTTATTTGAATTTTCAGGACAGACTTGATTTAGGTAAAAATAATTTATCTTTTAACTTAAATCATATAAATCAAATAAAGAATTTACCTTTAAAAGATCAGATGACATTATTCCTGTTCTTCACAACTGAAAGGTAGATAAGAGTTTACCTTTTTCCTAACTTTGAGTTTCAAAATAGTGATATTTTGATATTTTACATTAGTTGGTGATTTCTTCAGAGGTGAAATAATTTGAATTATCTTTTTCATCAAAATTGACTCTAAGCAGTTTTTGATTCAGGGGATAAACTATTGCCTAATTTTTTTTTTCTCTCTCTCTCTCTTTTTTTTTTTTTTTCCCTTGAAAGGCAACAGAAAACAGTACCAGAGTCAATTACTGTTGGCTTACTTTCATAGTTCTTTCATAGTTTCATAGTATATTGTGGAACTTTTTCTCCTATAAGAAATATATTACTATAATATTTCTTGTGAAACATATGTTGATTTTTGAATTTTAACTTTTTTTTCAGTGAAATTTATAATTAATCATGAGTACATATGAAACTGATTTAAAAACTGAAGCAATTCTAAATTTTCTTATTATTTCATTTTCATTGAAAGAACAGTTTAAAGAAGGTGAATGAGTCAAATAAAATTTTGTGTTATTTCAGTAAAAATTTAGGGAATACTTACGTACCAAGCAAAGTCATTATATTAGATTAAATATGTAGACAGATGTATGAGACAGATGTGATCACTGTCTGCAGATAAATTAGAATCTAGTAGGGAAGATCAGACAGGTTGAGTGTAGAAATAATTACCATAAAGTTAAAATACGTGTCATAGACATATAGATAGCTATATAGATTGGAGAGATTATTTTCTGTTACAAAGAAGGTAAATTAAGAAAGCCTTCTTGGCAGGGTGAAGTTTGATCTAGGCCTTGAAGGTTGAGTGTAGTTTTTTTTCATGCAGAGAAGTTTGAATAGGAAAGAGTCATTTGAATAAATAGTTTACCTGAAGTCCTTTCACCTACTTAGTCCTCATATATTATTGAGTCACAAAGTACAGAAGATGTTTCCAACTAACATGTTAGTTGAAAATCAGTGCAGAGGTTTTCCAGTAAACAATTAGGAACTCTTTTTACTTACATTTTTATGTTGCCCAGTCCTGATCATAATGATTTCTTTTTTTTTTCTCTGAAAAGTTTAAAAAGCAGTTTTTATTGGGCTTTCTCTTTTTTTTTTTTTGGTTGTGTTTTTTTTTTTGGTTGCTGTTGTTGTAAGAGGGAGACAGAGGATAAGCTAGTTGGATAACATTTCTGACTCAGTGGAATGAATTTGAGCAAACTCTAGGAGATAGTGAAGGACAGGGAAGCCGGACATGCTGCAGTCCGTGGGGTCACAAAGCGTCGAATACAGCTTAGCAGCTGAACAGCAACAAATGAAATGTCATCTAAACTATATTCTGGATGATGAAATAATTATGGAAAGATTCAGTTGAGTTGCTCAGTCATGTCCAACTCTTAGCAACCCCATGGACTACAGCGCACCAGGCCTCCCTGTCCATCACCAACTCCCAGAGCTTGCTCAAACTCATGTCCATCCAACCATGCCATCCAACCATGTCATTCTCTGTCATCCCTTTCTCCTCCTGCCTTCAATCTTTCTCAGCATCAGTGTCTTTTCCAATGAGTCAGTTCTTTGCATTTGGTGACCGGAGTATTAGAACTTCAGTTCAGCATCAGTCCTTTCGATGAATATTCAGGATTGATTTTTCCTTGAGGATTGACTGGTTGGATCTCCCTGCAGTCCAAGGGACTGTCAAGAGTCTTCTCCAACAGCATGGTTCAAAACATCAATTCTTTGGTGCTCAGCTTTCTTTATGGAAAGATTGAAGCATTGCTATCACTTTTTTGATTATAGAGAGAAACATAAAAGTATTTCTTTTCCCTTTAAAATTGAGAAATTGATCAGTTACCTAATCAAAATTAAATTCCCATATGTGCAGTTTATTTCTGAACTGCCATGAGCAAAGAACAACAAGTTGGTTTATATTCTAGGCTTGAAGTGACTAGAATGTGGCTGTCTGCAGTGACTGTCAATATAGAGGCATACAGGCAGCATGCTACAGAATGCTGGCAGTTTCTGAATCCCAGAGTAACCTGGTGGTTGGATCAAAAGGAAAGGCCCGGGAGCCTCTCTTGCCTGGGAAAGTAGGGTCTGGGGTTGGAGGTGGGAGAATTGGTTTGCGTGTCTCCTGGCACTGTGGGCATCTTAGATCTTGACTTGATTAGTTCTTGTCTTTCCATTAATTTAAAGCAACAAAATAGATGTAGGGCAATTTTATTGATTATGAAAGGGTAGGCAAACATTAATAAAATTTTTTTTATGAACCTTGGAAAGTATGTTGATTTTTGTTATATCTTTGCTCTTCTGAGAAGTGCTAAAGAAATGAAGGTGTAGTGATTTATTAATTTATTTCTTTTTCTATTTGATGAACAGTTCATGATTATGAAATATAAAAAAATTTGTGACTGAATTTTATGACTTATATACAATTTTCATAGCATTTCTGTGAGATAAGCAGGAAAAAGATTATTATCCTGCTCTCAGGGAAAATTTATGAGAAGCATTAGGGAAGAAATCAACCCTGAATATACATCGGAAGGACTGATGGTGTAGCTCCAATACTTTGGCCATCTGATTCAAAGAGCCTCATTGCAAGAGACCCTGATGCTGGGAAATATTGAAGGCAAAATAAGAAGAGAGTGGCAGAGGATGAGATAACTAGATAGCATCACTTACTCAGTGGATATGAATCTAAGCAAACTCCAGGAAATAGTGAAGGACAGGGAGGATTGGCCTGTATGTATTCCATGGGGTTGAATAATGCTTAATGACTGAACAGCAGCAACAAATGAAGAAATATGTCCTGAAATTATTTTAAAAAATAATTGTTGAATGCATTATTACTTTAGTGTATATATAACTATTGTCAAGTGTTTTTAATGTGGCTTAATACAGTTTAAATATGATTTCCCCCAGTTTTGTTGTGATATAACTGATGTATAGTACTGTATAATTTAAGGCATATAGCATGATGTAAAGTTTGACTTTATTTGAAATTAAAAATATCTTTGGGTACTTTAAAAAAACAAACAAACAAACTACTGCATTCTCCTTACTAGATTCAGGATTACTTAGAGATACCAAATGATAATCTTTTCACTGAGTGGGATCTTTCTTTCATTATTCATTTTCTTCCGAACTTTAAATACCTTGACTAATAACTTCAGAACATGGGACCTTTAAGTAGATAACATCTTCTGAATGGTGAAATTACCATTCGGGATATAGTCCCTGTAATTCTTTTTTGATCACACAGTGTCTTTTCTTGTCAAGATTTCATTAATATGTAAATACTTGCCTGTAACAGCAGTGAATCTCTTTATCACATATATTTAATTAACATATAAATAACTCTGGGATGCACTTTTTCTAATTTCTAATATAGGCCATCCTGTTTAAATATTGTATTTATAATAAGTAAAAGTCTGTTAGAGTCACATTGAATGGGACATGTGTATTCCTATGGTTGATTCATGTTGTTTTTGATAGAAACTAACACAATTCTATACAGCAGTTATCCTTCAAATAAAAAATAAATTTAAGAGTTACATTGATATTTTGTAGACAAAAGCATATGCATTATTTTAAGAAATGTTTTGGCCTCGGTATGTTCCATTGTTTAATCTGAAAAGTTTACGTACTGTGTATAATAGCTGTGGAAAAAATCTATGGTCTGTATAAATGTTGGGATCACATGCACGATATTGACACATACTTGATGTGGAGGAGTGTGGTATGATACACTGGAAGAAGCAAAGGCTTTTAGTCAGAATATGGGTGTGTGTACTGGTTCTGAACTTCCTAGCTGTGTCACTGTTGGGAAGTCCCTTAACGTCTTTGAACTTGAGTTTTGTCAAGCGTGAAGTGGGGAAATCGTAAAGGCCTTGTAACGGTTTAATAGCCTAAGAGATGTATCCCCTAGCAGAGTTCCTGGCGAAGTCAGCATTCAGTGTGCAGCAACGGTTGTGTTAATAGCAAATATGGCTGTCGCAGTAGCAGCAGAAGTTTTTGGTACAGGTTGATGAGAAGAATGTCATAATAGATGTATTTTATTTTCAAAGGTGTTAAGTAGGTTTGCAAAGGACTGATGAGGAAGCAAAATGTAAAACTGTAATAGGGACTATTCCTCCTTGATGATGCCAATGCTTTGGTTTCTCATCTGGGACAGTGCCCCTTACTTGTTTTGAGTGCTTTAGATTTTGGACTGTTAATCAAAAAGTTGAGCATTGTTTCAAACAAAGTTTTTAATTTCACTTTTTATTGAAAATAAAAAATTCAATTTTATTGAATTGTTGATAAAGGAAAATGAACAGATCATAAATGGGCAGTTTGAATTGTTATAAAATGAACATAATTAGGAAACAAATGTAACAGGCACCCTTGAAGCCGTCTCCTTTTACCCTCTCCTGTTCACCTTACCCATGAGAACCATCCTGACTTCTAACAGGACAGCTCGGTTTTGTCAATTAAACGTGTGCAGTGGTTTATGAGGACTATTGTACCTAAACTCTGGAAAAGCATAAAGAACTTTCCTTCTCAACAGAGATCAGATTTCTGATGTTCTTTGAATTAAGTGCCTCTCTTATTTTTTCTAATGTTGACTATACAATGACATTTTGGATTTTTATATTTAAAATGCTTGTTATAGACAGAATATAATTTTGCCCTTTTATCTGTCAGTCTCTGCTTTTTAATTGGCATGCTTAGACCATTTACAGGCAGACCTCATTTTATTGTGCTTCACAGATACTGTGTCTTTTACAAATTGAAGATTTGGGCAACCCTGAATCAGGCAGATCTGTTGTTATTTTTTCCAATGGAATTTGCTCACTTTGGTGTTCACAATTTGGTAATTTCTGCAATGCTTCACACTCTTTCATTATTATATTTGTTAAATGATCTGTTACTTGTTACTATTAAAAAACATTATGACTTGCTGAAGGTTCTGATGATGGTTAGCTTTTTTTTAGCTAGAAAGTATTTTAAGACTAAGGTATGCACATTATTTTTTAGATAGTTCTATTGCAAAGTTGATAGACAACACCATAGTGGAAACATTTTGGTTTGTTGTTCAATTTCTCAGTCCTGTCTGACTCTTTGCGACTCCATGGACTGGAGCTTGCTCAGCTCTTCTGTCTATGGGATTTCCCAGGTAAGGATACTGGAGTGAGTTGCCATTTCCTTCTGTTGGATATCTTTCTGACCCAGGGATCGACCCACATCTGCTGCTTGGCAGGTGGATTCTTTACCACTGAGCCACCTGGGAAGTCCCAACTTTTATGTTTATGGGAAACCAAAACATTCACAGGGCTTGTTTTTTTGTGTACTACTGCTTTATTGCCATGATCTAGAACCAAATCCATGACATTTCCGAGGTCTACGTCTTCTTAGGTCTGGTGTACTAAACTTAGGAAAGTCATGTCTGTTATTTTTTCAAGTATTTTTCTTCTTCCTCCTCCTCCCATCCCTAGTATGCATCATCTTTTTGGGGACTCCACTTCCATTTAGGTTCGCCACTTGCTTTGTCTCACGGTTTTTTGTGTTTGATTTTTATTTTCCAGTCTTTGTCTTGCCCATGTTTTATTTTGGATATTTCCTGTTTACTAATTTTTTTAGTAAAAGAGTATACTAATTTTTTTTTTCAGTGTCTCTTATTGATGATATTTGTGTGTTTTTCATCTTAGCTACTGAAGTTTTTATTCCTAGGAGTTAGATTTGGGTCTTTTTTAATTTTCTCCCCCTTATCATGTTATTGGTATTTCTTAGAAATTGATTATTCTCCTGGTTATGGGCCATACTTTCTTGCTTTTTTTGCATACCTGGTATTCTTTTTACTGGATGCCAGAGATTTAGGGTTGTTCATCTTGCTGGTAGAGTTCTTATCTCAGTTGCTTTGGAACATGCTTTGTCTTCCCAGATTCTGCTGGTTTATTCAGTCACACGTCTCTGTTTCACCAGGTGACTTACCATATGT
Organism: Antilocapra americana; assembly: GCA_007570785.1. Lineage (NCBI taxonomy): Eukaryota > Metazoa > Chordata > Mammalia > Artiodactyla > Antilocapridae > Antilocapra > Antilocapra americana. Next base: position 4,446,921 of record ML660778.1, read on the forward strand.
ACTTTGAGGTTAGTTTTTCTGTGCAGTTGATCTAAATAGGTTTCTGAATTTGTAATGGAGTAAATTCATCTGTAGGGATTTTTAAAATCTGAACATTATAGAATGTGATCTAGTAATGCAGATACAGGGGTATTTGTTTGATATTGTTTTCTTCTTTGTGGATAATTTGGAGTCTTTTTATTGCAGGGTCGGTCCCTGATCACATTCTATACTTCCTGTCTTTTTGTGGATGAGTATTTATTATGTACTTAAGAATCTATATAAAGCATGACTCATTTCATTCAAATGCTCCAATGTTTTGCTTTCTTTCTCTTCCTGCCATCTCCAGTTTAACTTTGAACCTCATCAGCAATAACGATGTCTTAGAATAAATTGCACAGCAGACACCTACACCATCGTCTTCCCAGTCACAGCCTGTGGAGTTGACACCTTCTTCAGTTATGATTATTGTCTGTCTGCAGTGTAATTTGGCCTCGACTTAGAAGACTCATGGTGAAAAGGCTGTAAATAGACTTGTACAGCAGCGACTCAGAGCAAATAGTCTTCTATGCTTCTTTGTTTATGGAAAGCTTAGGACAGCCCACATCGCTTTGTGCTTATTTAAGCTCCTACATGCAGGCCAAGAGGCATTTGCAGTGTACAGTATTGTGATGTTGCCCATGGCATGGGTATAAGATAGGGAGTTGTATAGTCCATTTTAGAAACCAGAAATATTTGAATAAACCTCAGGTACATTACCAAAGTTTTCAGCTACAGGGAAGCTTATTAATCTTGAGATTTAAATACCCCTGTGGTTTTAGGGTGGGTTTTTGTTTTCATTTGTTTATTCAGATTTATCCATCCATCCATCAGTCTGTCCATCATCCATCCGTCCATTAAATATTTAGTGAGGTTTAAGTGCATGCCAGGTATTGAACAAAGGATATGAAAATCACTAAAGCTTTGAAGGAGCTTATAGTTTAGTAAAGGAGCAGAACATAAATAAATAGTTGTAACTGAGTGCACTGTCAAGTGGGAACAGAAGTACATGCAGGCTTTAGTAATACGGAGGAGAGTCTGGTAAGCTGCTTGGTCTTAGGAACATCAGAGAAGGTTTCAGGGTTTTTTTTTTTTCTTCTCTTTTCTTTTAATGAATAGTACGTTGATTGACACAGTTAAAGAGAACATTATAAATAGGCATGCCATGAATCATATTACTTTTCTATCCATTTAGATGAGGTTAAAGTGCTGTATTATTTTTACATAACTTATATCCACATTTTTTCTATGTACTTCCATTATACAGCTTGGTTCTGAAATATACTTTTTTTTTCTTTGAAGAGTTTTTCAAGATTTAGAATCACACAATGCTTCCTTTCTTAAAGAAGTTTTCTGATTACTTGATGGAGTCATTTTGCTATGATCCTTCTGTAAGTTTGGTACTGAGGGTAGAAAGTGCTCCTATTCTGAAAGACATGTATGCAGATAATTATAGGAGCAATGAGGTCAATGCTCAAAGAGTTAGGTATACACTCTTAGCTACGGAGCCTTTCTCTAAAACTGACTTTTATATTTTCCACTCATTATTTATTTATATCTTGACTAAATCTTTTATTTCTAGTTCTTAAACTTTTTTGTGGTATTTGTTCTTGAGATCTCTGCCTTTAGAATTAAAGAGAGTATCAGTGGATCTGTTTCTGCTCATCATTGAATCATTTATTCGTTCATTCAGTCAATGATGAATATTAAGCTCATAGAGTTTGCTTTCCTACAAATTTATGATCACAGTACTTATTGTGTATTTGAAGATTAAGTGAAATAATGCATTATATAAATTTAGTTAAAATGATTATATATACTTGCTATGCATGTAACATTGCTGGGAGTTGTGGTAGATGGGAAAGGAATATTTACTTTTAGTGGGGGTACAAAATATGTACTTTGTTATGACCAACCTAGACAGCATGTTAAAAAGCAGAGACATTACTTTGTCAGCAAGGTCTGTCTAGTCAAAGCTATGGTTTTTCCAGTGGTCATGTATTGATGTGAGAGTTGGACTGTAAAGAAAGCTGAGTGCTGAAGAATTGATGCTTTTGAACTGTGGTGTTGGAAAAGACTCTTGAGAGCCCCTGGGCCTGCAAGGAGATCCAACCAGTCCATCCTAAAGGAAATCAGTCCTGAATGTTCATTGGAAGGACTGACGCTGAAGCTGAAACTCCAATACTTTGGCCTCCTGACGTGAAGAGCTGACTCATTTGGAAAGACCCTGATGCTGGGAAATATTGAGGGCAGGAGGAGAAGGGAACGACAGAGAGGATAAGATGGTTGGATGGCGTCACCGACTCAATAGACATGGGTTTGCATAAACTTCGGGAGTTGGTGATGGACAGGGAGGCCTGGCATGCTGTGGTTCATGAGGTCACCAAGAGTCGGACATGACTGAGCGACTGAACTGGACTGAATTTAAGTTTACCATGTACTTCATTGTTTTTTCTTTTTTTTTTAAGAAAGTGGGGATAGTGCATTTAAATTTACAGTCTTCCCTAGCAAAGTGGAAACAACAGAAGAAAAAAATGAAATAAAGTGTATGTAAATGTTGTTTTGTGTTTATAGAACTGAGATTCAAATCAGTTATTCACCTAACCAAACTTTCTACAGATTTCTGGAAGGAACAGCTGTGTTTTCTATGTTTTTATATTTTTGTTTAAAAGCATGTTTTTCACCTAACCCACTTAGTGATCACTTTACAGGGCTAATATTTTTGTTGTAAACAGAATTAATAAAAAGTTTTTCTCCAAATTTTATTAAGCATTCTCTTTACCTTGTGAAAGAACAAGTAGCTAAAAGTTGGGCATTTTAAAGATACTAATCATAGAACTGATCAATCATTTCGAATTGTAAACGATGGTCAGGTTTAGGGAAATACGTATTCTGAAATCCTTTTCCCTCCATAAGTATAACATGACATATTAAATTCTCCAGATTATAGATGTATACAATCACCAGTATAGATTTTGCCCTTTCATCAGGATAATTGTATCAAGAAAGTATCCTTATTCTCACTCTCAGATCACAGATTCCATGTAAATATACCTCTTCAATGTATCTATAATCTTTTTTATTGCTCTTTTGCAATTTTGAATTTTTGTAATGCTCATGAGATCACTCTAAAAAAGTCTTTATGGTGTCAGTTAATTCATTTGACATATTTTATAGTCTGCTAAATGTCAGGCACCATTTTAGGCTTGAGGATGTGGCGATAGACAAAACAAGGAAAAATGCTGCTTTTAGGGAATTTATATTCTGACTGGGAAAAATCCTATGACTTTCTTATATATTATCATTTGATTTACGATAAAGAACTTACAGTATTTTTATAGCAAGTATCTTAAACTCCTAAAATTTGTTCAAAAATAATTTGCTTTGTATAGGCATCCTGGTGGAAAATCAAAGCACAGAAAAGTTTCTGTTTTAATGTAACTGTTGATGATTAAACCTAAGATGAAGCCATATCTGATAGGAGTTAGTTTACTGATCCTACTGGTGATGAGATTGGTTTTTGCATCTCAGTTTAAATGTGTCCTTTAAATATGCATATCAGTACAGTTCAGTTGCTCAGTCATGTCTCTTTCTGACCCCATGAATTGCAGCATGCCAGGCCTTGCTGTCCGTCACCAACTGCCGGAGTCTAGCCAAACTCATGTCCATCAAGTTGGCGATGCCATCCAGCCATCTCATCCTCTGTCGTTCCCTTCTCTTGCCCCCAATCCTTCCTAGCATTAAGGTCTTTTCCAATGAGTTGGTTCTTCGCATGAGGTGGCCAAAATATTGGAGTCTCAGCCTCAACATCAGTCCTTCCAATGATCATCCAGGACTGATTTCCTTTAGGATGGACTGGTTGAATCTTCTTGCAGGCCAAGGGACTCTCAAGAGTCTTTTCCAACACCACAGTTCAAAAGCATCAATTCTTCGGTGCTCAGCTTTCTTCACAGTGCAACTCTCCCATCCAAGTACTAACCAGGCCCGACCCTGCTTAGCTTCCGAGATCAGACGAGATCGGGCGCGTTCAGGGTGGTATGGCCATAGACCACAGTCCAACTCTCATCCATACATGACCCCTGGAAAAACCATAGCCTTGACTAGATGGACCTTTGTTGGCAAAGTAATGTCTCTGCTATTTAATATGCTGTCTAGGTTGGTCATAACTTTCCTTCCAAGGAGTAATCGTCTTTTAATTTCATGGCTGCAATCACCATCTGCAGTGATTTTGGAGTCCCCCAAAATAAAGTCTGACACTCTTCCCACTGTTTCCCCATCTATTTGCCATGAAGTGATGGGACCAGATGCCATGATCTTAGTTGAGCATTTAAGCCAACTTTTTCACTCTCTTCTTTAACTTTCCGCAAGAGGCTTTTTAGTTTCTCTTCACTTTCTGCCATAGGGTGGGGTCATCTGCATATCTGAGATTACTGATATTTCTCCCGGCAATCTTGATTCCAGCTTGTGCTTTCTCCAGCCCAGCATTTCTCATGATGTACCCTTCATATAAGTTAAATAAGTAGGGTGACAATATACAGCCTTGATGTACTCCTTTTCCTATTTGGAACCAGTCTGTTGTTCCGTGTCCAGTTCTAACTGTTGCTTCCTGACCTGCATACAGGTTTCTCAAGAGACAGGTCAGGTGGTCTGGTCTTCCCATCTCTTTCAGAATTTTCCACAGTTTATAGTGATCCACACAGTCAAAGGCTTTGGCATAGTCAATAAAGCATAAATAGGTGTTTTTCTGGAACTCTCTTGTTTTTTCGATGATCCAGTGAATTTTGGCAATTGTATCTCTGGTTCCTCTGCTTTTTCTAAAACCAGCTTGAACATCTGGAAGTTCACAGTTCATGTATTGCTGAAGCCTGGCTTGGAGAATTTTGAGCATTACTGTACTAGTGTATGAGATGAGTGCAATTGGGTGGTAGTTTGAGCATTCTTTGTCATTGCCCTTCTTTGGGATTGGAATGAAAACTGACCTTTTCCAGTCCTATGGCCACTGCTGAGTTTTCCAAATTTGCTGACATATTGAGTGCAGCACTTTCACAGCATCGTCTTTGAGGATTTGAGATAGCTGAAATGGAATTCCATCCCCTCCACTAGCTTTGTTCGTAGTGATGCTTTCTAAGGCCCCCTTGACTTCACATTTCAGGATATCTGGCTCTAGGTGAAGGACCACACCATCATGATTATCTGGGTTGTAAATCTCTTTTCTGTACAGTTCTTCTGTGTATTCTTGCCCCCTCTTTTTAATATCTTTTACTTCTGTCAGGTCCATACCATTTCTGTCCTTTTTCAGGCCCATCTTTGCATGAAATATTCCCTTGGTATCTCTAATTTTCTTGGAGAGATCTCTAGTCTTTCCCATTCTGTTGTTTTCGTCTATTTCTTTGCATTGATCTGTGAGGAAGGCTTTCTTATGTCTCCTTGCTATTCTTTGGGACTCTTCATTCAAATGGGAATATCTTTCCTTTTCTCCTTTGTTTTTCTCTTCTCTTCTTTTCACAGCTATTTGTAAGGCCTCCTCAGACAGCCATTTTTCTTTTTTGCATTTCTTTTCCATGAGGATGATCTTGATCCCTGTCTCCTGTACAATGTCACAAACCTTTGTCCATAGTTCATCAGGCACTCTGTCAGATCTGGTGCCTTTAATCTCTTTCTCACTTCCACTGTTTAATCCATAAAGGGTTTGATTTAGGTCATACCTGAATGGTCTAGTGGTTTTCCCTACTTTCTTCAATTTCAGTCTGAATTTGGCAATAAGGAGTTAGTGATCTGAGCCAGTCAGCTCCCGGACTTGTTTTTTGCTGACTGTAAATATGCATATAGAAGGTCCTTAGTGGGGTGTCTGAATTAAAATATAAGAAGGTTCATGTTGTCCTCTGCTTGTACACAGTCTGATTTGTACCTCTGTCTAACTTCATGGCCATATACTAGCCAGGAGGGTAAGCTTTGGATTCTGTCAGGTTGTGTTTAAATCTGTGAGTCTGTCATTTATTGACTTCATGAGGAGGGGCAAGTAAACTTGGGCCTCAGGTTTCTCATTATAGTATAGGGAGGATGATACCACTGCACTAGGTAGGACCAAGTTAGGTATTGTATATTAAAAGCAGTTTATCGTGTCTGGTCTTTAGTGAGAAATCAATAAATATTAAAGGTTATGCTATTGCTGACCATTCCTAGTACATTATTGTTAGTATTCTTACCATCATATCAGTGGTGATCACATTTAGAAACACGTAGAAGTGTTTAGTTGTGCTGTGCCCTGAAAATGGAGCAAAAATGCTTCATCAAGCTACAACTCTTTAGGCCTGCTTTTTCTAGTGAATCTCAGAGCAGAACTTACCTCAGTGTTTGTTTTGATGAAAATAGGCATGTTTTCTTAGCCATTTCAGTTTATTGAAGGTTTACAAAGTCTAACAATTTTGTAGTCTTTTTACCAATTTTTTCTAGTCTTTTTACCAAACATTTACCAAATAAATGTTAATTTGCTCAGAGCCCCACACCATTACTGATCATTTTAGTAGTAATTCTTATGTCTAATATGTACTTTATAGAGAAAATGCAAATCTCAAGTTATAAATTTTTCTCAGTCTTTTGGAAAACATTTTGTGTAGCTTATGGAACCATGTCTGCTTTAATTAGAAAAGGCGGTAATAGTTTGCTGGATTAATTTTTTCCTTGTTCTTCAGTTCATTGCTACAATTTATTCTTACAGTGGAAGAGTGAGCATTATTATCATTGTTGTATCCAAATGTTATCTTTTCTCCATATTCAGTGATCTGTAATAAAGTATTAGTTACTGATGTGGATGGAAATAAAATAGTTTTTTACTTGGTGACAAATGAAATATTGTGATCGTGGTATTTATTGTAATTAATTGTCAATATTACTCTGAAATTTAAAACCATGAAGTCACATGCCTTCAGAAATGTATCTTTGGTTTGCTAAGACATTGCAAACTAAAAAGTGGGTAAAATGCTCTTTTAAAAACAATATAATAAATTTCTTATGTTTATCTAATAGGGAACTTTGACTTCAGAAAATTTGCAACGATAATAATAACTTAAACAGTTATGTCTGACTCTTTGTGACCCATGGAGTGTACAGTTTATGGAATTCTCCAGGCCAGAATACTAGAGTGGGTAGCCGATCCCTTTTCCAGGGGATCTTGCCAACCCAGGGATCGAACCTGGGTCTCTTGAACTGCAGGCAGACTCTTCACCATTTGAGCCACCAGGGAAGCCCATAGAGGATGTTATCCACAGAGAAATTAACCCTGCTGACTTCTAGGTCTTCACAGCTTCTCTGTCCCTTGTAACCCCCCAGCAGTCTCCTGCTCTATCTACATGAAGACTAATCTACCTACCTTTTCCCTAAATACTTATGAAATATTTTTTGTGCAAGGCCTGTTCCATAACTTAGGAAGATAAGAAACTGCAAAACATAACCTCATACTATACACAAGTGCAGTCCTTTCTCTGAGGCTATGATAAATTTTAGGAAAGTACTACGATTGATACTCAGATATGAGATAAGATGTTTTATTGAACTATAAAAGCAAGGTGATTGAAATTTGTTTTTAGAATTTTTTTCTTCATTCCTAGTTCTGGATGTTTGTGTTGTTTTCATAGATTTACAAAATATTCGAGCTAAAAGGTACTTTAGTGGTGATGTTTGAAGTGCTTTACTTTAGAAAGTCATGTGCCAAGTACTGTACAGCTGGTTAAAAGATGGGTAGGCTTATGCTTCCCTTGTCTCTTCCTTCATAGCACTTTGCTCTGCTGTCTTACGTTACTATAATTACTTCATTCTTCCTTTTTAATTTATTCTTAATGCCTTGCCATCAGGACTTGTCTTTGCCTCTTACATTTTCCTTCTGTCATTTATTGGTGATATTTTTAACCTGCAGAATTATTTCTTCACTCTTATTATTAACTGGGTTCTCTTAGCCTGGTCCCTGATAGATCAGCTGGTAAAGAATCTACCTGCAATACAGGAGACATGGGTTCAATACCCGAGTTGGGAAGATCCCCTGAAGAAGGGAAAGGCTACTCACTCAGTATTCTGGCCTGGAGAATTTCATGGACTGTATAGTCCACGGGGTTGGTTGCAAAAGAGTCAGATGTGACTGACTCTTTCATTTCATTTCACTTCTGATTGTTAGGCTATCCAGTATAGGTGCCACCAGCCACATGTAGCTATTTAAATTTTATTTTATTATTTTTGTTTTGTTTTTTGTTATTTAAATTTTAAATAAAATTAATTAAAATTAAATAGTATTAAAATTTTCTTAGTATCAATGTCACATTTCAAGTGATTAATATGAATATATGTAGCTTAGCAGTTACTGTATTGGATAATCCAGTTAGAGAACAGTTCTATGATCTCAGGAAGTCAGGTTGTACACTTTTTGAGAGCAGGGGACCATTTATGTTAGCATTAAAAACATAAAATATGGAGTTTTCATAAATATTTTAGAATGTTTGAGTGAACACGCAGCCATACCACCTTTAGTTTCTTGTTAACTTTTTTGTTCTAAATTTTCCTTTTCTTTTTGAACCATTTTACGGTCAAAGAGATATCAGCAGTTTTGTATTTTTTATTTGCCCTTTGTACATGATTTGTATCATGTACTATTTAAGATTCCATACAAAGAAATCTTGGAGGTTTAAGATTATAGGATTAATTTTGTATTATGTTGCTTGTTTCCAGTCATTGAGGTAATGTGTATTTTAAATGTATGTGCTTTTTTTTGAAATTTTAAGTTATGACGGTGATTCCTTGATGATCGTTCCTTGGCACGAACATAAGCACCGAGATAAAGACTGGTGTGAGGAGCTGGCGTGCAGGTAAGAATGAGCCAGCGGAGAGCTCTTCATGTCTTTGAAGGATGGATGAGGAGAAGGCCCGGGGCTGGTGGTGGGTGGTGGTTTATTTGACGGTGGTCCCTGCTTGAGAGTTTGAGGGACGTTTTATTATCAGCTTGACTTTACTCCAGGTACGTTAAAAATTTAATGAAAAATATTGCATGGCTGCTGAGGAGTTATTCTATAAGTGGTCCTTATGTAACAACTCTTTTCCTTCGGAGGTATTCCTTTTCAGTCTGTGACATATACGGGTGTGTTTTTCATAGCTGTTATTGTGGTATGTGTACAGTTTTGTTCTTGATCCTGTTTTAATTTTCACTTTTATAAGACTTTGCCATGGAAAGCCTCAGAACATTGAGGCATCAGGTTCTACAGAAGCAGGTGGGGGATGAGGTGTGGGGCTGAAAGCCCTTACAAGGGGCATTTGAATCCCTTTATTGCCTTACTCCTCAAAGTCAGGTAAATGCTCATTGCTTATTTTTCCATTTTTTGATGAGCCATCTTACATTTTTATATTTTTTTAGAACTATGTGTATGAACTGTCTGATAAATGATAAATAAAAGCCCTAAGCAGTAGTGTGATCATTGCAGGTGAAATTTGGGACTTTCTTCATGTTGGCACTAATGTTGGCAATCCCCCTTCATTCTGTATCTTTCACTGTTGATATGTGAGTGCATAGAATATCTAACTCCTAGTTAACCTTTTTCACTCTGATGAGTTTGATTATAATAGCAATTGAATGCCTGTGTTTTTGCTGTTATGTGCTTTTAAATTTTTTAAAATTTTTTATTAAAGTTCTGTGTAGTTGTAAATACAAAAAGTTTAAAGATTAAAAGTTTAAGATTTTCTGCAAATCTTGTTAAAAAAACAAAAACCATACTCCTTTGTTACCCTTTTTTGTATCCTGCCCTCCTGAAGCAACTACTTTGAATTCTTTTAAAGGATTGTTCTATTATTTGCTCCAGTCTCTGAATAACAGAACTGTTTAGCTACTTTTTGATGTTTTTAGTCCTGGCCATTATCTGTGAACTTGCTTCAGTGGGAGATAGTGGTTTCGTTTCTTTTGCTCCATATACTCCTTTCCTTTTTTTTAGCATTTACGTGACCCCCACTCCCCTTGAATCTTTTACCGTCATTTCAGTGTAATTTCAGGAAAAAGTGGAGCTTCATGCATGGTATGTATCAGCCATATTTAACTAGAAATCCACAGTTAGCATGGGTAATGAGAGATTGAAGACGGACATAAGTTGAAAAGGTGGGAGGTTGATGCCAGTGGATACAGTAGGAGGGAAGGTGTGTGGCCCTCAGTTTAAGACGGTGCTTTTGGAGGAGAGCCCCGTTCCAGTCACCTGATGCTTCCCAGTTCTCCTTAGACTGTGTCTTTTTATGATTCTGAGAAGGAGATAAGAAGGAATAAAGGCATTTCTTCTCAGACGACAGCAAGCTAAATTGTAAGCTAAAGTTGCTGTGCTGGGACTCTTAAAACTATAACAATGAAAAGCTAGGAAAAGGCTGACAGAAGAGAAGATGCTTTTGAAGATGATACAGATTTGCAGCATATTTCTTTTTTAATTCATCCATTTTATTGCCTCTCCCCTACCTGCTGACCATTTTTCCCACCTTGCACCCTCCACCTCTGGTGATTACCAGTCTATTCTCTGCATCTGCAAGTGATGTTATGGGATACCTTGTGGCTTTTTCATTTATAGTTGCCCCTTGAACAACAAAGGAGTTAGTCGGGCCCGACACTCTGTGAAGTCAAAAGTTTGCCTATGATTTATAATCCATCTTCCCTCCATACCCGAGGTTCCCCATCTATGGATTCAGCCACCCATGGGTGGCGTAGTATTATAGTATTTACTGTTGGAAAAACAGCCTGTATATAAATGGGCCCACACAGTTCAAATTCATGTTGTTCAAGGATCTGCTGTAATTCTGTCCTCTTCTTGATTCAAGAATACTGAAGGAAGAAAAACATGCCACTTCTGTATTCATGAAGTGTATCATCTAGCAGGAAAGATGCTGCTGCAATAAATTACTAGTGTGATGAGTGTTATGAAAGTGAAGTACAGGGGCCACTGGGAAACCGAAACTTGGTGGAGGTCAAGGAGGGTTTTCCGCAGGAAGTGGAGGCTTAAGGTGAGGGCCCCTTTAAGGACTGAAAATAAGACCTGTATTACTGAAGTGTACAGGACAGAAGTGACACTGGCACCAAGATGAGGCTAGAATATTTTAAGGCAGATGACAGGCTATACAAATAATCATGAGGATGATAGACTTATGTTTCTCTTTTAAAAAAGGTAACTATTTCCTCGAGATAGCATGAATTCAGTTTTGATCTTGTTGCATTTGAAATGCCTAAGAGCAAATAGAAGGGCAGTTTTGGTGCTTTCAAGTGAAGTCTGGGTTAGAGGTGAAAATATGGTGGTGAATTTATATTGCAGAGTCTGCCAGGAGACCTAGAGAGAGTATAGTACAAAGACAGGAGAGCTGGAGAATTTGGAAGAGGTAGTATTTAACAGTCGGCTCTGGGAGGAGAGTCTAGCAAAGATAACTGTGGAAAGGAGCAGCCAGAAAGATGGGACATGTATGACTTGACAGTATGGCATAACGGTATGGCATGCTGGGATGGAAGACAAGCATGTTTCTAGAAGGAGAAAATGTTCAAATTCACAGTGCTGAGAGGGCAGTAAGTTAAGGACTGAAAAAAAATATTAAAGGAACTCTTTTAAGTTGCTTGTGGGTATTTTTCCCCTGAAATGGGAAGATTTCAGGAGATTGAGTGTGACTTTTATGTGTCAGAGAGGAGGAGAACTCACAGGTCAGATGTTAATGACAGTTGTGAAACTAGTTAAATGGCTTCCCAGTTGTATTTACAGTAGGTTGTTCAAGCACGTGGATGAAACACACAAATATTTGTGAGCTTTAGGTATGGTCAGGTATTATAACTGCTAATAATTCCAATGAAAAGAATACCTAAGTAAATACAAGTTAAACACCTGCTCTGTGCCAGACAATATTCTCTGCGTATTTTATTTATATGATTTTGAAAATTCTTGCATGGTGTTATTCCCCATTTTTGATATGAATAAAATGAATCTTAGGAGGAGGAGCTTGGTAGGCCACAGTCCACGAACGACCAAAATTAGACTAAAATTAGACTAATTTTAACTAAATTTTGCAAGATTTCACAGCTTTCAGTGATAGAGTTGCATTTCAGTGCTGACTCCAAAGCACATTTCCTTATATTAGTAATAATTATACCACTTGTTAATTACTGACTAAAGAATCTGCCTGCAATGCGGGACACCTAGGTTTGATCCCTGGGTCAGGAAGATCCCCTGGAGAAGGGAATGGCAACTCGCTCCAGACTTACTTTAGATGAATGAATATCCCTAATGGAACATGGTCTTTCCCCCTATTTATATCTGAAATATCTTAAGTTGTTATTTTTTTTTTTTCTATTTTAGTTCTTAACCGTTGAAGGGAATTGGCCAGTATCATCCCGTAAAAACGCCTCATAATTCGTGATCCCTGTGATGTTTTCCCTGTGTACCTTCCTTTAATGTTGTTTCTTTTCCCCTCCTGTTGGCAGGTAGTATAGAGTAGTTCCTAATTTTGCAAATGTCGGTGCATTGCTGTGTTGCTGATACCTACTAAAGTTATATTAGCAACATAAATAAGGCATATTTCCTCTTATTTTCATGAAGTTGGGAAACAAGGCTTCTTAATTTACATTTGGCTCGGAATCACCTGGGGGCCTGGCTGGCCACCACAGTCATTGCGATTTAGTTGGCCTGTGGCAGCTATGCAGCCATGTGCATTTTAAAGCTACCCAGGGTGAGTCTGATTTTATTTAATACTTGTTTGATTGATTTGGGGCATAATTTTTTTTAAAATTTACTGTCTATTTTGATTTTTTTTTTAATTAGGAGAACTAATAGGAAACTAAAGCATCCCGCAAATTTCCCATTTATCTTGTGTGCCCGTGCATATAGGAAAACACGCACAAACACACCCTCCCACAAGTGTGTCCATCCATACATCCATCCATCTTGCCAGTTTCAGTTACTGCTCTCTCCCTATCTCTGTCTCCCTCTCTTTCTCTCTCATAAACTCATTTCCCCCAGCATTTCAGCCAGTTATTAGTTGTTCTTTCTATGTTCTGCAGAATGGTGGTTGAGCCGAGTCTTCCGGATGAAAGTGAGTTCCTATACGCCGCCCAGCCTGAGCTGCTGAGGTACTGGAGCACCCAGCTGGCAGTGGAGGAGGTGATGGACTGGTACCGGAGCAGAGCGGAGGAAATAGAACATTATGCCCGGCAGGTGAGGCCGCGGTGCTGTGTCGGATGCTCAGCATTCTGTTAGTGTTCTGGCTGCAAATAGCAGAGCCAGGGATCATGTGCACAGTTTGCAAAAGGTGAAATGGGTATTTCTCAAGATCTGTATTCCTTTATTCTTTGCCTCAGAAGCTTTTTGTTTTTGGTTTTTGATTCTTGAAGAGCAAATACATACAAGAAAAGTTGTTGCAAAGTATGTATACACTTAGATTTTCCATGTATGCTTAATAGGTTTCATAGCATTTTAATTTAAAAGATTTTTTTATCAACATTGAAATGCTTGATTAGTCCCCTGTCACGTTGCAGAAATGTATTTGATGATGACTTTGCTTTTCAGGAACCCTGTTTGAACCTCCATTTCTAATGCTTCTCTGAAATCCAAGACACAGTTTCTCTCAGTTTCCCTTGAAGCTGAGATGTGTCCCAGCTTCATCAGAGAGGGGTGTGGAAGAGAGAGATGAGGGTTGTACCAAAGCTTGTGAGTGTGTGAAGGTCATTCAGTCGTGTCTGACTTGTTGTGGCCCCATGGACTGTGGCCTACCAAGCTCCTCTGTCCATGGAATTCTCCAGGCCAGAATACTGGAGTGGGTAGCCGTTGCCTTCTCCAGGGGAATCTTCCCAACCCAGGGATCGAACCCAGGTCTCCCGCATTGCGGGCGGATTCTTTAACTACTGAACCACTAGGGAAGTACTGAAGCTTAGGAGATCTAAAAGAGAATCTCTTCCACTAATAGACCTGGTGACTCTGGATCTGCTTGCTGCCTACCTTTCTCTAGTACCTTGGTTTTTTCATGGGCTTAGATCTTATCAGAGTCAGTGATAACAAAGAAAATCATCCAGGAGAGGCCATTAAAAATTCTGGTAATTGAATTCTCTGCAAATGGAAGCAAAAGTTGTCTTCATCCTGGTGGATAGAAGTGACAGTTTGGAGCAAAGAATGGCAGGATGCCCCTTGAAATCTCACCCAGGGTCTGGCCAGTAGGTGTCTTTTTCATTCTACTTGTAGTCTTGACTTTGGACTTCCCTGTCCTAACATCAGGTTTTCATTTGAAGGACCATTCCAGAAGGTCTGAAGAGCAGTTGTGCTGTAGGAAGGAAGAAACCCCTTCGTTTAAACTTCTAGTCAGTGTATCTGGCATGGCCCTGTGTCTCCATTTGATAGCCTTCTTGAATTTCTGTTTTTAGTATTCATAGAATTCTAATTCTTGTTTTTAGTATTCATAGAATTGAAGATGAATTATTTTCTGGAGCTGATGGAATTATTATAGATCCAGCTTTTTCGAGGGTGGCCACAAATATATATGATTGACTTTTTCAGGTTTTTGAAGATGACTGAGGACATTGGAGAATGTTTAGAATTCCAAGATACCAGAATGAAAAGAATCTCTGGAGGGGTTCTGTCTGATTTTCTATGTTACAGGTAGACAGACTAAGATTCACAGAGAAGAAAGTGAACAGCTTGCTCAGGGACACACAGTAGCAGAACCAGACGGAATCCAATTCTCTGCACAATCTTTCTTATGAAGTCCATATAAAAATGGACAGTTGCACAGATCTCAGTGACTGAAAGCAAGATAAATTAATCTAAAAAAATGATTCTCAATTCTCAGATCTGTAGTATTTTTTTCTGTAGCAACTATTTTGTAATACTTCCTTATTATCCTGATGTGAGAATCATGGACATATCTCATTTACATAAACAGTTTCCAAAAAATTAACACAGTGACTTAACTGTGATAAATAAAATCTATAAATGCTTCATCATGAGTACACTAAAAAAGTGACTAAAGTCCGCGAGAAATCACTTTGAACAAGACAGCTGATATTTGCTGATAGATTGAGGGGCATTGCTGAATTAAACATCACGAATGGAATGTGATCAACTAATGGTAAATAGTTTTTTTCCAGGATATTTGAGAAGGTAGGCAAGGATTAGGGCGAGGTGGTTGTGTAGGACTGCCCTGCAAACTGTGGGACGTCTGGCATCCTGGCTTCCACCCATTTAATGGTACAGGTTACACTAATACTTAGGAAAGGCAGAACTGCCTCCGCTAAGTTTCAGAATCCCCTGGTGGACAGTACCGCTCTCATTAAAAACTGTAGTCTTAGACCAATATCCTGCATCTGTAAATGACCAGTTCATAGGGTTCACGTTAAGCAAAGGCCTTATTGCTTTGCTGATTCAGAAGAAACTCAACCTGGAATTTAAATTGATGAAAGTTATCAGGTGAGTCGAAGAGGTGCAATTTTTGTAGTTTGTATAGGCAAATGTAGGTTGTATACCATGTAGATAGATCCCTTTTAAGAACGAAGTCATCATTTGATTTACAGGAATTTATAAATACCTGTAGTTGACTATTGTCTCTGGCTTGCGAGAAAAGGGATCTTGTTTGAACCAGTTTTGTTGAAGCACTTTGTGGTTTTTAGCTGAACTTCTAGATGTAGCCAGAGAAGGCAATGGCATCCCACTCCAGTACTCTTGCCTGGAAAATCCCATGGATGGAGGAGCCTGGTAGGCTGCAGTCCATGGGGTCGCGAAGGGTCGGACAAGACTGAGCGACTTCACTTTCACTTTTCACTTTCATGCACTGGAGAAAGAAATGGCAACCCACTCCAGTGTTCTTGCCTGGAGACTCCCAGGGACGGGGGAGCCTTGTGGACTGCTGTCTGTGGGATCGCACAGAGTTGGACATGACTGAAGTGACTTAGCAGCAGCAGCAGCAGCAGCAGCAGCTAGATGTAACACTTGGTATTTATTGTGTTTTTGAAAGCGGCCATTGTTTTGAGCAAGAGGTGATAGCTCACTGTGGTTTTGATTTGCTTTTGCCTAATTTTAATGAGTGTCAGCATCTTTTCACACGCCTGTTGAGCATCTGTATGTCTTTGGAAAATGTCTGTTCAGCTCCTATGCCTGTTTTTTTAATCGTATTTTTGTTTTTTGTGTTGATTTGTATGAGTTCTTTATATATTTTGGATATTAACCCTTTATCAGATAAATGATTTACAAATATCTTCTCCCATTTGGTAGGTTGTCTTCATTTTGCTGATGTTTCCCTTTGCTTGCAGAGCTCTTTAATTTTGATATAATTCCACTAATTTGTTTTTTCTCTTGTTTCCCAAGAGAAAAGCCAGAAAGATTTTGCTAGACTGATATCAAAGAATGTTCTGCCTCTATTTTCTGCTAAAGGTCTTAGAGTTTCAGGTCTTACATTCAAGTCTTTAATCCATTTTGAGTTGATTTTTTTGTATGGTATGAAATAATAGTCTTACTTCCATTCTTTTGCTTGTGATTGTCCACTTTGCCGAACACCATTTATTAAAGAGACTGTCCTCTCTCCATTGCATATTCTTTTCTCCTTTGCCATAGATTAATTATCCATGTATATGTGGGTTTATTTCTAGACTCTCAATTCTGTTTTATTTATTTATTTATTTTTTTATTTTTTTTATTATTGTTTTTGCCATACATTGTCATGATATCACCATGGGTTTACATATGCTTCCCCTCCGGGTCCCCCCTCCCTCCTCCCTCCCCCCCGGGAAATCTCGCTGCACCAGTCCCGAGCATCAATCCTGGGCTGGCGATTGATTAGACACATGACAATTAACATGCTTCAATGCCCTTCTCCCATCTCATCCCACCCTTACCCTCATCCACAAAGTCCACAAGTCTATTCTATACATCTGCGTTCCTTTTGTTGTCTCCCATGTTGGGTTCTCATTACTGTCTTTCTAAATTCCATATATATGTGTTAATATACTGTATTGTTGTTTTTGCTTCTGGCTTACTTCACTCTGGATAATGGGCTCCAGTTTCGTCCATCTGAGTAGAATTGCTTCAAATGAATTTTTTTTTAATGCTGAGTAATATTCCATTGTGTATATATACCACAGCTTTCTTATCCATTCGTAGAATGAAACTAGATCACTTTCTAACACCATACACAAAGATAAACTCAAAATGGATCAAAGATCTAAGCATAAGACCAGAAACTATAAAACTCCTAGAGGATAACATAGGCAAAACACTCTCTGCTATAATCCAAAGCGGGATACTCCATGACCCACCTCCCAGAATATTGGAAATAAAAACACGAATAAACAAATGGGACCTAATTAAAATTAAAAGCTTTTGCACAACAAAGGAAACTATAAGCAAGGTGAAAAGACAGCCTTCAGAATGGGAGAAAATAATAGCCAATGAAGCAACAGACAAACAATTAATCTCAAAAATTTACAAACAACTCCTGCAGCTCCATTCTAGAAAAATAAACAACCCAATTAAAAAGTGGGCCAAAGAACTTAACAGACATTTCTCCAAGGAAGATATAAAAATGGCTAACAAACACATGAAAAGATGCTCAACATCACTCATTATCAGAGAAATGCAAATCAAAACTACAATGAGGTACCACTTTACACCGGTCAATTCTGTTTTATTGATTTGTATGTCTGTTTTCCTACCAATACCAATTTTAGTGTTTAATGACTGAAATTAGTGTTGCAAAATATTTATTCAGGTTTTTAAAAAATAGCACTAACAAATGAAAAGACCTATACTGGAATGCAAAGTAAATTATTTTTTACTCTTTATTTGGTTGTTTTATTAATAACTTATTTTTTAGAGATGTTTTTGATTTATAGAAAAATTGAGCAGAAAGTACAGAGTTGCCATGTACTCCCCCATCCTTCCCACCCATTCACTAGTTATCTCTGTTACTAACATCTTTCATTTGAGTGATATGTTACAATTGATGAACCAAGATGTCTTAGTGGGCAGGTGGATAAATATAGTGATACATCCACACAGTGAAATATTACTCAGCTCTAAAAGAAAGGTGAGCAATCAAATCATGAATAGCAGTGGAGAAATCTAAAATGCATATTCCTGAGTTAAAGAAGCCAGTCAGAAAGACTACATAGTGTTTGATACTGGTTGTGTGACATTCTGGAAAAAGCAAAACGATGGAGGCAGTAAAAAGTTCAGTGCTTGCCAGAGGTTGGTGGCAGAAGAATGAATAGACAACACACAGAAGATTTCAAGGCAGTGAAAATACTGTGTTACCATAATGATGGGTACGAGTCATACATTTGTCCAAATCCACAGAAAGGAAACACCAAGGGTGAACCCTCATGTAAACAGTGAACACTGAGTAATAATGGTGTGTGAGTATAGGTTCATTGACTGTTACAAAGGTGCTTCCATGGTGGGGGATATTGGTGATGCAGGAGGCTGCATGTGTGTGAGGGCAGGGTTAATGTGGGCTGTCTCTGTACTTCCTGCTCATTTTGCTGTCAACCTACAACTGCTCCAAAACATGAAGTCTGTTAAAAACAAAGTGGAAAAAAAGTAGCACTTTCTGAAATATAAAATTTTGAAGTCTAATTATAATTTCTAGACCTTTTGATTTCTGTTTTAGTGATTAAGAATCATTATAAAGAGAGGAAAGTGATTTGGTGATACTTTGGCTATGTACTTTCTTTCATCGCTTTTAGTTATTTAGAAATGCTTGTAATTGAGATACTGTTCTTTAGCTTTGTTTTATGTATTGATGTTTCATGTGGTTTGTGCTATAATCAAAGTGGTATCTGACACAGTTTTATCTTTTTCATTTTTAGAGATTTAATTGATATAGGACTACTTCTTCCTTTGTGCCTATTTGACTTTTGAAAACTTGTTTGTTGGTTTACAAAAATGTGTACATTAGTAGTGACATTTATCTAGTAAGGGCTTGGGATATGTGGTATAATTATGTAAGTTGTAGTAGATCCTGCTTTAAGGTGTCATTAATTTGATTTTCAGACATTTTTACTTTGGTAAGTATTTTGGAAAGCAGCCAATTCAGATTTGATATTAGAAACCCAGATCTGGATCACGAAATGGGTTAATTTCAGATTGCTGATGTGCTGCATGTTCAAGCATGTCACAGTTGTGCTTGAACAAAGTTGTGTTGTGTGCATCAGGTTTCTTCATAGTTTCTGAGATTTTCTGAGGTTTTCCAAAAAATTGGTCTACAAGTAGATGTGGCCTTTCTCACATTAAGTGTACTTTTGTTGGGGTATTGCCAGATCCCTCCTCTTTTGCCTTATGCCTTCTCTACCCGTAGTTTTCCCCCTTAGGTTTATTTGTACCACTCTTTTCAATTGAACATGCAGTTCTTCTTTTCTTAACCTCCTTATCTGTCAACTCCTGAGTCTTAGAAGGGCTTTGGGTGGATCTGTAATACTGTTTGGAATTTTTTCTCTGCACTGTGACTGTTCCCTCTCCCCGCTTTTGCTCTTTTCTCTCACCAATGCATCCCTCATTATTTTGAACAATAATTGTGCTTCGTATTTCATGGAGAAGGTTGAGAAATCATTTCCATTTGCCCTGCTCTTTCCAGCTTTCTCAGAGGAAGAGGTCCCTTTCATTCACTGAAACTTCTTTCCTCCCCTGTCCTCTAGGTTCTGCACTCCTGCTCGCTCCTCAGGATTGTACCAGCAGTCATCTTCTCTCTCTGTCCTCTTATTTTCAACCTCTGGTCTATTACCCACCTTCTCCCCTTGACCTTTTTTGAACATAAAGTTCAAGTCATTACTGTTTTGTGTGTATATATTCTCCCTGGCTTCTGTTTTAGCTGTCTTCCTTCTATCACAGCTCATCCTGGACACAGCTCCTGGTAATCACTGTCTCAGTGTTTGCTCCTCATTTCCCTGGTGTTGGCTGCTCCTGCCACTCCATGGAAGTACCATCAGTAAGGCCCCCTGTTAGCCTTTTAATGGCAGATCCCCTTTTAACAGCATTGTCCTTTGATACCACTGCCCCCCACTTCCCTGCATTGTCTTCCCCTTAGGCTTCTGTGATATCATTTCACACTCTTCTATGTCTTTGTGTGAGCCGTTCACATTCCTCTCCTCCATGTGGCTCAGGGTCTTTGACTTGTCCCTTAAATATTGCTGTCTCCTGGGGGTTATTCTTGTCACTAGTGGGGAGTCTTCTAATGCTAGTAATCACAGTTTTCCTAACTAGTTTTCTTATTTCGGTCCAGTCTATTTCTAGTTCATTCATTTGTCATTAATTAAGTAAATACTTACTGAATATTCTTTCCAAAGTATAGGCCTGTTTATGACATGCCTCAGTCAAAAATCCTTTGAATTTGCATTTTAAGGTAAACTGCAAACTCCTTAGCTCAACAAATGATGTTCTTTTTTATCTGACTCTTCCCAGCTACTCTAGCCTTGTTTTTCATCCCTTCACTTCATACCTTTTCTTTTTTGTTCAGTTTATGAAACTGATTGTACTTCCACAATGCTCATGCATCTCTCCCTTTCATGTGTTCTTCTGCCCTTCTTTCTTCACTTACTAATATCCACTGATTCTTTAAAACTCATTTTAAGTGGTCTCTCCTTTGGGAGGCTTTATGACTCTCAGGTCGGGCTGCATACCCTCTTCTTTGAGATCCCAGACACCCCCATTCCACTTCAGTCATTAATTTACCAGATTGTGTTTCCCTATGAGATGGAGATATCTTTGAAAGACAAGACCTCATCTTGCTCAGTTTTATTATGTTCCTAACATTTAGAATGGTACTCAGTTCCTAGTAGATGTTCAGTACACAATCATTATCCTGGGAGCAAAAGAGTAAGTAAGGAGCCAGTGTAAGGCACTATGGGTTCAGGCCGCATTAGATGATTTTGCTGTCAATGAGAATATGTCATTTTATAAATCTGATTAGGTGATGAGAGTGAAATTGCTGTATGTTGAGCATTTATAGGAAAATTGTTCTTTGTTTTGCTCTGAGAAAGTCTAAATCATTGTATAGAGACAGAGAAAGTGTCTCCCAGAGTTAGTCATTCATCAAGTATTTATTGAATGTCATCTACATGGGTGGCATTGCAAAAGAAGAGGTACTGAACAGGAATATGGAAGCAAAACATTCTTTTGGGGTCAGAGTGGTCTAATGAACACAGATTAATTTCACATTATCACGAATTGGTGATGGTTTAGTCACTAAGTTGGGTCTGACTCTTGTGATTCCATGGACTGTAGCCTGCCAGGCTCCTCTGTACATGGGATTTTCCAGGCAAGAGTGCAGAGTAGGTTGTCATTTCCTTCTCCAAGGAGTCTTCCCCGCCCAGGGATCAAACCTGCATCTCCTGCAGGCAGATTCTTTGCCACTGAGCCACCAGGGGAAGCCCATTATCATTTGTTGTTAACATCTGTGTTCCCCACACCCCCCAAGCTTGTTAATGTTTTGAAAACTAAGTAGGCAAATACATGTAAAACAGCTCTGAAAACTATAATGCTCTATGAATTGAAAACGATTGTCTTTTATTTTTATTTTCAATAGTTCTTGCAGATTATTTGATTCTTTTGAGGCAGTTTGGTACTGGTATATTTTGTAAAGAAGTCTAATGTTTTTGTACTAAATAAGAATATTAGTGATAATGTGATTTTATATAAAATGACTGTAAGAGTTAGATTCTATACTGGAGCTTTTACTTTAGAAAATGTGCAAAAGAAAGACATAATACTCAGAGACTTACTGTCTCCTTTCCCTTTTAGGTTGACTGTGCATTGTCGCTTATTCGACTTGGAATGGAGCGGAATATTCCTGGCTTGCTGGTTCTCTGTGATAATTTGGTTACTCTGGAAGCATTGGTTTATGAAGCTGGGTGTGATTTAACCCTAACTTTGAAAGAACTGCAGCAGATGAAAGACATTGAAAAACTAAGATTATTGATGAATAGTGTAGGTTTGATTTTAAAAGCTTCTTTTTAAGTGTTCCCTATGAACTTTGATGAATGTGTATCTCAAAGCCAAAAGATGTAGTAGCCTTCAAACCAGAGAACTTAGTCAATAAAAGGAAGGCTTCTTGACTTAAAAAAAAAGATTAAATTTTATGAATAAATTCCTGAAGGCATCCGAAACCTTTTTGGCTGGTTTTGTACCTGCTTTGCCTTTTGTTCATGCTTATCTATAAATGACTGCCCCCCTTCCCCCCTCCAGCTAGGCATATTTAAATTAGCTGTCATTCTAGTCATCATGTTTCTAAATCTGTCATGCTGGGCTTAGGCTGTGAGGACCCTCTAGTGTGTTCATGGCACTAAGGAGATGGACTCAAGTGCTCTTGCTGTTGGCTCTGCCAGCCCCAGACAGCAGGTGATTCTCCTGCTGCCTCTTGGGTCCTTATGAGGCATGAACTGGAGTGTCTGTTTGAGAAAGTGTTGGCTGTCATTGTTTGTGAGTCTGGTTATCTTTGATCGTTATGCCTTGTCTGTTATTACCAGGTGTTAATATTTAACAACATGTGTTTGTTTTGGTGAAATGTATTTTCAGTGTTCTGAGGACAAGTATGTGACAAGTGCCTACCAGTGGATGGTTCCCTTTCTTCATCGCTGTGAGAAGCAGTCTCCTGGAGTGGCTAATGAGCTGCTAAAGGAATATTTAGTAACTCTAGCAAAAGGGGACTTGAAGTTACCTCTGAAGATATTTCAGCATTCCAAGCCTGATGTAAGTAGAAACGTCTTCAAAATCTCTGTACATTTTCCCCTTAAGAATCATGTTTTATTTACAAAACTTGTAATACTCGGCTTTGCAAGTAATTTCTCTTCAAGCCAGAAGAAGTGGTTGTCCTTTTATTCTCTAAAAATGTTTTATAAATTGAGTCCAAAAAAATTTTGAAAGTTCAACAAATGGTGTTTATCTTGACTGATATACTCGAAGTGTATTGACTTTCTACTACATAGTGGAAAAGGCAGTACCAAAAAATCTTAATATTAATAATTGAAAGATAATGAATTCTTACCATAGGTAGGTTCTTTTCAAGTATTAACTCATTTAATCTTTATAACAGTCCTAGGAGGTAGATATGTTTGTTATATTAATATTACAGGAAAAGAAAATGATGATGTAGAGTGGTTAGGCAGTTGCCCAAGGTCAAGGTAAGGAGAAGAACTTAGGTTTAAGCATAAATTTTCTAATTTCCCAGATATGTTCTTAACCATTGTGCTTTACTATAATAACAATAGAAGAAGAAACAATTTCTGCCCTTGAAGACCTTCAAAATATTTATTAAGTTGTTTAGGATCTCAAAAGGAGATCTTTTGATTATTCTAAATAACTCTTACATTTGCTTAAGACTGATCTGTCTGTCTGTCTGTCTGTGTATCTATGTTTCTATAGGGTTCACATACTTGTTCAGATTCACTGGTGGTAAGTTGCTTTCTTAAACGATGCATACTTTTGCAATATAAATAACCTTTTAATTTAGCCATGAATAAAATATGCTGTTTCAAGGGATCAGTGGCTCCCTTTCCATTGGAGGGACTCAAGCAGAATGGCATAGTCCTTTGAGACACTCCCTTTGTAGTGAGATTTGAAGCCTCAGGTTGTGGTTTGAGCAGAAGCCGTTGACGGCCTCCTCCAGTCTCTAAATTCTAATTGGGTGCTCTTCTTGTTTTGAAGTCCTCTAAGGTGTATGGTCATAGACAGTGTAATAAAGACAGAAAGGAAAGCATTGCTTACTTAAGTTGACACAGTTTTTGGTTTCTGGAAGGGTTGTCTGTCAGAAGTGTCTCTGTTTATTGACTATTTAAAGTTTTCCATCTTCTCATAAGCACCTTCCACTTAGTATTCTGATTTTAAGTTTGGGGTGGTTTACTGTGAGCCAAGAGTGGGTTGCTTATGAGAGCAGAATGCTATGTGAGAAGCAGGATGGATTGAATATGAATGTTTTATGAGGAAGAAAGAAGTGACTTTAAATTCTTTCCAGTAATCTTGTTTGTGATCCTTCTTCTTTACATAGTCTTGTAAATCCTTTGTATATAGTCAGCTTTTTGTTGTTTCTACTTGGCAATTTAGCATGTGCCTTTTGAATAAAACATACAGCCATTTGTTTTTCTTGAAATTTGTCAACATCAAAGCAGAGAACAATGGTATTTGCTGGGCTCTTCCTTTCTAATCTGCTGTCTCTGTTTCTGTCAATTGCATTGCAATTTCTTTCTGCAGTGCAAACTTGATCATGTCATGATCTATGCAGTCTCTGGTGACCTACCACTGTCTGCAGGGTAAATCTCGGGCTGTGGTAAGTGGTGTAGAAAGTTCTTTGGTGTCTTCTTTTAGTCTGCCTCTTCAGCCTCACTTCCCTCCACGAAGGCACTCGTTTACTCACACTACTCACCTTTTCACTCTGTCAGATTCTTTTTCATGCCTTTTTATGTTCTTTGAGGATGTTTCCTTTGCTTGGGATAATCAATCCTCTTTCCATCACTTATAGCTTCCCCAGTGACTCAGACAGTTAAGAGTCTGCCTGCAATGCAGGAGACCTGGGTACAAACCCTGGGATGGGAAGATCACCTGGAGGAGAGCATGGCAATCCTCTCCAGAATTCTTGCCCGGAGAATCCCATGGACAGGGGAGCCTGGCGGGCTACAGTACATGGGGTCACAAAGAGTCAAGGACAACTAAATGACTAACACTTTTGCTTCTTTTAATTATAAATACCTGCCTATCAGTCAAGATCCGGCTGTCATTTATCCAATGATTCTGATGGAGAATCAGTGTTATGTATAAGTAATTTCTACTCTTGTTTTGCTGTGCCCACCATTCTCACATGGGGATTGAGCTAGTTCAGGTTTCAAAAAGACTGCCATATTTCCAGTTCTCCAGTACTCAGGGTGTGATCCTTCGGGGTCCAGAGTAGAAGCACTGTATACTTCCTTGGCCCTTCTCCTTGAGCATCTGAGACTGTATCCTAGCAATGGGGACACAGGGGATCACCTGCTTAATGTTGTAAACTCTCAGCTGCAGTTTCCTGCTGTCCTGCCTTGGACTCACACTCCTTAGGAAGGTGAGAAGTGCCTCTGGGACTGTGCTGTTCAGTATGGTAGCCACTAGCCATGTATGGTTATGCAAATTAAAATAGAAAACTCAGTCCCACTAGTTTTTTATGCTATTCACAGTATTTTATAATTACGAACCAAGCTACAATGTCCATATTTATTTTGTGTTGTTGGCATATATATATTTTCAGGGTATATTCCTACAAGGGGATCCTGGGCTCTAAGGGTTGTGTTGTGTTGGTATTACTGCATTTCTTTTCAGATAGGTTGTTCCAGTTTACATTTCCACCAACAATGTATGAGCATGGCTCTTGCTCCCAAACTTTGCAGACAGAATATGTTGTTATATTTAAAAAATTTTTGCCACCATGATGGGTGAAAAATGGCATTTCAGTGTTGTTTTAATTTGTACTTCTCTGAGTATGTGTGAATTTGATCATTTTTACTTGTGCTTGACAGGCATTGTCATTTTTGTGAATTGTCCATTCCTACCATTTTTCTGTTGCTCAGTCTGTTTTCCAGTTTTCACTTGGATTTTTGTCTCTGTGCCTTAACTTTTAGAAATTCATGTGTACTAGTGTAATTAGTTATTTTTCTGTGGTTTCTAGTGTGAATATTTCACCCAGTTGGTAGGTTATCTTTTGACTTTGTTTATGGTATATTAGGAGAAGGGAATGGCACCCCACTCCAGTACTCCTGCCTGGAAAGTCCCATGGGTGGAGGAGCCTGGTGGGCTGCAGTCCATGGGGTCTTGAAGAGTTGGAGACGACTGAGTGACCTCACTTTCACTTTTCACCTTCATGCATTGGAGAAGGAAATGGCAACCCACTCCAGTGTTCTTGCCTGGAGAGTCCCAGGGATGGGTGCACCTGGTGGGCTGCTGTCTATGGAGTCACACAGAGTTGGACATGACTGAAGTGACTTAGCAGCAGCAGCATGGTATATTATGTTATGCAAATTTTTTACAGTTCCTTTTATGTAAAATAAGAGTTAACACCAGTACTGACTTTACAAGACTGTTTTGAGGATTTGTGAATTAATGCACATAAGGTACTTAGAAACATTACCTGGCACACGATAGTGCTTCCCTTGTGGCTCAGATGGTAAAGAATCTGCCCACAATGCAGGAGACCTGGGTTCAATCCCTGGGCTGGGAAGATCCCCTGGAGGAGGGCATGGCAACCCACTCATGTATTCTGGCCTGGACAATTCCATGGACAGAGGAGCCTGGAGGGCTATCTCCATGGGGTCGCAAAGAATCAGACACAACTGAGCAACTAAGCACAGCACAGGCACACAAGAAGAAAATGAGAAAAGTTAGCTACTTTCGTTAATTTTTACTGACACTTTCATTGTGCCCTGCATTCCCCCTATTTCACCAGTTTGTCACTCTGCAACCTTAGGTAACTTACTCTTTGTCAAATGTTGATGTCAAATTAATATTAATAATCTATTTTGTAATACCTTGAAGAAGTATATATATTTAAATCCTGTAGCCCAACTACTTTAGAAAACTTTACTTCCCTGGTAACTTCATTGTTTCTTCTTCCCATCCTTTTCTTCTATTCATCTGTTGATGTTATTTTTCTACTGAGAAAATACCCTTTTTTTGCAGCTTCTCTTCATCACTTTGCTGTTTTTTGGGGTTTTTGTGAGTTCCTACTAAAATATTGAACAGCAGTAGATCTTTATTATGGAAATCATCTTATTTTGTTGTTGTAAAGGGCTCTAAGAAAATACTTTCAGTGTTGTGTTTTGGAGGCAATAGTATAAGCATTTTACTTGTATTAATTTATTTAATTCTCACAACAGTGCTTTTAGGAAGATGTTAATATCCTAGTTTTATACACGAGAAAGGGCTTCCCTGGTGGCTCAGATGGTAAAGAATCTGCCTGAAATACAAAACAAGGCACAAATCTGTTACTTCTATATCCCAGAAAATCCTCTAAGAATGGCCCTTGCCCCTTGTGGCTTGCAGTGGGAAAGTGACCCTAAAGAGCCATCTTTCTGCATCAGAAATATGGGATATGTTTCGGGATATGAACATTACTGTATTATAATGTGACTTCTTTTGAATAAAATGTCAATACTGTTGAGTTAAATGACTAATACTTAATGCATACTCAAAAATAGCAGGTTTGAACATCTCTGAATATTAGTTAAGGAATTTTATGTATTTTTTTAAATTGAAACATAAAATTTGGCTTTAGGGTTAGAAATGTTGTTTTTAATGAATTGCCTTTTTAATTCACTATGTTTCTTCTGTCTACTTTATCTTGAATGGGTCATAAATTGAAGAATCTGTTTTCAGCAGATGCAAGGCTTATGGGTACAAATTGTCTTTTCTCTCTGATTCTGTAATTAAAATGCAATTTCATTTAGAGTTATTAAAGATCCCAAAGTCTGTAAGCTGAAAAAAGCCAAGATTTGTTCCTGCAGCTGATTAATTGCACTATTTAATATTCTGTTGACAGTGGTACTGGTACATGGCAAAACTGAATGTAAATCTATTGACATTTCACACAACATGCTTTATTTCTCTAGTTGCAGCAAAAAATCATTCCTGATCAGGACCAACTGATGGCAGTAGCACTAGAATGCATCTATAGCTGTGAACGAAATGACCAGCTCGCTCTTTGCTATGACATCTTAGAATGTCTACCACAGAGAGGATATGGGTAAGAATCCACAGCGTGCCATTTTTGTGATTGTGTCTTTTCACTCTAACAGTTAAAATGAAAATGTTGCTTCTCTGAATGTTCGTTATAGAGAATTTGGGGAATATAAAATAAATAAAGATGAAAATGAAATCATATGCAAACCTGTTGCCTCAAGGTAAACACTTTTCTAATAGCGTATGAGAAGTCACTATAATTTTGTCAACCTTGATAATTAATTGTCCTTTAAAAAATAAACAATGTCACTATCACCACAACAAGAAGCACTTTACATGGGTCAGCAATAATGTGTCTTTGTCTTAAATTGTGTTTCTAATTAACCTTTTCCAATATTTTTGGGCTAGCTGTATTTCTTCTATGAATTGTTTATTCTTGGCCCTTGCCCTGAATAAAACTTTTAAGTAATAATGTGTGGATATACATATCTCATTTTCTTTACATTGTATATCTTTATTGAGATATAGTTAGCACTCAGCACCATGTAAGTTTAAGGTTTAAGCATAATGACTTACATATGTTGTGAAATGATTATCACATTTAAAATAAAAACTTCTTTCCTAATGATGAGAACTTTTAGGATTTACTGTTAGCAACTTTCCAATACAACATACTTCAGTGTTAACTCTAGTCATCACGTTATGTGTTATATCCCCAGTACTTATTTATCTTATAACTGAGAGTTTATACATTTTGACCACCTTTATTCAGTTCCCCTTCTGGTAACCACAAATCTGACCTCTTTTTTGGTTGTGTTTTTTTGTTTGATACCTCCTGTAAGTGGTATCATACAGTATTTGTTTTTCTCTGTCTGACATATTTCACTTTGCATAAAGCCCTCAAGGTCCTTCCATGTTGGCAAAAATGGGTGACTTCCTTCTTTTTTATGGCTGAATAGTATTCTATCATGTGTGTATATATCACATTTTCTTTATTCTTTCCCTTTATCCTTTGATGGGTACTTAGATTTTTTCTGTATCTTGGAAACTATAAATAATGCTGCAGTGAACATGGGGTACAATATCTCTTTGATCTAGTGATTTGGTTTTATTAAGATATATAGCCAGAAGTGGAATGGCTATATCATATGGTAGTGCTATTTTTAATTTTTTGAGGAATGAATATACATAATTTTTAACTGGGCTTATGTTTAAGTAGAAATTAACATAACATTCTTTTGGATCATTTAGATGTATGGAAATCAGATGTGTATTTTCTCTTTGAAAGTCACACAACAATCATTCCTTTAATTTTAAATGTATATATTATAAATTTCATATCTGGAGAAGTTAATAAAAGCACATGGAAAAGCACTGAATGAAAAATTAGTGGGCCTGTCTCTATGCCTTTGTGATGACAGCTGAGTCACTTCTGTGGTCATCAGTTCCCTCATTTGCAAAATCAGCTATTTAGACGAGAAGTCCTCCTCATGTTCTATTTCTTTTTCTCCCATCTCTTTCTCCTTTGCTCTCTTTTCTTTCCAAGGAAATATTTGTGTGTATGTGTGTGTAATGAATGATAAAAGTCACTGATTTTGCAACCCATTGTGAAATAATTGTTTTCATGTAATCTTTCAGTTGCTGAGTTGTGTCTGACTCTTTGCGACCCCATGGACTGCGGCATGTCAGGCTTCCCTGTCTATCACCAACTGCCGGAGCCTACTCAAACTCATGTTCATTGTGTCAGTGATGTCATCCAACCATCTCATCCTCTGTTATCCCCTTCTCCTCCTGCCTTCAATCTTTCCCAGTATCAGGGTCTTTTCAAATGAGTCGGTTCTTTGTATCAGGTGGCCAAAGTATTGGAGTTTCAGCTTCAGCATCAGTCCTTCCAATGAATATTCAGGACTGATTTCCTATAAGATTGACTAGTTGGATCTCCTTGCAGTCCAAGAGACTCTCAAGAGTCTTCTCCAACACTACAGTTCAAAAGCATCAGTTCTTCTGTGCTCAGCTTTCTTTATTGTCCAATTCTCACATCCATACATGACTACTGAAAAAACCATAGCTTTGACTAGATGGGCCTTTGTTGGTAAAGTAATGTCTCTGCTTTTTAATATGCTGTCTAGGTTGATCATAGCTTTTCTTCGAAGGAGTGTCTTTTAATTTCATGGCTGCAGTTACTATCTACAGTGATTTTGGAGACCAAAATAAGTTTCTCACTGTTTCCATTGTTTCCCCATCTATTTCCCATGAAGTGATGGGATCAGATGCCATGATCTTTGTTTTCTGAATGTTGAGTTTTAAGCCAACTTTTTCATTCTCCTCTTTCACTTTTATCAAGAGGCTCTTTAGTTCTTCACTTTCTGCCATAAAGCAGAAAGTCTGGTGTCATCTTTAATAGTACTGAAATCATGTGAAAAATTGATGGGGAAGGAATACTCACATGGTAACAAAGTATTACCTTTAGCATTTATTTTTAACTTTTTTTGTATTTTCATAAGGGAAATTTACTTTTATAAAGTTCAAGTCTGACTATTGTCACGTTTGATCAAGCTGTCAGAAATGGCATCACTTAGAGTCAGATAGCCTAGCAGTATGTGCCTCCTTGTGAGAAGCAGTATGAAGTAAAATTATTTACCTTGATTCTAATCAGTACTTTAAGCTGGACTTCTAGTTTGCAGTAAATGTGGGCAATAGGAGAACAAGTTAAATAACACCTTGAAGAAAAAGCCAGATAAATAACAGACTGAGATATTATAGAGGTCAAATTGTCTTCAGTTTGAAAAGCCAGTGTTGTGAATAAAGACACATTGGTGGGGGTGAGAGGGAGCTATTCTGAAATTAAGGTGACCAAGGGAATGTAATCCCTTTCTAATTTTTAACCATAAAATAATGTTATGTACTAGTTAAGTGAGGGTACTGGAAGAGTTGTAATAGACAAGCAAGTGTGGGCTACTGTCCTTACCCATCCTTGGATACCTGTCTTCATTATAGATCATGTTTTTTTTTTTTTTTTGGTCAACTTTGTCTGTGTCCTTTAAAATATTCATATTGTTTACTGATTTTCCAACTTCAGATGATTATTGACTTTGTTTTATGGAAGCCTACCCTGCCCCCATACCTACTTCTCTTAACCATTTTCTCAGTGTAAAGAGGTATTTTTATCATTGTGATTATGTACTGTTTATACAGAGCTAGTTATGATTGTATTTCCTTTCTATGCATTTTTTTCTTGGATTGAATAATTTCCTTGTCATTGTTTCCATTTATTTCCCTCACTCTTCTGACCGAAGTGTAAAACTCCTTTTCAAGGTCAAAAGTATCTAGTAATCTTTCCTTTCTCATTTCACACTCTCTCTTACTTAAAAGAAATGTCTTAGAATTTTCTTTTCTCTTCCTCTAATATGAATTAATTGTCTTTACTCTGCTGTACATTGGTCATCTCTCCTCTGTTATGTTGCATTTCTGGGGTTATTATCTTCTGCTTTCTTTACTTATTCCCTCACTTTGATAGTACACAGTCTTGAACAGTTTCTTATCAAATATCACTTAGAGGCATTCTTATTTTAAGACTGTTCCATGTCAGAAAAATATCATAGTTGCATCCTTACACTTGGAAGACTTGACTTGCATGGAAATCTGGGTTAATGATCCTTTTGCTTATGAGTTTTGAAGGCATCAATGTTGGTGAGAAGTCCAAGGCCATTATATGGCTTTTCTCCTGTTTTTGGAATCCTTCAGTACCTACCCTTCATCTCTAATGTTCTGAAATATTGTAAGGATGTATTTTATTGTGAATCTAGGTTTATCATTACATAGTGTGTTCTAGCCTGGAAACTCATGTCCTTCAGGCTGTTCTTTCTTGTATTTTTTTCGTGTTATGTTTCTTTGATTAGTTTATTTGCATGCCCTTCATTTTTTCTTTTTTGCACATTTTAGATTTATTTACTGCCTTTTTTGTTATTTTTTCCCCACATTTTGATTTTTTGTTATGTGGTCTGGGAAATTTCTGCAGTTTTATCTTCTAATCCTTAGTTTGAATTTTAAAATTTATTTTGGCTTTCTTAAATTCCAAGAATTTTTCCTTATTCACTTTAAAACAAAATAATATCCTATTCTTTTTTCACAGTTGCATAAACCCCTTCTATACACCCTACATTACCCTTACCCCACCATGATCTTTATTTTTCATATTTTGTTTATTTGCATCTCTGCTTTTACTGTGAGATCCTTTGCTCCATGTGTAATGATTCTTGACCATTACTTTATATCTAATAAGTAATAATTGCTATCTTATTGGATAATATCTGATTGAATGCCTTGTGACAAGCTGAAGGTTTTTTCATTATAGGGGTCCTTAGGAAATTGCCTTATTTGTGAGCAACTAGATTGTCAGTTTTGTTTTAGTTTTGATTTCTGGAGGGTAGGGTAATCTTACATTCTGTCTATTGTGTTACAGAAATGTTGGGTGGTTCGTAGATCCTGATTGTTGATCTCTTTTCATTAAGAGTTGAAGTGCTGACCCCGAGAAGGAATCAAGGCAAATAGTGTCATTCCTGGTAAAGCTAAATGGAGACTGTACTTGTGGTTAATACTTCCTTTCCTCGGTCCAGGTGTAGGGAATCTTCATATAGAAAGAAAAGGTGTAAACACAGGGTGGGCTCAGCATCTGTTTATTACTGAAAGCTGTACAGATGGGACCACAGGCTCCTTCACATCTTCGGTGAAGAGCAGCAGGGTCTACCTATGGAAACCGTGGGGTTTCAGTAGGCAGCACAGGGCTGGCAATGTGGATTGTCTTAATAATTTTTTAGCAAAATATCATTCAGTTCAGTTCAGTTCAGTTGCTCAGTCGTGTCCAACTCTTTGCGACCCCATGAATCGCAGCATGCCAGGCCTCCCTGTCCATCACCAACTCCAACTCATGTCCATCGAGTTGGGGATGCCATCCAACCATCTGATCTTCTGTCATCCCCTTCTCCTCCTTCCCAGCATCAGGGTCTTTTCCAGTCAACTCTTCAGATCAGGTGGCCAAAGTATTGGAGTTTCAGCTTCAACATCAGTCCTTCCAATGAACACCCAGGACTGATCTCCTTTAGGATGGACTGGTTGGATCTCCTTGCAGTCCAGGGAACTCTCAAGAGTCTTCGCCAACACCACAGTTCAAAAGCATCAATTCTTCAGCACTCAGGTTTCTTCACTGTCCAACTCTCACATCCATATATGACCACTGGAAAAACCATACCCTTGACTAGACGGGCCTTTGTTGGCAAAATAATGTCTCTGCTTTTTAATATGCTATTGTAATTTTATCAATAATTTCAATTATAAATTAGTCTAGTGTTAAAGTATAGGCCTTCAGAATATTAACTCTGGTTCTTTTTGCTCCTTGTGCCAAGTGTGTCAGTTTACATTCTCTTAGTGATTAGTTATTTTCAGTGATTAAATGGTTTTATTTACCAAATGGTTAAAGATATATTTATTCACTATTTAGGATATTAGATTCTTGTGTGTCTTACCTAGACTGCACATTCCACCTGGCTGAAAAAAATCTTTAGTCATTATGTTCGTGAATGTCATTCACAAAGGAAGAACATTGTATTCTGAAAATCAATGAGAAACGTTTATTGTAGAGCTACAAAATGATCATTTAAGAATATTGTTTCTGAATGAATATGTTAATTGAAGTTAATTCTGACAAATGATCTTTTGTTTTTGAAGGACTTTAAGTGGAATATACCCTAATTTATCACTCTAGTCCAAGGCTGAAAACTTGGTTTAAAAAGATAGTATAATCTTTGTAAATTGCATAAAATAATTGCCACATAGATTTAGATCAGGACAAATTGATAGTTTTAAAAATAGTGAGGCTTTGGTGTTCAAGGTAGGTCATTTTTAATTTTCCAAGTCCAGATGAAGATTTTTATTTGGTTTTCTTATCAGATCGTAAGGTCTTTCTGGAATTCAGCCAGATCATTGGTTTGAAGGCATCAGAGTATGTCACGTACAGTTGTTCTCAGTTGAGCGGTGTCTCTCCAGGGTTGGGACGCAGAGTTGCAGAGGGCGGCTGAGGGCTTTATAGCAGTTGCTTAACTTTTCTGCCATATCCCTTTCACTTGTACGTGTGTTTTACTGTACTAAGCCATATTCCTATTAGTTTATGATCATTTTCATGGTAATGTTTCTCCTGGTCTCCCATCTAATTTTTTCCCGAGAGAGAGTTTGCTTGTTATCTCAACTCCCTGGTGGAAATTATCTATATCATGCCTATGTACTTCTCCTTCATTTAAAAATATTGCAGTGAAGGCAGTGTGTATGATGAGATGTAAAATACCCTTGAGCATATCGAATCCTAATGGACACGTCCTATGGGAGTCACAGGTGATGTAGACAGGACCAGGACAAAGCCACTGTGCAGGGCCTTGGCTCCTAACCTGTTTTATTTTTAAAGAATAGAAATAAATGATAGCTTTCTTTTTTATCACTTCTTTAAAGAAAGACTACAGTTGATTTACAATTCTTTTTTGCTTTTCATCAGAACTGAGCTAAAAGTCTTTAGGAAAATAGTTGCGTATGTCTAACTATAATAGAAAATATCATTCTGTTCTAGTATTTTTTTAATCTTAATCTCTTTTGATTTATGAAAGATGGTGAATAAGTGTAGGATATGAGACTGACATTTTACCTGGACAGTATGATAACACTTTTATGTATTAACATGCAAGGGAAACATAAGTTGTTTTTTTTTTAAAAACTTGAGTTTGGTATTTTAGGTAAAAAGCTACTACCAAAACCTAATCTTAATTCTTTTTTCTTTATCCTTCAGTCAGAAAACTGAGGTCACCACGCTGCTTCATGACATGGTAGACCAGCTGGAGCACATTCTCAGGTGAGAAAACGGAGAGTCTGGTTCTGTGCTGAGTAAAGACTTCTGTCCAAGAAATGGTACATTAAATATGCCCGGTGGTCATTACCACTTTGTTCTCATACTTGTTTGATTCTCCTGGGAGTGAATGAATCTAGTACTAGCTTATCTCAGCAAAGTGCTGCACTAGTAGAAACATGAACTTTGAAGACTAGCAGAAGCGTGTTCAAATCTAGGTGTTGTCACTTGCTAGCTGTGTGATCTTTGAGCCTATGGTTTTCTTAGCTGTAATACCTATGATATCTAACACATGAGATGTGAAATTAATATTATATTAAAGGCTTCCCTTGTGGTTAGGCTGGTAAAGAATCCGCCTGCAATGCAGGAGACCTTGGTTCTATCCCTGGGTTGGGCTGATCCCCTGTAGAAGGGAAAGGCTACCCACGCCAGTATTCTGGCCTGGAGAATTCCAGTCCATGGGGTTGGGCGTGACTGAGTGACTTTCACCTTCAGCATTTAAAGTACCTCACACTTAGTAGGTAAATAAGAAATATTAGTTCCTTCAGCAATTACTGCATCTACCAACAAACTGTTTATTTTGCCCCTTAGTTTCCTTTTTGGGGGATATACTTCATTTGATTAAATATTCGTATTATAGTAGTAAGTAGCAATATTCTTTACTGTGAAAATGAAAAATTAAGCTCTTTTGGAGGCTGAACATTTCCAAGGTGCTATTCGGAAAGTGTAATATTGTTTACTGGTGTTTGTTTTTATATTTATATATAATGTGCTTGTATGTAAGTTTTAAATATTTACATTAAAAATTAAATTTTAGGAATAATAAACTTTGTTCTTCCAGTATACAACTGTGGAAATTATAAGTAATAACATCACTTGATAATGTTAATATGTAAAGTATTTGAAATCTACTAATTTGATGTCTCTCTTCTCCCTGTAGCCTCTCTAAAAAAATTGAGCATAGTTTGAACAAAACTTAACTTGTTAAGTCAATATAGATTCATTCCTTACAAATCTATATGGTTTCCTTTATTTCCCTAATGAAATGGAAAGGAGCTTTCCCAAAGAGATACAGTATAATAAACATAAGGTATTTGATAAAAAAATATTACTACATGACAAACATTATTTCACCACATGTTCTTGGATGTAACCATGAATTGTGTTCATAGTCCAATTATGCTCTCAGTACCTCAGGCAGACAGTAGCACCCTGTAGGTTTCTGGATGATTCACAAGTCTTTCACTGTTCACCTGAATTTACTAACCTGTTAAAAGGAAAACTTTTCATTCCTGTTCCAGTTTTACCTCATAGCCATTAATAGTTGATAAATGTTTAGTGTATACAATATCAAGTGACATGACCCATTAAACTTACCTTTATGAAGAGTTACTGAATTTTATCTGACCTCTAATTCATAAATGTGAGATTTGGTGAGAACAACAAGGTGTGTATGCTGATAATTACGGAATAGGATATCCCAAGAAGATCCATATAAGAACAGGAATCTTGTTTGTTTGTTTATAGAATGGATTCCTGAGGAAGATTGAACCTTACGGTATTTCTGTGGTTTTCTAACTCTAAAATCCTTTGCTTATTGCTTTTCTAGTGGCCTTGCCTATAACAAAATACTAGGATTGTTAAGAGTCTAAGCTGGGTATTGCAACAGATTTGGCTTATTTTGCTGACTTGATGCTTTTAGAGTACAGCAAAATTGTGAAAAAGATTTTGAGATAAAGATACGCCAGGGTTTAAAAAAATGTTAACTTATCCCAGGAATATTATAATAAAAGTCAGTAGGGGAAATAAGATTTGGTATATAGTTATTAGCTTTTCTTAGGCTGAAAATTAATGTAATGTGTAAAGTTGGGTCATTCTTTGTGCTACTTTTGTTTGTTTTAAGTACTTAAACCTAAGTGTATGTTTAAGATTCTTAGAGCTGTTTGGTAGTAAAGAGTATTTAAAAATTCTCTTTTACTTACAGTGTGTCAGAGATTTTGGAGAAACATGGACTTGAGAAACCTATTTCCTATGTTAAAAATACTCAGTCTAGCTCAGAAGAGGCACGCAAGCTGATGGTTAGATTGACCAGGCACACCGGTCGAAAGTGAGTAATAAACACAATTAATTGATAATTGTACATGATTAGAAACATGTACTGCTTTTTTTCTTTTCCTGACTTCATTGGGTTATAACTGACCAATAATAAATTGTACATATAAAGTATAGAGGCTGATATGTTTTGATCCATGTATGTACCCATGAAGCCTTCACCTCTTCACAATGATGAACCTATCCATCACCCCTGAAAACTTTCTCTTGCTCCTTTATAATCCTCTTCCTCTTCTGCTTCTCCCTGTCACAATCCCATCCCCTGCCAAGGTTCTGTCTCTGTATCTTATTTTGCGTTTCCTAGAATTTGATGTAAATGGAATCATAACAATGTGCTCTTTATCTGGCTTCTTTCAGTCAGCATAAATATTTTGTGACTCATCCATGTTGCATCATAAATCCATAGTTTATTCCATTTTATTGGCTGACTACTATTCCATTGATGGATTTGCTGCACTTTGTGGATCTATTCTACTTGTTGATGAACATTTGGTTTATTTTAACTTTTCAGTTCAGTTCAGTTGCTCAGTCGTGTCCAACTCTTTGCGACCCCATGAACTGCAGCATGCCAGGCCTCCCTGTCCATCACCAACATACCCAAACCCATGTCCATCGAGTTGATGATGCCATCCAGCCATCTTATCCTCTGTCATCCCCTTCTCCTCCTGCCCTCAATCTTTCCCAGCATCAGGGTCTTTTCAAATGAGTCAGCTCTTCACATCAGGTAGCCAAAGTATTGGAGTTTCAGCTTCAACGTCAGTCCTTCAATGAACACCCAGGACTGATCTCCTTTAGGATGGACTGGTTGGATCACGTTGACATTCAGGGGACTCTCAAGAGTCTTCTCCAACACCACAGTTCAAGCACATCAGTTCTTCGGTGCTCAGCTTTCTTCACAGTCCAACTCTCACATCCATACATGACCACTGGAAAAACCATAGCCTTAGCTAGATGGACCTTTGTTGGCAAAGTAATGTCTCTGCTTTTTAATATGCTGTCTAGGTTGGTCATAACTTTCCTTCCAAGGAGTAAGTGCCTTTAAATTTCGTGGCTGCAATCACCATCTGCAGTGATTTTGGAGCCCCCCAGAATAAAGTTAGCTGTTGTTTCCACTATTTCCCCGTCTATTTCCCATGAAGTGATGGGACCAGATGCCATGATCTTAGTTTTCTGAATGTTGAGCTTTAAGCCAACTTTTTCACTCTTTCACTTTCATCAAAAGGCTCTTTAGTTCTTCACTTTCTGCCATAAGGGTGGTGTCATCTGCATATCTGAGGTTATTGATATTTCTCCTGGTAATGATTCCAGCTTGTGCTTCTTCCAGCTCAGTGTTTCTCATGATGTACTCTGCATATAAGTTAAGTAAGCAGAGTGACAATATACAGCCTTGACGTACTCCCTTTTCCTATTTGGAGACAGTCTGTTGTTCCATGTCCAGTTCTAACTGTCACCTCCTGACCTGCGTACAGATTTCTCAAGAGGCAGGTCAGGTGGTCTGGTCTTCCCATCTCTTTCAGAATTTTCCATAGTTTATTGTGATCCACACGGTCAAAGGCTTTGGCATAGTCAATAAAGCAGAAATAGATGTTTTTCTGGAACTCTCTTGCTTCTTTCTATGATCCAGCAGATGTTGGCAATTTTATCTCTGGTTCCCCTGCCTTTTCTAAAAGCAGCTTGAACATCTAGAAGTTCATGGTTCACTTATTGCTGAGTTTTAGCTTTTACAAATGTATCTGCTATGAATACTCAAGCACAAGTCTCTGTGTGGACATTTGCTTTCATTTCCTTTGGATAAATCCATGATAGTTGAATGGCAGGAGCATATCGAAAGATGGAGGATTAACTTTTGGAAAAGCTGTCTTTCAAAGCATTTTGTACTTTTTTTAAAAATCAGTCTTTTAGGAGAATTATATCCTTGTCAATACTTGCTATGGTCAGTCTTTTTAAGTTTATTTTAATAGGTATTAATATGTTGTGGTACCTAATTTTGGTTTTAATTGCTTTCTCCAAAGAAGAATAGCATTGAGCATCTTTATGTGATTATTTGGGTCAGTGTATCTTCTTAGATCATTTTAAAATTGAGCTTTTGTTTCTTTATTGATTTTGAGTTTTGTTATATATTCAGGATACAAGTTCTTTATTAGATATATTCTTTTGCAGAGATTTCCTTCTATCTGTGTCTTATCTTTTTCATTCTCAGATCTGTCTTTTGAAGTGCATATTTTATCCATTTTGATAAGATCCTGTTTTTCAGTTTGTTCTTTGTTGATTGTGTTTTTGATGTCATATTATGAAACTTTTGCCACAAAGATTTCCTCCTGCCATCTTTAGAAAACATTTTAGTTTGTCCTTTTGCAGTCAGATTCATGGCCCATTTTGAGAGTTCATTTTTGTTTATCATTCACGATATAGATTTTTTAAAATACCTAAATATTCGAGCATCATTTGTTGAAAAGACTATCTTTTCTGTACTGAATTGCTTTTACATCTTTGTTGACTATCAGTTATCCATCTAATGGAGGCCTATTTTGGACTTCTTTATTTTGATCCATTGATCTATTTGCCCATCTTCTAATAACCATACTATATTAATTGTTATACATCTGTAGTAAGACTAAAAATGATTGTAAATTTATAGGAAGTCTTAAAACTTGCTCCTCATCTCTTTTTGGACAGTTTATTGTAGTTATTGATTTATGTGCCTTGAATTTCCCTGGAAATCATCAGCTTATCTAGGGCAAGTGTTATAGTTACCGCACATATAATTTGGTATCGCTGACCATCTCTCAATTTTTAAATGAATAATTTAGAAGATTTTGACAATTTAAGTCTTAGGATTTCTTTACAGCATGAACAGTTGGTCAGTTTTCCCCACCATGTTGACTCGACTCTAGAACCCTCTCTTCAATAAGAAAACATTGGTGCTGCTGCTAGATTACCTGCTGTGTTTCCATTGAATCCCTCAAATGCTTTTTAAGTCTTGGAAGTTAATTTCTACTTATGGTATTGTACTTACTGAGAGTATTATAAGAGAGCATGGCCTCTTTCTTCAAGGTAGACAACTTGAAATGAATCTTAATTATTTCATGTTTGCTACCACGGCTTGACCTTCAGCAACTATAGAGTTTTCGTATGCATATTCTAAATGCTGACAGGTTTCACTGACTGTGTCACAGATGAGGTTTTACCATCTTGAATGCTGTACTATTTTCTCTCTGGAAAATAACACACACCTTCATTCCAAAGTGATAACTAATACATCATGTTTGTGTTCAGGTATCTCACTGTCGATTTTCAAACCTCTTGTTATAGTGCCAAGTTCTATGCTTGATTCTTATTTACTGCATGTATTCTGAAAAGACCATTGGAAATAATGTCTTATAATTTGTTTTAATTAGAACCTGTACTTACAGCTAGCCATGTGTGAGCAAGCATTAATACCATCTGTCCCATGTTGCTGGTTTCCAGAAGAACAGCTGGGTATGAGAACTTGAATTCAACTAGACAGTGCCCAGGTCTGGTTTTATGAAGCTTGTGCAAGATGGACACTCAATTTTTCAAACGTTTTGCTACTTTTTTGCCTGCAAGCCAAATAAGAAAGAGCCCTTTAATTTTTTGAAGTCCACCCAAAGAGTTCACATACCATTGTCTAACTAAGGGAAGTACTTCAGGGATCATACTTGAAGACTTGCAAATATGTCAGCTTGTTTGATGTGTTTGTATGCTGGAAAAGAATGTGTTTTCTTAAGCTTTATTGCATATGGGATAGAAATAACTGTTTATTTTGTGTAACAGATATAAAATGCTAGAAGAAAATTTTGTTTTTAATGTATAAGAAAGAAAACAATGCATGGAAAAGAAACATCCAGTTGGTATTTGACAAACACAAAACAAACCTACCGTTTTCAAACAATGAGAGTCATGATTATACAGAACTTTAAGACTAGAAAATAGGCATAAATGGTGATTACAAACTCATAAATATTCAACAGAGATAAACTTTGAAGAGAGGTAGAGAGAATTATAGCACATTTGCCCTCCTACCAAACAATATTCATGATGGTGTATGTGAGGACAGAAAAACAGTCTATTTGTAACTTTCACATTCATTCATTCACATTTGTTCGATACTCTTTTGTACCAGGAAAATATGAGGTATGTCTTTTCATACGTTCTAGTTTAAGTTAATCCTCATAATATACGAAAAAGGATCTGAAGTTCAAAGAAATTAGTAAATTTATTCAATTCCATATAGGCAGTTGAGCCTGTTTTTACACTTAGGAGAAACCTTGCTTCAGTTGTCTGTTTTATCCACATTAATCTCTTTCATTCCTTATCGTTGTCTGAGATGGACTTTAAGTTACAAAACTGAAATTCAGGAGTGTTAAATACTTCCAGTCACAGAGCTAGTATGTGAATCCCTGGGGCGTTGTTAACAAAACCTTTGCTGCTGCTGCAGAAGAATCTGAGCCATCAAATACCTAACTCTGTGACCCTGGAAACTGACATGACATGGTATTTGAACAGCTAGGTTGTATAGGCCTCACTGCTTGAGCCCCGATTGGTAGGTTGCTTCTGACCAAAGGAAACTGTTGATAAACTGGAGGACCTGATAGGGACTTGCTGTTTTGAATTTTTCCATGTGTGGTCACTGGCTTATATTTGAGGGCACCCCGAGCACTGTGGCTATGGAATTGTTGAAATAGAGACCAACTTGGGTGGGGAATGAAGCATCTTCATAAGCCAGATAGGAACTGCAGCTGCCTTCCAGGGCTCTGTCTCATCCCACCGGGGTTGGCACCTTGGTGGAAGGAACCCTCGTGACACTCTGTCCCAGACGCCCTGGACTCTGCCGAGATTCCCACTAAGAGGAACTCCTGAGGCTGCCCTGCTGACCAGCTATACTTGCCACCTCCAGACTCAAGCCATGTGTAGCCTCTGTGGCCTTCTCCGTCTGCACGTGTGGTTGAAGTTAAGAACATCCTCTGCTGGCAATTGCAAAGTGATGAAGATGGAATTTGAAATGCATTCTCCTGTCTCCGAGTGCTTTTTCTGCTGTATCGCAGCTGCTTTATCTTAGGCCATGTGCTTTATTTCACCATAGAAACTCACAGCTTGTTTACCTTTGCCATAGTCAGAGAATGCTATTCAAGTTTTGTGTTTAGGCCGCCTGTGGCTGAGGTTGCTCTGCCAGCATTTCTGATGTTGTGTCACTGCCTACCTTTTCCCTCTGTCTTTAATCCAAGTTTTTTCCCCTGGAAATTCGAATGAAATATACTTCTGTCCATCATCCAGGAGCTGTGTGGCATATAGAATGGTGGCACCAATTTTTTTGCTTTTGGTCAGTTGACAACAGCAGTTTTTTCTTTTTCTCCTTCCAGGCAGCCTCCTGTCAGCGAGTCTCACTGGAGAGTGTTGCTGCAGGACATGCTAACTATGCAGCAGAACGTTTACACGTGTCTAGATTCTGACGCTTGCTATGAGGTAACTTGACAGGTCTTAGTATTTCCTTTTAATTAAAAAAATTTTTTTTGTTAGATTTTGTTGACTGAATACAAAGATGATGACCAGAAGCTTCACTCTTAAATAATGGGGCTGAATTATTGACTAATAGCTGGTAATTGAGTAGTGCTTTAGAGTTTGAGCACTTTCATATCTACGTTTCTTCTTTGTTCATTGCCACGCATTTATTTAGTGCATTAATTCTGAGCTGGAAAACTCCAACAAATTGTACGTCAAGTACAATTGTATGTCAAGTACAAGCCTCTCTCCCATAGCTTTGGTGGTCACCAAAAACTACTTCATGTACCTGAGAGAAGTCACTCAAATCTGTCCTGTCTTCCTCTCTGCTAAGTTGCAGTAATTGTTCCTTCCATGTCTCCTTCTAACTTACACCGATTTGAGAGTATTCTTCTGAAACAGACCTTTTCATTACACTCTTCTTCTTAAAATGACCTGCTTGTTCCCTGTGTACAGTCAGAAAGTATCCATATTTCTTACCCTGTCATAGAAAGCCACTGGGGATTCCAGCCACCCTGTGCATTCTCCCCTCTGACACTGTCCATCGTGTCCCCTGGGCTCCAGTGATGCCTGATCTGTCCTGAGTCCCTCCGCTCACCATGCTGTTCCCTGCTTCTG
Organism: Antilocapra americana; assembly: GCA_007570785.1. NCBI lineage: Eukaryota > Metazoa > Chordata > Mammalia > Artiodactyla > Antilocapridae > Antilocapra > Antilocapra americana. The sequence goes on from ML660778.1 coordinate 4,489,722, forward strand.
TGACTCTGCACGTTATTCCCTTTGCCTACCTGGAATATGTTCCTCTTTTATAAATTTCAAAATTGATGATAACTTGTAGGATTCAGCTCACTAATCATGTCCTCTAAGATGCCTTCCTTTGTCCTTTGATGTAGCTCATCTCTTTTGCAGCCTCTCTTTCAAATGTAGTGACTTGTGGGTTTCTATGTGTGTTTCTTCCTCTTGGTCATTAGCCTTTAGGCAGGCATTATCACATCATGTTCATCTTCAGCTCCCCCAGTGCATATTTGCGTATTTGGAGTACAAAGGGTACTTAAGGATGGCTAGTTGTCTAGTATTGTAACCCGGAAGGATTTAATCCTTATTTTGGAAGGTATATGTGTTACCACCAATTGCTCATGCTTGCATGGAAAAATGATCTAGCTAACCCATTTTTAATGAGAGACAGTTCAAAGGAGTGTTCCCATTCGAATTTTCCTGTCAAATAAGCAAGATCCAAATTTTGTAGGATATTTCTTGTGTTCTTCTGCTCTGACAGTCACGAAGTACAACCTGTTGATAAAATGAGAGTTATAAAACAAGTCTCTGTTTTATGAAATTGGCTGTATTTTAATCATGGTGGTTTTAACAAAAGAACACTGTTGAGAAATGAACATAGATTGTTGAGAAATGAGTGGTTTTATATTTGAACTTCAGATTTTTATGTGCTTGATGGTTGTAAAGTTTATGTTGAGGATTACAATCTCAGGCCATGCACAACTGCCAGTAACATCCCGCTTGTATCAAAAGCAAAATTGGAAATTCAGTTTCAGGAGAAAATAATCTATATGCACATGGGGCCCCAAATCTTAACTGTCATTAGTATGCTTAAAGTAGTGTTTTTAAGTGCGCATAGCATTATGTCCTGGTATTTTCTGATTCTGACTGAAAAATTGGCATTAAATATATTACACTTGAACTCACTTTTTTTGTAATCTATCCTAACAGCTTGACATATTAAATCATTTTTGTTATATTTTAACACATTTGTATTAGGTTTGATATTTTAACAACTTTGTGCTGTTAGTCTTTCTCCTTTGAGAAAACATTTTAAAGCATATTATAACTGTCTTAAACTGATTCTAGAGGATAACGCAGATTTGGCATTTTAAAATATTTTGGTGCTGTTTAAATTATGCCATATTGTCTCACTGACTTGTGGCTATTATATTAAGTTTTCCTGTTCTTGGAAATTAATTTGAAATCTCATTGGCTCAGTATTGATAAGGTGCAAGATTTCTATGTAGCCTATAGAGCAGAAATATATATTGTTCATTTCAGCAAAACCTTTAAAATAGTAGGAGTGAATTGTGTTTTCCAGTAATGGGCATTGACTCTCTATGGCTCACCTGAATAAATCAAAGGAAAAGAGAAATTGTTGCACTTAAGTCAGTTAGGTCACCTGGAGCAAGCCGTTTCACCTGTCATATCAGTGATTGGGGTTACTGCCTACTAATTTGCTTTCTGCCACAATATGTATTTCATAGCAGATCCCTTGTTGGAGATTAGTAATTTTATCCTTGCCAGTTATTTTAGTAAAGGCCTATCTAAAATTACCTTTTTCAGAAACTTAGAACAAGTAGAAATAAGGAGATCCTATCAAAATTGGGTAGCCTGCCTCATTATAAGGAAACTCTTGCCTATCCATGAAATCTTTTCAATTCTTGCTTCTGTTTCTCTCCTCATCCAATAATGGTGTGAAAGGAAAGAGCAATCCCAGGGACATTCTGCCGGGGATGATCTTGTGCTAATTACATGTTGATATGATTAGTGTGGGCTTAAATGTATCTCTTTAATGAGACTTTCTTGGAATGAGTAAATAACCTCAATTATAGAATAAATTTTATGTTAATTGGTGCTATTAGTTGCCTTGTAAAATACTGTGGCATTTGCACAACTACCTTCCATCAAGTAGCTTCTGTTGTATTTAAATAGTTTTTAATTTGCAGATTGGAACAAAAAATGTCATGTGGTATATTGTCATGCTAGTGATGAGGTGAAAGGAGAACATTTGTAGCTTAGGTGTTTAGTTTTTGAGGCTGAAGAGCCCCTGGAGAAGGAAATGGCAACCCACTCCAGTATTCTTGCCTGGGAAATCCAATGGGCAGAGGAGCCTGGCAGGCTGTAGTTTGTGGGGTTGCAAAGAGTCAGATGTGACTGATTGACTGAGCACGCATGTACACTTCTGAGACTGACTTTAGATGCTTTAAGCAGTCATTAATTATGCATGCCATATTCAAAGTCTTTCTTTTAAAAAATAAAAATGTTATAGTTTAGCCAGAGTGTGGGACAGTATGTCTAATGGACCTGATTTTAGTGAGTATGAACTTTAGGTATTTTACTCAAGTATTTATTGTAACACATGAAAATGTGCTTACCATTACTTTGTTCAGTTAAATTATTTCTTCTTGCTAAAAGAGGTCTTCTTTTTTTTATTGAGGTGAAATTCACATAACAAAATTAAGCATTTTAAAGTGTGCTTCATTGTCATTTAGGTACACTCATGATATTGTGCAACCTCTACTTATAGCATGGATGTATTTTTTAAATTTATTATACTTGGATATCGGAGCTTCCGTTGTGTGTTCCCTTTCTAAGCACTAACTCTAGTTTATTCTTTTCCCCAGATATTTACAGAAAGTCTTCTGTGTTCCAGTCGCCTTGAGAACATCCGCCTGGCTGGGCAGATGATGCACTGCAGTGCTTGCTCAATAAATCCACCAACTAGTATAGCCCATAAAGGAAAAACCCAGTACAGGGTCAGTTACGAAAGAAGTATTGACTTGGTCCTGGCAGCCAGCAGAGAGTACTTCAATTCTTCTACCAGCCTCACTGACACCTGCATGGATCTGGCCAGGTAGAGGAACTCTGTGTTCTCCATAAGAGGGAGTGGGGTCAGGATACACACACTGCGTTGTTGGTTTTATTCTCTGATTTACAAAATATGTTATCACAAGTACAGAGTGACCGTTCTGTTTGGGGTACAGTTGCTCAGTGCTTGAATATGGAAAGAAAACTCAATTACATCATGAGTATTTGTTAGTTTATGACCCTTTTTCTCTAGCACACTTTCCCACAGTCACTCTAGCTGATTTTCTGTAAGGTTTTCCCACAGTCACTCTAGCTGATTTTCTGTAAGGTTATACTTTTCTTCTATTGGAAGAAATTCATGTGGTAGCCTGCAAATCCAAGTTCTGGAAAATTTTAGCACATTAGGTCATGTCTGTATCCTTTACATGGCTTCCAGTCTGCTTAGGAGCAGGGGACCTGATTAGATAATAAAACCCAAAAGTCCCTTCCAAGTGGAAATTTGTGGACTAGGGATTCTTTTCCTCTCTTGGCCTGTTGTATAGGAAAGTTAGCCTTCCTTTTTCCTGGTATTGATTCTTAGGAGGTTTTTTTTTTCTTTGCTGCATGTAGAACTTTAGCCCTTTGCCTCTCTTAATGGCTCAGCTATGTTGCCAGCTTTTTATTATATATAATTTATCTTTCAAATGGCTATTTAGAATTTCTAAAAATTGTAATTGTTATTCTTTTCTCTTACATAAGGTTTCTGTCTTTTGTGTCAGACTTTGAAAGACCTTTAATTCCAAAGAATATTAAAGTCATTTTTCATATTGTTTTCTTACTACTTTAGTTTTATTTTTGCATGGAAATTTTAGGCTTATTTGGATTATTTTGGTGTAAAGAATGTGGTAGTTATTTAGAGTTACTTTTTGCATCAAATGACTAGTAGTTGCTTCAACTCTAGCAAGACTTTTGAAGGTAACTTTTTACCCCCAGTGAAATCTTATCACAGAGTCATGTTTTCTCAAGGCATGTTATTAAACTTGACAAAGTTGTTTAAAATAGTTAGTAAATTTTTTCTCCTTTCCCAAGGAATCGTATTTCTGTTTCAAATGATGAAAATATCAAATAGTACAGCCTTTGAAACTAGGAGTTGTGTTTGACCTAAATCTTCTTGACAGATGCTCCTAGAGATCATTTTAAAAACTATACCTGCAGTATTTTCCTTTCATCCATCTCCTTTCTCCTATGAAAGTGAAGTGAAAGTGTTAGTCACTCAGCCGTGTCTGACTGTTTGCAGGCTCTGCTGTCCATGGAATTTCTCCCATAAGGACACACTTTAATTTTAAAAATGTCATATGTGTATAACATGGCACCAACTGATTGTGACCTGTGAGCTCAGATATATTTCATTGTTCGCAGTTTTATTGAAATAGAAAATAGCCATCCATTCTTATTGGTTAAATTAGTATTTCTTTACTAATTTTTTTTAATTGAAGAGACAATGTAGCCATGAGATAAAATATTCAAGAATACAGAAAGATAACTATGGACAGTATCTTTCTCCTCATCATAGTTCCCCTATCTTTAATGCTCTCTGTATTTTTAATTTATTTCCTGTGTATCCTTCTGGAATATCTTATGAATATTACACTCTTCTTTCTTAAATCAAGGTGCTTACTACTTGTACATACCTTTCTCTGTTTTGTTTTATTCACTCGCTCTCTGTATATGGGGTTTTTCCATGAAAGTACATATTGGTTTGTTGCATTCTCTTTTGGTGGTTGTAGAATATTCCATTGTTTTTTGACTTATTAGTTCCTGATTTAGTGTATTTTATTTCAAAAAGAGCCTATCTCTAGTATAATTCCTAGAACTGGGATTCCTGTATTCAAAGGTGAATGCAGTTGGAATTTTGGTAGATACTATCAATAGGTTATATACTGTGTACCCTTGAACCAATAATATGTGTTAGTGCTTATCTGATTTAAAGGCCCTAATTTTTGCAAGAACAAGAAGGCCTGTATCTGTCAGTTGGTCATGTAGATAGACACTGGCCTAGACATCTTCCTGTGATGGTCCAAGATCTCAGCATCGTTAGCTCTTCATGGCCTGATCTCTGCCTGTCCTTACTAGTCTCATGCCCCACTGTTCCTCTACATGCATCTTTCAGAAAATAGGTTTGTTATTAACTAAACTTTATCAAATACGCTTTCTGAGTCTCACAAAATTTGCTTAAGATCCTCCATAGATGTCACAAATTCTTAGATTATCAAACCACTGTCACTCACGTTTATCTCAGTACTGCGTCACCAGCTGGTGGTTTCTAACCAGTAAAGTGTCTCTTGTGCGCTTGGTTAGGTTACTCCTTTTTCCTTTGAGAGACAAACTTGTGACCGAAATCAAGACATTTCTGCTTTCCTTAGAAGAATAACTGGAAATTATCTGAATTCCGTCTTTTCGCTTAATCCTTTTTATATCATTATCATCTTTGGAGTCAGCAGTAAACAGAGCACGAAGCCCGGAGCTAACCTAGCTTGCGTTATCCTCTGATACCTTACGTGCCGTAACCTGCGCAAATCGCTCACCTCTGAGCTTCAGTGTTGGCTTCCTTGAAAAGCAGGTGGTGATATTTCTCTGTCTCACAGGCTTGCTGTGAGGATTAAGTAAGAGATCAGAAAGCCTCTAGCAGAATACCTGGAAGGAAGTCGCTGTCTGATAAATGTGTTGGATCTCTGTGTTGTCGATCATAGAAAGGCAGTTTAGCTGAACATATGCTACTTTTCCACTTTAAAAATGATTTTGTCCTAGGTGCTGTTTACAGCTGATAACAGATCGACCTGCTGCCATTCAAGAGGAGCTCGATCTTATCCAGGCCCTGGGGTGCCTTGAAGAATTTGGGGTGAAGATCTTGCCTTTGCAAGGTGAGCTCTCTACTTAAGTGTTGCACTTCTATTAGCTTATTTTGCATAAATTCACTTGTATTCCTGTTTAGGTGTCTAAATAAAGAGTACTTTTGGCCATTTAATCCACTAGCGATAGGTTCTGCCCTCTGTCCCATTTTTCAGTGACATTAGTACAGCAGTGAGGCTGTTGGATAAAAACAAAAAGAGAAATTGGGGATTAAGAGTGAGAGTTTCACGTTTACATCAGTTTTGGATTGAAATTTATTCATTTCAGTTGCATAATTTAGAAGTAGCTCTAAATGATAAGAGTTTATGTCTTCTTATGCTTACTGTAGAATATTCTTCATTAAATCCAAATTTTTTTCTTTTTAACAGAGGAAATGACAGGAAATTGTTGTTAATTTCTAAAGTTAAAGTACTAGTAATATGTTAGCATTGCTCAAGTTGTTTTACCTAGTGGTAGAAGTCAGATTAGTACCAGCCCAAACAAATCACCTACCCTTTTGGGACAGCAGGCATCTCCCAGTGTCCTGAACCTCACCTGATAAGCAGGAGGCAGATTTTCTATTGCTTCAAGTCCTGGACCTCAGTGCCCTAAATCAAATGAGTGTGTTTGGTGATTTGTGGTATGCTTGGATAGTTTTCACGTAATTTCTTATCTTTATTCTTGGAAGAATTTTTATTTTTATTGAAGTATAATTGATTGACAGTGTTGTGTTAGGTGTATAGCAGAGTGCTCTTATCTTAATTCTAACTCTGGAAATGTTCAGAATTGGAAGTGGAAGAGGTTTAGCTGAGTTCCTTTCATCACTGGTTTTTGATAAATTTTCACTGAAATTGTGTCTCTCTTTTTTTTTTTTAAATTTCTAATATCATCCATCAGTGATAGCCTGTTACAGGTTCCTTGGTGTGTTTATCTTCTGAGATGATTTGAGTCAGATGGATCTTAGGGAATGTCAGCCAGTGGAGACATTCTCATGTGGATTTCTACTGTAGTTTTACTAAAAATGAAAGTTCTGCTTGTCGGACAAATTTCTATGATTTTTGAAAGGTGGTATTACTATTATCTTGATTATTGTTTGAAAATAATAAGTGTGTGATGGTAAATATCCTGCAGCATCCTAAACAGGTATATTCAAGGTGACTGTTAAATTGCTAGAAAAGTCTATTCACTTGCACCATTCATGTAAATTTTTTGAGCTCAAAGCTTCTTTAAATTGTGAGGAGTAGTCAGAGTTATCAGAGAGCATTTTGTTTATTCTCAAATGTCTTAAATCATTTACCATCTTGCCAAAACACATATATTTTTAATTGAAGCTTTCAAACATGAAAGAGTCCAAAGTGCTATGAAACTTCTGTCTTTCTTGTATCTCTTGTTAGGTCAGGTCATTATAGCTTTGACTCTGTGTGTGTTTTTCTTTTAGCTAGTTATTTAATCCAAGCAGATTGATAGAATACCAAAAAAAAAAAAAAGTTTCCCAAATGCTACTGAAGTTTGAAAATTACATGGAGCTCTGATTTTTCTGTGGTACTCAATTAGCAATATTTGCATGTCAGCTGACGGATTTGAATATCTTCAACCAAACCTGCCACCTTGCTGAGAAACTTCCTGACTGAGGAGAATCTTAAGAAAGAAATTGCTTTCATGTCCTGGCAGCTTTTCAGTTTGATGTATTGGTTTGGCGTTTCCTGTTAGAATGACTCCTGGATGTGGAGATGGAATATTCCTTTTCTGTACTGTTGTATTTATGCCACAGTTGCAATTTAGGTTTAAGCTGTTTTCATATTCATCAGTAATACTGGATCAATAAAGTAACTTGATATTTAAAGACTTATGGTCCAGCTGTTTTTTTTTCTTATTGTTGTCAGTGTTGTCAATGTTCCCTTTGTCACTTTGCTTTGTTTTGATGCCGTTCTTTGCCTACACTCTCAGGGTTGACGTTTGCAGCAGGGGAAGGCTAGTGGCGCTAGATAAGTTATAATGCATGAGTTAATAGAAAACAGGATCAGAAATATATAAAAATGATACCATATGTAAGGGTCACCTATAATGTGTTTGTGTGTGCATGTGTGTGCTTTTCCTTATGTCTTCGATGTCTACGTTGTATTAGTTATATTCAAGTGAACCAATTTAAGATATTTCAGTTATCTCTGTGTTCTTTCTACAACAGAGTCTGTCAATTTTCCAAATTTAAGAGTGTTGTGTTAAGCCCAGCCTTAGGTTCGTAAGGGTTAGTTGCTCACTTGTGTCTGACTCTTTGCCATCCCCTGGACTGTAGCCTGCCAGGTTCCTCTGTCTGTAGGATTTTCCAGGTGGGAATACTGGAGTGAGTTGCCATTTCCTCCTCCAGGGGATATTCCTGACCCAGGGATCGAACCTGGGTCTCTTGCATTGCAGGCAGATTCTTTACCATCTGAGCCACAAGGGAAACCCACTTTTTCACGTATTGCTGAATAACTGGACACTTGTCTTAACCTTTCTTTGTATTTAACTTTTCTTGTTTACAGAATGAGTGTAGTAATAAGCCTCTTAACAAATTGCTTACAAAGATTAAGTATGTTATGTTTACAGTGTTCGGGACATAATAAGAGCTCTGCAAGTATCAGCTGTCCTTGGATTTTCTTTGGAGTTTCTCTTAATGCTGGCAGAATTAAGTGGTCTTACCCACTTTTGCCTTCTCCCTTTCTCCCTTCCCTACTGTCCCTTTCTTCTCCTCTCTCCTTTCCTTACATTCAGTAAAAATTAATTTAGGCACGTTGATTCCAGCAACCAAAATAATGAAAGCGTACCTCTTGACTTTGAGGGACTAATACCCTGATAGGCAGGACATGCAGTCATGATTTTGTCTTCTTGTGTTTAGATTCTTATTCAGCCACTTTGAGCTGTGTGATCTGTGTCAACTTAATGGCTTTGAACTTTACCTTCCTCAGATGGAGATAATAGTAAAATATTCCCTAGACAGTCCTGAAAGTTATATCTTGAACACTGAGAATTCTGGGTTAATCTTGGTGAAGACTATAGAGGAATTCTTTGTATCATTTTTGCAACCTTTCTGAATGTCTGAAATTTAATCCTAATGAAAATTTACCCTTCCTCCAAAAGCCTGCTCCAAAGAAAAGCTACTACCTTTCTCCTTTATATCATTTATATAAATTGGACCAGTGAGTGCTTCAAGGACTTTTACTCTCCCAACCAAAATGATGTGGCAGAGGTAAAAAGTGGATATTTGGAAATTGGAATGGATTTTGGGAAGTTGACGTATGGTGGGCAAACAAGTGTACCAGGAAGTATATGAAATTTTCAAAGACAAATACCACTGTCTTTTAAATTTTCTGTTAGTCCTGACCTGAAAATGTAACACTTCTCTCTTAATTTCAGAACGTTAGTTTACTTGTTGTGTTTCAGAAGTTTGGTGACGAAGCATCTTTATTTTACATTATTTATTCAGAATCAACAATAACTTTATTATTTTTTTTTAAATTGTCTTTTACTTAATTCTTATTGATCTGGGGGTAAACACAATTTTCATTTTGTTCTGTTGCCTTAAATTAGGAAGGTCATCGTACCTTTGTTGTGTCCCTGGTCACAAGTCATCAGTGTGTCTTTCTTTGTAGTGCGATTGTGCTCTGATAGGATTGGCCTCATCAAGGAGTGTATTTGCCAGTCCCCCACGTGCTACAAGCAGTCCACCAAGCTGCTGGGCCTTGCTGAACTGCTGAGGGTAGCAGGTAAGTTTTGAATGCTTAAGTGTAGAATCTGTTGTTCTGTGCACCATCCTAGCAAAACACTGGAATATGTGCCACTGGGTGTGAGAGGAGCTGCTTTTCAGCAAGGTTTTGTCTTTTCCAGAAAGATTGGTGTGTTATAAAAATGTGTTGTTATGTTGAGCTGCTTGGACTTCTGTCTTTGGAATGAAGGCAGACTTATTTGGGGTTCCATGGTCATGCAGGGTCAGAAAGAGAAGTCAGAGTTGCCGTTTATAATCAGAAAGCTTAAAAAGTAGGACAAGCCAGCTCAACTAGTTCACCTTGAGTTTCCACATTTGGTGTAAGATATTTTTGAACCTGAATAATTACTTAGAAAAACTTATGCGTTTACTGTTTGACCAGGTTTCCACATGCATTATCTTATTTCATTTTCTGTTAAATGATGCTGATGTTTCCTTCTTGTTTTATGAGGGGAATTGAAGGTCAGAGAAGTTAAGTATCTTGCTCAGCGGGGGTTAAGTATCAGAGCATTTCTGAGTCCACACTTCATGTGTCACACTGTTGTGCTTACCAGTCTTTTAACATTTTTCTTTTGTATTTTTGACTCATCCAATGTGTATCCCACCCGATGGACATCTTCAAGTGAGTCCTCATCTTCTTAAACAGATTTTAAAGTGTGCAGCTGAAAATTTTCAAACGCAGCACAATTTTGTGACAGTACCTTCCCATTTCAACTAAAAGAATGAACATGAGCCCGCCCGCCAACTCGAAACACCAGCTGTCTGTACTGGACGTGTCTGTTGGTTTGCTAAGTGCTCTTCCTTTGGGAAGACCCCATCCCTCCCCCAGCCATGTGACCCCAGGAGACTTGTAGTCAAGATGCTTTGCCGCAGTGGTTGGCACTGTCATCCTGCCAGTACATTCTGTCCTGCCAGTGCGGGGATGGCTGTGGGACTCAAGAAAAACCAATCAAGATTTTTCCCGAAGTTTGATATATAAACACAGGAAGACAGAGGCACATTCTCCTTTTCTAAATTAAAGTCATAAGGATACAACCTTGGGGATGCTGGTAGTCGTTTGTCTGATCAGTTTTCTGAAAATGAATCCATTTGAGAGAGAGAAGGAAAACCCTCCGGTGGTAGTTTACCTGCCTCACGATCTAGTCCTGCCTAAAGATGCTTTTAACCCCAGAAGTTGTTTTTACTTAAATTGGGGTTAAATTCCGTGTTTAGCTTAAAAAAAGTAAAGAGGATTTTGTTTATATTTTGAGCTTTAAGTAAATATGTATAAATATATGTATATTTGGTAGACACATTTATGTTTTAAAACCTAAATAGAACTCTTCTTCTTAAGGCGTAGAGTTTTAGTAAATTTTATTATGTCAGATGTCCTTTTCTAGCCTATCTGAAAGCATAACACTAGCACTTTTACCTCTGGCCTTGGAGATGTACTCCGGCATCCCTTGGAGGCCAGGCAGCCATCGGGAGGTATCTTTGATGGCTGCAGAGAAGTTGAGTGTGTGGTCTGAAGACTGGTCCAGTCCTTACTCTCCTATTCATTTGCTAAATGACTTAAGCTTCAGCTTCTGGAAAACAAGAATGACACCCCCTGCTTTAAGTCTAGGTTATGAGACTCACATGAATTAATGCATACAAAAGCACTCTGTAAACTTGAAAGCACTCTGATCATCAGGGAAGAATTTCCTAAGGATCCAGTTCATAGACACTAATGAAGCTGTCAGGGATGCTGTCTACATTTTCCATGTACCTGCCTACTATTGTTAATTTCCATTTTCATCCTTGTGACACTGACCTAAAAATAGGAATATCAGTGATCAAGATAAGCCTGCATTTTTAATGGTATGAACATTACTCTTCAGTCCTGCCGAGTACATTTATGTGGAACACCTGGTGTTCAAATCGCTTTTCTTTATTGCAGCTATTTTAGTTCTCCTATTTGGAACCATCTCAACTTGACCACCTCTGTTTCACGAACTTGAATGTGGAATCTATGTTATAACTTCAGTCCAGTATCATTAAAAGAGAAGACTAGTATCCATATTTCATTCAACATGGTGCTTTTATTGTGAACCCCCTGAGCGTACCTAATAGCTACTGTGTATCTGTGACTACTTGCTCCCTTCTGCGCCCTTTGAACACCCTGGCTCTTCGGCTGTTCACTGCAGGCTCTCCTTACCCGCCTTTTACAGATGGGGAAACAGAGGCCCCAGGGAGGAAAGTAATACCACTTTGTCATGTATTTGGATATAGAGTTCTATTATACACCTGCTGCCCTCTGAGAATTTAGCATCTTAGAGGGCTGCAGAAGCAGAGAACTGTGTTGCATCATGGGGTATGATGGTAGTCCTTGGCTTCTGTAAACAGATATTAGAGAATCTGAAAGACAATTGTAATGTTTAGCTATGGGCAGAGTGGTGTTAAGAAAGGGATCACAGGCAGGTAACATGTATCTGAAGCTTACAGAAGGCTGCAGTTCTTTATTGCTGCTTTTACAAACCACCCCGAAACCTAGCAGCTTAAAATAACAACAGTCATGTCTTCTTCTTTTTATTTTTTTTTTTCAGTCATGTCTTCTTATCGCTCCCAGTTCTGAAGGTTGACCGTGCAGTTCAGGGTCTTTTATGAAACTACAGTCAGATACAGCGGCTAGGGCTGCGCTCATCTCAAAGACTGCTTTGTCCACATGTCTGGCACCTGGGCTGAGAAGACTGAAAAAGTTGGGGGCTGGAGTATCTCGGGCTTTCTCTTCTCTACGTGGTTTCTCCCTACCGTCTTTCCTTATGTTGTTGTCAGACCACCTGGATTTCTTATGTGGTGGCCGAGGGCTCCCAGAGCCGGTATCCCAAGGAAGACCAGCAAAAGTTTCATGTCATTTTGCGGTAATTTAGCTTTGGAATTTGGGCAGCAGCTTCATCTCCATTGTGTCTTATTCACGGAAGCAGTCACACAGGCCCTCCCAAGTTCAAGGGAAATATTTATAGGCTCCACTTGAAGCTGACTGGGCTTGGGTGAGCCTGAGATGGCTTCCACAGCTGTTGGAACAGGCCTGCGTTACTCTCTGGCTGGTGGTCAGAAACCTTAGCCCTTTGCCCTGGGGAGCTCTCCATGGGGCTTCTCAGGCATCCTCTCAACAAGGCGACTCCTGGCTTTCTCCTGGAGCGACTGGTCCAGAGAGCAGGGCAGAGCCTGTAGTGCTTTTTTACAACCTCCTTTTGAAAGTCAGACACCACTGTTTGTAGCTTACTCTGTTAGAAGTAAATCACTAGTCATCCCCACTCAAGGGGAGAAGCAGTAAGCTTCATCTTTAGAAGGGAGTCCCGAAGAATTTGTGGACATAGTTTAAATTATATTTCATATAGTCAAAGTTTTGTCTTGCTGCCATTAGTATTTTCTTCAAACTAAACATTTAGACCATTTTCTTTAGTAGATTTCTAGTCTGGTTCTACTCCTGGCTCTTCTCCCTGTGAACTTGGTTTTCTTGGTAGGACTTTTCTAGAATCATTGTGTTCAAGCCTGTTTTTGCTTATGTTTTTTTCTTTTAGCCACCTGCTCAGATCACCTGATATATAAACTTAACTTTCTCACAATGAAACTATAAAATTTAAATCCATTTTACTTTGTATTTATGGTTTTTATCTTTTTATTTGTCATTATTGATTAGAATCAGAACATTCAAATACTAGAATAAATAGGAAAAATGTTTAAATTCCCTATTTGGAGGAAAACTTTTCCTCTACCTACCAACATTGGAATGGCTGGTCTGGGGCTGGTATATCTGTATTTTACTGGAGTATCACAGACTTACAATGTTGTGTTAGTGTACAGTGAAGTGATCCAGTTATAAATGTACATATATTCATTTTTTTAAGATTCTTTTCTCATATAGATTATCATGGAATATTGAGTAGAGTTTCCTTTGCCATAAAGTAGGTACTTGTTGGTTATGTATCTTACATATAATAGTGTGTATGTGTTCATCTCAGGTTTTCTCATTTATCTGTCCCCACCAAGTTTGTTTTCATTATCTGTTAGTCTGTTTTTGTTCTATAATAATTTCATTTCTATTTTTAAAAAAATTGGATTCCATGTCTGAGTGATATCATAAGATGTTTGTCTTTGTCTTACTTTACTCAGTATCATGATTTCTAGGTCCATCTATGTTGCTGCAAATGGCATTATTTCATTCTTTTTTATGGCTGAGTAATATTCCCTTGTATATGTGTACCATGTCTTTTTTATCCGTTCCTCTGTTGATAGACATTTAGGTTGCTTCCATGTCTTGGCTATTGTAAATAGTGCTGCAGGGAACATGGGGGTGCAGGTGTCCTTTTGGATTATGGTTTTCTCTGGATACATGTCCAGTGATGGATCATGTGATAGTTTTATTTTTACTTTTTTAAGGAACCTTTGTACTGTCCTCCATAATGGTTATACCAATTTATACTTTGAATGGAGCTAATATTAATTATTGATCACTTTGGAGACTGAGAGATAATTTCATGATTAATAAACAGATTGAAAGGTCTAAGTGGCCTTGACCTTTTGTCCTGTTGTCTTATAGAAATCTTTCTGATCTCTGTTTTTCATTGAGAGTTAATTAGAAAGATGGAGTTAAGAAACTCCTCTGTCAATTGATCCTGCCCTAAACAGTAAGCTGTTTGCATGTGTTTACAGGTGAAGACCCAGAAGAAAGGCGTGGACAGGTTCTCGTCCTTCTAGTGGAGCAGGCACTGCGTGTCCATGACTACAAAGCTGCCAGTGTGCATTGTCAGGAGCTGATGGCCACAGGTGAAGTAGACACCGCTTAACACTTTGCTCATGTTCTCTCTCATGGAAGAGGTCTCTTTTGAAATCACTTGGTCTAATTGGTAAGCCAGCCACACTGTGTTCATAAGCCTTGGGAGATGTTTTGTGAGCATTGATGAGTACGTATTCCATGTGCTTGTGTATTAATTAACGTAAATACTTTAATGGGCTCAAGGGGTGACGTTTTATCTGGGGTATGGTTGCTATCCATTCCATATTAAAAGCAGGCTCATAATTTTAATAGCAATTTTATGTAAAATATTTTGATTTTAAAATATTACAAAAATACGTTATGTAAATATTTTAATTTTTATGTATTGGTCATATAAAAGAACAAGTTTCAAATTTGAAATATCTGTAATTTGTGACTACATTGTCATTATTTCTATTCTTTAATTTCCTTAAAAGATCACAAAATGCTTTTCAGAATTTGAGCAGTTGGGAAGTAGTTTGCCACTGATATTGAAATTATAACTCAAGTCTCTGGAGGATAAGCTGGTTTTATTGTGGAATAATTTCTCTATGAAAGAGCACATTCCCCAGAGGAGTAGCCAGTAGGGTTGTCTTGTCATAGGCTCTGTGCTAAGTGATCTGCCTTTTGTAGTTGTGCCTGAGTATGTGATAGCTCAGGCACACTTGCCTGTTGACCTCCTGCCTGTGCATGCCTCTGCGCGGCTGACAATGCAGTGCTTCCCTTTGTGATACCTTCTGGTGTTGCGTACTGATGATTTGTATACTTGCTGTACACTGGTAAAGGAAACGATTATTCTGACACTTGTTGAAAGTGGTAAGGAAGACTAATTTATTCAGGACTTTTGTAACAGGGGAGAGAAATCAGGCTCAACTCCAAATACAGAAAAGACAGCTGGGAATTTATCACCGAGGATCAGGTTGAGTGGATCAACAGTGGTTGAAAAATTATAGTGATGAGACATCCAGGGTAGGGGCATTTGTACTAAACTGACTTACTGGTGACAGGGCAGGGTGATCAGATTCAAGGGGTGAGAGATTCTCTTTAAACTGACTCAGCAGGATTCTTGACTGAAACTGGGTTATAACAGGTTCAGCAAAGGCTGGGCGAGGGTACAGGCCTCGTTTAGAAGAGGACTCCGAGAAGCCCGAGTGAAGTTTGGTCAAGGAGAGAGTCTGGCAATACATCTGTGAAAATGTTGGAAACTGGGAAAAAGCTTAACACTTTATAATCTCAGCATTGGAAAACTGGTTTCGTGAAAGAACTGTCAAATATTAATCTACTGATTGTGCACCATTAAGTTCAGAATAGTTATGGTATTCTGGAAAATTGTTGTCTTAATTCACTGTCATTTACTTAGCTTTGTATTAAATTTATTCCTATAAGGATAGTACTTGGATTAATTCTGACTTTGTATATTTAGAGAAATTATCCTT
Organism: Antilocapra americana; assembly: GCA_007570785.1. NCBI lineage: Eukaryota > Metazoa > Chordata > Mammalia > Artiodactyla > Antilocapridae > Antilocapra > Antilocapra americana. Next base: position 4,505,374 of record ML660778.1, read on the forward strand.
GGCCAAGGCTTTTGTACTGAGAAACAAGCCCTACTTTCTAACTGGATCTCCTTCAAATAAGAATAAAAATGCATTTTAAGATTTCAGAGCATAAACTTGCATAGGGAAAAGCCCTCTGCCGAGAGTCAGACTCTGTATTTTTGGCTGTCCCTGGACCTCTGTCTTCACCTGTGAAGTGGATGATTCTTTGTAACTTTCCATAATAACTTATCTTTTCCTAGCACTTTGTAGTTAAGTACAGTTTGTTTTAAAATAAAGATTGTTTAATCCTTACAATCATCTCTTAACAACCTTCCTTAGTGGCTCAGATGTTAAAGAATCTGACTGCAATGGGGAAGACCTGGGTTCAATCCCTGGGTTGGAAAGATTCCCCTGGAGAATGGAACGGCTACCCACTCCAGTATTCTGGCCTGGGGAATTCCATGGACTGTACAGTCTGTGGGGTTGCACAGAGTCGGACACAACTGAGCAACTTGTATTTTTAGTTTACAACCAGGGGAAAGAGGAATTACTATTATTATTATTTTATTTTATTTTTTTTTGCAGTGGTGAGGGATGTGTGATGTTTGAACCTCTCTCAAGCTGACACAGTGCTTGGGCCACACTCAGTTCTTTCTGAATTCAGATTCTCAGTTGTTTTTACTCAATATCATAACCAGTAAATTATCTGTAGTCATTGCCAGGTTGATTATTTGTAGTCATTTTCATCTCAAATTTAACATAGTTTATCGGAAAAACTTGTCTGGAACACTGCTGAACTTTCTGGATAATATACTCACCTAATGTTTCTTTTCTATTTTAGATCATTTTGTATTTCTGCTTGTATAATGATACATATCACTTATGACTGACTTTGCTTTGGTAACATAAGACCTCAGCAAAAAGCCATTACATTTTTCAAGTTAGATTGAAAATTTTTTTTCTTCTAGTGAAAATCAGTTAGTTTTTTCTCGCCTATTTTCCAGGTTACTCTAAAAGCTGGGATGTTTGTAGCCAGTTAGGACAGTCAGAAGGTTACCGGGACTTGGCCACTCGGCAAGAGCTCATGGCTTTTGCTCTGACGCATTGCCCTCCCAGCAGCATTGAACTTCTTTTGGCGGCCAGCAGCTCTCTGCAGACAGAAGTAAGTCTCCCAATAAAGTAAATGCGGAACTGTATCAAGTTTATTTTGTTGGGTCTGTGGATCTTGGGTTTGTGCTCCCCCCCCTTTTTTTTTTAATCAAAAAATGAAAATTTTAATTTATGGAAAAACTAGTTTGTTACTTACAAACTATGAAAAGGGATTTGAAGATATTAGGCTCTAAAATAGTGTTGTTAGCTTTATTCCTGTAAAGAAAGGGTACAGGTATGAGAAATAAGATAATAGTATTAGGAAACAAATTATTGAATATTATGGGGAATGTTAGTATTGTCAAGAACAAAATATATAAGAGGTCCTGTATAGTATACTGGAAACCTTGTGAGTTAAAATCAGTGGTGGCACTGTCCCTTTAGAAGCTCTTTGGGAATGCCATGGTGTGGGCTTTGGTTGGAGAGAAGCTTAGTTTCCTAAAATTCACAGTCTAGATCTGTGTCGGGGATGGTATGCCAGTTTTGAAACACATGTGAAGATTTCTGGAATTCATATTTTTATCTCCTGGTCATTCATTGCATTGTTTATCAGGTTTGCCACAGTTAATTCGGCTCCTGAAACTGTGGTTGCATCCTTGGGAAGGTTTTCATGAAGCCCCAGAGTAAGCCTGTTACCACAAAGTAGTCACTGGAAGATAGCATTTTTTGTTTTTTGTTTTTTCCCCCTTGAAAGAATGCTTTTGAAATTTCATGTCTACATTGTAAAATGAGGCAAATTTAAAAATAATTCTATTATAATATATAGTGTTCTTTTTTCAGATTCTTTATCAAAGAGTGAATTTTCAAATCCATCCAGAAGGAGGGGAGACTATCAATATGTCACCATTGACGAGTAAAGCTCTGCAAGAGGTGAGCCTGGGTGAGAGGGAGGAGGAGTTTGAAAGCTGCTTGTGAGAGGAATGAAACAGTCACCTCACACAGTGTGTGTCGTGTGTGGAGCTTTGCGTGTGTCTGTGTGAAATACAGCATTCATATCAGTGCAGTTCAGTCGCTCAGTCGTGTCCGATTCTTTGCGACCTCATGGACTGCAGCGCACTAGGCCTCCCTGTCCATCACCAACTCCCGGATTCATATGGGAAAATACATAAAACAAAGATGTCCATCTCAGTAAAGCATCATAAAGAAAACATGCACGAACCCATCACACAGATGAAGAAATAGCTCATGACAAGCCTTCCCCTGCACACCCTTCTAACTTTTTGCCGTCCTTCCAGAGATCCTGACTTCTTGTGATAACTAGATCCGTGTGTTTTGTTCTTCTTTCAAAGTAATTTAAAAACCTATACCACCCATCCCAGAGTGGTAGCTTAATTTTGCCAGTTTCTGCACTGTATAGAAATAATTACATTCATTATTACATTTGTGAGGTTTATCCATGCTATCGTAAGTACTGCAGTTGATTTATTGTTACTGCTGTACAGATATTAATTGCTATACACATATATTCCAGCTTATCCTTCCTAATACTGACTGACACTGGTTGATTCTCAATTTTGGTACTGGAATAATGCTCTGTCGTCATTCTGTAGTGTTCCTAGTGCACCTGTGCAGACTTGGAGGTGTGTGCTATCAGATAAGTCTGTTTGTTCAACCACAGCTGGTAATCCCTGATGATTCTCTTGAATGGTTTTACCCATTGCACACTCAGCAGCCATGTCTGGGGTTGCCATTTGCCTCCATCCAGGTAGTGCCAACTATTTTGGCATGGGTAGCTGTTGAAACTTTACCTCTAAGTGTTTTGAGATACCTGTTTATGATTTTGATCTGCGTTTTTCTGGTTTCTAGTGAGATGAACTTACCTCAGGAGAGAGCCTCTTTTGTCAGGTTCCTTGTTCAATTCCCTTGTTCATTTTCTGTTGAATTTTAGTCCTTTTTCCCTTTCCTCATTGAAATTCTTATGAATAAAATTTGTCTGGACTCATTAAGTATTAATATGTATGAGTCTCAGGAGAGCTTGTCCTGGGGAAGGAAGGAGGAGGTGTGTACTCACCAATACCTCTTCTGCTGTTCAGCCTTTGCTCCCTGGAATTTAACTTCTTATGACTATTTCTAGCAACACAGAAGTGACTTTTTTTTTTTTTTTTTTAGGTCAAAAACAGTAGGTAGTCTAACTGGATAAATTAAGAGATGATAATTGTCTTTTTAGATTGGTTTCCACAGTATTCCTTTAAACGGTAAGCTTCACTTTTAAAGTGTAAAATGTCATTCAGTTTCCTAGTAACTATTTTAGAAGACATCTGTTGTAATAACTGAGCTCTGTCTTAGCTCTTTTTTTTTTGTTTTTATGTATTTTTTTGTGTTTTGTTTGCTTTATATTTCCATACGTTGATTCACAATTTTTAAAGGTCATACTCTGTTGATAGGTATTATAATGTTGACTACATTCCTGGTGCTATACAATCTATCTTTGTAGCTTATTTATTTTATACCTGATAGTTTTTATCTCTTAATCCATTACCTCTGTTTTGCCCTTCCCACCTTCCCTTTCCTCTCATTACCACTAATTTGTCCTCTGTACCTGTAACTGTTTCCTTTTGTTATCTTCACTAATATGTTGTATTTTTTTATATTCCACATATCGTACAGTATTTGTCTTTATCTGACATTTCATTTAACATAGCACCTTCTAGGTTCGTCCATGTTATTGCAAATGGCAACATTTCATTCCTTTATATGGCTGAGTACTATCCATTGTGTGTGCTTGCGTGTATACACCACATCTTTATAAATTGACTGTAACCATCTTGTCAAATTCATTTGTAGTTGTATACCTGGTAGTTCTTTTAGAAGTCTGGTTCAAAGCTTCATCTGTGGAGTCTATTGATAAGAGTTAGGGCAAGAATAGCTAGCTTTTGCCTACAGTCGAATATACACAGTTACCTCGTTTCCATAATTCTTTCTTTCATATTAAACTTTTGTTCGGCAGCCATTTATTGAGTACACATGTGTATCCCCAGTTCAGTGCTAAGTGGTCTTAGGATCTTAAAAAGTTTGTAAGGCGTATTTTGGACTTTAAGGATTTTTCTCCTCTTCCTCTTATAAATAGTAACTTCACAACAGCAGTGATTGATAGAATTTTCTACAGTGAGGAGACTATTCTATATATCTACACTGTCCAGGATGCCACTAGTCACTTACAGCTGCTGAGTATGTGAAATATAGGTAGTGCAACTAAGGGATCAAAATTTAAATTTTGTTTAATTTTATATAAGTTACTTTTACTAGCCACATAAGGCTGCTGGGTACCTGAGTGGCCATCACAGTTCTAGAAGGTGGTATACTCAGAAGAGGATGGTGTTCTGCCATCAGTGCTGCAGACAGAGGACTTTGTTTCTGTGGTTGCACTCCTTTGAATTGAAGTCACAGCATTTTCCAGGAGCCTGGAGTGAAGGGGATGCTTTCTTCCTTTGGCATGTTTTAACTTGTATTGATTAGAAACTATTCAGTTTTCCCTTCCTGGATCTGAAAGCACATTAAATTCTATAGTGTTTTCTCCACGGGCTTCAGAACAGATCTAATGTTGGAGATTTGGCAGATTTTACTATTTCTCAAAGTCCTGCTGAAGACTTGCTTTTCACGAGATCTTTATGCCAGTTTTTGTACCGTTTGATCCTCTGATCTTCCCCTCACTGTTGCTCCAGCCTTCTCTCTTTTCATGCCTTCCAAACATGTGCTGTGTTCTAGTCGTGCTGACTTACCCCATTCTCTGAGTAGGCTCTCTCACAGCTTTGGTGTTATTTTGGGTTCTCTCTGAAGCTCCAAAACTTTGGCCGCCTGATGCGAAGAGCCGACTCCTTGGAAAAGACCCTGATGCTGGGAAAGATTGAAGGAGGGAGGTGAATGGGATGACAGAGGATGAGATGGTTGAATGGCATTACTGAATCAATGGACATGAGTTTGAGCAGAGTTCAGGAGATAGTGAAGGACAGGGAAGCCTGGCGTGGTCCATGAGGTCGCAAAGGGTAGGACACGACTGAGTGACTGAACAACAACTGCCTGTGCCGACCTTCTTGTATTGTTTCTGATCATCTTGCTGCCCTCTTGATGTCACCTAAGCTGTTGTCATCTTTATCAAGTTTTCCTTGAGTCCTCATCATTTGTTCCCTCTTCTGTATCCCCAAACATGTCATGGCATTGTATCAGCACGTGTGTGGTACGATTTGGCGTGTATAGTGACTGGAAGTGTGTCACTTACCTTTGGTGCTCTGCAGAAAATGCCTGCCACAGAGTGAATGCCTAGTGGATGCTTAATACAGCTGCATCGGAAACTCCCCCTGCAGAAAGATAGTGTGTGGTAAAAATGGATTAGAAAGTAAACCTAGAAAGAATTTACAGGTAGATGCACGTGTGTGATCTGGGTGCTGTTGAGGACCTGTTGTGTTCTGGCTGTGTAAGGGAAGTATCATTTCTCTGTTCAGTATAGAACTAACTGTACAGTGTTTCTGCTGAGTTCAGCTCCATAAGCTTATTCTGAAATCCCCACGTCCTTCTTTATAAAATCCATGAGAAGCCTTTTGCGACCTTTGGTTTCTCCATTTCCTGCTTCTCTGATGAATTAGAAAGTGTCAGCTGGGCTCCGTGGTGGCCTCTCTGGAGTAGGGCAAGCTGTGTCTCCACAGGGCACATCCTGATCCATTCAGTGTCCTCAGTACACGTGGGAGACTGCCAGCAGTACTTCACAGGATCCACTTTGCAAGGAAGAGGAATTCTTCCAAAATGATTCTTTTTTTTTTTTTTTAAATTTTTTAACGCCTTAAAAGCTTTCCTGTCTTCCTTTTTCCTCTTTCAGCAAGCTGTAATATTAATAGATCTAGATCTGACGAAGTGCTAATCTAAACCCTCAAACACATTATGTCTTTGATTCATGAGGCACATTTCAGAATATTATAGCTACTATTATTAGATTAAAATACAGTGCTTAGCTATAAGATGCCATGTGTTACACTTTAACAGTAAATGTAATAGCCACATTAAATTATAACTCATAAATGAGAGCTAACTGTATATGTAATCTGCTTAAAGCCCAAGACTTCCATTACTCAGTTGTGAAAATGATGATTTTTGCTTATATATCCAAGCAAAGTAAAGATGTAATTTCTGTGCAGTTGCATTTGTGTTACTACAAGTGGAGCCTATAAGTTTGAAGATATTGGCTGTTGTTCTCAAGAACAAGATATTTGTTTTTAAATAAAATGCATAATTTGTTGAGTACCAAAATTAGAGTTTCCAGCTTCTTATTAATGTTGGTTATTATGTTTTTTAGATATAACAGTATTCTACCACTTAGAGCATATTAACATTTTGTTTAGCTAGTGTTAGTTATATCAGTTAGCCAAAAGTGTTTTCCCCAGATAAATCTAATTAGAGTTGGAAATGGATTATATACAAGGTTCCCATTAAAAAATCATTTTCACTGTGGGAAATGTTGTTATGAACAATTTAAGTGGCTACAGATTTATAAGACTGGACTAATGTTTAGAACTGGGGGTATGGGCTTGGCATAGAGCTGTTTTGAATGTATAAAAGGATTATTTAGAAATATTGACATAAATGTAAGCATATGACAGTTGTATTTCAGTACCATGGACAACTCTTTCCCCCTTCACCAGTTAATGGGCATTTGGGTTGTTTGTACTTTTTAGCTATAATGAATAATGTTGCTATGAACATTTGTATACAAGTCTTTTTTTTTTTTTTTTCTGTCAAAGCAGTTCCGTTTTATTGAGCTGAAGGGTGAGCTTATATAGACAGCGCGGGAAGGCAAACGGCGTGGGGGGTTTCAAACGGGGCTTTCCCGGAGCTTGGCCAATCACTGTAAGGGTCACGTATCCAGGTGGTGGCGCACCAATGTATACTGGTCACGTCCCGGCATTGCTAAGAGGAAGTTAGCCATGGCCAATCGCATTTTTTTGTAAATAGCCTCAGTCTCGTCCTCTTGATCTCCACCAAGTGCCGTCTTGTCATGAGCACATATGAGGTGCCCTACATATCCCCCTTTTTTGTTTTATTTTAGGGGAGCCATCGGGGGGCTGCCCGCATGGCCTCGTTGGGACCTGGTGGTTGTGCCTGTCTTAGGTTGTCTCCCTCTGGAGATCTTACCCGTCATTGGCTATCCAACGAAGCATGGTCAACAATGGTTATTATGTATTGGCACTTGGGGGATTAGGGCCTGGGAGGTCTATATGATTTGGGATTGGCCAGCTTGACTCTTGTTGGATTAGGTGCGCCATGTCTATAGGTTTGGGCCAGGAGGACGTTTTTGACTTGATCTCTGGTAATGGTCCTGATCCGATCTTGGAGGAACCTCTTTACTGTGAGGAGGTTTTTGGTTTCTCTCCCCAGGGAAAGAGTACCGGTTTTTTTTTTGGGGGGGGGGTACTGTAACACGAAGAGTGGAGAAAGGTGTATATACGGCTGCATGAGCTGGGGTAACAGGTCACAGAGCAGATGGCTAAGACAAACACCAAAAGCAAGGGGGCCATGTTATATGCAGGTCAGGCCGGTGGTCACAAAGGTGTATGATGCCACGAGTATGGCACTACAGCCAAGATAACTCAGTACTAAAAGGACACATGGCGTTATGGCCCACTCTCTGGGAGCAGCTGACGCCAGGCCAATGGTGAAGAGCAAGGCCAGGAGTATAATTACGGCTATTTCTGAAGGGTCGTATAAGATGATCATCGGCTCAGGTAGCTTGGAGGATTTTTCAACAGGCAGGCAGTAGCTTTTTCAGTGGGAAATCTGTAGCAAGACAAAAAGGAAAAAGTCGCCTCATGAACTTTTTATCATTCATGGGCTGAATGTCTGGTATTTTGTAGGGTGGTCAAGATATTTGAGGTTTCTAGCGGGCATCCAGATTGGACTGGGTTCTCCTATAGGGTAAATGCACCCAGACCCTCTCCCTGTAGTAAGTAGTGGATCAGGCCCCCTCCATTGTCCTGTGAGGGGGTCTTTCCATCTGACCATTACCTCTGGTCTTAGTTCTTGGCCCGTCCAGTGCTTTTGGAAGGCCGTGAGTGGTTCATTTTTGGAAAAATTTAAAATATTTAAGGTGAAGAGGGCCATTCCAAGTTGTTGGTGGAGGCTTGTTCCCCCTTTTTGTTTTTGTACTTGAGATTTTAATGTTTTATTGTGTCGTTCTATAATTGCTTGTCCTTGGGGATTGTAAGGAATGCCGGTGGTATGTTGGATGTTCCATTGTTTAAAGAATTTTTGTAATTGTTGGCTGACAAAACATGGTCCATTATCAGTTTTTATTTGAGCAGGCAACCCTAGGGTGGCGAAACACAGAAGGAAGTGGCTCTTAGCGTGTTGTGTCTTTTCTCCAGTGTGGGCCGTGGCCCAGCATGCGCGGGGATAAGTATTGACTGAGACGAAGATGTATTTAAGTTTGCCAAAGGGAGAGTAATGTGTGATATCTGTTTGCCATAGTTCTAAACATTAGTCCAGTCTTATAAATCTGTAGCCACTTAAATTGTTCATAACAACATTTCCCACAGTGAAAATGTGGGGCCCATAGTGACAATCAATTTTTCCCAGGAAGTCCTCTAGGGCTAGTGCAATTTTCTCATTGTTTTTTTGAACCCAGTGGAAGTCTGTCAATCGATAAGGGACCACAACCTTATCAGGTTCTCGGGCGAAGCCCCTAAGGGCTGTGTCTCTGCCTTTCTGGATCAAGTCTGCCATTTGATCTAAATGAGTATAAACCCGAGAGGCCCCTCCCAAGGAGGTATGTATCCACTGGAGGGGTCTGTCTTTGTGTATTAGGGCGGCCATGAGGGTCTCAGGGGAAGACATTATCCATAGTTGAAGTTCTTGGGTGGGGTCGATCTTTCCTTCAGTCCACCACAGGCCATTTTATGGTCTGCGTTCATTCCCTCCCATACCAACATCTTAAGGAATTGATCTCTCAGAGGGCCTGGGGGGAATTTTCTTATCATGCTCTTCTCTACTCTATCTATAAAAGTGGATAAGTCTTCACTGTTTTTCTGAGTAATTCCCAACATAACAGGCTCGCTGGGGCCCTCTTCTAGCTTTTTCCATGCAGCTAGGCAAATGGCTCGCACTTGATCTGTATAAGGGGGTGGTATGGCGGCCTGCTGTATTCCTGTGCTCCATTGATCAGCTGTCCCAGATAGCATCCCAAAGGTTATAGGGATGGGGGGGTTGGCGGCTTGGTTTCTTTCTGCTTGGGTGTGGCATTCTTCTTTAAAGAAGGCGCACCATTTAATGTATTGATTGCTAGGGAGGACTGCTCGGCATAGCATTTTCCAGTCTTGGATTGTGCAGGGTTGATGAGCTAGGCCTTGGAGGATGGTCTCGGCCCATGGAGAATTGGTGAACAGGAATTGTTTCTGTAAGCCAAACTGGACATGTGGAACTGTTCTTGTTCTTGTGAACCTGTCTGCCAATGTTGTCTATTGTAGGACTTGAAAAATATTAGTAGTGCCTAGGAAGGTAACCTTTGAGCTGTGTAACACTTGATGCTAATGAGATTTCATGTTAAATTTTATGCCTGGAATTGTTGACTTGGTTTGGGAGATTAATCTATTTCTGCTGTTATACACTCTAAATTAATTAGCACTGTGTAACTATGAATATAAAAACTGCCAGTAGTAATCATTTCAGGAGTAAATTTTGCCTAACCTCTTTTTTCTTTCCCTATTACATGAAGTTGAAAGAAAAGTATTTTCCTCATTAATGACTCTGGTTACACTATAATCTTGGTAGACTGCCCCCATTAAATGCTTCTTTCGAGTCTAAATGAGCCTTTTATTTTGCTTTCTCTTTTGTAATTCTTATAAGGGAGGGATGTCTTACAGAAAATCTTTTTGTCATGTACATTTCTGTGCATTGAAATTTCATTTACTTTTCAGTTTCAGATGGTTAAATTTTTTATATTGAATTAGCCAATCCTATGAACAGAGTAAAGTTTTGGTTTATTTTATGAAATGGTATAATTGTCTCATAGCCTGTATTTTTTGATATCTTTCAGTGAATTTGATTTTCCCCTGAATGAAGTTATTTCATACTTAAGTACCATATTTCATAACATGTTTATATTTTTTAGTTTCTATACTTGGATTAGTTGATAACATTCAAATAATTCCATAATCCTCTGGAGTAAGGAGATTCTAAAGATGAACCAGAATTGAAAATGTGACATGAAGTCTTATCTGAATAACAGTTACCTACTGTAGGCATAACGTATTAGATTTAGAAAATGTTTCTTCAAGCATAGGTACAGTAAGATCAGACTTCTTATTCATATCTATAGTACAAGCTATACTTCAGTAATTTTCATATACCCTGAGCATGTAGTAATCAACAAACATTGTCTCTGCCCTTGAAAAGCTACTGTCTAGTTGAGAAGACAGAAAAATCATAATTATGGCAAGTACATTAAAGTAGGCCTGTAATGTGATGAGTGGGAAGGAGAAGAGTATCTTCTTGACAGAATTTTACTGACAGCAAAAATACCACATTTCAAGGAAGGTAGAGAATTTCTGTGTGACCTTGGAGCAGGAAAAGACTTCATACAAAAAAAAACTAGTTATAAAGTTTAAAAGCTGATAAGTTGAACTAATTTAGATGTTTAAAAACTTCTTTTAGGGAACTTCCCTGGTGGTCCAGAGGCTAAGACTCTGTGCTACCAATGCAGGGGGCCTGGGTTTGATCCCCTGCCAGGGAACTGGATCCCACATGCCACAACTAAGATCCAGCATAGCCAAATAAATAAATTAAAAAAAAAAAAACTTCTTTTAATCAAGACATCATTAAGATAGTAAAATATAATCTGTAGAATAATAGAAAATGTTCATAATTCATGTATCTAATAAGGGCTATGTATACAAAATATATAAAGAAAAACCAAAAAACTGCAAATGAATGAGAAAGACAGACAACCAGCAGAAGTATGGGCAGAAGATTTGAACAGGCACTTGAAGACCATCTGCTTTCTTTTTTCTATGGTTGGATCCAGAATCCTTGAATTTCTCTGCTTATCTGACTTACCTCAGTCCCTTTTCATCTTTAGAAGAAACAAATAAAAGCATTTAAACTTAAAAATGCATTTCAGATTCAAATACAGTTTATGAAATCTCTTCTGTTCCCAGTATCAGAGCATTAATTCAGTTCCCGATTATTTTATCTTTTTAATTGTATTTTTTTTTTTGGCCACACAAGGTAGTTTGCAGAATCTTAGTTCCCTAACTGAACTTGGGTGGCCTCGGGTTGCAGCCGCTTGGAATAGGGCTTGGGTTTGCAGCCAGAGATGGGCTGGGTCGTGGTGGTAAAAGCACCAGGTCCTAGCCACTAGGCCAGTGGTCAGTGTCAAGGGCCCTGACCCTGCGGCTTTGCAGAAAAGAATTGCCACAAAGACAGAAAGTAGTGAAGCAAATAAAGTATTTATTAGAAGTAAAAAGAGTACATTACCTGTGGATAGACACAGGCAGACTCAGAGGGAGAGTCCCTGAGTTGCTGAGTCATGCCTTTATGGTAGTTTAAATTACTTTCATGGTGTATTTCTTCTGGGTTTCCTTTGGCCATTTATCGTGATTTGCCTGCTTCACAGTCCTTATTTAGTGGCAGGATCCTCCCATGGTGGCACATGCATCTCTTTGCCAAGATGGATTCTACCACAAAGGCAAATGGGTGGAACATCCCATGACATGACTCCCCGTTGGCCTCCAAGGAGTCTTTTCTGCCCATGTGTGGTCAGGGAGGTCTTCTGACTTTGGGAACAAAAAATATGTGATCTGTGCAAGGTCCAGCCTCCTCCCTTTATTCCCCTGCTATTTTTGTCTTGGAATTTCCATCAATAGAGAATGAATCTTCAATTACCTTACCCTGGGTTGGGAGGTGGCATAGTCCCATATGCCTCCTGCCTCATGACCAAGGATTAAACCCAGGCCCTTGGCAGTGAAAGCACAGAGTCCTAACCTCTGGACCACCTTAAATTTGGACTAATTCACCAATCTCCTAATGGATTCCTGCTCCTGGAATAAGATTTCTAAAACACAAATCTTGTTATATTAACTCCTTTTGTTTAAAGCCTCTCAGGGGTGTCAGTATTGTCCAGGTGATGATGAAGGGGCTTTGGTGTGGTCAGTAGGTCTCTTGCTGGTCTTGCCTTTGCCTACCTTTGATCTTCATGTGCCCTGACCTTCATCTTTGTGTATTCTTTTCTGTACCTTCATTGAATCAACTCAAGTTTCCTCCAATATTCCATGTTGTTTCATGTCTCTTACTTGTATAAGTCTACCAGGAAGATCCCCTGGAGGAGGGAAAGGCTACCCATTCCAGTATTCTGGCCTGGAGGACTGTATAGTCCATGGGGTCGCAAAGAGTAGGACATGACTGAGCAAATTTCACTTTCACTTTTCACTTGTAATCATGGGGGCTTCTCTGGTGGCTCAGTGGTAAATAATTCACCTACCAATGCAGGAGACACAGGTTTGATCCTTGGGTTGGGAAGATCCCCCTGCAGAAGGAAATGGCAGCCCACTCCAGTATTCTTGCTTGGGAAATCCCTTGGACAGAGGAGCCTGGTGGGGTACAATCCATGGGGTTACAAAGAGTGGGACACGACTTAGTGACTAAACAACCTGGAATCATCACCATTTCTTCTTTGGAAGCCTGAAATTCTTTCCTGCTGAAATATTACTTCTTCTGTGACGCTTTCTATGATGGTAACTCTAGGCAGAGGACATAGTGATTTGTCCGTATCTCTGCCTCCCTTTGTAGTTTCTGGAGCTCAGAAGCTCCCAAGGGCAGAGGCTGTGTCCTTCCTGTTTTTATCACCTTACTGACTAGTGTAACATAGTATGACATCAAATAGGAGTCACTCAGTGAGTATTTGCTGAGTAGGGAAATGAATTCTGATTGGTTTCTGTTTTTTTTTTTTCAGGTATAAAATCTAGTATAAATTGAGATGCTTACTATATTGTGTACTATATTGGATACTTACATAGAGAGAGGCAGAGGGAGAATGTCTAGTTACTGCAAATTCCTTCTGAGATTTATTTCTGACAAAGAGCTTTTTCTGGCAGTGTTATTCAAGAGAGAGGTTTTGTGTGTGTGTTACTAGTTCTAGTTAGTGCGCGCGCGTGTGTGTGTGTGTGTGTGTGTGTGTGTTACTACTTCTACTCAGTGCGGAGTTACTGGGGACAAAAGCTTAGAGGCAGAATGAAGCAGTACTTGAATCCAAAGCTTTCAGTAGCCCAGATGAACACACTCAATGAGGAGCTGTCCAGGGTACGCAGGCCCTGCCCCCACGATGCAGGGAGGGAATTAGCAGTACGATCTACACTACTGCCTAATAGCGGAAGCTTCTTGGCCGGGGTCCTGACCCAGATAGAAAAGAGGAGCCTCTGGAGTGCAGGAGCCGGGCTCAGCTTTTTTTCCTTCTCTTAAGTCCAATGTGATGAGCCGACTGTGTTACTAAAATGAAGAAATGAGCCTCCTGCTGTCTTCTCAAATAGTGAAGAAATTAAGGAAAGACTTCTAGTAATGCTGCCATTGAAACAAATGTGTGTGTGTGTGTGTGTTTCCCTCGCAGTGTTTATGTCCAGTATACACATAACGGGCCGTGTAAAGCCCTGACACACATCTGGCTTTCATGATGTGGCAGCTATCGTTATGGTTACTCTTGGAGGGAGATTTGTGTTTTTTCCTATGTTGGTCTTTCTACTTGTTTTTTCAGACGTGTTGATAATGAGTTTCAGTCTTCCATTCTGTCTCCTTTACTCCTCCCTCCAACCCCCACAGGCATGCAGAGAGAGGCATGCAGAAAAGTGATCTTCCTAATTGCTGAAATTGAGAGGAAGAACTGAGAATGTAAGGTTTAGCCTCCCTGGGGTTCCTCTCGATTTTGCCTGTTAGTAGAAAGGGTAAATGCGGGCATGTGTGCTGGGTTGCTTCAGTGGCTCAGTCGTGTCTGACTCTTTGCAACCCCATGGCCTGTAGCCCACCAGGCTCCCACTGTCCATGGCATTCTACAGGCAAGAATACTGGAGTGGGTTGCCATGCCCTCCTCCAGGGAATCTTTCTGACCCAGGGATTGAACCCACATCTCTTAGGTCTCCTGCATTGGCAGGTGAGTTCTTTACCACTAGTGTTACCTAGGAAGCCCAGAGAGGGTACATTCAGTTCTAGTTTTTGTTCCTTGAAGTTAAACACATGTGGGCTAGTTTATTTACTTGTTCCTTTAGGCCCTAAGTCTTTACAGTCCAGTGTGTTTTACACTGACAGCACGTCCTTGTTTGGAGCAGCTGCATTTCCAGAGCGCGGTTGCCCTGTATACCTGCCAGCTGCCAGGTTGGACAGCACAGGTTTGGGCACTTCTGGAAGTTTGTTTGGCTCCATTTTCCACCACTGGACTGATAATGATTGTTTTGCTCAGATGTCTATTCTGTAGACTCAGGTCCTCCTTGGAAAAGTGACTCCCAAGATGTAGACGCGCTGAAAAATTTTGGCCTCATTATGACTGGAGATTTAGGCCAAAGTCTCCATCTTACTGCAGAATAAAAATGATGTTGATCTTTCAGATCAAAAATATATTTTCTTTTTTTTTTTAATCGATCAGTGTTCAGCTGTAAAGCAACAGAAAGCATTCTAGCTTTTATAAGCAGAAGGGGACTTTTTTATTTTAATGAGAATTGGAGTCTTACACAATCATTCAAAGGTCTGGGGAAGCAGGCTATGGTGTATTTTTAGAGTAACTATAAGAACAATACTGAGGAGATTAACTGCTGTGGGAGCGGAAATCTGCCGCAAGAAGTTGGGGAATTGGAAAGCCCCTCCTTATCAGCTGTCTCCGGTGCTGCACTGACCCTGCCAGGATAACAAGCCAGCAGAACGGTAGTCCACACTGTTCTTTACCCCGTGAAGCTAGGGACTGGGCACTGGTACTTATATCACCACTACTGCAAAAGAGCAACTAGGATGACCAGAAAAAATAGAAAAGGGAAAAAAAAAGTTATTTTCCACAGGAAAAGCCCAGTAATAACAAAAGTACAGACTCTACGGTAGTTTCACTGTGCAAATTCTACACAGTGGGTGCATCTGTTTGAGGAAAACTAGGTCTTGTGAGGTATGTCACCCCTAGGGAGTCTAGGGAATGTAGTCTTTAGCTGCTCAGCTTCTAGAAGCACAGCCTGGGAGGGGTCTGGAACTGAGTGGAGTGAGCCAAGCTGCAGTATCTGCTGCAAAATCTGAAACCTGGGAGAAGTGCTGGTGTGTTTTGGGCGCCTAAACCCCTAGCAGTTGTTTTTGACATGGTTGCCTTTATATACAGTCAGTTTAACAGGAGTATTTTCTTCCTTAACATATCATCCGTGTTGTTTTCATAATTAAATTATAATTTATAGTGCATCGAATTGATAGCTTATACCTTTCCCGAAGTCCAGAAAGCTTATAGGAAACACAGGTTAAAATTTTTTTTTTTTTAGAAAATTAAGATATATTTGGCATATTACACTGTATAAGTTTAAGGTATATAATATATTGATACATTAATATTATAATATAGTTGCCATTGTAGTGTTAACTGACACCTCTGTTGCATCACATAATTATCATTTCTTCTAGTGCTGGGACGTAACTTTTTTTTTTTTTTTTTTTGCATTAAAAGAATGGAAAATCTTTTGAGAAAAGTTAACCAACTGCCCAGTGAAGAAATTGTATCAGTTAATGCAGCTTAAATACATTTCATTTTAGTACTAAGAATAAAATTAAAATGGTTTTCTAGAAATTACAAGTGTACCAACATGATGTAATCATTTTTACTGCTATGACATATTACTCTCATTTAGCAGCTTTGAAACAATGCAAGTTCTTATAATTCCCATAGGACAGAAACCTGGCAGGCTTGAGTGGGTTTCTGCTTAGGATCTCAGCCAAAGTCAGGATGCCCACAGGACTGTGTTTTCTGGAGGCTCTGGAGGAGAATTCATTTCCATGCTCATTCATGTCATTAGTAGTGTTAGTTGCTCAGTCGTGTCCGATTCTTTGCCACCCCATGGGCTGTAGCCCACCAGGCTCCTGTGTCTGTGGAATTCTCCAGGCAAGAATACTGGAGTGGGTTGCCGTTCCCTTCTCTAGTTCATGTTGTTGACAGAATTTAATTCCTTGTGTTTGCAGGACTGAGGTCCTCATTGCCTTGCTGGCTGTCACCTGCAGTTTCTTTTCACCTTCTAGATGCTTCTCACATTCTTTAACTCTTGGCTGCCTCTCTCCATCTCCAAAGCCAGCAGTGATGTGCTTCACGTCTCTCTTGCCTCTTCTCCCAGGGCATCTCTGTGTGACCCTAGTTGGGAAGGGTTCTCTGCTTAAAAGGCTCACATGATTAGATTACTTCCACTCAGATAATTCAAGATTTATCTCCTCACCTCAAGGTTTGTGTCCTTAATCATGTCTGCCAAGGTCTTTTGCCATCTAATGTAATGTATTTGCAGGTTCTAGGGATTAGGATGCAGATATTTTAGGGGGCAGTAATTCTCCCCACCATATATGGAGGCTCTCAAGTTGGTCTAAAATGGTGAATTTCTCCTAAGTGTGTGTTGTGATGATATCTTGATAAATATTGAGTGATAGCATGATTTATCATTTTTTATTACTCAAATAACACATTAATGAATGATGTGATATAAATCCAGATAGCCAAACTAAACTCTTCTTCTATTAGTGGCAAGAAAGTTGTTCAGATTGCAAGACTAGACCTTAATTTTTCTTTCCTTTAACTAGAATACTACAGAAAAAGTAAGTAGAGGTAGACAGATACTAAACCAAAGGCTTGGTTTTCATAGAACAAATTTACCTTTCTTTGATCAAAAGCAGCTGTGGTCACTTGTCATTTCTATTTAAACACATGTCGATATATTGGCATTTTTCTCCCCATGAAACCTCTTGGGTTAGTACATGGGGAGTTGGAATTGTAGCTGATTGCTTTGAGATTGGCAGGAGGTTCCACATTAGAAGCCTTTTAAATGCTATTAATCATCCACTTGTTTAGATGAAAAACAAAATGCCTTTCAGTATGTAAAGGTGGATCATCAGAATCTTGTACCTTTGTCTGGGTCACAGTAGCATTGCTGAAGTGAATAATTTATTTCTTAATCTAAGCCATAAATAGTTTAAAATGTCTTGTCAAAGAAACAAACATGAGTATCTCATCGGAGGATATTAGATTAGTAAAACAAATTTAAGAACCCACTATCTGTTTTATAAATAGTTTTGAAAGAGATTCTTTGACTAATGCATTAAAATGTATTTTCCTTTACTGAATTTTCTTTTATAAATGATTTAAGGAGGTACAGTATGCTAATATCACTTTCACTTTTTTTTGTTTTGATGTTATTGGATGGATTTTTAAATCTGTTTAATTTCATGTCTGATATCTCCAAGTAGTTGCATTATCACTCTCTGCTCTGTTCTCTTCTTTTTACTCTTGCCATTTTCTTTCTTTCTTTTTTTTTTTTTTAAACATAGGATGAATTAAGTGTCCCAGGCAGTAACTCAGCTGACCTGTTCCACTGGACCACCGCTACCACCATGAAAGTCCTCTCCAACACCACCACCACCACCAAGGCAGTGCTGCAGGCCGTCAGCGATGGGCAGTGGTGGAAGAAGTCTTTGACTTACCTACGACCCCTTCAAGTGAGCGGTGCATTCTGTTGTCTTAAAGCAGTTGGGGTGGTTTATATCAATTCATTAGTATGCTCTTCAGTTGGTTTCACTATTACTTTAAGTTTATCTTCTTTATATTATTAATCTCCTAAGAAATCTAGGCCTCCCATCGGATAAGGAATCAGTAATTGATTTTATAGACTGTAATTTGCTGCCATACTATACTTGCAGAATACACAGATATAGATTTAAGTAAGGTTGGTTTATATGTCAGAATTGAAGTTTACTGAGATGAAAAGGAAAATGATGTTTATCAAGGCTTTCTCTCTTTTGCTCTGTTTCTGTAGGGCAGTAATGGAAGAGAAGCACTAGGAGCCAGCCCGAGGGCTGTCTTAGTTCTCTCCAGCTTCTGTGACAGAAATATTTTAGACTGGGTGACTTAAACAATGGACAGTTTATTTATCATGGTGCTGGAGACTGGAAGTCCAAGATCAAGGCCCTGGAGAATTTAGTGTTTGATGCAGGCCTGCTTCCTGATTCATAGAACGCCTTCTATTTGCTGTGTCCTCACATGGTCGGGGGGTGGGTGAGGGATTTTTGTGAAATCTCTCTCTTTTATAAAGGCACAAATCTCATTTCCCAGTGGTCTGCCATCATGACCTAATCACCTACCAAAGGCCCCACCTCTTAACACTGTTGCACAGGGGTTAGGATTTCAACATATATATGAGTTTGGGGTGAGGGTGGGGCACAAACATTCAGTCTTCAGTGGGGCCTCTAGGTAAGGAGAACATTGTAACTGATTCTTTCATGTTTCTGCAAGTAGAGGTCAGGACAAGCATTGAGGCTGCTTTCCCTCCTTTAGCCACACACTGGAAAACTAAGAGGAAAAAGAAGCATGGGCCTCTTTATAAAGGTACTCCAAACCTTGAGTATCTCACTCATTCATTCTGCAAATACTTATCAGGCATTTCCCTTGCGTCAGATGTTGTGCTCATCACTGGAAATAGAGTGGGGAAACCCTTCAGTCTGATTTCCTTCCCTTGGGTCCCCTGTGTCTCAGTGGAGGCAACAAAGAAACCAACAGATAAAATATTTGTATGATAATGACATGGCAGGTGGTGATGAGTACTATGCAGAGAACTTAAGCAAGGTAGCGGAATAGTGAGTGATACCAGAGGAGTGAAGTTCTGATTGCAACAGGGGAATTAGTTTCTCAGAAGAGGAATCACTCTGAGCAGAAAGCTGAGTGAGCCAAGCAGACAAGTGCATTTTGAAGAAAGAGCCTCATGTCTTAGTAGAAGAGAAAGGAGGCCAAGGTAAGGGAGAGCAGCATGATGAGTGGGAAGATGGTTGGAAATGAGGTTGGAGAAATGGTGAAGAGACCCACCATGTAAAGCTTTCCGTAGATAGTGAAGAGAACTACAGATCTGCTTCTCAGCAACACCGAGTTGTTTGAAAATTCAGACAATGCAATCATGTGATCCAGGGTTACTTTTCATACGTCTATTTAACTGTTGTGCAGAGAGTCATCAGTAGTGAAGCAAAAAGATGAATCTCTCTTCCAGGACTCCAGCTGAGCGATGTTGATGGCTTAGATTAGGGTAGCCATGAGGGACATCAGAAGTGTTTGGTTTGAGGGTATAATTTGTGGCCCTGCTGATGGTCTGAACGTGGGATATGCAGGAGAGAGAATGGAGGATAATCACCCAGAAGAAACCACTTACTGATGGGCTGTGGGCTTGACTTTGGGTGAAGTCTGCATCTCATCACTGCATGCTTCACACTGGATTTTTTTTTCTTTTTTCTTTTTATTTTTTTTTATTGGTTTTGACATACAATGACATGATATCGCCATGGGTTTACATATGCTCCCCCTCCAGAATCCCCCTCCTTCCTCCTTCCCGATTCCCTCCCCCTGAGAAATCGCAGTGCACCAGCCCCGAGCATCAATCCTGGACTGGCGATTGATTTCACATATGACAATCAACATGTTTCAATGCCATATCATCCCACCCTTGCCCCCTTCCACAGAGTCCACGTGTCTGTTTTATAGATCTGTGTTCCTTTTGCTGTCTCACATGCAGGGTTCTCGTTACCATCTTTCTAAATTCCATATATATGTGTTAGTATACTGTATTGTTGTTTTTCCTTCTGGCTTACTTCACTCTGGATAATAGGCTCCAGTTCCGTCCACCTGAGTAGAACTGATTCAAATGAAATTTTTTTTTAATGCTGAGTAGTATTCCATTGTGTATATGTACCACAGCTTTCTTATCCATTCATCAGTTGATGGGCATCTAGGTTGCTTCCATGTCCTGGCTATGGTAAACAATGCAGCGATGAACATTGGGGTACACGTGGCTCTTTCAATTCTGGTTTCCTCAGTGTGTATGCCCAGCAGTGGGATTGCTGGGTCATATGGCAGGTCTATTTGCAGTTTTTTAAGGAACCTCCACACTGTTTTCCATAGTGGCTGTTACTAGTTTGCATTCCCACCAACAGTGTAAGAGGGTTCCCTTTTCTCCACATCCTCTCCAGCATTTATTGCTTGTAGATTTTTGGATGGCAGCCATTCTGACTGGTGTAAAGTGGTACCTCATTGTGGTTTTGATTTACATTTCTCTGATAATGAGTGATGTTGAGCATCTTTTCATGTGTTTGTTAGCCATTTTTATGTCTTCTTTGGAGAAATAAACGACCCAATCAAAAAGTAGGCCAAAGAACTTAACAGACATTTCTCCAAAGAAGACATAAAAATGGCTAACAAACACACTGGATTTTGATTAAGGTTATTTTCTATCTCATCTGTTGGTGCTTTTTGAGAGTTCATGTCTTAGAGTTGGACCATTAAAGCAGGCTGAGTGCTGAAGAATTAATGCTTTTGAGCTGTGGTGTTGGAGAAGACTCTTGAGAGTCCCTTGGACTGCAAGGAGATCCAACCAGTCCATCCTAAAGGAAGTCAGTCCTGAATATGCATTGGAAGGACTAATGCTGAAGCTAAAGCTCCAATACTTTGGCCACCTGATGCGAAGAGCCGACTCATTAGAAAAGACCCTGATGCTGGGAAAGATTGAAGGCAGGGGGAGAAAGGGATAAAAGAGGATGAGATGGTTGGATGGCATCACTGACTCAATGGACATGAGTTTGAGTAAGCTCCTGGAGATGGTGATGGAGAGGGAAGCCTGGCGTGCGGCAGTCCATGTCATCGCAGAGTTGGACACAACTGAGCAACTGAACAGCAGCAACATCTTAGATAAAGTTTAACACTGTGCCTAGTATATAGTTTTCTTTGAATAAACTATTTTAACATCATTTGCAGCCCCAGCTTAATTGTTTCGTAGGCTCTGCTTGCCCTAAGTGAGGGCTTCATGAACTTCAGAGGAGTGGGCGAATGTCTTCTTGTTGGCTCTTCCAGTAAGGGGCTTTACAGTCTCTTTGAGGAGAGCAAAGCATAAAGATTATTAACCATAGTAGGGGTACTAAAATATCGCTAATGAAGAATACTGAAGACTAGTCTTATACAGGTGTTCGTGTGGGTTGTAGCTGTTGAGGAGGCGGGGCTGATGAAGGGAGCCCAGTCTCACCTTGCCTCCATCTGCTGTGGTTTCAGCAGGTGTGGTCTGTGGCGGGCCTGGGAGGAGAGGGGGGCAGTCAGCATGGACCATTTCCCTTGTAACGGAAGGAAGGTGTAGAAGCCAGTAGGGTGGACTAAGTAGTTGCATGGAGTGTTAGCCTTTAATGGCCATTAGCATTTAGTCAATTTGAATGTTATTCTGTGTAGTTTAGATCTGATACTGCTGACTGCATCATTTAGAGCCACTAAAGGTTTTTGGAGCAAGGGAACAGCATGTTTCAGAAAGGTTATCCTGACTGTTGTATAGAAAACTGGCCATGTGTGTAACACCAATTACTTCAGTGTTTCTGATTCAGTGATGTCAAAGTGACCAGAAAAATCAAAAGGCATTTCAGGGTGAGGTTGAAGCGCTGCTCTCAGAATGTGGGGATGATTCTTAATATTCTCCGCTGGGTTTTGGTGTCTCTCTGACACTCTCTCTTTGGCTCACACAATATACGTTAATCTGTTTCTCCTGAAATCTGTTTGTTCTTTCTTCCTTCCTTTCCTCCTCCACCTCCCCTCCCAGCTCTCTTTCTTTTATCCACTGATCTTCACTTTGTTCTGTTTAGGGTCAAGAATTTGGTGGTGTTTATCCAATTGGAACCAGAGCCAATGAAGGCCTAGAAAAACAAGGCTGTCATCCTTTTTATGAATCTGTCATCTCCAATCCCTTTGTCGTAGAGGTAAGGGCAGCATGCCTAAGAACACAGGTTTGACTGTCGTGGTGTGAGCATTTTACTACGAACAAAATATGCCGTGTTTGAAGATGTACTTCTTTTGTTCATACTCATGATTTTCATTGGTTTTATGTGATTCATTACAACATGTTATGAGACTAAAATCTGTTTTACAATTTTAAATGGAATAATATGCTTTAGTAAGTGAGAAGCTATAATTCAAATTATGAGAAGATAAAAATCCTATCATTATCTTTTCTAAGAATATCTTCATAGAGAAAAAGCCACCCTATCAAATGATGTCACTGCTTCTCTTGTCTAGTCTGAAGTGACCTATGACACCTATCAGCATATCCCGGTGGAAAGCTTTGCAGAAGTGTTGCTGAGAACTGGGAAACTGGCAGAAACTAAAACCGAAGGAGAAGAAGTATTTCCAACAACAGAAGGTATGAAAGGTTCTAGTTCCCCTACAGTGTGTAACTCAGAATAATAGGTGAGCCTGTATGAATGCATGAGGGTTAGGAAAAATAGTAACATTTTCAGTAATTTTGAATAACTTAACTTGACATCATCATTCATACATTTATTTATTCATTGATTTAAATCATTTATTGGTACTTACTATTTTCTAGATACTTGTAATATTGAGGATTTAAAAGGATAAATGAAATACAGTTCCTATGTAGGTTGCTAATCATGTAAAGTGATTCTTATATGGAATGATATAGAATAATGAGCTCAATAGATACCACTTTCTTTCCTGGTTTTATGAGTTAATCAAGAACTCTTATGTACCTGTTTCATGGACTATAGATGTGTATTTCGTCTTAAGAATTTTCTGCACGGTGCCATATCATTCCATGTGAAATGTTTTGAGAAGGATGAAAATGTATGCAGTTGATCAAAGACCGCTTGCCATTTGTACTTTTTTCTTCTTTAATCTCCTTACTTGTTCTCACGGTTCCAGGGTAATTGCCTTGACTATTTTTATTTTTCAATTTTCCCTCTCTTTCTGCTTTGCCAACCTTAGTAGGTACTTCAGGACTGAAAGACAGCTGGGGCTCCAGCTATCTTGTCTATATTCCAGGTATCTGTAAAGAGTAAAGAAGGGAAAAACAGTTTTTTTGTCAGTCTTGTCCAGGACTTCCACTTTTATATAACCCATAACTGCTAATGAACCTGGATGATGCTGTGTTTTAATAGAACACATTGTAGTGTGGAGTAAAACTTGGAAAATGTATGTGGGGAATAGCACTGCCATGTTCCTGGAAACCTGATGCTATAACTTATTTTTAGGTCATCCTTGCTTCCAATCATTATTTATATGCAGTTGGGAAAGAGAGGAAGAAAATACTCTGCAGAGCCTGGGATACTGGAGGTGTTTACAAAGTTACCAGTTTTCTTCAGTTCTGAGATGCATATCATAATCTGTAGTTTCTCTGCCTTGTTGTTCAGTCATTAAGTCATGTCCAACTCTTTGTGACCTCTGAACTGCAGCACGCGAGTCTTCCCTGTCCTTCACTATCTCCTGGAGTTTGCTCAAACCCATGTTCATTGAGTTGGTGAGGCCATCCAACCATCTCATCCTTTCTCGGCCCCTTCTCTTCCTGCCCTCAATCTTTCCCAGCATTAGGGTCTTTTACAATGAGTTGGCTCTTTGCATCAGGTAGCCTAAGTATTAGAGTTTCAGTGTCAGTTCTTCCAGTGAATATTCATGGTTGATTTCCTTTAGGATTGACTGATTTGATCTCCTTGCTGTCCAGGGACTCTCAGGAATCTTCAACGCCACAGTTTGAAAGCATCAGTTCTTCAGCACCCAGCCTTCTTTATGGTTCAGCTTTCATATCCGTACATGACTACTGGAAAAACCATAGCTCTGACTAGAGAGATGTTTGTCAGAAAAGTGCTATCTCTGCTTTTTAATATGCTATCTAGGTTTGCCCATAGCTTTCCTTCCAAAGAGCAAGCATCTTTTAATTTTATGGTTGCAATTACCAGCCACAGAGACTTTGGAGCCCAAGAAAATAGTCTGGTACTGCTTCTACTTTTTCCCCTTCTATTTGCCATGAAGTGATGGGACCAGATGCCATGAGCTTAATTTTTTTTAATGTTGAGTTTTAAGCCAACATTTTTACTCTCCTTTTTCACCTTCGTCAGGAGGCTCTTTAGGTTCCTCCTTGCTTTTCTGAAATTGGTGTTCAAGTCACAGTTGATGGTACATTCATGTTTCTTTTGTTCTCTAAGAGGCTATTGCTAAATCATGACACATCTTACAAGTGATATTGAATATATTTTAAGAGTATAGTTGCATTGCTGTTTCCCCTTTTAATTATTTATTACTTCTTCTTTTCTTTAAAAATATTGTAATACATTACTCATGGATTAAATTATGATTGATTATTGGAATAGCGTATACAGATAAAAATCTAAGACCCTAAGAAAATACTGGTCAGACTTGGAAATATCATATGTTAATTGGTGTAATAAAGGACTGAACTAATAACCAGGAATTTGGAAACATTGACATATGTAATATCTTAACACATTATTGATTAGAAGATTTTTGCAGAACCTAAGGCCTGTGACCAGCAATTTGCTGTGTAAGTGAATACTGACACATTCTGGTCAATAACATTTGGGTAACAAAAGATACATTAATACATCTCCAGTCAAGACTATGTTAACTTATGATTTAGCTTATGACTTGTGTGTGTGTGTGTGTGTGTGTGTGTGTGTATTTGCATACCTCTCAAAAAAAGGCAGAAGAATGGAAAGAAAGTGAAAGTGAAGTTGCTCAGTCGTGTCCGACTCTTTGCAACCCTGTGGACTGTAGCCAGCCAGGTTCCTCCTTCCATGGGATTCTCCAGGCAAGAACACTGGAGTGAGTTGCCATTGCCTTCTCCAGGGATCTTCCTGACTCAGGGATTGAACCCGTGTCTCCCATATTGCAGGCAGACGCTTTGCTGTCCGAGCCACCAGGGCATGATAAAGGTTTGAAAGATGACTATGTCCTTGGAGAGACTCTGTCACACTGATTTATCAGTTTATTAAAACTTCTGCTGTTATCCAGCTGTTTTTGGAGGATGGTGGAGAGTACTTGAGAATAAGGTCCTGGTGGGGCACAGCTTTCTAGGTTATTTGGCCTCCCCCTTTCATGGGGTTCTTAACGTAGCTGACCATCTTTGTTGTAGCTGGTAACTAAATGATGAGGCCTTGACATGATCTGGAAACATGAAGCAAATAGAGATTTTTGGAGGAGTTTTGTGGATTGGGGGTAACATACTTAGTGATGAATTGGGGATCCCCTCCTGTTCCCTTTCTCACCATGTGTACATCACTCATTGAAGCATTGGTTCTTGAGCCACCTACTGTCCTTGTACCTAGAATATAACGTTCAGTTATAACTCGACGTTGGTGATACCTTTTGACTACTTTCATCTAATTCTCCCTTCCCCTACCCTTTGCCTCTGGTAATCACAAATCTAATCTCTTTTTCTATGAGTTTGTTTCTGAAGTGTAATTGACCTACAAAATTGTTAGTTCCTGGTATACAGCATAGTGATTTGATATTTCTGTATGTTACAAAATGATCACGTTTGGTTTCTCTTGAGGATGCTAATATATTTGAGACAGATATCGTTAGCTATTTTATAGTATCAAATATTTGTTAGAAACTCAACAGATTTGATGAATGATATAGGTTAAATGACCCAAATTAAAAATTACAGAAATGTGACTCCTGACTTTGGTTCAGAAGTAGGTCATGATACAAATTAAACTTCCCAACACGATCTGACTTTTCAGAATTTTTTAATAAGGTTGATGAAAAGGTTTTTTATGGAGACTAGCTGAAGAAAATTGATCATTATTTATTTAGCTAAATGAATGATTTAATGGCTAATGATTTCTAAATCAATAATAGGGGCAGCTTTCCTCTGTGAATTCCATTCTAAAAATAAATTTATCATAGAGTGCTTTCCAGAGGCACTTATTTTGCAGAGAATTAGCACTTGGAGGCTTAGGCATAGATTTCATCTGATTTTGGCTGTATTACTTGTCTAGAGAATGCAGTGTATTTTCTGCAAGGTTAGAAAATAAGCATTGCAAATTAAATTCATACACAGTGCTAAATGTAGGACAGGTCTATATTATTTTTTTTTTAAATAAATACATGTATCTTAAATGGTAATGAAAAATCACTGCAATACAGTCTACAGCCAGCAAGACATCTGCTGGATCCCATCCTACTGAAACCCTGTGGTTTCTGGTCTACTTCAGATCCTCATTGATAATTTTTTCATATGTGGCCTCACATGGCTCACAGATTCAAGGTCTGAGAAGCTTCCTATATGTGGGGGTTTGAATTGAGCCTCAGTGAGGGCTGCTGAGAAAGTTGGGATGGAGTCAAGTGTGGGCAGTTATGATGTGTCTCCCCTTTCCCCTTCTCCCGTCTCTCCCCTCTCATCTCCTCCTTAAGTCTCCCACCAAGTTAGTTTCCTTCAATAATTCAGTTGTTAGTCAGGAGGGGTTCTGGGTCAGCACTTGGGTTGTAGGAATTAATGAGCAATGATCTGGCTGTGGGAGAAAAAGATGCCACAGAGTGACTTTGGCAGTTGTGTTAAGGATCAGGGAAGAGACATGATCCCTTCCCATTCAATCTGGGGACATAGGTGTGCCTGACACTGCTGATGGTGGCCTTTCCCATCATGGAGCAGCAGGGAAGTCACAGGCTTTGTGTGGCTGGAAACTCAGCTGCCTGAGTGCTAGAGAAGAGGTACATGTATACTTGTCCACAGAGAACCCCATTTGGGCAATAACTGTTGGGGAGCTTGAGCATTTGACCCTGTTTTCAGAAGGATTTTTTCCCCCTTTTCTTCCATAAATGTTTTATTAAGGAAATTTTCAAATGTGTAGAAAAGTCAAGAATATTCTACAGTGAATCTCCCATGTACTCTCCACATAGATTTCAACAATTAACATCTTACTACACTTGCTCTAGTCCTCCCACCAAATATAGCTTCTTTCTCTGACACATTTCAGAGTTGTAGGCATCGTTACTCTTCATCTCTTGACATGCACTGTGCGTATCTTTAACTAGAGTCAATATTTCTTACTTTTTTATTTTACAATGGTTTTATTATTGATTTTTTTCATTTACAAACAATGAAATGCAAAAATCCTAAGTGTAGACATAAGACTGAGTTTTGACAAACACAGCACCTGTGTAACCCTGACTCCTTTCAGGATGAAGAACATTGCTGTCACCCCAGAAAGTCGATGCCTCTTTCCTGAAAACACCCACCCCACACTCCTAATCCAGACTGGCAAATGTTGAGTTTTTCCCCTGCTGTAGATGAATTTTGACTGTTCCAGAATTCATTCAGTGGAATCATATAGGATGTATTCTTTTATGTGAAACTTGAGATTTATCTACTTCTGCTTTATTGACTATGCCAAAGCCTTTGACTGTGTGGATCACAATAAACTGTGGAAAATTATGAATGAGATGGAAATACCAGACCACCTGACCTGCCTCTTAAGAAACCTGTATGCAGGTCAGGAGGCAACAGTTAGAACTGGATGTGGAACAACAGACTGGTTCCAAATAGGAAAAGGAGTACATCAAGGCTGTATATTGTCACCCTGCTTATTTAACTTATATGCAGAGTACATCATGAGAAATGCTGGGCTGGATGAAACACAAGTTGGAATCAAGATTGCTGGGAGAGATATCAATAACCTCAGATATGCAGATGACACACCACCCTAATGGCAGAAAGTGAAGAAGAACTAAAGAGCCTCTTGATGAAAGTGAAAGAGGAGAGTGTAAAAGTTGGCTTAAAGCTCAACATTCAGAAAACTAAGACCATGTCATCAAGTTTTCATTCCAGTCCCAAAGAAAGGCAATGCCAAATAGTACTCAAACTGCTGCACAATTGCATTCATCTCACACGCTAGTAAAGTAATGCTCAAAATTCTCCAAGCCAGGCTGCAGCAATACATGAACCATGAACTTCCAGATGTTCAAGCTGGTTTTAGAAAAGGCAGAGGAACCAGAGCTCAAATTGCCAACATCTGATGGATTATCGAAAAAGCAGAGTACATCATGAGAAACGCTGGGCTGGAAGAAGCACAAGCTGGAATGAAGATTTCCGAGAGAAATATCAATAACCTCACATATGCAGGCGACAGCACCCTTATGGCAGAAAGTGAAGAGGAACTAAAAAGCCTCTTGAGGAAAGTGAAAGAGAAGAGTGAAAAAGTTGTCTTAAATCTCAACATTCAGAAAACTAAGATCATGGCATCTGGTTCCATCACTTCATGGCAAATAGATGGGGAAACAGTGTCAGACTTTATTTTTTGGGGGCTCCAAAATCACTGCAGATGGTGATTGCAGCCATGAAATCAAAAGATGCCTACTCCTTGGAAGGAAAGTTATGGCCAACCTGGATAGCGTATTGAAAAGCAGAGATATTACTTTGCCAACAAAGGTTTGTCTAGTCAAGTCCAGTAGTCATGTGTGGATGTGACAGTTTGACAGTGAAAAAGGCTGAGCACTGAAGAGTTGATGCTTTTGAACTGTGGTGCTGTGGTGTTGGAGAAGACTCTTGAGAGTCCCTTGGATGGCAAGGAGATCCCACAAGTCCATCCTAAAGGAGATCAGTCCCGGGTGTTCATTGGAAGGACTGATGTTGAAGCTGAAACTCCAATACTTTGGCCACCTTATGCGAAGAGTTGACTCATTGGAAAAGACCCTGATGCTGGGAAAGATTGGGGGCAGGAGGAGAAGGGGAAGACAGAGGTTGAGATGGCTGGATGTCATCACTGACTTGATGGACATGGGTTTGAGTGGACTCCAGGAGTTGGTGATGGATAGGGAAGCCTGGTGTGCTGCGGTTCATGGGGTTGCAAAGGGTCGGACACGACTGAGCGGCTGAACTGATACTGATACTGAGATTTATCTGCTTCTATCAGTAGGTTTTTTCTATTCTTTCTTTCTTTTTTATTTTTTAATAACTGAGAAGTATTCCACTATATGAATATACCACAGTTTACCCATTCCCCTGGTGAGGGACATGGGGGCTTTTTCCAAATGAGGGTTGTTATGAAACAGCTGCTGTGAACTCTTATACAGTGTTTTTGTGAACCTGTGTTTTTACAGACCTTTGTTTTTATTTCTCTGGGGTAACTATCTAAGGGTGGAATTGATGAACCAGTTTTGTAAGAAACTATCAGACCTCTCTTACTTGTTGGCTGTTGTGGTTTTTCTGGGCTGTGGTTCCTTAAGACTTAAAGTTCTCCATCTGAATTTTACCTGCCTGGCAAGGAGCAGACAGAAGGTTGCCTTCAGAATAGAAGCTGTAAAATGGGAAACTCACTGATGTCATTTCATTTTTCCAAGTGTCATCTACCCTCTAGTTTCTGTTTGCTTTAGGTGCTTTGACAGTGCTTTAAGATACCTGTTTTTTATGCTTTATCCAGAGTTCATAGTTTTCATCTGCAGGAGGATTGTACAAGGAGGAGAACCCAATTAAAGAAGAATTTACATCAGATGTAGTATTCTGGATTTCACTGGAGTTTGTCTGATGAGAGTGGGGCAAAAGTCTGAGACATCAATTCCTCAGAAAGACAAAGCAGAAAGCCAGGGTACGTTTCTCTTAGGATTAATTCTGAGGAGTCAACTCATGTCAGTGAAGCTTACTCTGTGGAGAGGATTTTGGACTCACCCTCAAGTCTAAGGGATCTTTATCTTCTGTAGATGAAGTAGATGTCAAGTAGGCCTCTTGAGAAATAGGCCTAATGGGCATTCAAGTGGGTGAGATATGCCAGCTAAACGGCAGTCCTGGTGGAGATGCTGCAACGAGGACTTGACTTAAAGTGAGAATTTGAAAAACACATGGCAGTTTGGCGATAGCTATAAAAATTATAGTTGTGGGTATTATTTGACCTAGTAATTTCGCTTCTAGGAATTTATTCCATGAATTCACACACATGAAAAATACGGCATATGTTCATTGCTTGTAATAGCATAAGATTGTCTATAGCCTGATACATACCGATGGAGCCACATATCTTATTTTGTATGTCTTGTTTTCTGTCTGTGTTAGTCAGCTTGGGCTGACAGGACAGTATGCTATAGACTAGGTGGCTTAAACAGCAGAAATTCCCAGTCTCACAGTTTGGAGACTGGAAATCAGATGTCAGTGTGATTTATCTGGTGAGTTATCTCTTCCTGGCTAGCACACAGCTGCCTTCTCACTGTGTCTTTACCTCAGGGCAGAGAGAGAGGGAGAGGGAGGCAGAAGGTATGAAGGGGGCAGAGTATGGGTTTTCATGGTAAATAACAGATGAGGTCTGGTAGGCATGCTTGAGCAAGCTTGAGATGAAGAGTTTGAGTAACTTTGGTGGACTGTGAGCTGTGGGGTGATCTCTCGCTATCTAGCACTTGACCCTGGGGTGATCAGGACAGAGATAATATTGCATCTAGAGTGCAGAAGCCAGAGCCGGGCTGGTTCAGAGAATTGGCTCCCAGCTGGTTGGTTTGCACATCATTGGTGTGCCCACAGGAAAGCTGTTTGCTTTACTTGGCAACTGACTAGTCTGCCAGTAGCCCAGATTGTCAAGACTCTCCCCCCACAAAGGTCAGTGCATTATAAATTGCAGAAAAGTTTTAAAATGATAAATACTGATGTGAATATGGGACTTCCCTGGTGGCTCAGTCAGTAAAGAATCTGCCTTTGATCCAAGAGACCCGGGTTTGGTCCCTGGGTCGGGAAGATCCCCTGGAGAAGGAAATGGTAACCCACTCTAGTATTCTTGCCTGGAGAATTCCGTGGACAGAGGAGCCTGGTGGGCTGCAGTCCATGGGGTCACAAGAGTCAGACACAGAGTTGTATATATGAAATGAAACCTTTATGGTTATTATTCACTTGGAGCAAATATTTGTATTTTAAAGTGATTACTTTCACTATTTGTAAAAATAACAATGATTCTTTGGACTCCTCTGAGGGTGATTTTTGTCATTACTTTTAGTTCATGGAAATTAACTATTTCTTTTCTCTTTTGCCTGCCAAAAGCTTTGCATTCAGTGATATATGTTCAAGAAACACTGGTGACCATCTTCCGAGTTGTATCTGTGAAATAATATAACTATTTGAAAAATAAACCTCCTGGAACTTACATTTTCAGTTGCAGTTTTTCCCTCACAAAGGTCTCTCAAGGGAACTCTGCTTTATTCCAGCCACATTGTCATGACTCTTCTTTGTTTTTGTTTTTGTTTTGTTGTTCTCCTTTTGGAATGTCCTTCAGGATCTGGAGCGTATGCATAGGAATATCTTCAGGGGTAGCAAATTTTTTCATCCCTTGAGGGTGCTTTGAGTTTTGGAAATCACATCGTCAAATGCTCATTAAATGTAGTGTAAGATTAAGTTGATGATAGGATTAAAAACAAAAAGGAAAGAAAGAAAAAAAGATCTGACTGGAAGTCAGTAATGGAACTGGGTGATTTTCCCAGGCAGAGCTCAGATCAGCCCCAAACACAACTCTGAGAGGAACGGTCCTCCATTAGCTGCGGCATCGGCCACTCACCTGGAATAAGGGCTCCTGAGCCATGAAGAGACAGGGCTGGTTTTGATGAGTATGTTTAGATTCTAAAAGCCAGAAAGAGGGGATGGTTTGAAAACTGGCCTCTTTTGTACGTAAGGAAGGGAAATATCTGAAGGAGGTAAAAATGGAATGGAAAAAAGCTAGATGAGGTTGGAGGTTGCAGTTGTAGAGGAAATGAGTATTTAGAGAACTCAGATTCTCTTACTAGAGGTGAGGTGCAAGCAGCCTAGTTCCCTTTCAGATGAGTCTTGCACGGGACATGCCGTGTTTTAGGTCTTTTCTGATGCTGCACCTGTCTAGAGCTGGCTCCTCTGGGCGCAGCTGGTAAAGAATCCGCCTGCAATGCAGGAGACCAGGGTTCGATCCCTGAGTTGGGAAGATCCCCTGGAGAAAGGAAAGGCTACCCACTCCGGTATTCTGGCCTGGAGAATTCCATGGGCTGTATAGTCCATGGGGTTGCAAAGAGTCGGACACGACTGAGTGACTTTCAGTTTCCTCTAATACACCATAAAACTATATGGTGTATTTGTGAAGTGAAATATTACTTACTTTGAATTATTTAGATGCTATATACCTTCATTAGTGAAGATCAGGAGAGTCTGTGCTTTCTATTAAAAAAGTTTACACTGTGATTACAGTGTCTCTCTGGTATTGGTCACTTAAGCTCCTAAATGAATGCCTCCTTATTAATACAAAATGGATATAAACACAGATGTTATTTGCAGTATTCTCTCTTTTATTAAATCCATGACATTGATAGGTTGTTGCTTATATATAGAATTTTTATAAAAGTTGGAGATGGTTGGGATATCTTAAGATGTTACATAATCAAAGTGTGAGACTGGTTTCTTTTTCATGGAGTGTGGTGCAGAGAAAGAACACAGCCGTATTGTCATGATCAAAGTAATCAAGGGAGTTACCCTCAGTCTGCTCTCACAGAGCTGTGTTGTTGTTCTGACTATGAGTGCTCACGTGGTCATCTTCCACAGTAGCTGTCATTGATATCCAGAATTGTATAGCGTGGCCTGGGTCTCTAAAACCAAAAGATTAGCTGCAAGAGACATCCTCTCTGATCTGTTTGCACTTAGACTTTGAAGCTGCACTAACAGTATTCAAATATGTAAGTAGCAAGTGGCATAATGTGTCTGAGTTAAGGTAAGACTACCATTTAACATAGTTTCATATAATCTGTACTTCGATGGTGCTGAATAGACTTTCTCATAAAGCATCTTAAAAAGTTCTCTGAAGATAATTATGATTTGAAATCAGTTCAGTCGCTCAGTCGTGTCCAACTCTTTGCGACCCCATGAACTGCAGCCCACCAGGCCTCTCTATCCATCACCAGCTCTGGAGTCTACCCAAATCCATGTCCATTGAGTCGGTGATGCCATGGCAACCATCTCATCCTCTGTCCTCCCCTTCTCCTACTGCCCTTGGTCTTTCCCAGCATCAAGGTCTTTTCAGATAAGGACTGAAATTCTGACACTTGGTAACCATGGCTGGATCACATGGATCCTCAAATAAAATAATGCAATTATTTATTTTTTTTCTGCATTCAGTTCTCTTACAGCTAGCAAGTGATGCATTGCCAAATGACATGACCTTGGCTCTTGCTTATCTCCTGGCCTTACCACAAGTAAGTTTGCCCTAACCAAGAAAAAAGGACTTAAAAAAATGAATAAACTGAAAGTCTCTGTCAGGGAATTGTTTACTGCATGTTTCACGTCCTTCTGGTTGCTCCTCTGCATAATGGAAAGGCTGTGGTCAGTATCTGAAGAGTAAAGTCTACAGTGTTGGCTGAAATCTGGATTTTAAAATCGGCTTTCACATGCATAGAACCTGCCTTTATAATCTGTCTGAATTTTATTTTATTTTTTTAATTAATTAATTTTTTTCTTTGCATTAGCATGTTGGTTTTGCCATGCATTTATAATCTGTCTGAATTTTATTTTATTTTTTTAATTAATTAATTTTTTTCTTTACATTAGCATGTTGGTTTTGCCGTACATTTATAATCTGTCTGAATTTTAATGTAGTCATGTTAAGATGATCTTGAGTCAATTTGATAGAAACTTGCAACCAAAATTCTACAGTAAAGACGAGAAATGTAATGGTTTATGATGGTTGTGCTAATTTCCCTCTGGCTGAGCTCTTTTTCTTGTGCTCCCTGTAGGCGTTAGATGCTAACAAGTGCTTTGAAAAGCAGTCCCACTCCGCGCTCTCTCTCCAGTTGGCAGCCTATTACTGTAGCCTCCAGATCTATGCCCAGTTGGCACCATGCTTCGGGGACAAATGTCATCCTCTTTACAGGGTGAGTCCTCACAATTTCCACCTAATTAATGGGCAGCGGTAAAGCTTTTCTAAAATAGTTAAAACACGTGTTTACCTCTTTGGAGGGACTGAAGCGCTTTGCATTCAGAATGCATTCACAGCGGCTGTGTTAAGACGGAGTTGCTTTTCCAGGCATTAATAAGAGGCAGAGGTTCTAGGATGTAAGGTGAATGTTGATTCACCCCTAGCTTCTCTGTCATTTATTTTATTTTACAACATTCTTAGGAAAGGCTGAAGTAGTAGAGGAGAAGTGGAGGACTGGCTTTGTAACTACCTTCTCAAGAGGAAGATGGCTCTAATTCAGGACAGTAGGCAGTGTCGTTTCATTGAAGAGCACTGCATTTTATTTATTTTTAAGCCAGAGAGGTATGAGAGCAGTAACTGTGCACATGAAGTGTTGAGACACACTATGCCTGCTCGCCCCCTTGCTTCTGACACCTTTTACTTTACTGTTAATTTCTGAGTGAGAGCACCTAAGCTTGGCCTCAAGTTAAATTGCCTTGTTTTTTGGACCTGAAAATGTTCCAGGTGCTGCTAGAAAATGGAAAGCCTCTAGGTTTACTTGTGTGCACCAGCTTTAAGCATCAGCATTCTGAAATGATCTCCTTTTTATACTGGATATTTTAGGAGAATTACCACTTTAAGAATAGATAAGCAAATAGATTAGACTTTTAAATCCACTCTGTGTACAGATTCAAGGTTCAGTGTCTATTGAGGCAGGATTCTTCCTCCCCTGATCCAGAGCAGACTGCAAAGAAAGAATATGGATGCCTTGGCCATTCAAAACATATCTAAGAGCCTGTAAGTATATGAAAACATTCTGTTCATGGCAAAATCTATGGCTTTCATTCATCAGTTTTTATTTAAAAAGAGAAAGGGGAATGAGGGAACCCTCTGTCATGTAGGTTACTCTCCCAAGGGCATCATCATGAGTGGGTATTGTTTTCAGAAATGGGTATATTAGGATGAAATTTGGGCCACAAAAAGGACTGTCTTTTTTATATATTTCATATATTACTTTATTTTGGAATTTTTTTTTGATACTGCTGCTTTGTACTACTTTTTTCCCCCATACTCTAGTAATTTTCCTTTGTTTTGCTTTTATATCACAGGTATGTTTTTGTTTGAGATAAGGAATTGACCTACTGTGTTATAAATTATGGGAAAGAAGTGATTTTATATATAGGTGGAAGTGTGGCAGGTTAATTTCTGGAACAGTGTACTTACTTAATGGAACAAGCATCGTCTCTTCCTTTCTGTTGCTTCTGCATCTTTTTCCAGGCATCTGGCAGAGCAGCCTTTCCAGAAGGGAGGTCTGGGCTTCCCCTCCTCCACTTCCAGTGCTTCACTGGTTTCCCATGGCCCTAGCAAGGTTGTCTGGCCTCTGTCTGTTTCCTTACCTTGATTTTCCTTTTGTTCCAGCCATACCCAGCTGCTTAAATTTCTCACATAGCCTGTGTGTTCTCTGCCCCTTGTCTTCAACACGTTTTAATCTTTTGCCTGTAATGTTTCCCAAGAAGGCCTTTGCTTAGTGCTTGGGTCCTGCCACCTGCCACCATCCTGTCATGCTCCTAAGCTGTGCTGGATGCTCCTCTGTGTGTCTGTACAGCCTTTTCTTTACCTCGTGACTTTTATACTGTGTTACTTTGAATTTACCTATTTTCATCTCACTAGATAATGTGCTGTTTCAGGCCAGTGTCTGTGTTGTATTTGTTGGTTTCCTCGTTTCAGGACCTAGAATGTCAAGGGGAGTAAACGGATGTTCCCTGGGGTAGAATACTGAAAATTAATGATTTATCCTTCAGTACATAGGAAGCAGTTGGATTATGTGTGGGTTTATCAAAAATATTTGTCAGATGACTGCTTGTACCAGGCAGTGTTCAAGATCCTGGGATGACATTAGTGGTCAATGTATATAAAAACCCCTCCCCTTTTCAGATTTACATTCTGTTTAGGGAGGGGCACCATCAACAACAAAGAAAGTAAATATATTCTTTGTTTGATTATAAGAGCTTACAAAAAGCAAAGAAGAAAGTTAAGCAGTGAAGTACAGTTTAAAACAGGTTCAGGAAAGACCTTAGTTAACAGAGTGACCTTTGACTAAAGAAAAGGATGAGCATAGCACCAGGAAGACTAAGGGGAGGATGGAACCTGTAACAGAGGAGTTGATATGTCTCTGTGCCATCCTATGTACTCTAGTATTTTTTCACAAGTATTTAAGAAAGTATTGAAATATTACTTTATAAAGTTCGAGGCACAGAAGTGTTGCTCGACTCCAGAGGGAAAGGATAGAAGCGGAGTCAGTCATCAGACTTCACTGTGACCCAATCGGGTCTCCTCTCGGCCAGGAAGGTGTCAGGAGGGGTCACAGCAGTGGCGTATGTGGGGCTTGTTTAGGGGAGCTGTCCGGGAACGGTAGAAGGATGAGGCTCACCTTGGGAAGGCACAGGCTGTCTTAATACCTTTCACATTCATTCTGCCGTTTGATCCATTGAGCAGCCTCATTTTGCAGAAGTGGCAGCCTCTGTGCAGAAGGTAAGACTCGGAGAAATTGGGTTACTTGCTCTGGGTCGCTCCCGTAGAAAGTGACCTCGGTCACCGGAGCTCCTGATTCCCGTCTCTACCTGCCCGTTGCCTGGTTGTTCAGCCGCTCCAGCTTTGTTTCAGAAGCAGCGTGTCCCTGCGTTTTGGACCCAAGCGGTCTCTGGCTTGCATGCCCAGCGTGTTTCTACCCGCTTTGCAGTGGCTGCTGGCTGAAATCTCTACTCCGGTGTTTGACAGGAAAGCCCCTCAGTGAACACTGGTGGCTCTTCCTCACCCCGCCAGTCATGATCCTGACACTGGCTCATTTGAAGTTTATGTTCTGACTGTTCAGACTGTATATTTCTCTGAATTTGACATCCTTTCCCCCACCTTGGTGTCTGTGCAGATGTAATTCTGCCTGAAATACCTCTTACTTCTTCCCGCTAGCAGCAGATAACTCTGAGCTTAAAATCTCCTGTGTGAAGCTTTCTCTGCCTGAAATGATTTTTTGAAAAATTTTCTCTTACTTTTCTAATTATTGTAAATACATCTTTTTTTTTTTTTAAGTTGAAAAGTAAAGTGAAAGTCGCTCAGTCATGTCCAACTCTTTGAGACCCCATGGACTGTGTAGTCCATGAAATTCTCCAGGCTGGAATACTGAAGTGGGTAGCCTTTCCCTTCTCCAGAGGATCTTCCCAACCCAGGAATCGAACCCAGGTCTCCCGCATTGTAGGCAGATTCTTTACCAGCAGAGCCACAAGTTAATTTCTGTCTCTCACGGCTCTCCTCCATACTCCCCCTAGAGCAGATCCCGTAGGCTGTGGCAGCCGGTGTACCTCGTCTTCTTTCCACTTATGATCCTGTTGAGGGCAGAAGTCCCTGTCTATTCTGAATCCCCAGGACATCACCCCCTTAGTTACTCAGTGACTGGCTGTTGGCGTGTGACTAATTTGAGGATTCATTTCAGCTGCTATGGTTCGAACAGCCATCAGTCAGTATTACAGTTTGGGAGTCCTGACTTTTCATGGATGGGCTTGTTAGCTGGATGTTTTAAGTATGTTTGCTTTGTCCATTGACTACCTAATGGCTCATTATTTGAGTCTTTTCAGTATCTCTCCCTGCATAAAACTGCACTGCTGAGTTTGAATTAGATATGACAAACTCCTGATGAATCATCTTGGAGA
This sequence comes from Antilocapra americana, assembly GCA_007570785.1. NCBI lineage: Eukaryota > Metazoa > Chordata > Mammalia > Artiodactyla > Antilocapridae > Antilocapra > Antilocapra americana. The sequence continues at coordinate 4,543,071 of ML660778.1, forward strand.
TCCAAGTGGTTTCAATTTGTTGCTCACACATAATAACTCTCCACGAAGCTTTGCTTCCACTCAATTGTCAGTTCTTCTTGTTTCTATTTGCAGTCTTTTCACGTTTTCTCTTTCTACCCCCTGCAGTTCTGAGCTGTGGGAGTGATAACTTAGGTAGATTACTAGGTTTGAATAAAAGTATTGATAGAATTTGTGGTGTCATTTCTGATAAGAAGCCTGTGCATCCTGGTGCGAAGCGCATCCCGCGTCAGCCACAGAGACTCCCAGGACCCGGCAGCAAACCTGGGTGATCATTGGAGCAGTACAGTGGGCCTTTTTTGTTTTTAATATTTATTGATTGACTGACTGACTGATGGATTGATTTAGCTAGCTGTGCCAGATCCTAGTTGCAGCATATGGAATCTAGTTCCCTGACCAGTAATCGAGTCCAAGCCCCTTGCCCTGGGAGTGTGGAGTCTTAGCCACCTGACCACTGAGGAAGTCCCTCAGGTTTCTTTTTAGAGATCTATAATGATGATTGACAAATGGTCACTTGCAGAGAATTTCCTCTTCTAGTATTTGTCCTAATCAACTTTTTATGTTAAAAAAACAATGCACACATGGCAAAAAAACAGATGATGAAAATAGGATAAAACAAAAGGTCAGTTTCCCTTTTGTATCCCTCCAGAAATAGTTTGCAGATGTACATATTTACATACAAACTTTTTAATACAGGTATGAGTAAGCTATACACATATTTCTGTACCTTGATTTTATTTGTATCTTACCTTTGTAATTCTTGTAATTGCATCTCTTTTACAAATTGAAGTATTTAATTGTAATTTTTTACAAATTGAAGCATTGAAATTCACAAAGTGTTAATTTCTGGTACAAACAAAGTGGTTCAGTTATACATATACTCATGCAAGTATACCCGTGCATATATTCTTTTCCATCGTAGGTTATTACAAGATATTGAATATAGTTCCCTGTGCTATACAGTATGACCTCGTTGTTTATCTGTTTTATACAGAATACTGTGTATCAGCTAATCTCAAACTCCTAATTTATCCCTCTTCCCATATATGCATCTTGAGGTGTGATTTCTCTAGCTTTAAAAAAAAAAAAAGTTTAAGAAGATAAAATCATTTAAAAATGAAATGTGTCTTTTAGTTTTATATGCTAGAGAATCAAACCCAGCAGGGGATGAAATTCAAAACTTTATGGTAGACTATTTCTAAGATGCATTTTTTTAAGCCACTAATTGAAAATACTAAGTAGAAAATTATCTCAAGAAAATAACAACCCTAGAGGGGAAACATACCACCTGTTTAAAACTTTCCAAACAATATTACCAAGAAATGGAGACTATTAAGCCTGAATAGATTTATTACCTCTACTAGTTAGTAGTAGTAGATGAAGTCATTCGGCATTCTAGTGTCATAAATATTTATGTACATTTAAAAAAAAATTTTTTTTAACAGGGACTTGGCTATAATCTTGGAAGAAAGCATATTTTTTCCTACACCTTAAACTGCATTGCCAGATTTGGGGGAAAAGAGAATAATTTAATTCTCTACACTTCTTAAATTTTTGATGCCTTTTTATGTTTTCAGTTTTTGTAGTATCATTTTGATACTAAATATGGGAGATTTCAAAGCTACCCGTAAAGTCCTTCAAACGTTTCTTAGAGGCTAAAAGCTTTTGTACTCGTGGATCATGTCATTGAACTTAAGTGGAAAAAGAGGGAGAGAAGTTTGAATATACTCTGCTCATAAATTAGTGACTTTTCACGTGAAGCTGGATGTAGGACATTCAAGGAGCTCTGCTGGCAGGGTAGGGAGCAGGGCCTGGTTCAGTGGAGAGCCCACGAGGTGAGAGACCGGGAGGCTTGAATCTCTTCCTTGCTGTGAGACTCCAGCTCAGGATGCCTAATTGGAGATTGTCATCCATAAAGCAGTTAACCAGCAATCTCCTGTGCCCATCACTGGGTTGGTATGAAGGTCAGATCAAAATCATGTGAAAGTGCTTTAGAAACTTTAATGCTGTGCACTTGTGAAGTGAATGAATGAATGTATGAAATGAAGTGTTGGGCTGAGTAGAGGATGCTTTTGAAATATATTGAGAGAAATTGTGATGAGCCCAGGGGAAGAATTGTTACTAGAATTTAAAACTTACATTGGAAGTAATGATGACAGATAGTTTCTGGAAGAAGGGATAGAAAGTAGTAGTGATAATGATTAGAAAATAATTTGCATAGAAAGCTAAAACTTACAACATGCTCATCCATCTACTCTCTATGAAGCATCTGTCAAGAACAAAGTATTGCTTGGCCAAAAGATTTGTTCGAATTTTTGCCCCAAATTGCATCTGTAGTAAGCAAAGGATCTGGTATGTAAACTAGTAGTACTGACTTAAAAGCTACTGCTCCTCTATGGTGTCTCCCCCTTTTACTCCACAACTCTAATGAGCTGTGGGAAAGCCACGTCCACTAAGTACACATGGTTTCTGCCCTCCAGAAACTAATTTAATACTTAAAAGAGAGGCAATTTAAAGTATGCAATAGAAGTGCAATTGAAGTGTAACAGATGTACCAGTAATGTGTGCACAGTCCCTCAGTCGTGTCCTGCTCTTTGCACCCCCATATTCTGCAGCCTGCCAGGCTCCTCTGTCCATGGGATTCTCCAGGCAGGAATACTGTAGTGGGTTGCCATTTCCCTCTCCAGGGTCTCTTCCCGACCCAGGGATCAAACCCATATCTTTTGAGTCTCCTGCTTTGGCAGGCAGCTTCTTTACCAGCTGTGCCACCTGGAAATACCTTTGAGTAAATTCCATAATTGCTTTCATTTTTGGAGCCCCTCCTATGGACCAGGTCTTGGTTTGTGTATTTTATGTGTATGTGTGTGTATAGTTTCTTAGGCTTTGTGCAACCATGCAAGCTATAGTATATTGCCATTTTATACATAAGACTATTAAGTTTGTAGTTGTTAAGTAGCTTGCACAAGGGCATCCAGGTAGTAACTTATGTGTATCCATGCTTATTACACTCTATCATGCCATTTTCTTCATTGGAAGAAAAGAATAGGTATTTTTTTGCCACATATGAAATTAAAGGTTGTATGTGGAGACTTGAAACTCTCTGTAAGATAAAGAAAAGCCAGTGTAATGTTAGTAGTAGCAATTATGTGCCTCACTGCTGTGTGCTATTCAATACTCTTTTGGAGCTGAACTCTCCAACCTGGTTTGGGAATTTGTTTAATAAATGGTGTTATAAAGAGAATAGAAATGAGATCAGATATGTACTCTCCCAATACAGGTACCAAATCCGTGAGATGCCAGAAAATAGAGTAAGAAAATGAGTATGGTACGATAACTGTAAGAAGCCCTTGGGAGAGTGAAGGTGGTCGATTCCATGAGTAAGGAGTAGGAACCAACAGCCTGGTAGAGCAGGGCATGGAGTCATACACAGAGATGGGCCTCCTGGTTGTCACTTTACCTTCAGAGCATGTTGGGCAGTTTGAGGCTGGAGGACTTGAGTCCGAAATCAGAGGGTCAGAGTATACGTGGAAAAAAGCCTTCGTCACTGTTTTGCTCACCGTGAGTTTGCGAGTGGAGCGCACAGCCAGTCCAAAGAGCTCCCTGAAGAGCACCCACGGAAGAGCTGTCCTGCCTTCCTGAGACCCCAGCTGCTGGATATTTGCTCCTGCTCTCTCTCTCTAGGCAGAAAAACGCTCACCGGATGAGGTGTGAGACGAGCCGACAGCAACAGGGCACACCAGGATGCAGAGCAGGTGTGGATAGCCTGCTGGCTCCCTGGCATGGCCTTATGCCAGACAGCTTCTGAGTGGGCTGTGCCTCTGGGGGGTGGTTCAGGGAGGGGCCTCCTGAGCTTCAGTCTCTAAGCAGAGGGGAGCTGGGTTAAATGACAGATGAAGAGGCACTAAGAGCCTAGGAATGGGGTCCGATTTGCCTAAATCCTTTGCCAGATATACCAGCCTTATACAGCTTATTCCCAAATCACTTCTAAATGCAGTTAGATCAGCTTTGTTCACTCCATCTTCCCATCATGGCTTAGCCATCTAGGCTTAGCACATATTCTCGCCTTTACTGGAGTTGGTTTCCCTGTTTTTAATATATAATAATTTTGTTTGTTTTTGGCTGTGCTTGGTCTTCCTTGCTGCACAGGTGTTTTTCTAACTATGGCAAGCGGAGGCTGGTTGTGGTGCGAGCGCTTCTCATCATGGGGGCTTCTCTTGCAGAGCATGGGCTCTAGGGTGTGTGGGGCTCAGCAGTTGTGGCTCCCAGGCTCTAGTAGTTGTGGCCCATGGGCTTAGTTGCTCCAAAGTATGTGGGATCTTCCTGGACCAGGGATTGAACCCATGTCTCCTGCATTGGCAGGTGGATTCTTTCTTTACCAGTGCGCCAGCAGGGGAACCCCTGTTTCTTGATGGCCTTTTTACTACTCAACACCTGAATAGTTAGACTAGAAATTAACTCTTCCATGAAGCCCTGCTTGACACATGCCCAAAGCTAACCCCTCTGTATTCATTTCCATAGCGCCCTGTGCTTTGTGGTATCAAACCATCTATGGTTGTTTGCTTGATTGTCTTTCCTTATAGACTACATTCCTGGAGGACAGGGTCACATCTTCTTAGGACATCACCTGGCACATAATAGGTGTGCAGAAAGTATTTGTTGAGTGAATGACAGATGATCTTACAGCTACTTACTTGGGAACATTGGTTTTCAAAGCCAGGTCTTTTGACTTGAGACAGATATGTGCAGTTTTTGAGGATAGGACTCAGTATATACATAGAGATAGCGAAAGCATTTAGTAAGATTGACCTTTTCTTAAATCTACCTGTTGGAATCCAAGAAGATTTCTTTAATTGGTTTTTATCACTACTCCCAGACTGTTCCTTAATAGGATCAAGAGAGAGAATGTCAAGCTAGGCTTGGCAACATAGACCCGACACTGATAAATCTGCTGTGCAGCTCAGAATAATGACTTACGCATGAGAAATGCTGATGGCTTATTATAATTAGGTGTGATTTAGAGAACCACAGGTAGACTCGGGAGTGGTTTTTTTTTTTTCCCCTAATTTGCTTATATTAAAATATGTACCAGGTCTTCCCAGAAGCTGGGAGGGATTGAGTTAATGTTGTTCACATGTTAGGTAATTCTGGAATCATGGTGGAGCTGCTATGGCTTCATTGACACCCAGACCAACTTTAATATAAATAAATGTGGTCAGCTAACCACCTTTCCTGTCAACTGATCAGTTCTGTGCTTTGTTCTATTTGAATAATTGTTTTGTAACATCAGTATCAGTTTAGTTGCTCAGTTGTGTCCGACTCTTTGTGACCCCATGGACTGCAGCATGCCAGGCCTCCCTGTCCATCACCAGCTCCCAGAATTCACCCAAACTCATGTCCATTGAGTTGGTGATGCTATCCAACTGTTTCATCCTCTCGTCGTCCCCTTCTCCTCCCACCTTCAATCTTTCCCAGCATCAGGGTCTTTTCAAATGAGTCAAAGAATTACAGGACGGTATCCCATTGAGCCCCCAAAGTAAAAATAGGTTGCATACTTTCCTATGAAACTAGAAAAAAATGATAATTGTAGGAACAAGGATGGGTTTTTTTTCCCCCTCACTTTTCCCTGGAGAAAATACTCTTCTACTTAACTGCCTAGGCATTTCTAATGGGATTATTGAACTATAGCTTTGTTACTGAAAATACTTAGATGGTCCAAAGAATATTTATCCAGGGGCAATGATGACAAAAATTGCTTCCAGGGTGAATTATTATAAATGATCAGATAATTAGGGAAGAGATCTGGAATAGGCTCAGCTATCTAGTGGTAGTTGAAAAAGCAAGCATATGTATTTTTTAAATGGATGGAGATTTTTAAGGTGGAAGAACAGAGCAGGCACCCAGAAATCCATTCCTAGACTCAGTTTCTGTATCCTGTTCTTATGATCTGCAAAATGGACCTCCTCTGCAACAGGCTTCCCAGGGTGGTTGTAAACCTTGATTAGATAGCAGCCCTGTGAAGGGCCAGACAGACGCCCAGTTGACGTGCCCTTCTTCCTGTTGTTACTTTTTTTTTTTTCTAATTACTCTTTTTGTTATTCACAGGCTGATCCCAAAGAACTGATCAAGATGGTCAGCAGGCATGTGACTCTGTATGGACACGAGGCCTGGCCCGAGGACCTCACTGCACTGACCAGGCAGTTGCACTACTACAACGAGCGCCTGCTGGACCTCACTCAGGCGCAGCTCCTCCAGGGCCTGCGGAAGGGTGTGGACGTGCAGCGGTTCATGGCCGATGACCAGTACAAAAGGGAAACCATCCTTGGCCTGGCAGAGTAAGAGATACCTTTGTCTCATGAAGGGATGGGATAAAACACACAAGGGCAAGCTGAGTTATCAGGACTGTGAGTCCCTTGAAGATGTACATTCACGGTTACTGTAGTTTCCCCTACTTCTTCCGAGCCTGTGAGGGACGTGTGAGTCTTCACAAATGGATTGTTGCTGGGATCATGGTTAGCTTAGCTGCCTTCTGAGTGATCAGTAGATGCAGACTGTATTTCAGGCTTGCAGACTTAAAATAGTAAGGATGATAATTGTAAGAAAATTTCTCTATGATTTTGGTATCCCGATCCCAGTACCATGTTAGAGGTGATGAGTATGTTCAGGGGTTAAAAGTATGAGGCTTACCGTGTGCGTGCTAAGCCACTTCAGTTGTGTCCTATTCTTGGCAACCCATGGACTGTAGCCTGCCAGGCTCCTCTGTCCATGGTATTCTCCCGGCAGGAATACTGGAGTGGGTTGCCTTGCCTCCTCCAGGGGATCTTCCTAACCCAGTGATTGAACCTAGGTCTCTTACATCTCCTGCATTGGCAGACAGGTTCTTTACTACAAGTGCCACCTGGGAAGCCTGTGAAGCTTACTTTAGAAATTTAAAAACAAGATTGCCTTTGATTCCTGGCTGGAATCTCACTTTTCTACTTCATGGCTGTTTAATTTCCTCACTGTGTTAAAAATAGGTATAGTCGACTTAATCCAAGAGGAGGGACCATGTGCTGTGGGTCCAGGGCACCTTCATCTATCCTGGGTTCCTGGAGAAAGTAGATCTTCCACTCTAGCAGTTTCTCTTGTTTGAGGCCTGTAGCAGCTTCTGTTTTTTCCTTTGTCCCTTAGCCCTTTCCAGAGAAAAGTTAGCCCTTGTGTTATATGGCAGTACAGTTCAAGGCCTGTGGGAATGTCCTCTTCTAGGTATGGAGTTCCCTTTGGTTTTAATACTGGTCCTCATTTTTTGTTTTAGATCAAGTGAGTTATGATCAAATGAGAATTACATGTCAGGTGTTGTGGAAGTTAAACAAGATATTTTTATAATGTGGGCTCACCCACAATAGTTACTAAGTTAGAGGTATGTTTTGTTTTTAACACCCTGATTTGTGGAGTGCTTCTTATGGGCCTAGAATGATGTTAGATGCTCTGTAAACTTTATTTTGAAAACATCTTTTAATCCTTAAAGATAACCCTCTGATATAAAATGTTGTTATCCCCATGTTATAGCTGGAGAACTTAAAAGTGTTTGTCACTCAGTTGTGTCTGACTCTGTGCAACCCCATGGACTGTAGCCCACCAGGCTCCTCTGTCCATGGGGTTCTCAAGGCAAGAATACTGGAGTGGGTTGCCACTTCCTTCTCCAAAGAACTTAAGGAGAATATTAAGTAATATTAATATTGCTTATTAATATTAAGTAAATGGCCCAAATTTCCATAGATGGTAAGGATCACAGCCGTGATTTCCTGCTACCTATCAAAGGTATCACATCTTCAGCACCACGTACCCTCCCCACACTGCCTGATTGAATTCTCCTAGAAGCATTGGTATGCAGTTCAGTCTAGGTTTCTAGCCTTTGAAATAAGATTAGACTGTGCCTACATTTTACAGTTATTAATCTCTCCTGAGAAGTACCTTAATATCAGAGGTAAAGAATCTGCTTGCAATGCAGGAGTCATAGGAGAGGCGGGTTCGATCCCTGGGTCAGGAAGATCCCCTGAAGGAGGGCATGGCAACCCACCCTAGTATTCTGGCCTGGAGAATCAGATGGACAGAGGAGCCTGATGGGCTACAGTCCATGGTATCACAAAGAGTCCGAATGACTTAAGTGACTTAGCAGGCACTCAAAAGAAGTACCTTAAAATAGCAAAGATGGTCTTGATTATGGCAATGATTTTTGCTATTTTTCATCGTTATTCTTAAATGTTAAAGCAGCAAAATAGCTTTGGTACTCTAATAGTACTTTATATTATCCTGGGCTTTTTTTCCTATGAGAAGACACTCAAATTCTTTTTAGAGTGAGGCAGGGAAAAGGGAGATCAAAGAAAGATAGCAGGGACAACCTATGGCAGAATTCAGTTAAGAGAAAGGTACAATTTTTTTTTTCTTGTCCCCTCTGTTCTCCTGGAGGTTCATAATTTCTTAGGTTCATTTAATGTCCAGTTTGAAAGTGACTGAAGAGATAATTTAATCCAGTCTCCTTACTTTCCGAAGAAGAATGTGAGAAGCACAGAACTTTAAAGCGTTGTTCAAGGTCGCAGAGCCAGGAGTTGAGCCTGGGCTTCCTATTGTGAAGTCCAGTGGGCATTTGGTAATCCTGAGTGAGATTGTTTATGGTTACTTAGAAGAGGGTTGCTATGAAGATACAAGGTGACAATATAAGGCATGCCTTACATCATCAGTTACATTTTGCTAGGGCTTTGTCTTGTCTTTTTTTTAAACATCTACCTAGCACGTGCTATTTGAAGCATATCCTACAGGACAAATATATGCTTTTGATAAGTATATAATAGAATCTTCTCCACAGTCTATTGCTTATAAATATACACCGCAGTCTCTAGATGGCTCATTCAAAATATCCTAAAGTATCTATGAGTTTTCTGAGTTAGCACTTCTGATTTGGAGACAGCATTTTAGCATCTCACAGAAAAGAATCCTTGAAGAACCTGCTTCCTTCTGTTTTGCAGCTCCACCTTCAAACGTGGCCATTCTTTATTTTCTTACTAATTGTATGTCCATTTTAATGGCTGTTGTTTTCTCTGCATACATTATAGTTGTCCTTTTTTGTCTGTATTATCTTAGCTATTACTGTCTCAGTGGCTAGGGTGACTTTGAGGAAAACAGAATATAGTTTATTTTCTTCCCACTTTTATCAGATAATAAAGATGCAAAACTTAGTACATACCTGGTGTCAGATGCTGTGCCAGACTCTCATAATAGGAAGGGTGAACTGCTAATGGTCCCTGTTCTCCACAAACTCTCATTCTATCCTGCAGATGTCAGTACTCAATAAATCCTTTAATAAATAATTTTTAATGACAGTTACCTAATAATCCAGATATTGACAGACTTAATTCAGTCTTTGGTCTCTTTTCTATAGTCTATGAGCATAGAATGGCTTTACATTTTTAAAAATGGCTTAAATTTTTAAAGGTTTGTGGGAAAACAAGAGTAAAACGCAATAGAAGAATATACCTCTGAGACCATATGGTGGTAAAGCCTGAAAGATTTATTATTTGGCTTTGCACGGAAATCATTTGCCAGCTCCTGGATGATCCACCTTACAAATATCGGTTTCCTTAGTGAGGCTAAGTGTAGTCTTAGCAGTAGTATTACTTGATGGTAATAGCTGTTTCATTCCCGTTTCTGTGGTTTTTGTCCACCGTCCTTCCAATGAAGAATTCCATGCTTATGTTTCCTTTACTTCAGGAAAGTTGGGGTCTTGTGACAGTCGCTCAAAATGGCCTTTATGTAGGTGCCCTGGACCAGAATTGTTTACATACCTAGAGATTCTCAAATCTAATGACGCCAGTCTCTGGTTTGAACTTTCCATTGAGTCTCCATTGCCTGTGGGATAAGGTATAGGTCCTTCAGTAAGACCTGAGGACCCTGTACATTCATGGTTGTGACCCCTGTCTATCAAAAGCCCATTTGTCTCTTCTCCCTGTTTCCCACCTCTGCTTAGTTAATCCCTGTTCACTCTCTCATCTGTCTCCTCACAGTATTTTGTACTCTTTTAACATTGCCCCATTCTGTTTGATGCCTGGTTCACACCTCACACACTCCATTAGGCTGTGAGTTCCTCAAGAAATATCTTGTTGCTTTTACGTCTTAAGCAGCTGGCACAATCGCTGGCCCAGTGTAGAAAATGAGAATTTATTGAGTGACTAACTGTGTTTTTCTCAGAGATTTACCTGTGGGGCAGGGATCCATTTCTTTGTATTCCTTTTTCACTGTAGGCTCTGGTATCTAGACCCTAATTTTTTGATCTCAGTATGTTTTGGACTGGGTCATTCTTTGTTGCAGGAAGGCTGTTCTGTGCATAGTAGGTTGGTCAGCAGCCTCCCTGACCTCTGCCCACTAGGTGCCAGCCGCTTTCTTCTTTTCCTTGCCCACCGTGACAATCAAAATTTCTCCAGACAGAATTGTCAAATGTTCCCTGAGGGGGGCTAACCACTCTTGTTTGAGGTCCATTGATCTAGATGATTCCTTGATCAATTGCAGTGCACCACAGTGAAGAAGGAGCATTAAAATCCCTTGGGTGTACTTTTCCTGAGTTACTGTGAAATGTCTTATGAGGGACTGTGCTGGCTTACCCCCTTCAGCTGGAGAGCAGTCCTAATGAACGTTTATCTGCTGATTAAGGTATTGTGTTTCTCTTCTTTCCCTTCCCTGTGATTGATGCACATTTGTGAAGGACACTGGAGGAAAATGTCTACAGCATCGCTCTTTCTCTGGCCCAGCGCTACAGCGTCTCCCGCTGGGAGGTTTTTATGACCCATTTGGAGTTCCTGTTCACCGACAGTGGGTAAGCACGCAACTTGTGTAAGTTTATGTCCATGTCTTTTTTCAGAGTCTGTTTTGAAGTTGTACTGTTCAATTTCACTTTTCCTTTTCAGCTGTTGTTGACTGGTCTCTTTGTATAATCTCTCTTCATACATCTCTTTAGACACCAATGTGCTAACGATCGTCTTAGTTTTTGTTTTCAGTAATAATAATCCTGAATTTGAGACTTTTTTATGCATTGATTCAAAGATATTTACTGAGAATCTCTTGTGTACTAGGTATAGTGTTAGGCCCTAGGGTTACAGTCGTGAACAAAAGCAGACATTTGGGTTGTCCTGGAACTTAGTCTAAGGTAGAAGACAGATCATAATTGAATAATGACAAGGGCAAATGTGAAATTAAAACTGTGACAGGCTCTGTATAAGAGAGCCCAACTAGGGGATTTGGCATAGTTAGGGAGGACTTTCTTGAGGAAATAACTCGTGAGCTGAGACATAACTATTGACTCAAAGTTAAGTATTGAATATGCTATGAGAAGATGGGAAGCGTTTTCTAGGAAGGCAGGACGGTTTACTATAAAATGCCCCTCGACAGGATGGAACATGATTTCTGCAGGCCTAATAGATGGAGATGTGGTGAGGCCCTGAGAGCCAGTGTAGCATGAAATGAGATGTGGGGAAAACAGACCTTGTAACCAGACCATGTGGGCCCTGTCTAGGGCTGTGGGCTCTTTCCTAAGAGTGATAGGAAGGTACCTAAGAATTCTGATAAGAGAGAGAGTTAATATGATCAGGTTTTCATTTTGATAAGATCATTGTGGCCACCATGTTGAGGAAAGATTTTAGGGAGGCCATTGCAGACATATATGGACTGTTTAGGGAACTATGATAGTAATAGACTATAGGACGGGAGACCGTAGCCTGGAGTAGGGTTTTGAAAATATAGGAGTGATGAGAATGGGCTTCAGACATACCTGCAAAGTGAAATAGATGGCACTAAATAAGTCAAATAATAAGGATTAACTAGCTGTGGAGGTGAGTGAAAGGAGGAGGGTCAAAAATTACGTCCAGGACTTTACTTGGTCAATCCATTGGATGATGACATCATCTGAGACAGAAAATATTAGTTAGGGACACAAGATTAGGGGAGGGTGAGGAAAAGGCAAAGGAATAGAAGTGTTATACATGTGGCAGTTCCCAAGAGGAAAAATCAAGTGGACAGTGTATCTTACAGATTTGGGATTTATAAGAAAAGGCAGAGTTTTGAGATAGTAATTTGGGAGTCATAGGCACATCGATGATAAATAAGCCATGTTGCTGGTGCTCTTTGGGAGCAAATGTAGAATGAGAGAGGAGAAAGACTTAACACAAACTTTGAGGACCTTCCACAATTAGTGGGAGAGGAAGAGCTGCCAGCAAAAGGGATAAAATCAGCAACTGAGAGAGAGGAATGTTGTTCTAGGGAAGCTATGGGACAAAAGGGTTTAGAGAAGAGGTGTGGTGTTGAATGGTCGGTTCAGTTCAGTCGCTCAGTCATGTCCCACTCTTTGTGACCCCACAGACTGCGGCACGCCAGGCTTCCCTGTCCATCGCCAACTCCCGGAATTCACCCAAACTCATGTCCATGGAGTCGGTGATATCATTCAACCATCTCATTCTCTGTTGTCCCCTTCTCCTCTGCCTTCAATCTTTCCCAGCCTCCCAGTTGAATGGTCAAGACCTGTTATAACTCATCAGCTGTAATTTTATTAATATTTTTTGGAATTCTATGATCGACATCTTAAATATTTGTGAAATTGTTATATGGGTGACAGTATTAATCTGTGATAAATATTGCAACATCTTCACCATTTTGGAGGCATAGATATGTTCAAATAAATGTTTATTATAAAATGCATATTAGCTTAAAAATTTTTGGCATTTTATTAAATGTCTCTTTTCACTGACTGTTACATAAAAGGTTGTCACATCTGTCCAAACAGGATGCCCCCTTGGTCTCTGAATATATTATAAATTATCGAGCAATCTAGTAACTTGCATGACTGTTTCCAGCATATCATTACAGCAGATCACAGTGTGATTATGCAGATGCACAGCAATTACAAAAGCAAGAAATCATTATCTCCTGATGTCATTACTTATGAGCAACAAAACACCTAATATTGATTTAGCAAAGTGGTGTTTGGTGCTCCCTGTTCTTTACTTAAAAGACTATTATTTGCCATACTATTCAGTCCAGCTTAGTCACATGAGTAGTAAAGATCAGCTGTTAATACAGTAGAAATTGCCCACTATTTACTTGCTGAATCAATGCCAACAAGATGTCACTAGATTGGAGTTACAAGAAAAAGACATTCTTTATTTTAGGGTTTTTGTGTTACTGTTCTTTTAAGAAAGTCATCTTCACCCCCGAAGTTGATTTTTCTATAATTTTGCCTTCTCCTTCCTCTTGGTTGAATTTGGAGGTACTGCCTCATCTCAGTCAACGTACAAAGAAGCAGGCACACAGGCTGGGTGAGGCAGCCTTGTGCACTAAAGCAGACGCTTCCGATCAAGAAACTGTGAGTACATCCTGATAGTCTCTCCAGCCATGTGTCCCTGAATGGGAGAATTCAGTTCTTGGAAACTCATTCTCCTATATTCTAAAGTCATAAATGATTTCATGGTGAAATGTCAAACCTACAGAACCTGACACATGATCGATCCTTAATGAATGGTAGTTATTACTGGAATTTCACTCCTGTAAGAAAGAGATGATTGTCATAAACACCCAAACTTGAGTTCCTGATCTCCTTTCCCCCTCATTTTTTCTCATTTTCTTGGTAGTTTTCAGCATTAGAGATGGCTTTGTGGGTCTGTGTGCCTGCAGTCAGCTCCAGATGGTGGACCCTGGCTCTTCTGGGTGCGTTCAGTTCCCTGAGCTCAGGGTTGATTCTCGCTCACTTTAGCCTCCACAGCCCTCTTCACCTCTGGGCTGTTCTAGGCACTTTGGTGCATCTTAGAGATGATGTTAACTATTAGCGCCTGTGTGGCCTGGTGTGAGAGCGTGGGTTTTGGAGTCAGGCTGCCTCTCAAAATCCAGCTCTGCTCCCCATAACCCCAACTGTGTAGCCTTGAGCAAGTCTTCTGATCCTCTTGCCTTGCTATTTTCTCAGTTATGAGGACCATGATCCCCACCTGGTTATGGTTGTGAAGATTAGAGAAAATCTGGGGTGGCTGTGTAGCCAAGTGGCTCTTCAATCTGTCAGGATTATTCCTGTTACTGCTCTTGTCAGTTCTGCTGATTCCATCAATGTCTTTAAGTTTTGAATACGGAATCATTTTGAAATGGCAGAGGATGCTTCTAGCTGGTGGAATAGTGCATTTGTTTATTCATGAAGTAGTAGTATCATCTTTTTTACTAGTACCTTTGTATTTTGAGCACAGATTTAAATGTTGTTTACAATAGCCAGGACATGGAAGCAACCTAGATGCCCATCAACTGACGAATGGATAAGAAAGCTGTGGTACATATACACAATGGAATATTACTCAGCATTAAAAAAAAAAAATTCATTTGAATCAGTCCTACTCAGGTGGACGGAACTGGAGCCTATTATCCAGAGTGAAGTAAGCCAGAAGGAAAAACAACAATACAGTATACTAACGCATATATATGGAATTTAGAAAGATGGTAACGAGAACCCTGCATGCGAGACAGCAAAAGGAATGCAGATGTGTAGAACAGACTCGTGGACTCTGTGGAAGAGGGCCAGGGTGGGATGATATGGGAGAATGGCATTGAAACATGTTAATTATCATATGTGAAATCAATCGCCAGCCCAGGGTTGATGCTCGGGGCTGGTGCACCGAGATGTCCCAGGGGGAGGGAATCAGGAGGGAGGAGGGAGGGGGGGGTTCTGGAAGGGGAGTATATGTAAACCCATGGCGGTTTCATGTCATTGTATGGCAAAACCAACACAATAAAGTAAAGAAAATTAAAAAACAAAAAAACCTCCCCACGAAGGGACACAAAGAAACTTTTGGAGGTGATAGATGTCTGCTACATTGATTATGATAATAATCTCACAGATGTTTACATATGCCCAAATTCATCAGATTGAGTATATAAAATATGTGCAGTTTTTTGCATATAAACTGTAACTAAATAAAGTTATCATTTTAAAAAAAGAAAAAAAAATAAATGTTGAACAAAATGGACTCCTCCTTACCCTTATGGAGCATATATTCTAACTGGGGAGACCCACAACCCACACACACAGTTAAGAACAACTGAAAACAAATTGCTTGTCATAGTAAGTAAAGGAAGCCCACTAGGAGCAGATAGGAAAGACCTCTCTTAGGACATACCAACAGATCACTCTTGGAGAAAGGAAGAAAAGGTATTTGCAGAGGGAACTCGTTCTGGGACAGTGGATTCTTGGCATTTTTGAGTAAAGGAACAGCCTTGGTGGCTGGAGCAAGTGGAGCCCAGTGAGCAAAGGAGGGCTACACAGGGGCCAGAGATACCTTTGACTGTCAGCTCTGAGAACAACTTCAGTCTGGTCCTTCTTATTTAAGCTGCAGACCTGAAGGCCATACATCCTACACTTTCATTTCACTCTCATGTGTGCTTTTCCGTCACCCAGGGGATTGATTATCTGCATGATTTTGCTTGGGTGGCAGAGATCAAGTGAGATAGCTCTTCATCTCAGCTACTCAGTTCAGTGCCACCTCTTTAGACCGTGGGAAGGGACTCTGCCTGTGTGGTGCTGTTTTGCACAATCAGTTGTATATGGTAGGACTCTGTGGTCTCACCTATAAGGATAGGCAAGAGCATGTTACAGCGATGAGGAAGTCAATGAACTATAACGTATCTACCTTTTCCTGTGTTGGAAAAGAAGCTGAGGGTTGCTGTTGTTGATAGGCTTGAGGTCCAGATTGCCACACTGTAGAGAAGTCTCAGTTCTGGCTTTCTCCTCTTGGCTTAGTTGAAGAGTTAGTGTGAGAATAGTTAGTGTGTAGAAAGGGGGGTTTAAGGCAGCTTAGCTTTTTGAAAGTAAGTTGTAACATTGAAAAATAAGGTAAATAAAAATTCAAGTCCAGGAAGAATCCATATTAGAGTCGAAGGCTTGACTATAGAAATTCAGGTCATAGGTCTTACCCATTTTTTAAAATTGAGCCATGTGTTAACTTTTGATCTTTCTTTGGCCCAAAGGGCCATGATACTGATCACAACTGTAATTTGCATTGTGCATAAGAAAAAAATCTACCAATCCTAAAAACAAAAGAACTAAATTACCATTACCCAAATAGAGGCAATTCTTTTCATGTATCTGCTACCTTCCTTTCTGTGTTATGATACTTAAGGCCACTTTTCCCCCAAATAGTAAAGAAAAAAAATTCCTTATACTGGCACAAAATGTAGTAAGAAAAAGATGCATTTGGGGCCTGTTCTCATCTTGTGAAAAGTGCTCCGTCTTTGAATCCTGCAGGTCTGGATTCACACCACAGCTCTGTGACTTCCTTCTAATGTGTCCTTGTGAGCAAGTTGTTTCATCCTTCTACTCCTAGAGCTTCCTCCACTGCAAAATGAGTATTCTCACTCCATGCTGCAAAATGGCTGCAAGCCTTGAGATATTTATATAAAATACCTGGCATGTTGTAGTAGATGCTCAGGGGTGAAAAATGTAGCTACTTTGAAGTCTGGGCTTCCCTGGTGGCTCAGTGGGGAAGAATCTGCCTGCCAAGCAAGAGATGCAGGTTCAGTCCCTGGGTTGGGAAGGTCCTCCAGAGAAGAAAATGGCAACCCTCTCCAGTATTCTTGCCTGGGAAATCCCATGGACAGAGGAGGCTGGTGGGCTGCACCCCACAGAGTCGCAAAAGAGTCTGACATGACCTAACAACTAAACAACAACAGCTATTACTTCTGGAAACAGACCAGATTTACTTGAACTCACCCTCTGATGGCTGTCAGCCTAAGATTGCAGATCTGATTTTTGAACAGTCAATGTGAATATCAGTTATAAGATACCTGCTTCATAAGAATTAAATGATATAGCATAATACTTGCTATCTAAGAAGTGCTTAGTACAGGATGCCTATTGCTGTGTCTGTGCTGTGATATCCTTTAAAATATTTTTGGTAGAGAGGTAATAATAGGTGACTCTATAAACCAGTCGGAGTTGACAGTTTATGAGCAATGAGAAGGCTTAATGGGTCAGGCTTGTCCTTCTGGAGGAGACGAAGCCTGTTCACATGGTCTTCCTTCCACTTAAGCACTCTGGCCTTAGAAACCATTCCGCAGAGGAGCTCGCCAAGTGCTAGTGTGACGAGACGTCGCATCCGAGGTCCTCATGACTGAGTCTCTCATGAAGTGCGTAGGTGACCTTGTAGAGTGAAAGTTCATTTTTTGGTTTGCGAAGGCACTTGGCTAAAATGCTGGCGAAGCTGAAAAAGGCCGTCATTTTCCCACCACATTTCCCCCACGTATGCACATATGCAGCTGTCAGGCAGCACTACAGATCAGGTCTGTGCCATCAGGCTCCTTCGGAGGCATTTGTGTGGTAAACATCTTGGACTGTGGCCCTCACATCAAGGAGGAGTTTCCCTCCTCACGTTGGAGGAGTTGTGATTTAGAGGGTAGAATCATCCCTTTCCACAGTGGTGGAGTCACTGGTGGGGGCCTGTTCACGCGTGGTCATGGTCATTCATGTGGGTTTGTCTATCTTCATACTTCGGGGGTTAGTCTTCGGGGGACCCTGAGGCCCATCCCTTTGCTCTTTCCAGCCTCTCCCAGGAGCCCTCACCTCTCTCCTTCCAGAACCCTTCTGTGTACTCGTTACAGTCAGCTCATGGAATGGTGTATCACTCAGTCTCAGATTAAGTCAAGTACAGTGTATTTGAATAAGTTTGTTTCCCTATACAAATATCCTTTCAATTCATGCTGTTCTTGAATCACGTTTTTTTGCATGATTGACAACTGGAAGCCATTACAGAACCCCTTAATCATGAGATTAGTACTAATAATTTATTCCTTGTGCCTTTAGTACAACTAATTCTAGCTTCTTCCTGTAGTTAATCTCTGAAAGTTAATGAGCTGCCTTACAGCTAAAACTTAGAAAAAGCACTTAAACAGTTTTTTTAAGGGCAACCAGTGTTTTGATTAGTGAAAAGTCCACATGGTATTTCTTCCTACTCTTGTTGAATGTGGGTTCTTTGGAATTATTTTCTAAGTAGAGTTTTCGTTTCTTGTTCCAAAGGGAAGATAACAGCTTCTTTCGATGGAACTATTAAAATGGATTATTGATTACTGGCATCTATAAAAGATCTTAGAACCTTGTAATTTACTGAAGAGGGAGGTTTTTGTGTTTATCATGTGTCAGTAAAGATATTCCAATATCTCTCTTGACAAGATAATTACGGAAAATTGCACATTGAGCAAACTGAATTGTAGGCACGAGTAGGTGGGTGGGAAGGGGGAAGGTAATGTTGACTGAAAGAGACTATATTCAGAATCAAGTCAAACATAGATGAGCTAAAGCTATTATGATTTAGTCATTGTCCATTTTGTAAATGAGTCTGTCTTAGCTATTCTGTTTATCAGGTGATAGGAATGAAGTATGACAGGAGAACTCTTGGATTTTTGCCACTGGGAGAGAGAACTAATGTCTGTGTTAGAGAAAGAATCCTGTTTTTGAAATGGTTATCAGTAATGGTTATCGATGCTGGAGCCCCATCGATTGGTGGCTGCTTTGTGACAAGGTGAGCAGACCCATCCACACAGAGTCCCGACAGATCTGGACACTTGGTCTTAGGCAGGTCACTTGTCTCTAATGACAGTTTCTCATCTTAAGTTGGTAATTGGGCTTGCTTGGTGGCTCAGACGGTAAAGAGTCTGCCTGCAGTGCAGGAGATCTGGGTTCAATCCCTGGGTCGGGAAGATCTCCTAGAGAAGGAAATGGCAACCCATTCCAGTATTCTTGCCTGGAGAATCCCACAGACAGAGGAACCTCATGGGCTACAGTCCATGAGGTTCATGTCCAACAAAGAGTTGGACATGACGGAGTGACTAACATTTTCACTTTCAAGTTGGTAATTACCCAGATTCCACTTGTCTAGCACAGTTATCAGTGTAACAAGTGCATATTTTTTTTTTCTTTTTTCCTTCTTCCATTGAGCATGTTCTTCTGCTTGCAAATCTTTGTGAGTATGAATCATCTTAACAGGATGACACAGCTTTTTATTTACTTCTTCACTAGCTTGTTTTCAGACTTCACTTAGCAAATTACAAAGGAACATCAGAAATTTCTGTGACTTTCATATTCCACTGGGTATACGGTACAGGCATACCTTGGAGATGTTGCAGGTTTGGTTACAGATCACTGCAATAAAGCCAATATCTCAATAAAGCTAGTACATGAATTTTTGTTTCCCAGTGCATATAAAAATTACATTTATACTGTATTGTAGTCTGTATAATGTGCAAAAATAATTACATCTAAAAAAAGTGCAGACCTTAATTAAAAGATACTTCATTACCTAAAAATTCCAAAACAATTGCAATAGTCACATCAAAGATCACTGATCACAGATCACCATAACAAATATAGTAATAATGACAAAGTTTGAAATATTGCGAGAATTACCAAAATGTGCCACAGAGACATAAAGTTAGTGAACGCTCTTGGGAAAATGACACCAGTCGTCTTGTATGATACAGGGGTGCCACCAAGCTTCCATTTGTCTTAAAAAAAAAAAAATCAAGTATCTGTGAAGTATAGTAAAGCAAAGCATAGTAAAATGAGGCTTGCCTATGTATTTCAGAGATGACCTTGCACACTTTGAATAGTTGTAGGATCCAAAAGAGTTTGGGACTAGCCATCCATTTATACTCACTCTTTCCTGTACAGGCCTTGTGCTCTCTTGTCTTGATACTTTCGTTCATATTATTTCAGCTTCATTCCTTTCTACAATACCAACTTCAAGCACTTCTTTCAATAAACCTTCTGTTGTCCTTGATATCTACCTCCTCTGAAGTTATAGCTTTAGTGGCCTTACCCTTTTATTTTTTTTAATTGAAGGATAATTGCTTTACAGTGTTGTATTGGTTTCTGCCATACATCAGTGTGAATCAGCCATAAGTGTACATATGTCGCCTCCCTCCCACCCTTCTCGGTTGTCATAGAGCCCCGGGTTCAGCTCCTTGTGTTATATGGCAATTTCCCACTAGCTATCTGTTTTACATGTGGTGTGTGTATGTGTGTGTGTGTATATATATATATATATATATATATATATATATATTTCAATGCTACTCTTTCAGTTCATCCCACCCTTTCCTTCCCCTGCTCTGTCTACAATTCTGTTATCTATGTCTACAAGTGGTTCTCCTCTTGATTGGGATATAACTGCATGTCCTTTGTTAGCCCACACCATTATTGTGCATTTTTGTTTAATTATTTAGAATGCAACTGGATTTTCACACTGCTGGCTGAGAGCTCTGTGTTGTAAATCTTGATACCCTCCCTGGTGCTGAGCACAGGTCTCTTGTCTGTAGAGGACACCTAAGTTTTTGTTCATCCTCGCATCTATTTGACATTCATAAGGCACAAGTCGAGTGTTCCCTTTGTACCACATGCTGGCTTTTGATACTGAGAAACTAAAGCTAAAGAAGATGCGGTATCATTTTTGCCATCAAGTGGTACATAGTCTATGTGGGAGACAGGCAAACTGGTAAACAGTTAGAGCGTGTTATGAATAGAAAGAAACTGGGGGGCATTTTTATAGTTCAGGAACATTTTTATAGAGAGGGATATTTTTGCAAATGTTTGAATTGTATCTTAATAGAAAAAGAGGATTTCTCTTGAAGTGAAAGTTAAAAAAGCATTTGCAAACTGCTTTTTTGACTTTATAGATTGCTGCCATTATCCCAAGTATTATCATACCCTTGTACAGATTTTAAAGTATATCTTGTATTAACTTTATTTACATAAAACTAAAACATGTCTGGCACTTTCTAAAAGTGGAAATTCCAATGAATAGAATGTCGTATTTCAGAGGAGTTGCTTTTAAACTGTATGAAGCCTAACTTTAATCCTGCTTGAGGTCTCAATTCATGCTCCAGATCTCATTTTCTGCTCCCAGGTGGTGGTTTCTCTGCTGCTACTATGAATTCTGGAAGCTGGGTGCTTCCATTAGAGCCCAGGGCTGCCTGAATACCTCTTACAGTTAGAAAGCTTGAAGCTCTTCCTTTGTGGGGTGTCAGGATTAAACTGGGCAGGAGGCACTGTGTTCTGTCCAGCGGAAAGTATGATACCAAAATTCAGCCCTCTCCATCAGCCATTTAACAAACTGATTAACCAAACAAAACCCTTTAAAATTGTTTTCAACAGTTTGACATTAAATGACCTTTAATAAATTGCATTACAAAAACATCTAAGTTGAGATTAAAGGATTAAGATATGTGCTTTATTCAAGTGGCTCCTTTACTATAGACAATTCAAGTGCAAATATCTCTTCTTTCCTATTTTTATTCTGTTTGAACACAGTATCAAGGTTATGTCATCTGAATATCAGTTCTAGCCTCTTGGATATAAAATTTACGCCAAAAAGTTGGGTGTTTTTCTTCATCTCCCTTTTGCCTAAATTGCTGAAATAATAAGTTCGTTTACATTTGTCTTGATGAAAGTGAAAGAGGAGAGTGAAAAAGTTGGCTTAATGTTCAACATTCAGAAAATTAAGGTCATAGCATCCAGTCCTATCACTTCATGGCAAATAGATGGGGAAACTGTGACTAACTTTATTTTTCTGGGCTCCAAAATCCCTGCAGATGGTGACTGCAGCCATGAAATTAAAAGACGCTTACTCCTTGGAAGGAAAGTTATGACCAACCTAGATAGCATATTTAGAAGCAGAGACATTACTTTGTCAACAGAGGTCCATCTAGTCAAGGCTATGGTTTTTCCAGTGGTCATGTATGGATGTGAGAGTTGGACTATAAAGAAAGCCAAGCGCTGAAGAATTGATGCTTTTGAACTGTGGTGTTGGAGAAGACTCTTGAGAGTCCCTTGGACTGCAAGGCGATCCAACCAGTCCATTCTAAAGGAGATCAGTCCTGGGTGTTCATTGGGAGGACTGCTGTTGAATCTGAAACTCCAATATTTTGGCCACCTGATGTGAAGAGCTGACTTATTGGAAATGACCCTGATGATGGGAAAGATTGAGGGCAGGAGGAGAAGGGGACGACAGAGGATGAGATGGTTGGATGACATCACCGACTCAATGGACATGGGTTTGGGTGGACTCCAGGAGTTGATGATGGACAGGGTGGCCTGGCGCGCTGTGATTCATGGGGTCTCAAAGAGTCAGAATCAACTGAGCGAATGAACTGAACTGAACTGAATGAAGCTCAAGTTATACGTTTTTTCTTATGACATGAATAAATAATGCATAATGGAAGGTGACAGATCTGGGTTCATTTTCTAGCTAGTAAACCCTGGGCTGCTCTCTGCTGCAGAAATGTGAAATAATCCAACTTTCCAGGGTTGCTTTACACCCATGTGAGATGATGTGAAAATACTGCAGTGCCATTTGAGATGGGAATGACCTGCACCTATGTCAGACACAAATGGCACTACTGAGGCAGCAGAAGGGATTTGTGAGAAGCAGCCTTGCTTCTTAGGTTTCAAAAAAAAAAGGGCACTTAAAAAAAAATAATGGAACCGCATCTTACCAATCTTAAGATAATTTGTCTCTTATCTCTCCCACAGTTTGTCCACAGTAGAAATTGAAAACCGCGCCCAGTCCCTTCATCTCTTTGAGACACTGAAGACCGACCCTGAAGGCTTTCACAAGCACATGGTCAAGTATATTTACCCCACGATCGGTGGCTTTGATCATGAAAGGCTGCTGTACTATTTCACTCTGCTGGAGAGCTGTGGCTGTGAGGCTCTCGGGAAGTACGCCATTAAACCGGAAACCCATGTTCGGCTACTGAAGAAGTTTAAGGTAGTGGCGTCAGGTAAGATGATGGTCTTCCTGCTTGAACTCATTCTTTAAATTTAGTTTCAGACTTCATTTTCGGTACAGGATTGTGTTCCTGCACTGTGGCTGGCATAACTGTGAAACCACAGTATTTTGATGCTAATTGACTTTAGTTATCATCTCTCCAGATCCTTTACTTAAACTGTTGAGAGACTTAAATACTAGAGAAAGTTAGGTCACACAGTGACTTACAGAAGGCCTGATATTAAAATCCAAAGTTTCTGAGGTCTTTTTTCCCCTACTCCCATTGTTTATATTTTATCTGTATAAATGACAAGGTTGAGACACTTCAAAATAGGCCATTTGGCCGAATTTTACTTCAGTGGAACCTATGTGTTTAAGGAATGTATGAAGCCTTTGAAAAAAGAGCTTTTGAATCTTTTATGAATTGTGGAAATTTGTAGAATGGTGTCTATTTGTCTTTATGCTCATAACTAAGAGGTTAACCAGAAGGTATGCAATTAAAGATGGGGAAAGAAAAAGGGGGGAAGAAAAAACAGAATTTAACTACTTTAAACTCTCTCAAATCTGTATGAAATTTTATAATTTACTGAACCCGGGTCTCCTGCATTGCAGGCAGATTCTTTACCATCTGAGCCACCTGGGAAGCCTTTATAATTTACAAGGTGCTTTCCGATGCTATTCATAACGATTGTGAGAATTTACTTTGGTTTATCAGTGGTTTACTAAGTAACTTAATTTGACCCTGGAGCAGACACAGAGTAAAAGGAGTGAGGTTCAACTCCTGCCTTGAGGTAGCTGATGAGATGCCAGATGGGTGACAGATGGACATGGTGCCGTTTGGTGAGAGCGCTGTTAGGAGGTGATGTAGGTGCTGTGGGGCACTGAGGAAGTGAGGAGGTATTGCCAGGTCCAGGATGCTGGGACTTACAGAGTGACCTGTTCAGGGCGCCCAGTTGGCCAAGGTGCAGGCAGGGACTGGAACTCGGATTTTCAGTTTTATCTCAGTGACAAACGAAGCTGTCTGTTGGAACTGAATCTTCTCATTCAGCCATGCAGAGAGGCCCTGTGTGGGTTTGAAAGTTCCTGTATGTTTATGATGGAATGAACTACTCTCTTTTTCTTGCCTTTCCAATAGGTCTTGATTACAAAAAGCTGACTGGTGAAAACATGAATCCTCTGGAGGCATTGGAGCCAATCCTTTCAAGTCAGAATATCTTATCCATTTCCAAACTTGTCCCCAAAATCCCTGGAAAGGATGGCCGCATGCTTTCCCCAAGCTCTCTGTACACCATCTGGTTACAGAAGCTGTTCTGGACCGGAGACCCTCACCTCGTTAAACAAGTCCCGGCGTCCCCGCCAGAGTGGCTGCGCGCCTTTGACGTCTGCACGAAGTACTTTGAGCGCCTCCTCCCGGGCGACCTCATCACTGTGGTAGACGCAGTGACCTTTTCTTCAAAAGCTGTGACCAAGGTAACCAAAAAGATAGCTTCACATAGAGGGGCCGTTTCAGAAGAAATGAAAATCGCTCTTCCGGTCTGTCAATTTGTTTTTGTTTCCTTTCTTGAAATGAGGAATACTTACATGGTTGGTGGGTTCGTTTTTGCCGAGCATGATGTATCTGCATTGGGGGTCGTTTTCCTCTCTCTCGGTCATGCAGGTAGTCTGAATCAGGCCTGATGGTTGTACTCCATCCTCTTCTTTCCAACTGACAAGTGGAAAGAACCTCCAGTGCCAAGCCCACGTTTCCTGCATTCAGAGCCAGGCTAGCAACTTTGCTACAGTGAAAATCGAGATCTTAAAAAAATTCTCCCAGGAATAACACTTAGGACGTGATTGGCTGGTAGAATTGCCCAAAGGAGTCTTTGTGACATTTTCCAGTGTTTCCTCTATGTCTAGGTGAGCCCTTTAACTAGATTCTTAGTCCTACTGTTGGTCCTTCAACAATGTAGACTTTCACATGAGTAGATGGCATGGGTCCTTCCCCTCCCCTTCTTGCCCCCTCACCTGGATACCCCTGCTTACCGCAAATGTGGATTTCTCATTGCTTGGACACAGGGCATTCTCTCTCCTAGAAAATCTGCTGGCTGCTGGTCTCAGCTCTAAACAGCATTATCTTTGGGACTTCCTTTCACTTTCTCTCCCCTGTCTTTGCTGCTACCTTCTCTTTATACCAAGTTGCCCAGTCTGCCCAGGACCCTATCCCATGTATTTTTACTGTAGCTCATGTCATCCTGAAAACTGAGTGTAGAGTCTAAGAATCCAAGTCATTCATTTGGAGATTGGCACAAGGGAGGTTCAAACATCTACTGGAAATGCTAGTTTTAACTACCTTGCTAGATTAATACTAGTGGGTAACCGAGGACTTCATTTCCTTATTATAACTCAATTAATTCAGTTAATAACTTGGTTTGAAATTTTATAACCAATACGGTAAAAAGGAGATAATCATTTTTGTTGTTAAGAAAAAAGCAAGGATGGTTATAAAAGGATTTAGCATGATATATCTGAAAAGAGCACACACGTAAAGTTACATGGCTTTGAACTTTGAACCTGCCACTTCTCAGCTCCTTGATTTAGCCTCTGGAATCTCTGTTAGACTTCTGCCTCCTTAAGGCAGAGGCTGTAACTGAGGAATCTATGAAATAGATAATAGCATTACCCTGATTTGAATAGTTGAGGAAACTGAGGTTCAAGAAGGTTAATTTGGCAATAGAGGAGCTGTGATTTGAACTTAGAGAGGCTTCTTCCAGGGTCTTTGTTCTTAAGTACTGAACTGTACTATTTCTAAGAAGTAGAACAAACAGCTAGAGTCAGGGGCCTAGAGCCTTTATAGCAACTGGGAGAGAAGTAGGGCCAGAGAGCCCCAGGCATTTTCAGTCCAAGCGGAGCAGCCTGTCATGGGATGGATTTTTCCAGAGCAGGGTTGAGTCTAAATGAGGAAGGCCTGGCAGGAGCCTCGCAATGTCTGGGAAAAGATGAGTCCAGCAAACAGTGCATAAATCTCCAAAGGTGAGAAGAAGTTGGAGTCCAATTAAGTACTAGCAATGCTAGAAGTGTGTTTTGGAGGGAAAGGGCTGAACTAAAAGGGGTGTTGGAATCCAAGGAAATGGTTCCAGAACTGGGTGGGACCTGTGAACCGGCTGAAGGAGCTCGACAAGCGAACAGACTGGCCAGGAAAATGGAAGGGCCCGGGCTGAAGAAGCTTTTATGCATTTTGTCTAAGGGCAGAGACAAAACCTAGCATAGCCACCATAGGCCATGTTCTGATTGTGAGCACGTGTATGGAGGTGGACAAATAGACTAGACTTTCCAGCAGCGGTTATGTGCTCATGGTTAAGCAAACCTAGGAGTTAGATGCAGAGTCTACTCACATTGTTATTTATGTTTTAAGTCAGACGATTTTAAGTTAGAGCACATTCTCATCACCTTAGTTTCTTAATCGTATATCTTTGAGATACCCTCCAACCATGAGAAAATGTATGACCCAGTTGTCTGTGGGCATATGTGCACTTTTTCCCGAGGAAAAGGTGTATAACTGACCCAGTTGGGATCAAATCAGTTAATTGTGGTGTTGCTTTCTCTTAGCCCAGATGGTGTAAGTCTCAGCAAGATATTTTACTGTAGAATGTGTCAAGAGGTAGTTTCCTACTAAGTCAAGCTATAGAAAAGTGAGACAGCCACATTAATTTGCTATCTTTAGCTTTATGTCTGTTCTTGTTTTATTAATTGGAAAGCTTTAAGTTTTCCATTCAGAGAGGACAAATACAAAGTTTAGGTGCAATGTGTCTTTGAAATCACACAGTGCTGTCCTAGAGAGAGAGAGGGTATAAAATTCATGTTGAAATACAACCCTCACACATCAGAGGACACATTTGGAAAAGGAAATACGCTGGATGTGGCCAAGTTTGCAAAACACCAGATGTTGCCACAGCTTGTACATGCTGTAAAAAATGTAAAATAAGTGTATGTTACTCATATATAGTGTACAGTTTTCAAATGTGTACCCACATTTAACTCAGCCAAACTTTTGGAAAGAACTGGTGAAGTCCTGCTAGAGGACCTAACAAGTATTTAGATACCAGAATTCATAGAGGAATATCCCCAAAGCCTGAATTTCATACCCATTCTGTGATGAAATAAGCCTGCGAAGGCACTTTGCCTTCATAATAATAGTCGCTTGCTCTAGCAGAATTCATAGACATCCTGGGGAAAATCTTCACAAAACAACATTATGTCATGTAGGCTAAGACTGAATTTGCATGACATTCAAGGTGATGAATATGCAGAAGGGAAAAGACCACAAATGTTTCAAGTGCATTGGCTCTAGTTCTCAATTGCCGCTTTCCAGTTGAGTCAGGTTAGGGTTGCTCTCCTGTTGCTTTTCCAACTCAGTAATTAGAAACATTTTTATAGAAGGGTCAGAGAACCAGTTAGTAGTTAGAAATCCAGGAAAATGGTCAGCAAAGCTGAAATGCGGGTCAGAACCCTATTTGCTTGGTTCAGACATGCTGTGGTTATCGAAGGGGGCGCTTGCGTGTAATCCCAGCCTTTGTGTTCTGCGCTCACTCTCGGTTGCTGGTAGAGCTGCATCCAAAAATAAGGATGCAGAAAATACTACTCCTACTTAGGAAGTGCTCCTCAGGAGTTTGCCCGAATCCTTCTTTTAAAAGCTCGGTAATCAAATCACAGAAGTAGAGCGCCTTCTAGTGCCCTGCCCGATGCTTCCCAAGCGGGATTGGGCAGGCGTTTCCCACCTGCTGCCCACCCTGGGTTTCAGCTTCCAGTGGTTGTTCCTGATGGGAAATGTATCTCCTTTGGGTTAGAGCAGAAAAACTCTTGAGAACCTCTTTAGTCTGACCTCTGACCTTGAGCATCGTTTCTATTATTAATTAAACCACTACCTCTGCTTCTATATTTATTTACACATACACACATAAGGGATCTTTCTTTCTCTTCTTATGTTGCCCACTTTCTGGTTCTGCCTTCTGAAGCTATGGAAACAGCATGAGGGCATCTCTTGTTCATAAGACTGTTTAGATTCTTGAGCTAAGCTAGTATTTCCTCCCTTATCCTATTGTCTAGACTACTTGCTGTAAAAATCTGGAAATATACATTTATCTTAAAAACCATGATATAATCTAAAAATAAATTTTATTTCAGAAGTTTAAGTCACAAGCAAAAGGCTGCATTATGGCTATAACTTAAGGATCTTTCCGGTGCTAGTGCCATCTGTTAACTAAGAATGGGAGTGCATTTTTCACCATAATGAACAATTGGCGTCAAAAATCTATGTAAAAATGTTTAGGTGATGCATATTTCCTAATTGCACGGCATGATATATGACTTTCGATGCATCAATCAAATGCATGCTATACAGATTTATTAAGTATTTAGGCATTATTGTGTGCTGTATACTCTATTAGTTGCCATTGGAGACATCAAGACATAAAAGACATGCCTGTAAGAAACTTAAAATTAAGGGTTTTTTTCTTTACAGTAAAGTTATAGTAATTGAGAATTACTCTCCCTATGAAATTAGAAGGTCATTGAGGGCAAGGATGTTGCCTTTTATCTCCAAAGCTCCAGGTATCTAGCGTAATATAAAAACAGATAATCTTTAAAGTGATTGTTCAAATAGTTATTATCATAGATGGATAGTTTTTACATTTTTTGATTTGTGGATGCCTTATTATTCTTAGCAATTATTGAGGACCCTAAACAACCTTTGTTTATGTAATATCTGTTGATATTTATTGTTTTAGAAATTAAAACCAACATATTTTTAAAATATGTGTTTAATTCACTTAAGACTACCAATAATAGACCCGTTTATAGGTTGAAGGTAATGGCACCTCTTAATAGAAAATAGAAAGATAATTATTTCACACACAAAAAATAATGAAAGAGTGACATTATTTTACAGTTACATGTCTGGCTTAATATTAATGGAACACAGTTAGGTTCTCATGTTTGTTTCTGTATTCAGTTTTTGTTGTTTGGATTGAAGAAGATGAAGTTTTCTGCCTTACACAGATACAAGTTAGAAAAGGGAGGTGTGCTTTAAAGGCCTGTGGTGTGATTTTGAATGTTCTTGCCACATTAAAACTCTCAACAAACGATAGATTCTTACAGGCCAGTTGTAGTGTAGAATCAGAAACCCTATCCCTGATATCTCTGTGCTCCATTATACTGAAACTGTTGTTCTGTATCGCACTTTGAATGGATCTTTTGCCCGTGTATGATTTGGAATATAACGCATTAAACATTTGGAAAATTGGCTCACTGAGTTATGCAAATCATCCAAATGTTGATACAGAGCCTTATACATCATCAACAAAATCCCATGGATTATTCTGAACACTCATCTCGTCCAGTGAGTCTTTAAGCATTGGGAAGCTATCAAACTCACAGTTTTTTCCAATATTATGATTTTGCTTGAAAGCTTAAGTTGTGTCATTGACAACAAATACTATGAGTTACTTTCTTTGAAGTGACAGGCTCACTTTGTTCATGTTGGAGAAAATGTTTGCCAAATATTCAAGTCTGAATAGCCATAATTTGTCTATTACGTCGTTCTTTCAAGCACAAGTGGTAATGTATGCCAAAGCAGCTACTTCACCTCTTCATGACTCAGAGAGTCATTCAAACACTTTTTCTTTATTATATTTCAGTACACAGTGAGGCATTTTGTATGTATCTCTCAGTCCTTCAGAGATAATGCACTCAGTGGTGGAGATTTAATGAATTATTTTTACTCCTTCATCAAGAACATTCTCAAATGAAAATACCAGTGGAGAGCACTGTGACTCTTAGGACAGCTTGGTGCCACTCCCTTGACTGTGCTAAGTCCCCGCTGTTTTATCCACCATTGCTCTTTTACCACCATATAAGTGTCAACACGGTGAAAAAAGGTAAATAATGTTTTCATGTCATTGTCAAAATAATTTTGACCTTGTGAACCTTTTGAAAGAGTCATGGATCCTTGTGGTTTGTGGCCCACACTTTGAGAACCAGTTATAAGTTATTCTTTTCAAAACCACAGCCATCCTGGTGCCTACATGGAATAGCCTTTCAACTTCCAAAATATGTGTAATACAAAAAATAAGATATGTCTGGTCAGTGCCTAAAGGATTGTCTTCTCACTCAGTTCCTCAAAATAGTGTAATTCCTAATCAAAATGTAGAGGTGTCAGAAAGAACTTGAAAATGTAAATGGAATGTGTATGGTAATATCATGATATCACTCTATGACTTTTTGAACTTGCAGTATATCTTTTCCTTCTACAAAGTTTAGCTTTTATATATATATATTTTTTTTAGCGAATATAAGTTTAGCAGAGAGTTCTCTGGGAGAGGCATATATTCATCTCTTCCTCAGTTTCATTCCCAGGCCAGGATTTTGCTTTAGAGAAGAGGTGATTGGTTTTTCCAGGGCTTGCATGCAATAGAGTTTGAGGGTGATGATTAATCATGGCTCCATTCTTTCTTTACTCACACCCCCTTTTAGAATTCAGGAAGATGAAAATGAGTATCAACAATTAATAAATACTGTTGGAAGAGCTGGAATTGGGGAACATGGCCTGGATCTGCAGCCCAATAGTCTCTTTCACGAAAGTTCACACTTGTTTGTAACTTGGCTGGTTAAGAGCGGCTGCAGAAAGTCATTCTAGAAGGAAGCTAAGGATAGGTGTACACTGACAGGCAGGGCAGACTGGGGTTGGGACGTTAACATGTGGCTCTGAAGTCTGCTCTCATCCAGTGGGGAGGAGTCAGGAGAAGGGGAGAGGGATGCCCGCGGTGCGGTTCCTGTAGTTTTGGTTGGTGTGGAAGTTTTCTCTTCATAATGGAAAGATGAGGAGAGGACAGGGGCCTTTTGGCCTGCTTAATTAATTTGGCTTGATGATGAAACCTCTTGCCATTGAGGGGAGAATGGAGTCCAGAGTCTGTTGGGACCTGAGGCTGTTACCCGCCCCACCATGCCCACTCCCTGAGCCCACTCCTCTCATACCTGTGAGTCTGATGGTGCATCCTTCTGGGACCAGTCGTGGCAGCACAACTTCAGTTATAGAAAACTCCAACCTAAGTCAGAAGAGACCTTCTTCTGCCTTCCTGTGGACAAGGCTAAAAATTCACTCTCTGTTCTCCTTCCCATCTCAGAGTTTTGCCCAACTGAACTGAGGATTAAAACTCATCACAAGTTTTAAGTTAAGCCTCGAGCTTAAGTGAGAGTAGAAATAGGCCAGGTGTTACAGGTCAGCAACTTTAAAATGGCCCAAATTTAAATTCCCGTGATCAAATTCCCAGGGAGAAATTGACATCCTTAAAATCAAATCCACTTGCCCTTTTAGTTAAAGTTCAATTCCATCGAAATCCAAAATTTGTAAGTTCAACAAAAGTAAAGTTCAGAGATGCTTTTCCTGGTTTCTGCTCAGTCTTACAGAGAGGGCTGTGTTAGGTGTCTGGGTGATAAATCAGGTTCTTTCAGCAGAATACATCGTCTTTCACTCTAGGAGTAGCTTCGTCAGCAAATCTGAAGTTAAATTAATCCTGCCCCAAGTTTTCCATGCATCTCATTTTAAAAACCCTAAAAGAAAAAGAAAAAAATATTAAAACAATATCGACCTCGACTCCATCACCTTGTAATTTAGAAAACTCAAGCAAATCACCAGCTCTGGAAGAGCCAAGCAAAATCCTGTTCTGAGTTCAATCCAGACACACATTCCTAGAAGACTAGAGACCATGGAAGAGGCCCGGTGGGGTGAGAGCAAAGGGAAGTCGGACAGAGAAAAACCCCACTGGGTTTAGCTTTGCTAGCGTATCAGGTCAAACTGCTTATCCAGAGATTGGTTGGGTAGGTCTCCCATCAGGAGGTTAACTGTGATGTATGTTCCCTATGGAGGAAAGAAAAAATATCCAGGTTGTCTCGTCTCTGAGGCAGATTTATTTCACATGTCCCTATCTGCAGTCACTCTGCCTACCTAATTCCCATTTCCCCATTTAAGCTCTGTGTTCCTCTCAGTTGTGTCCCATTGGCTACTGTTGCTGTCTTTTTTTCCTATGAAATCGCACTTGTCTCAGAGACCTTTCTCTAGGGAGCTTTGCCACTCATGGCCATGTTTGTTTCTGCTGAAAATCACCCTCGATAGATCTCTCAACTGAAGTCAACATAAATGGTTTTGAATTTTGTGCCCCTAAGGACCACAAGAAGACTGCTACCTTTGCTTTGTGCTTGTCTGAATTGTAGTATTTCCATCATATTTTTGGGGCTTGATGGGGAAAGAACAGTAAATAGCGACTCATCTTCCAAAGTTACAGTCAGTTAAGAGTCAGAAGGATCAGCAAGATGAAGATCAGTTGCTTTATTGTCGGGAGGGTTGGAGTGGCAAGCATGGTTGATTTTGTACAGTCAGCCTTCCTCGTACTTGCTCCCTGCCCAGATCTTCAGATATCCCTGCTAAACACGAGGATATTTTATTTGGAGAGCATGAGTACATCCTCAAGAGTGCTGCCTCCCACCTTGATTGCCACCCATGGGACCCCAAGTGGCGGCCTCTGGGTTAGTGCTGCCTAGTAGAACGGTGATGTGAGCCACCTGTGGAATTTGAGAAGTTCTGGGAGTCACATTTAAAAAAGGCGACACAAAATAGGTGGAAGTTTCCTGAATGTTACCATTTCAACCCAAATCTCCTGCATTGCAATCAGATACTTTACCATCCGAGCTACCAGGGAAGCCCATAAAAATATGTGTGAGATATTTTCACATTTTTGTTTTTTGCTGTTTTGTTTTTATTTTTGCGTGCTCTTTACCATCTGTTGTGGACTTACTTGTCAATAAAGACGAGTCACCTTTCAGATGATCAGTAGTCACATGAATGTATTGGACACACAATGCCTCACCTGAACCAAGTCCTCACTTATCCCACAAACGTTGGCCACTGGGAGGACAAGAGCAGAAGAAAAGTCACAGGCACATCTCAGAAAGAAAGGGAGAGGACCAGCCCCCCCATCATCAGTGTCTTCCCCCTAAGGTCATCAGCTGTCCCTCCTCCTCCCCTGGAAGTGAAAGGCAAAGAGAGGAGCAGTTCTTTCCTTCTCAGGACCCATCGGGGAACGTCCTCCTCTGCAGGCCTGGGTAGTAACTGTGCAAAGGACAGGAAAATGGTTCCTGCCACGCATACTAAATGAAGGTCAAGCTAACAATAAATTATAAGACCTCAGGAGTTATCTGTCATCTCAGAGATCATTGCACGTGCTGTGTAATAACAGTGGTAATAACTCTCATTTATTGTTCACTTATTATGTACTAGAAGCCGGCTCTCCGCTTGACCTTCTCTCTAGTTATCATCACAGTGGCCCTGCAAGGTTGATATTATATCTCGGTTTGAAATGAGCACACTGAAGGTTAGAGGTTAAGTAATTTGTTCAAGGTCAGAAGCAAGTTAGTAGCTGAGTCAGAATTTCAATTCT
The DNA here is from genome assembly GCA_007570785.1 of Antilocapra americana. Lineage (NCBI taxonomy): Eukaryota > Metazoa > Chordata > Mammalia > Artiodactyla > Antilocapridae > Antilocapra > Antilocapra americana. The sequence continues at coordinate 4,576,363 of ML660778.1, forward strand.
AGTCTTATCTGTTTAGTGTTAGGGGTCTTCAGCAGATGATAATCTTTTTTCCTCAGAGAGGCACCCACACTATTTTCTGAAGCAGACTGTATCCATTGATGTTACTTCTTATATGGAATCCACATCTGCCCCTTATCTGGTCTCTTTTGTAACAAGAAATAGAACCACTTCCTTCCTTGCTCTTTGAGAAATAGAGTAAAAATACTGTATATCCACCAAGACTTTCATCCCTCATTTCTTCTTTATTCCTCAAATAGCCTGGATTTCATGTGTTTCAGTTATAATCACCTTCTCCTTGACACAATTTACATGTGTATTTCTCCTTTTTTTTTTAAGATACTAGATTTATTCAAAGAGAAATCAAATTTCCTGGGTACAACATCGATGTGATAATACTGATTCTGTATCTCTGAAAAATGGCTATATGGTCACCACCTTAGTCCATACATTTAAGCATAAATAACAGGTATTATTCAGGACACACACTGTGAAGAAAGAACTGAATCAGTCAATGGCTGAAACATACATATAATGGCTTAAGATAACATGACTATTTAATAAAAATTTGGCATATAACATCTGACTTTAATCCTATGGACAAACAAGAAAAAATAATTCATTTTTTAAAATAATTGAATACTTTGAATAAAAACAATAATTCATTTTACCCATTATATTTTACAAAATCAGACAAAATGATTTTATAAGCAGTTTTTTAATAAAAACAGCAATTTCATTTCAAACAAATATATTATCATCCTATTCCTTTATTGTATACATGTATTGAATTGGCTTTTTAAAAGAAAAATGGAGAAGAAACAAACGTTAAAAAAAAAATTTCCTCCATGTATTACTTTTTCAACTGATTACCACCACCACCACCCCCACAATGGCTTAAATAATATCATTAATTGTCTTACATTTTGTAGGTGAGAGGTTGGACAGGGGTCTCTCTGGGCTGAAATCCAGGTTTAGGAAGGGCTCCATTGCTGTCTCCAGAGGTTCCAGGGGAGAATCCAGTGGTGAGTGAAGGAAGTGAATCTCCCTTCTTTGGCTCATGGCCCCTTTCCTTCATCCTCAAAGCCAACAACACTGACTCTCTCTGATTCTCTGTCTTTACATACTTCTCTCCGACCAAAGTCAGGAAAAGGACTCACTTTCAAGAACTCATGTAACAAGATGGGAGCCTGTGTGGATAGCCCTGGATAATCTCCCCATCGCAGGAACTGGACCATTAATCACGTCAGCAAAGTCCCTTAGCCATTACCACAGCATGTTCACAGATCCGAGGATTAGGATGTACTTCTTTGGGGACCATGATTCTGCCCACCTCTACTTTTATATGTAATAAGGTTTTAGACAGAGAAACTAAGATGGTGGAGGAATAGGACGGGGAGAACACTCTCTCCCCAATAAATATACCAAAAGAACTTTTAAAGGCCGAGCAAACTCCAAAAAACAGGAACTGAATGCTGGCAGAGGACATCGGGCATCTGGAGAGGCGACCCAGTGCCGACGTGAGGAGTGAGGAAACCTAGACTCACCCACCAGAAAACCACACAAGCCTTTCCACCCAGGAAACTTCGACAAACCACGCATCCAACCCCTCCCATAGAGAGGAATCCCCACAATAAAGGGACAACACAGCAAGATAAACAAGATGAAAAGGCAGAGAAATACCCAGCAAGTAAAGGAACAGGATAAATACCCCCTAGACCAAACAAAAGACGAAGAGATAGGAAGTCTACCCGACAAAGAATTCCGAATAATGATAGTGAAAATGATCCAAAACCTGGAAAATAAGTTGGAGTTACAGCTCAATAACCTGCAGGCAAGGATTGAGAAGATGCAGGTAAGCTTTAACAAAGACTTAGAAGAAATGAAAAAGAGACAAAATACAATGAATAATGCAATAAATGAGATCAAAAACACTCTGGAGGGAACCAACAGTAGAATAACAGAGATAGAAGACAGAATAAGTGAGATAGAAGACAGAATGACAGAAATAAATGAAACAGAAAGGAAAAATGAAAAAAGAATTAAAAGAAATGAAGACAACCTTAGAGACCTCTGGGACAATATTAAACGCACCAATATTCGAATCATAGGAGTCCCAGAAGAAGAAGACAAAAAGAAAGACCATCAGAAAATTCTTGAAGAGATAATTGTAGAAAACTTCCCTAAATTGGGGAAGCAAATAGCCACTCAGGTCCAAGAAACACAGAGAATCCCAAATAGAATGAACCCCAAGCGGGACACCCCAAGACACATATTAATCAAATTGGCAAATATCAAATACAAAGACCAAATATTAAAAGCAGCAAGGGAGAAGCAAAAGATAACTCACAAGGGGAATCCCATAAGGATAACAGCTGATCTCTCATCAGAAACGCTTCAGGCCAGAAGGGAATGGCAAAACATACTTAAAGTCATGGAAGAAAACAATCTACAACCCCGACTACTCTACCCAGCAAGGATCTCATTCAAATTTGAAGGAGAATTCAAAATTTTCTCAGACAAGCAGAAACTGAGAGAATTCAGCAATACCAAACCAGCCCTCCAACGAATGCTAAAGGATCTTTCCTAGATAGGAAACACCGATGGGATAGATAATCTGGAGCCCAAAACAATAAAATAAATGGCAGCGGGATCATACTTATCAATAATTACCTTAAATGTAAACGGGCTGAATGCCCCAACCAAAAGGCAAAGATTGGCCGATTGGATACAGAAACAAGACCCCTATATATGTTGTCTACAAGAGACCCACCTCAAACCTAGGGACACATATAGACTGAAAGTTAAAGGCTGGAAAAAGATATTCCATGCAAATAAAGACCAAAAGAAAGCAGGAGTGGCAATACTCATATCTGATAAAGTAGACTTTAAAATAAAGGCAGTGAAAAGAGATAAAGATGGACATTACATAATGATCAAAGGATCAATCGAGGAAGAAGAAATAACAATTATAAATATTTATGCACCTAACATAGGAGCTCCACAATATGTAAGGCAAATGCTAACAAATATGAAAGGGGAAATCAACAACAACACAATAATAGCAGGAGACTTTAATACACCACTCACACCAATGGATAGACAACTAGACAGAAAAGTAACAAGGAAATTCAAACTTTAAATGAAACAATAGACCAACTAGACCTAATTGATATCTATAGGTCATTCCACCCCAAAACAAGGAATTTCACCTTTTTCTCAAGTGCACACGGGACCTTCTCCAGGATAGATCACATCCTGGGCCATAAATCTAACCTTGATAAATTCCAAAATATTGAAATCATCCCAAGCATCTTTTCTGACCACAATGCAGTGAGATTAGATATCAACTACAGGAGAAAACCTCTCAAAACTTCCAACATATGGAGGCTCAACAACACACTGCTGAATAACCAACAAATCACAGAAGAAATTAAAAATGAAATTCAGTTATGCATGGAAACGAATGAAAATGAAAACACAACAGCTCAAAACCTATGGGACACTGTGAAAGCAATGCTAAGGGGAAAGTTCATAGCAATACAAGCTCACCTCAGGAAACAAGAGAAAAATCAAATAAATGACCTTACTATACACCTAAAGCAACTAGAAAGGGAAGAGATGCAGAAGCCCAGGTCTAGTAGAAGGAAAGAAATCTTAAAGATCAGGGCAGAAATTAATGCAAAGGAATCAAAAGTGACCATAGCAAAAATCAACCAAGCCAAAAGCTGGTTCTTTGAGAAGATAAATAAAATTGACAAACCGTTAGCCAGACTCATCAAGAAACAAAGGGAGAAGAACCAAATCAACAGAATTAGAAATGAAAACGGAGAGATCACAACAGAAAACACAGAAATACAAAGGATCATAAGAGACTATTATCAGCAACTATATGCAAATAAACTGGACAATTTGGATGAAATGGACAAATTCCTAGAAAAGTACAACTTTCCAAGACTAAACCAGGAAGAGATAGATAATATTAATAGACCCATCACAAGCATGGAAATTGAAACCGTAATCAGAAATCTTCCAAAAAACAAAAGCCCAGGACCAGATGGCTTCACAGCTGAATTCTACCAAAAATTTAGAGAAGAGCTAACACCTATTCTACTCAAACTCTTCCAGAAAATTGCAGACGAAGGTAAACTTCCAAACTCATTCTATGAGGCCTCCATCACCCTAATTCCAAAACCTGGCAAAGATGCCACAAAAAAAGAAAACTACAGGCCAATATCACTGATGAACTTAGACGCAAAAATCCTCAACAAAATTCTAGCAAATAGAATCCAACAACACATCAAAAAGATCATACATCATGATCAAGTAGGCTTTATCCCAGGGATGCAAGGATTCTTCAATATTCGTAAATCGATCAATGTAATACACCACATTAACAAATTAAAAAATAAAAATCACATGATTATCTCAATAGATGCAGAGAAAGCCTTTGACAAAATTCAACATCCATTTATGATAAAAACCCTCCAAAAAGTAGGAATAGAAGGAACATACCTCAACATAATAAAAGCTATATATGACAAACCCACAGCAAACATTATCCTCAATGGTGAAAAACTGGAAGCATTCCCCCTGAAATCAGGGACAAGACAAGGGTGCCCACTCTCACCACTACTATTCAACATAGTTTTGGAAGTTTTGGCCACAGCAATCAGAGCAGATAAAGAAATCAAAGGAATACAGATTGGAAAAGAAGAAGTAAAACTCTCTCTGTTTGCTGATGATCCTCTATATTGAAAACCCTAAAGACTCTACGAGAAAATTACTAGAGCTAATCAGTGAATATAGCAAAGTTTCAGGATACAAAATCAACACACAGAAATCCCTGGCATTCCTATACACTAACAGTGAGAAATCAGAAAGAGAAATTAAGGAAACAATTCCATTCACCATCAAAACAAAAAGAATAAAATACTTAGGAGTATTTCTACCTAAAGAATCAAAAGACTTGTATATAGAAAACTATAGAACACTGATGAAAGAAATCAAGGAGGACACAAACAGATGGAGAAATGTACCGTGCTCATGGATTGGAAGAATCAATATAGTGAAAATGAGTATACTACCTAAAGCAATCTATAGATTCAGTGCAATTCCTATCAAGCTACCAGAGGTCTTCTTCAAAGAATTAGAACAAATAATTTCTCAATTTGTATGGAAATACAAAAAACCTCGTATAGCCAAAGCAATCTTGAGAAAGAAGAATGGAACTGGCGGAATCAACCTACCTGACTTTAGGCTATACTACAAATCCACAGTCATTAAGACAGTATGGTACTGGCACAAAGACAGAAACATAGATCAATGGAACAGAATAGAAAGCCCAGAGATAAATCCACGCATCTATGGACACCTTATCTTTGACAAAGGAGGCAAGAATATACAATGGAGAAAAGACAACCTCTTTAACAAGTGGTGCTGGGAAAACTGGACAGCCACTTGTAAAAGAATGAAACTAGATCACTTTCTAACACCATACACAAAGATAAACTCAAAATGGATCAAAGATCTAAGCATAAGACCAGAAACTATAAAACTCCTAGAGGATAACATAGGCAAAACACTCTCTGCTATAATCCAAAGCGGGATACTCCATGACCCACCTCCCAGAATATTGGAAATAAAAACACGAATAAACAAATGGGACCTAATTAAAATTAAAAGCTTTTGCACAACAAAGGAAACTATAAGCAAGGTGAAAAGACAGCCTTCAGAATGGGAGAAAATAATAGCCAATGAAGCAACAGACAAACAATCTCAAAAATTTGCAAACAACTCCTGCAGCTCCATTCTAGAAAAATAAACAACCCAATTAAAAAGTGGGCCAAAGAACTTAACAGACATTTCTCCAAGGAAGATATAAAAATGGCTAACAAACACATGAAAAGATGCTCAACATCACTCATTATCAGAGAAATGCAAATCAAAACTACAATGAGGTACCACTTTACACCAGTCAGAATGGCTGCCATCCAAAAGTCTACAAGCAATAAATGCTGGAGAGGATGTGGAGAAAAGGGAACCCTCTTACACTGTTGGTGGGAATGCAAACTAGTACAGCCACTATGGAAAACAGTGTGGAGGTTCCTTAAAAAGCTGCAAATAGACCTGCCATATGACCCGGCAATCCCACTGCTGGGCATATACACCGAGGAAACCAGAATTGAAAGAGCTACGTGCACCCCAATGTTCATCGCTGCATTGTTTACAATAGCCAAGACATGGAAACAACCTAGATGCCCATCAACTGATGAATGGATAAGAAAGATGTGGTACATATACACAATGGAATATTACTCAGCATTAAAAAAAAAATTCATTTGAAGCAATTCTACTCAGATGGACGAAACTGGAGCCCATTATCCAGAGTGAAGTAAGCCAGAAGCAAAAACAACAATACAGTATATTAACACATATATATCGAATTTAGAAAGACCGTAATGAGAACCCAACATGGGAGACAACAAAAGGAACGCAGATGTATAGAATAGACTTGTGGACTTTGTGGATGAGGGTAAGGGTGGGATGAGATGGGAGAAGGGCATTGAAGCATGTTAATTGTCATGTGTCTAATCAATCGCCAGCCCAGGATTGATGCCCGGGACTGGTGCAGCGAGATTTCCCGGGGGGGGAGGGAGGAGGGAGGGGGGACCCGGAGGGGAAGCATATGTAAACCCATGGTGATATCATGACAATGTATGGCAAAAACAATAATAAAAAAAAAAAGAAAAAAAAAAAGATTTTAGACACTTCAGTCGCTCAGTCGTGTCCGATTCTTCGTGACCCCATGGACTGCAGCACGCCAGGCCTCCCCGTCCATCACCAACTCCTGGAGTTTACTCAAACCCATGTCCATTGAGTCGGTGATGCCATCCAACCATCTCCTCCTCTGTCATCCCCTCCTCCTCCTGCCTACAATCTTTCCCAGCATCAGGGTCTTTTCAAATGAGTCAGCTCTTCTCATCAGGTGGCCAAAGTATTGGAGTTTCAGCTTTAACAGCAGTCCCTCCAGTGAACACTCAGGACTGATTGCCTTTAGGATGGACTGGTTGAATCTCATTGCAGTCCAAGGGACTCTCAAGAGTCTTCTCCAACACCACAGTTCAAAAGCATCAATTCTTTGGCACTCAGCTTTCTTTACAGTCCAACTGTCACATCCATACATGACTACTGGAAAAACCGTAGCTTTGACTAGACAGACCTTTGTTGGCAAAGTAATATTCTCTGCTTTTTAATATGCTGTCTAGGTTGGTCATAACTTTCCTTCCAAGGAGTAAGCGTCTTTTAATTTCATGACTGCAGTCACCATCTGCAGTGATTTTTGAGCCCCCAAAATAAAGCCAGCCACTGTTTCCACTGTTCCCCCATCTATTTGCCATGAAGTGATGGGACCGGATGCCATGATCTTAGTTTTCTGAATATTGAGCTTTAAGGCAGCCTTTTCACTCTCCTCTTTCACTTTCGTTAAGAGGCTCTTAAGTTCTTCTTCACTTTCTACCATAAGGGTGGTGTCATCTGCATATCTGAGGTTATTGATGTTTTTCCCAGCAATCTTGATTCCAGCTTGTGCTTCCTCCAGCCCAGCGTTTCTCATGATGTATTCTGCATATAAGTTAAGTAAGCAGGGTGACAATATACAGCCTTGATGTTCTCCTTTTCCTATTTGGAACCAGTCTGTTGTTCCATGTTCAGTTCTAACTGTCGCTTCCTCACCTGCATACAGATCTCTCAAGAGACAGGTCAGATGGTCTGGTATTCCCATCTCTTTCAGAATTTTCCACAGTTTATTGTGATCCAAACAGTCAAAGACTTTGGCATAGTCAATAAAGCAGAAATAGATGTTTTTCTGGAACTTGCTTGCTTTTTCGATAATCCAGCGGATGTTGGCAATTTGATCTCTGGTTCCTCTGCCTTTTCTCAAACCAACTTGAACATTTGGAAGTTCACAGTTCACATATTGCTGAAGCCTTCTTGGAGAATTTTGAGCATTACTTTATTAGCGTGTGAGAGGAGTGCAATTGTGCAGTAGTTTGAGCATTCTTTGGCATTGCCTTTTGTTGGGATTGGAATGAAAACTGACCTTTTCCAGTCCTGTGGCCACTGCTGAGTTTTCCATATTTGCAGGCATATTGAGTGCAGCACTTTCACAGCATCATCTTTTAGGAGTTGAAATAGCTCAACTGGAATTCCATCATTCCACCAGTTTTGTTCGTAGAAATGCTTCCTAAGGCCCACTTGACTTCACATTCCAGGATGTCTGACTCGAGGTGAGTGATCACACCATCGTGATTATCTGGGTCCTGAAGATCTTTTTTGTACAGATTTTCTGTGTATTCTTGCCACGTCGTCTTAATATCTTCTGCTTCTGTTAGGTCCATACCGTTTAGTTTATTTGGCTTTAAAAGTAGCAGGTTTGATCTTAAATCAACTAAGATCCACCAACTTAAATATAAGAAAGTATGTATGCATTATGGCACCACATAAGCTTTCAAGTTTTTTTTTTTCAATACCAAAATGGAAAAATGGTAAAAAGTATTGAAAAGAAAGAAACCTTAAAGCTGATGTGGTGCCGTAATGCATATATAGTTTCTTATATGTAAATCATTGGATCTTTGTTAATTTAAGATCAAAGATACTAACTTTAAAGCCAAAGAAACTACATGCATGTCTTTCTAATTACTGGTGTGTGTGTGTGTGTGTGTGTGTCTGTGTGTGTGTGTCTGTGTGTGTGTGTCTGTGTGTGTATCCACATTCATCTTTGTGTATACATTACAACAGTAAATGAAGATCTTTTGATCCTCATAATTTTTTTCAATTGAAAGGATGCATGTCAAATGCATGTTTGTCTCACAAGACACTGTTTCTGAAGATTCTTTTCTGAATGAAAAGTTCCTTTCTCATATATTTTTTAAAACTATTTTTTAGAGCAGTTTTGGCTCACAACAAAATTAAGAGGGAAGATATAGAGGTTTCCTAGTTGTTCCTGCCCCTATACATGTATAATCTCCCCCACTTTCAAGATCTCTCACTAGGAGATACATTTTTTTTTTTTCAGTTGGTAAATCTACACTTGACGCATCATCATCACCCAAAGCCCATAGTTTACCTTAGGGTTCACCTTAGTGTTGCACTTTCTGTAGGTGTGGACAGATGCATAGTGACATTATTATCTAATCACATTAGAATATCATTTCTAATCACATTAGAATTTCATTGCCCTAAAAATCCTCTGTTTTCTCCCTATTCATGACCCCCCCCCCACCAACTGCTGGCAGTCACTGATCTTTTTACTGTGTCCATATTTTTGCCTCTTTTAGAGTGTTGTATAGTCTATACTTTTATATAGACTATAGCTACATGTAGTCATATGCTACATAGCCTTTTCAGACTGGCTTCTTTTACTTAGTAATATGCATTTGAGATTTTCTGTGTCTTTTCATGGCATGATAGTTTATTTCTTTTAAGTGGTGAATAATATCCCACCTACCACAGGACATGTGGTCATTTCTAAGTTTTGGCAATTATGATTAGAGCTGTTGTAAACATTAACGTGTAGGTTTTTTTTTTCATTTAAAAATTTATTAATTTATTTATTTAAATTTTCTTTACTTTATTGTGTTGGTTTTGCCATACATTGACATGAAACCGCCAACGTGTAGGTTTTTATGTGGACATGTTTTCAGCTTCTTTGGATAAATACCAAGGAGTACAATTATATGGTAAGAGTGTATTTAATTTTGTAAGAAACTTCCAAACTGTCTTCCAAAGTGACTGTACCATTTTGCGTTCCCACCAGCAGTGAATGAGAGTCCTTGTTTCTCCACATCCCAGCCAGCATTTGATGGTGTCAGACTTCTAGATTTTGGCCATTCTGATCTGTGTGTAGTGGTATCTCACTGCTGTTTTAGTTTACATTTCCCTAAGGATATATGATATCCAGTATCTTCTTACATGTTTATTTGTCATCTGTATGTATTCTTTGGTGAGATGTATTTTAAAGTCCTTGGCCCATTTTTTTAACTGGCTTGTTTTTTTATTGTGTTTTAAGAGTTCTTTGTATATTTTATAATAACAGTACTTTATCAGATGTGTCTTTTGCAAATACTTTCTTCCCGCTGTAGCTTGTCTCTTACTTTCTCGAAATTGTATTTCTCAGAGCAAAAGTTTTGAATTTTAGTGAAGTCTAGTTATCAACTATTTTTTTAATGGATTATGTCTTTGCTATTATATCTGAAAACTCATATCCCTACTCAGGTCATCTAGATTTTCTCCTGTGTGATCTCTTAAAAGTTTTTAGTTTTGTGTTTTACGCTTAAGTATAAGGTCCATTTGTAGTTAATTTTTGTGAAAGATGTAGGTCCAGGTTTAGATTGAATTTTTTTCTTCCTTTTTTTGGCATGTGGCTGTCCAGTTGTTCCAGCACCATTTGTTGAAAAGACTGCCTTTGCTCTGTTGTATTGCCTTTGTTCCTTTGTCGAAGATCAGTCAGCTGTACATATCAGGCATACTCATATGTTGTCCATTTCCCCCGCCCTAAATTTTAACGGTGTTTGTTGTTGCTATTTTATAATCATACTAAACTTGACTATTGGAGAAGGAAATGGCAACCCACTCCAGTATTCCTGTCTGGAGCATCCCATGGACTGAGAAGCCTTGCCGGCCACAGTCCATGGGGTCGCAAAGAGTCGGACACTGTAAAACATTACATTTACTCAGTTTTATGGGGTGACTGAATATTAACTCATTATTTTGTCTCCTGTAATCTCATAAGTATTTTGCCTGTTTATCTTTGGTTTTGATGTAGTCAACATTTGACTCATTCTAGATATATTCAGAAACTGTTTATGTGAGCACATTTTCAGTGCCATTGTCCTAGGTGCTGTAAACAGATTAAAAAAAAGACTGCCAAGCTCCTTGTCCTTGCAAAGCTCATAGTTGATTGGGATAAATGTATGAATACATATCAAATGAATTTATAATTTAATATAAAAAGTGCCATTAAGGATATTAATAATGCTGTGTGTGCAAAGGAAGAGATAATAAGTAAATGTTTATTGAATGTCTTCTCTATTCCAGACATTTATTTGTTACTAATGCTACATAGTAGTGATTATTTCTGGGTTTTTAAATGTGTAATATATATTGCTCTCATCTGACCTTCAGCTAGAGTGTATGTATTATTACAGTTGTAAACATTATCCTTCCATTCCATGCCTTTTCATTTAAGGCACCGTTTTCTTCTGTTTTCCAAGGTGAGACTTTTGTTTGATAAGCATATCCTATCTTGACAAAAATGCAAAAAGCCAGGAGCTTAGACGATAAGCAAAAAGGAGCAAATCTAAAAAAGAATTATCTTTCCCATGTGATTGTCAAAGGCACAGAATAAAGGGAGCAGATAGGATACTTGATAGAAAATAGTTTTTGAAGCATGATATGATGTAATATAATTTACTCATAAATAAAACATAGACAATCCTATGAAAAATGACCTGTTACAAGACTCTAAGGAAAAGAAAGGCTGGCCTGTTAAAAGTCTTATGTGGTCTTTACGTTTCCAAAGTTGATTATTTACCCACTTGGCCTTTTTCCATCTATGAAAAGTGAAAAATCCACAGATTTCCAGAGAAGTCTGTCTGATTTTCCTATTTGACAGAGGATCTCGTCAAGTAGGCATCATTGGCTACTTTGTTCATTCATTGACCAGATATTTTTTGAGTCAATGAATAGGCTGGGAAAGACAACCTGTGCGATGACCCTTAATGATCTTGAACTTCCAGTGTTTAATCCCCTGTGTGATCTCCTCCCTTTGAGTGTGGACTGGACTGACTTAATTCACTTTTAACAAGCAGAATATATATACAGCAAAAGTGACGGGATGACCTTTACAAAATTAAGTCATGACAAGACTGTGGCTGCTTTCTTGGGTGCCGTCTCCCCTCCTTGGGTCACATACTCTTGGGGAATCGACACGCCCTGTTGTGAAGACCCCCAGATGGCAGGAGACCAAGGATGCCAGTCACCATGGAGTAAATGTGGTCATGAGTTTCCTGCCACCCAACCAAGCGACCTGATGAAACCACAGAATTGACCAGTGATTCATTTCTAACCTTATAAGAGATCTTAATCCAGAGAGGCACCTAGCTAAACCACACCAGATTTCATGAATCATAGGAACTGTGAGATAATCAGTGTTTTAAGGTTCTAAATTTGGGTAATTTGTTACCCAAGAATGGAAAAACACCATCAGTGCCTTCTGTGTATCAGAAATTGTTCTCAGTGCTAGGTATGTAGCTGTGGTCAGATTCAGAAGAGTCTTGTAGCCAAGAAGACAGCCTATTTTTAACAGGCCCCTTTGGCTGCTTCCTCAAGGAGGAACTGTGGGTATGGCATCCACTCTGAGTATTGTGACCTACAAAAGAAGAACCCTGAGAATTGGCCCATAGATTGTCTGTCAGCATCACCCTGTAACAATAAGAGGGACTAACGTTTCCTTCCGAAAGTCTTTCATAGTCATCTAGGCTAGCTACAGATGTGGATTAACCGTTTTCCTTTTCACATCCAGCCTTCAAATAAGGTACTATAAGAAGGGGAAGATGGTATTTATTGTAATGTTACTCTGTGAATTGTTCTGCCAGCTCTGTGAAATAAACACTTTTATCATCATTTCAAGAGATAAAATTAAAGCTCAAGGATCTTAAATGACTGCTCCAGTGTCTCATGAGCTAGACGTGACCAAGTCAGGATTCGTCGATAGGCCTGCTCCCCAAATCTTGCTTCTCACAGCCTCCCTTGACTGAGAAATTTGGCTGCAAAAGCCCATCTTGGGTGCTCGTGATTATTGGCTTGACTGGCAAGCTGAAAACTCATTCTCTGTTTGTGCTTGGAAATTATTTCAAATTGGTTATGGTAATAATTTAGTAAGATTGAAAATTGGCCGAAAGACTGTGTTCACTGTCCAATCTTAAATGATGATGCCTCTGTTGCCGAGGAGGAGTCTGGCGGGCGCTCAGCTGCTGTGTGTTTCTGCAGCCCTTGCAGGCTTCTCCATGAATAAAGCACAAGAAAGAGTACACACTCCTTCCTGGGAGGCTTGTAGGCTCCAAAGTCACAGGGGGCAGACGTCTTGGGGAAGACAGAAGAATAAATCAGCAACCTTAGAATAATGTGCAGCAAATACCACAGTGTATTTTAACATTTAGAAAAAAAAAAGGAGAAAAATCCAGAAATCACCTCCCTACTGATGTGTTTGTTATTCTCTGCCTGGCTGACTTCACAGTTCTGAATTTTTCGTCATTCAACCATAAATCTTCAGTGATGTGGATCCCCCTCTCCTCCTCTATTCTTTGTTCATCCTAGGATCCCTTCTCTCATTTATTAAGTACCTTTTAAACTTACAAGCAGATTTATTTTCTAATTGCCATTTTATGAATACTTTCTCTTGCCTGTGCAGTAAAGGGATTTATAATGGAAAGTCCTGCCCTCTCCACTCAGCTGGTGCCAAAAGCTTTTCAAGTAATGGTACCCAAAGGAAGATCCCTGTCTAATTGCAGCCATCTCAGGATGCTGGTTGTTTCTGCCTACCTGACATTCAGGAGGAACTCTTCATAGATGGAGACTTTAAACAAATATAGTAGTGAAGGATTCAGAACTGATGTGATTGATGACTTGTAATGTGGTAGCAGTAAGGTAAAAATAGTTAACAGTTAGTTGATGGGACCAGCCAGGAAAGGCCTCATAGTAGATGAGGTATTTGAGCCCAGTCTTAATAAATGAGGGTGTTTTTCATGCAGGGAAAAATTAAAAGAGGAGAGGGCGTTCCAGGTAGATGTGGCAGTTTGGTACAGGCATGGAGTAATCTAGTGCCTTCAGTTGACTACAAGACATATGATACAAACAGAAGCATCTTGATGAGGCTACAGCGAGAAGAAAGAGCCTAGTAATGAATGAATGCTCACCTGGCTAAAGGTTTTAGACTGTCTCGAGAACGGACCAATTAGACGTAAATTTTAGGCTGGGTAATGACATTCTCAGATTCTTGCTTTACAAAGATCACCTTGGTGTGATGATCTGAGAAAGTAACAGAAGCTTGGACCAGTGTGAAGGCCATTGCGGTATTTTATGGGAGAGATGAAGATGGACCAGAGAGGCAGTGACCCCAGACTGACTCCGTTTGTGCTAATTACTGTAGTGCAGGCACGTGTGCTGTATCTCTGCTTTCATAGTGCATTTCTGTAAACATCCTTTGAGGATGCTGTTTAACCTTTTGGTCACTGAACCACCTAGCAAAGCTCCTTAATCATAGCATAACCAGCTTTCTGCCCAGCGTATGTCATCTGATGAGTTAGTTTTTCATCCCACCCATATGTGTGGAAGACTGTGATGAATTGATGCCACTTATCAAATGATAACATTTCCATGAGGAGAACAGAGTAAAACACTTTTAAATTAACACTGACTCTGGAAAATCTGGAAAATTCTCTCCATTAATATTGTGGCCTCTCATCATATCAAATTAAATCCTGATGAATCTTAGACACGTTGTGAAGTTCTTTGAATGGCAGCACATTGATGAGTAGAGACAGGTTTATAGTTAGACCTTCCTGAGTTCCCATCAAGCTCAACCTTGGGGAAATGACTCTGTCTTCTGAGTTTTCTCCTCTATATAATGGGGAATAATAATTACTCCTATATAAATATAGATTAATTTTAGAATGTTTTTAGACACAAGTGAAAATCCAATTAAATTAGCTTAACTGAGCAGAAAATTTCCTGGCTTATGTAACTCAGAAGCTCAGAGGTGGGGCTGACTTCGGGGATGGGTGGCTCAACAGTGAATGGGGCGAGCCAGTTTTTGTCTCTCTTCTCTGTGGTCTGTGGTGTTCGCTTCACCCTCAGGCTCTGTGCTTCAGTGCACCGACTGATGGAAACAGGCTACATCGCTTCCTAATCCACACACACCAGCTAGGGTGAGAAAGCTCCACGTGCGCACAGAACAGAACACCTGAACCTCTCACTCTGGGGTTACCTCACCCCGAACAGATTCCTGTGGCATTTGGTAGTCAGTCGGCCCAGCCACCTGAACCAGCCACTGTGGTGAGAGGCCGTGAGATTACCGTGAATGGTCTGACTCCATCAGGACTAACCCTAGGCAGCCCCGAGTCAATCCCATGCCCACTGCATGATCAGCATTTACTAGACAAGGTATGGAGTGGACGTAGAAGCATGATATCTGGAACATGCACCTTGAATACCATTGTGAAGATTAAATAAAACAGCAAGAATAAAGATCTTATTGTCAGTAGGTGCTCAGTACCAGTCAGTTCCCCTTCTGCTTTTCTTTATCCTTCTTTCTGTTCTGCTGTCACCTAGAAGGTCAAAAAATGACATTTGAATTCCTTTCGGCCCAGTTTCAAACGTCTAGCAACAGTTCAGTTTGATCTTGAATGATCCAAAATAGTTGTGAGAGTTAGAATAAGATCTAGATTTTCATACTTATACTGGGTTTTGACATAAACTCAGTAGATCTACTTAAAATGCTCTTAATAATAGCAGTTTATCTTGTGTATCCCGTGCATACATATGATAGGAAAAGATTTTTAAATGGAAAATGTGAATGAATGCCTTCACTGCCCCAGTGGACAGGAACCTTCATTACTGATTGCGGGAACATCTCGTTTCTAGCATTCTTCATGGCCCTCTTCTTTAAGATAAAGGTGACCTTCAAGTTGTTGAAAAACTTAGGGATGTATTAGCTTATGTCACTGCTGAAAGTGAACAGTGCAAAAGATAGGGCCATTTACACTTTGCTGAAGAATGATATTACTGTGGTTATTACATAAGGGAAAAGGCAAAGATAAAGTGGCCTCTGTGTCCTGCATGATTCATTTTTATTATATAAGCAATTGACAGTTAAAGCAGAGGAGCAAAATTCTGCTGTTGATTTTTAAAGTATATGATTCACTGTGACAGAACCTGCATTCTTATTTTTATGTTTGAATAGCTTGTTAACTATATTAAAGCAAACATTTTCCAAACTTGTCAATTTCGTTTTCTGTTGGATAACATTTCAGGTACTATTTCATAATATTCTATGTTTACAATTTAAAACAGGGCTTAAAGTGTTAGAGATTACTGAGAGTTAAAAAATGAGTAAGACACGGATCGTCCTCTGATGGGTCTCATAATTTAGGAAGGAAAGTAGACCGATATATATATCTCTCTCCGATATGTTACTAGCAGAGAGAGTAACATCATCCTGTCAGAAGAACATAAAGAGATTTCTTCTTTGTTGAAGTCAATAAAATCTAACTTAGATAATTTGATACCTCATTGGTAGCCTTGACCTTTGCTGGCCCCTGCAAGTCATCCTGTCATCCTTGGAGCAGACTGGCAGGTGCTTTACAAACTATGAGTTACAATCCATCAGTGGATCCTGCAGTTACAGTGGCATTAAACAGAACAAACAGGAAAAAATACTGGACAGTGGACTAATATCAGATAATACCAAATTGTACCTCACCGCAGTAGGGGGTATATTGTTTCATGAAACTTGGGCTTTTAATATCTGCATACACGTCCATCATATATTCTGATACTGAGATTTGATGCATACAATGTGTTTCTTACTGCGGGTCTTGAGCAGAAGTGTTTGGAAGGTGTGGCCACCTGATGCAACGAGCTGACTCATTGAAAAAGACTCTGGTGCTGGGAAAGATTGAGGGCAGGAGAAGAGGCGGACAGAGGATGAGATGGTTGGATGGCATCACCAACTCAATGGACAGGGGTTTGAGCAAATTCCAGGAGACAGTGAAGGACAGGGAAGCCTGGCGTGCTGCAGCCATGGGGTCTCAAAGAGTTGAACAGGACTTAGTGGCTGAACAACAACAAATTCCTCATGTTGCAAATTCACCTCACTCCTTTCTTCACAGGAATCCTTGCTCATCCTTCAAGTCTTGGCTTAGGTGTCACGGCCTTTGTAAAGACTTTCTTGCCTTTCTAAGACAGATACTTTTTCTTGCACCTGCATAGTTTATATTTCTGTTACATTTTATGAATACTTATTTTTGTATTTGGTTTTTCCATTAGGATGGATGTTCTTCTAAGGTAGAGATTGTGTTTTAATTTCCTTTTGTATCCCCTATGCCAGAGACTAGGCCCAGCACGTGGTAAGCATTGGAGTGTCTGTGTTTGAAAAGGAGGAGATGAAAGAAAAGTGGAGTGAGGTTTTAAATAGAACCCAGAAAGAAAGAATATCTCTCTATCCTGTATTAGTCAAAGAAAATTTTTTTCAATCTCTCAAATTAACTGTGATGTTAAAACCAAAGTATGAGTGAAATAATTTTGGTCTTGACTTTCCCATTAGTTAATATAGTTGCTATTAGCAATATGAACGGTAGATAAACCCTGCCTTTCCCGTCCTGACTCTGTAGGTAGCGTCTGGCTTTTCCTAAGTCACCTGTCATTTCGTAAATATCCACCTTATCTGAAAGTCACACTGTATTCATTTTTAAAAGAAAAAATAGTATCTGCTTGGTGAGATTTCATCAACCTTAAGGTGCCTGCACACAGACGCAGTTGTCTTGGTGAATCTTGAATCAAGCCATTCGTGACAGCGACAGCTCTGATGGTGCTCCTCTTCTGCATCAACTCTTTCCTTGCTCGGCTTTCCAGGCACAGGCGCGATAGAGAGCTGTCCTCTCGCCCGGCACACACGCCCTTGGAGTCGGCCCGCTCCTTCTCACTGTCTCAGGCTCTGATGGGCCTTTACTTGTACTCTGCATCCAGCCCACGTGGCATCCATATACCCCAGCGTCCCCACGTTCCCCTTTAACCCGGGGACCACTTGAAGTTCTTCCTTTCCCGTCTTAGTGCCTCCTCACCCCCAAGGACTCCCCTTAGAGATAGCATCCCTCAGCGAACCTTTCTAACCCCCTAGCCCTTCCCTTCCCATCCAGACAGAGCGCCCCTCGGAGGCCCTCATCAGCAGGTCGCGTTTACCCTCCTGCCCTTGAAGAAGGACCCTGCCTCCTTGCAATGCCGTTTCTCTCTCTGTCTTTCCAGCTAGAGTTTAGTGTCCCCGGGGACAAGGACCTGATCTCATTTTGTCTGTGTCACCAGCACCCAGCTCGGGGCCAGATGTCCAGTGCCTTCACCGGGTGGTTTTCCATGAATAAACTCAAAATCCTCGCTGCCTAACATCCGGTGTCTGATGTCCTGCTGTCTCTTCCTGCGTGACTTCTGACCGCCACTGACTGGCCTTGTCCCTACGACATACGTCTAGTCCTGAGGTTTTTGTTTCAAGTTCTTGAAAATGTCCTTGTGAATTTTAGTCTCTCGAGGCCATCTTACAGGAATAAGACACTAGGGAGCCTTTGGGTGCATTCTGGACCACAAATTTCTCGAGACATGAGACACATTGAGAACATGCTATTTCACTGGACTTTTAAAGGTTCTTCCCCCACACCGTTATGTTGAGCAGAGTTGTTGAGTAATTTAGCAGCTATTTTCAGTTTGTCTACAATGTGCTACACATTGTAATAAGGGCTAGGGGTACAGAGATTTAAAAAGCACATTTTCTTCCCTGAAGGATCACGTTGTTTAGTCAGGGGAAATGTGCGAGTAACCAGACAATTTTAACACATGAGATGAGTTCTTTGATACAGGTGAGCTTTAAAAGGAACACATAAGGGAGGAGATGATGTTAGCGACAGCATCTCAAAGGAGTGAACCCTGAACTGATTTGGGAAGGACAGGCAAAGGCAGGCTTGATAAAGGATAAGAGTTTTTCAAAGATATTTGTAGTTTCATATTTAAAAAAATTCTACAGCGTGTTTTTAAACTAAAAAACCGACTAATACGTTCCCATGCAATTATCTTCAGAATACCACTTGCCTTCAGTGGCTCCTGAACTCCTGCAGGTCAGATTCTGTAGCTAGCCCGGCACTCAACACTACCAACAATTTATTCTCAGTTCATCTTTCCAACTAAAGCTTTTTAATATTTTAGATCGGAGAGTCAGTCAATCATAGTCTACAGGTCAAATTCAGCCCACTGCCTGTTTTTGTACTGTCCTTAGCTAAGCTAGTGTTTTTACAGTCCTTAAAGGATTCTAAGCACTAGCCAGCCAACCAAAAGAGTACACGTCAGAGACCGTAAGTGACCTCCAAATCCTAGCATTTTCTGTCCTGCCCTTTCCACTCTTGCTCTAAGTGCTCAGTAGTGGTTATACACGTGTTGTAAGCTTTCCTACTTCCACAAGTCTGCTTTCACCATTCTGTTATTTTGAAATGTTGTCATTTGTCCGTTCATTCCTTTGTACGTTGAGGACTCTTCTTATACACGCAACACCATTCTGAGCTCTGGGGAGACGACAGTGAAGACCACAGCAAGTGGAAGCACACAGCATGCCAGTGGTAAAGAGAAGGCAATGCAGGACGAGGAGAGGGCGGCCCCGGCAGGATGGAGGGCGTGCCGGCTCTTCCTCAGTGCTCAGGGAGGCCGCGTAGGTAATGTGACCTTGCTGCTGCGTCCTGAGGGAAGCACAGGAACGAGCGCGAGGATCCCTGGGAGAACATTCCAGACAGAGGGCCCGACAAGCAGAAAGGCTGTGCAGGCCTGCAGAGAGGTTGGTGTCTTAGGAGTAGGCTGAGAGTGGGAGAAAGGAGGGCATAGGGTTAGAGAGATGGGGTGAGCTGGAGGGCAAGTCATGCAGGGTCCAGTGGGGCTGTGAAGTCTTGATTTTATTCCCTCGCCCTGTCAGATCCTGTGACGAGGCAGACATGACTGAAGGACTGTGTGGGGGACAGCGAGGGGGAGCACTGGCTGGGTCACCACGGACCTGAATTCCTCTTCTCACTCTCGCACTCATCGTGAACCCAACTGTATCATCTGCCTTCCCTGGGGCTCAGTCTTTCCATCCACATTACGGGGGGGCGTAGGGAGGTCTGTTAAACTAAACACGGGACTCTAGGATATCTTGTCTTTCTCAGTCACAGAAAGGCATTCACGCTTTATTTAGGGGAAGAGACAATACTGTAGCTGATCCTAGCTGGTCACTGGTGGCTTCTGATTTTATATCATAGGTGCTGGGGGTTGCAGAACTTGTTTTGAAACTGTATTTGCAAATAGTTACGGTGCAGTGAAAATAGTACTTTCCTAAAGGTACCTTTCATCCATATCTATAACAGCTAAGAAAATGCCAGCCATCTATTATAAAACATTAATTTTATGTGGACTGGCTTGGAGGGAGCTGTTGGGGATGGAGGGTAGGGGAGGTTTGCCTCCTGGTGGGGTCGTTACTGCTGTGTATTTGATGCCTGTGCCTACTTTTCAGAATAACCAGACACAGGACATGACTGATTTTAAGAATAGGAAGGATGAGATTTGGTCCTAGGTTGCTTTATCTGTTGTTAAATCAACACAGAGTCCTCTTACAGCTCTAGCAAATGTGCTTGAGCAGTTGACAGGCGACTAAAGTCTGGCTCCGGAGTGGCACAAACCAGCAGGGCCTGAAAGGCCGCAGAGTGGCTCCAAAGAATGTGGTGCGTCTATCAAAACGGATTAAGTTGAGACTTACTTTGTATTCTTGAGGCCAAGTGAACTTAACATTTTAAATATTAGAAAAAATGCAAGCCTTGCATGCCTATCATAGTGGCTGTCATGTATCAGAATTCAGTAAGCAACTGGTGAGTAAATGAGTGAATGTAACGTTATTATAGAAAATTTGGAAAGTCGAGAACAGAATTGCTCATAATCTCAACTCTTTAACAGTGGTCACTAATAGTGTGTGTGTTGTCTTCAGCCACATACATGCACTTTCACTTTGGGGCTTCTCTGGTGACTCAGCTGGTAAAGAATCCACCTGCAATGCAGGAGACCTGGGTTCAGTCCCTGGGTTGGGAAGATCCCCTGGAGAAGGGAAAGCCTACCCACTCCAGTATTCTGGCCTGGAGAATTCCATGGACTGTATAGTCCACGGGGTTGCAAAGAGTCAGACACGACTGAGCGACTTTCACTTTTCACATGCGCAGAAATAGTTCAGATTTTAATGTACGCATGATACTGTTTTATGATTTCTGATTCCTGAAATTGAACATTTTATGATAATCATACAATCAAACGGTGATAATGGCTATACTCTTACTGTAACTCTTAGTGACTGCATAATGCTCTATCAAGTGATTTGTTATACATTAGTTACCATTTCTCTTACTATCAATTGGATTGCTTTTAAAGTTGTATTTTTATATTCTTATTCCAGTTAAAATCTTCATGCCTAATCTATTTTCTTCTTTTGAATTATTTCCTTTTAATAAATTATCAGAATTGGTTATAGAAATGACTCCTCATTTTTTCACTGTAACCAGTAATCTATTTGAATATGTTTCATGACACCACCTGCTTTGGGTATTAGCATTTTTTTAAAAAGCTGTATTTATGCATTTAATAGTGCAAGTGATACCACCCTATTTTTGTTTTCTTTGTGGAGAAAAAACTAGTATAGCAAAAGTCCTATTCATTAAAGTTTAAAGTATTAAAATCTCACTTTTGTTCTCTCTACCACACTAATACTTTACTAAATACAACACGTGTAATATGTAGGGTGATTCTTACCTTTGTTCAGTTCCCCTCTCTCTCTTTTTGTTACTGTTGTTGGTAAAGCTGTCTCTGGAAGCACGTAAAGAAATGACTGGAAAGGCTATTAAAGCAGTCAAACATTTTATTGAAAAGCCAAGAAAAAGAAATTCAGAAGAAGACACTGAGGAGGCTGGTGGTTCTCAGGTGACCTATGCAGATGCCTTGAATCATCTGGAGCAATCACTGGCACACCTGGAAACCCTCGACCACAGCTTCATCATTTCTCTGAAGAACAGTGAGCAGGTAATGAAATGCAAACTTCTTCTGTACGCTCACACACTTGGATAATATCAGTGTATTCTTTCATTTATCTTTTAAAGCTATATTCATAGTTGCGATAGGCTTTTCAGTCTTGCAGATATTTTTTTCAATAACTGTTTTTTAAATTGAAGTGTATAGTTAATTTACAGGATTGTGTTTCAGGTGTACAGCAAAGTGATTCAGTCATATGGGCTCCCCTGGGGGCTCAGCTGGTAAAGAATCCACCTGCAATGAAGGAGACCCCAGTTCAATTCCTGGGTCAGGCAGATCCACTGGAGAAGGGATAGGCTACCCACTCCAGTATTCTTGGGCTTCCCTGGTGGCTTAGCTGGTAAAGAATCCGCCTGCAATGTGGAAGACCTGGGTTTGATCCCTGGGTTGGGAAGATCCCCTGGAATAGCGAAAGGCTACCCACTCCAGTATTCTGGCCTGGAGAATTCCCATAGTCCATGGGGTTGCAAAGAGTTAGACATGACTGAGCAACTCATTTTCACTTTCTATAGCTGAAAAGTTGACAAATCACTACACAAATGGTTTTCATCCAGGTTAAAAACAGTGTTTAGATATGTAAAAGTATTCCATTTACTTTGTAATGCTGTAGTGAATGAACCTATAAGAGGCCACTGATCTGTTTTTTTTTTTTTTTAAATCTTATGTGTTTAATGAGTTGTATTCTTGGCTTGTAAAACAATATATATATATATTCCTGACTAGAAAAATCAGTCAGTGGAGAGGAGTCCAAATACTGAACAAATAGAAGATTTCAAAATATGTATGAGACACAAAAATGAAAGCCCCTCATCCAAGAGATAATGGGAAGAATCCAAAAGCCTGATTTCAGTTTTATTTCATTTTTGTATTTTTTAGTGCCTACTAGCTTATCTAATAAATAATAGTAAATAATGATATGAGCAATATAGAAGCCTTCACAAGGAGCAAATTGGCCTTACCGATCTCCATTTTATTCTGATGGTTACAGTTTTATAATCAATAATTACAATTATTGACAATATTAAAAATATTGACAATTAAAGGGCTTCCCTTGTAGCTCAGTTGGTAAAGAATCTGCCTGCAATGCAGGAGACTCAAGTTCAATTCCTGGGTTGGGAAGATCCCCTAGAGAAGGAAAGGGCAACCCATTCCAGTATTCTTGCCTAGAGAATCCCATGGGTAGAGGAGCTTGACAGGCTATAGTCCATGGGGTCACAAGAGTCGGACAAGATTTAGCGACTGAAGCACTACCACCAATCAGTAATTAGGACTAGGGTAAAAGTTGAATCATGTAGAAGTGATTTATACTTATGAGTTTTTAAGTTCATATTTATTTTTCTAATCAAACGTTGTATATTCATATCTGGAGAATTGTCATTACTCTTCTTGGAATAAGTGTTGTCTTTCAGTGGCTCAAGTAGTATATAAGAAACTGAGGGAGTTATTAATACAAGAACAGACATCTGCCACAGTGAAGCTGTGATTTAAAGGCACCAAATGGCTGCTTGGGCTTCCCAGGTGGTTCAGTGGTAAAGAATCCTCCTGCCGATGAGAGAGACGTGGGTTGGATTCCTGGATTGGACAGATCCCCTGGAGGAGGAAATGGCAACCCATTCCAGTACTCTTGCCTGGAAAATTCCACAGACAGAGGAGCCTTATAAGCTGCAGTCCATGGGGTCACAAAGAGTTGGACCCAACTGAGGGACTGAGCACACTTGGAATAGCTACTTGTGAATGTTGTTAGGCCTTGGATGGCCCTGAATAGGAGCCTCTTCTGGTCCCTAAATTGACATTATATGATTTTGTTAAGGCACCTTTTAGATCAAATGCTGAAAATAACCCTCAACCTTATATATATTGACCCTTTTAAGTGCAGGCTTTGATTTTAACCTCTTTAATTATATACTCAGTTAAAGACCATATTGTATACTCAAGAAGGTTATTGCAACTTCAGTCACAGGCCATTGGAACCTCAGTTTCCTCTTGTCTCAGTATGGATGCTAGTAATTTCCTTGCCTAACTCAAAGATAGTTTGTTTTTAAATATAGAAAGTATCACAATGGGAAGAACAGTAAACTGAACGCTCATGTGCCCAACTCCCAGCTTTCACCATTAGCAAAACATGACCAATCTATTTCCTTTCTACCTTATTCCTCTGAGTCATTTTAAAGAAAAACCCAGTCATCTTTTCATTTTATCCACAAATCCTTCCATATCTGTTTCTAAAAGATATATTTAAATGTAACTGCCACTATATTACCAATTAAAATGTTAATAGTAATTGTTTGATATCATCATATGTCCAGTTAAAGTTTGAAAGACAAAGCAGTTATATTCAGAAGCACTTGTGAAAGTTAGAAAGTGTTGTTAACATCAAGTGATCACATTTGGTATGCTGGACAATGGTAGGCTGTATTCTATTTCTGAAATTATTTGTTGTCATGTTATTTTTTACAATATTATCAAAGAGGTACCAGCAGTGTGGAATAGGGGAATGTGGTGGGGAAAGCAGAATTTTGGATTCTAATCCCAAGCTCCACTAATGGCGACTGTGTGACTTTGGACAGGTTGCTTTAATACACCACTCACACCAATGGATAGATCAACTAAACAGAAAATTAACAAGGAAACTCAAACTTTAAATGATACAATAGACCAGTTAGACCTAATTGATATCTATAGGACATTCCACCTCAAAACAATGAATTTCACCTTTTTCTCAAGCGCACATGGGACCTTCTCCAGAATAGATCACATCCTGGGCCATAAATCTAGCCTTGGTAAATTC
The DNA here is from genome assembly GCA_007570785.1 of Antilocapra americana. Lineage (NCBI taxonomy): Eukaryota > Metazoa > Chordata > Mammalia > Artiodactyla > Antilocapridae > Antilocapra > Antilocapra americana. The sequence goes on from ML660778.1 coordinate 4,601,057, forward strand.
AAAAATATTGAAATCATCCCAAGCATCTTTTCTGACCACAATGCAGTGAGATTAGATATCAATTACAGGAGAAAACCATTCAAAACTTCCAACATATGGAGGCTCAACAACACACTGCTGAATAACCAACACATCACAGAAGAAATCAAAAAAGAAATCCAGTTATGCATAGAAATGAATGAAAATGAAAACACAACAACCCAAAACCTATGGGACACAGTAAAAGCAGTGCTAAGGGGAAAGTTCATAGCAATACAAGCTCACCTCAGGAAACAAGAAAAAAGTCAAATAAATAACCTTACTTTACACCTAAAGCAACTAGAAAAGGAAGAAATGCAGAAGCCCAGGGCTAGTAGAAGGAAAGAAATCTTAAAGATCAGGGCAGAAATAAATGCAAAGGAAACAAAAGAGACCATAGCAAAAATCAGCAAAGCCAAAAGCTGGTTCTTTGAGAAGATAAATAAAATTGACAAACCATTAGGTTGCTTAACACTTGATTTTCAGCTTCCTTTCTGATAAAGTGGAGCTAATTAAAACTCTTTGTGGGATAGTTGAAAGAAAAGTGAAAGTGGAAGTTGCTTAGTCATGTCTGACTGTTTGTGACTCCATGGACTGAATTCTCCAGGTCAGAATACTGGAGTGGGTAGCCTTTCCCTCCTCCAGGGGATCTTTCCAACTCAGGGATCAAACCCAGGTCTCTTGCATCGCAGGTGGATTCTTAACCAGCTGAGCCACAAGGGAAACCTAAGAATACTGGAGTGGGTAGCCTGTCCCTTCTCCAGTGGATCTTCCTGACCCAGGAATCGAACCAGAGTCTCCTGCATTGCCGGCAGATTCTTTACCAACTGAGCTATCAAGATAATATAAACATTAAGTTATATAACATGTAGAATACCTGGGTTTACATAGTTGATACTTAACAGATTTTAACTGTTACGTGTTTACAGCACAATAATAATAATAGAGAAATTTAATGAGCATTACTACCTGCCTGACATTGTGCTAAAGGACTGATTTTTGTATTATTGAATGTTTACAGTACCTTCTATTCACAAGAACTGATTGTCCTCATTCTCATTTTATAGACACTGAAAATTTGAGATCACAATGGCTTACTACTTAGTTCATAGTAAAGCAGGGTTTACACTCAAGTCTTGGGAGCTCTGAAGACCCAGCTCTTAACATCCCCTACATGTTCCTCCGTGTGGTGTTTGCGGTTGTATTATATTTGGTTTGAGAGTCTTCTGAGTATATTCACTCTGTTCATGTAATTTCTAGTTCATAGTTACATGTTGAATTTCATGTTTTCAGGAAACGCTGCAGAAATACGGTTACCTCTATGATCTGTCTCGGTCGGAAAAAGAGAAAGTTTACAATCAAGCCGTGGCCATGTGTTTAGACGGTCAGCCTCTAAGAGTGATTCAGCAGCTGCTGGAGGTGGCTGTGGGCCCTCTTGACATCTCGCCCAAGGAAATCGTGCAGAGTGCAATAACGAAAATCATCTCTGCATTGAGGTAAGCTGTAAAATAGTCATCAAGGAAAACCTGAGCTGATATTTTGCCAGTAAAGTGCTTGTTTAAAGTTGCTATGAAGATAAAATATCGTCTATGTAGGTGCATTGTATACACTATGAAGTACTTTATAAAAGTAAGAAATTATGATTAGACTTCTCAGTCTCGTCTTAAAATATCTTGAGAGTGGAGAACCATGAAAATGCTCCATCATTGATCCTGTGTGTAAAACGTCAAAGCGCTAGCTAATTTCTCAGTCGACCCTCTTTCTCACTCAAATAATTCTTGAAATAAGGGACAAAGGCCAATGTGGCCAGTGAAGCAGGTCGCTTCGTGTCAGACCTGTCTTGTGATTTTAGTGTGGATTTTCAGAGCTTGTCTTTTCAGCAGTGGAAAACCAATTCCCAGAAGTTTCTTTTGAAGTGTGCAAGACAAGGTTAATCACATCCCGAAGACGTTAGACATCTGTTAAGTATCATAGGACGTTATTTACCTGCAATTAATGGCATAAAGCCGACAATTGAGAAATTTTAGCTTCCTGTCAATAGGCTGGTCTCTTTGTAGGAAAGCTTCCAGGGGATTAGGAAGGACGGGAAAGTTAAGCTAAGAAAATAATGAGGCATCAAGTGCTTTCTGTGAATAATGCAATTAGCCTAAAAGATTTAGTTGTGTTTAATTTATTCTTCTTTTAAGCATTCTTTGTGATTCTGTGTTGCTCTTGAGGAACTTTTTGATTAAAAGCATGTCAGTTTTCAGCAGCTGCACTGAAATCAAATGAGCCTTTATCAGTTAAATTACCCAGCTTCATACAGTTTTCACCTTAATGCTCTGAGGTATCTGGTAATTTTCTGTATAGTGAGAGAAATAATGCAGTGTAACATTTTTTAGAAATCTCAAATGTGAAATGAATGAACTTTTATTACATAATGAACTTGCTATGTTTTGGTGGTGCTGGTGGTTATTAGAGCCACTTTCCACTTTCAAGTGATGACAGATAATTGTTTGCCATGTTTATCTTTTCAATTCTCCTCTGTACATGGGTTCTCCAGGCAAGAATCCTGAAATGGGTGGCCATTCCCTTCTCCAGGAGTTCTTCCCAACCCAGGGGTCGAACTCAGGTCTCCTGCGTTGCAGGCAGATTTTTACTGTCTGAGCTACCAGGGAGCTTTTTGATTTTAGTTATCTTTTATTATTTCCTCGAGTTCACATGAAGCTCACAAAAACAAAAGTTTGAAAAATTAGTGCTTTGAAGAGAATTTAGTTTCATTTTAAAAATTGTACATTTTTATATAATTTAAATTTGACATGATATTTTTACATTTATAAAATTCTGACATAAATTATACTCCTCTTTTCTTCCCTGTGCCCAGTTCTAGCACTGAAGATTTCATTCTGATCTAATAAATGTTATAGTTGGTGCACAGAAGACTTTCAATAAAAATGGATTAAATCTTTCAGTAGTGGGAGAAAGGGAACTTTAGTTCACCTGCTTCTTTTTCTAAAGAAAATAAATTACTATTGACTAGGTCTATGACATTTACCTTTTAGAAGGTTAGTGAATTTAGTAAGCTTAATATCACAAAGGTATGAACATACTGAATCCAGCAGTTGGCTTAAATCATATAACTTAAATTATTCAGAAAACTCATCTAAAACTTTTCTTCCCTCTATTGCATTTTCAAAATTCCATAGAATTCCTTCCATACACATCTGTAGTGTGGACATCATAGTAGGGCCCGTCTCATGGGCTGTTGGATTATTAAACGACAGGATGTATGTGAAGCATTTAGCATTGCCTGGTGCCTTGTAAGGGCCATGTGAATATTAATATTGTGGGGAATATTTCCCCACAATAACAATATTGTGGGGAAAAGGCCAACTGGAGGGTTTAGATTATATGTATTTAAAACTTAAAATAGCTCATATTTTTAATGCCCACTGAGTATTTCTTTGAATTTTTGAATAACAGAATGCAAATAGATTTTCTTTCCCTTTTTCTTTTTTAATTTTTTAAACTTCGTTTGTTTTGCTACTCTGTTGGTAGGAAAACAAGCCTCTATTAGATTGTGAGGGCAGAGAAGGTTTCCTCTCCACGTCCTTAGGACACACACAGCACAGGACCTGGTACTTCATGGGCTGCATATGCTGTGAGCTCGTGGTATATGCTCTGCTGAGATCCTGCTGGGTTCATCTGAGCATCGGTGCCCTGCTGATTTCTGAGGCTTGAGCCATCCCATCCTGAATCTCTTCCTCTCTCTGTCTCTCCCTTCACAGTGGAGGCAGTGCTGACCTTGGGGGGCCGGCAGACCCACTCCACGTCCTGGAAGGAGTCGTTGCCGCGGTCCATGCCAGTGTGGACGAAGGGTAAGGCTGGAGCATTTTGCAGGTCTCACTTAATGGTGTTCCTTAGAGTCTTAGAATTACTCTCAGTAACTGTGGTTATGAGGCTTCCCCCTCTAAGCGTCTTTTCTAGGTGGCTCTGAAGGAAGAACTGAGAACTTTCTGGAGATTTGTTCTCTTTGTCCATCAGCTCCAGCAGCACTATCTGCTTCTCAGGCCTCAGAGGGCATGGCCTCTTCTCACTCCTTTCAAGGGCAGCCAAGGAGGAGACACTGCACTGAGCATTTTAGGAGAGGAGGGGTTCATATCTCTAGGAGGTGTACTCTACTGATGAAGTATGGGGATTCCTTATATGTTATATGTTGAAAAGCTTTGTATGTGTAAGATCTGTCTTGTCTGAGGATTAAGAGTGTACCAGCTTTGTAAGTCTAAGAGGTGTATGTCTCCAATCCAGTTTTAGAAAGAATTTTTCATCCAGGTTGTGGGTATGTACTAAGTTGCTTCAGTCATGTCCAACTCTTTGCAACCCTACTGACTTTAGCCTGCAGGCTCCTCTGTACATTGGATTCTCCAAGCAAGAATACTGGAGTGGGTTGCCATACCCTTCACCAGGGGATCTTCCTGACCGAGGGTCTTACCCATGTCTTGTATGTTTCCTGCATTGGCAGGCGAGTTCTTTACCACTAGTGCCACCTGGGAACCCTATTCATTTGTTAGTAGTAGGAATCACAGCAGCAGCAGCTGAATGACAAGAATATATTTCCTGGAGTTTATGGAGATCTTTCCTGTGACTTATATCCTTGGCAACCTTGTAAGGCTTTACCCCAGTTTTCTTGTTTAATGGAAAATATGATATAATAATGATATTATATTTGAGAAGCCGCCTCATAGTTCATTCAGTGATATTGTTGTTTTTATTTGCGTATTACCTCCCAGTTATTGTTCAGATACAGATATATTTTTACATAATTTCAATCAAAATGTATGAACACTTCTATATTCTGTTTCCAACTCTCACATCTGCACATGACTACTACAAATCCATAGCTTTGGCTATATGGACCTTTGTTGGCAAAGGGATGTCTCTGCTTTTAATATGCTGTCTAAATTTGGCATAGCTTTTCTTTCAAGGAGCAAGTGTCTTTTAATTTCATGGCTGCAGTCAACATCCTCAGTGATTTTGGAGTCCAAGGAAAGAAAATCTGTCATTGCTACCACGTTTTCCTCTTCTCTTTGCCATAAAGTGATCGGACTGGATGCCATGATCTTAGTTTTTTGAATGTTGAGTTTTAAGCCAGCTTTTCACTCCCTTTTCACTTTCATCAAGAGGCTCTTTAGTTCTTCTTCACTTTCTGCTATAAGGGTGGTATCATCTGCATATCTGACATTATTGATATTTCTCCCGGCAATCTTGATTCCACCTTGAGCTTCACCCAGCCCAGCATTTTGCATGATGTACTCTGAATGTAAGTTAAATAAGCAGGGTGACAATATACAGCCTTGATGTACTCCTTTCCTGATTTGGAACCAGTCTGTTGTTTCATGTCTGATTCTAACTGTTACTTCTTGACCTGCATGCAGGTTTCTCAGGAGGCAGGTAGGTGGTCTGGTATTCCCATCTCTTGAAGAATTTTCCACAGTTTGTTGTGATCCACACAGTCAAAGGCTTTAGCATAGTTAGTGAAGCAGAAGTAGATATTTTTCTGGAATTCTCTTGCTTTTTCTGTAGTTTAGCAGATGTTGGCAATTTGATCTCTGGTTCCTCTGCCTTTTCCAAATCCAGCTTGTACATCTGGAAGTTCTCGGTTCACATACTGTTGAAGCCTAGCTTAAAGGATTTTGAATATTGCCTTGCTAGCATATGAAATGAGTGCATTTGTCCAGTAGTTTGAACATTCTTTGGCAAAGCCCTTCTTTGGGACTGAAATGAAGCTGGAATGAAAATTCCAGTTCTATGGCTACTGCTGAGTTTTCCAAATTTGCTGTCATATTTTTTTTTCTTTTCTTTTTTTTTTTTTTATTGTTTTTGCCATACAATGTCATGATATCACCATGGGTTTACATATGCTCCCCCTCCAGAACCCCCCTCCCTCCTCCCTCCCCCAGGAAATTGCTGTCATATTGAGTGCAGCAGTTTTGTCAGCATCAGTTTTGGATTTGAAATAGCTCAGCTGGAATTTCATCACCTCCATTAACTTTGTTTGTAGTAATGCTTCATAAGGCCCCCTTAACTTCACACTCCAGGATGTCTGGCTCTAGATGAGTGACTACACCATCATGGTTATCTGGGCCTTCATATATTTTATATGATATGGGAGAGTGGCATTGAAACATGTTAATCATCATATGTGAAATCAATCGCCAGCCCAGGTCTGATGCTCAGGGCTGGTGCACTGGGGTGACCCAGAGAGAGGGAATCGGGAGGGAGGTGGGAGAAGGGTTCTGGAAGGGGAACACATGTATACCCATGGCAGATTCATGTTAGTGTATGGCAAAACCAACATGATAATGTAAAGAAAATTAAAATAAATAAATTAAAAAAAATTTCCTGACAAATAACTCACAAGCATGAACCAATATATTGTGTGTGTGCTTAGTCGCTCATTTGTGCCCAACTCTGCAACCCCATGGGCTGTGGGATTATCCTGGCAAGAACACTGTAGCCCTTTGCTTCTCCAGGGGATCTTCCTGACCCAGGGATCATTGAACCCACATCTCCTGTGGCTCCTGCATTGGCAGGCAGATTCTTTACCACCTAGCCACCTGGGAAGCCCGAGCCAGTATATTAGTGCCTCTCAAGTGGATATACAGAAATAAATCCACTCAGCAAACAGATAATTAATGAGGAATTCCTCTGTGCACCATTCAAAAAGGAAGAAAGATTTCCTTCGAAGCTAGTGAATATTTTATTAATCTTTGTTTGCTTAAATTGCTGCTTAATCACAGTACCAGCTTTAGATGTCTTAAAGTTTGATGTATATTGAGCAATGTCAGATCATTCAGACATCATTGAGCTCTTTGGTGTTACCTAGGGACTTCACATTATTTTTCAGGCACACAAAAGACCATAAAAAGCAAAAAAAAGAAAAGAAAAGAAAGAAAGCCCACTAGAACAAATTGAATCTGATTTCTTCTCACTCTTCATACTCCAGGAGGCAAACTGAATCACCAGATGCTCTCCAAGCACCCACAGTGTATGAGGCCTCCAATCTGTAATATGAACTGTGGTCACCAACCAGGAGGGTGGATCCACTCTACCACTACAGTGGTTCGCCAGGCCACCTAAGGCCATACTTATGACATTACAGCTGCCATTTCTACCTCATTACAGTGAGATGTGCCCATGCTTCTACTGATGAATGAACCTCAAGAAGATATTGTGATTGGCATACATTTGAGAGCAGTCCCAAAGATACTATTAGTATTTATTTATCAAAAGTCAAAATTTGATACAGAGCCCTGGTTTGAATTCTCTTGAGTCATACATGAAATTAAAAGACTCTTGCCCCTGGAAGAAGAACTATGACCAACCTAGACAGCATATTAAAAAGCAGAGACATTACTTTGCCGACAAAGGTCCATCTAGTCAAAGCTATGGTTTTTCCAGTAGTCATGTATGGATGTGAGAGTTGGACTGTAAAGAAAACTGAGCACTGAAGAATTGATGCTTTTGAACTGTGGTGTTGGAGAATACTCTTGAGAGTCCCTTGGACTGCAAGGAGACCCAACCAGTGCATCCTAAAGGAAATCAGTCCTGAATATTCATTGGAGGAACTAATTATGAAGCTCCAATACCTTGGTGATGTGATGCAAAGAACTGACTCATTTGAAAAGACCCTGATGCTGGAAAGATTGAAGGTGGGAGGAGAAGGGGATGACAGAGGATGAGATGGTTGAATGGTATCACCAACTCAGTGGACATGAGTTTGAGTCAAATCTGGGAATTGGTAATGGACAGGGAAGCTTGGAGTTCTGCCGTCCATGGGGGTCGCAGAATCGGACTTGACTGAGTGACTGAACCGAACTGAGTCATACAGCAAATTCCCATTGGCTGTCTATTTTACATATGGATGGTAGTGTATATGTTTCCATGCTACTCTCTCCATTCATCCCACCCTCCCCTCCTTTCCCCCACTCCGTGTCCATCAGTCTGTTCTGTATGTCTGTGTCTCTGTTGCTGCCCTGCAAATAGGTTCATTAATACCATCTTTCTAGAGATTCAAGAGGGAGGGGCCATATGTATACTATGACTGATTCATGATGAGGTATGGCAAAAACCAACACAATATTGTAAAAGAATTATCCTTCAGTTAAAAATAAATTTAGAAAACATTAAGATCTGAGATTGGAATTGTGTGCACACCACAATTACTGCCTTTGCAGCAATTTTTGCTTTACTGTAACTTGATTATGAAAATCATTTGAAAAAAAGCCACACTTTTTATACTACCACAATGGCATTAATACATGATGCATTCAGTTGTTTGGGGTTCCTTCCTATTCTTTGCCAGGAGCCCCAGTTGTTTCCAGGGAGCTGATGCATAGAGGACATTGTCCTGGGACAGGTCCAGCTCTGTGTGTAGTGAGGAAAGTGTACACAGTGTGTGGGTCAATTCCTTAACTGAATTAAGAGACCTTCCTAGAATATGAGTGTTTATGTCCCTCACATTTACCTGCTGCCCCACCCCACCCACCTGTCTGTCCCTCCTTCTCTTTCAGGTCTGGCAGTTTACATATCAGTTCTCAAACTCATTTCCTACTGACACCGGGAAGGTAATAAAAATGACCAAGGTGGACTGGGCCTCAAGGCAGGGAGGAGGCGGTGGAATCGGAGAGGAACTTGAGAGCTCAAGAGGCCTTATCTAAGGCAGGCCGCTTCCATCGAGCACTCGTCTTCCAGCGTTTAAAGAAGCACTAGGTTGTTCAGAAAGTAGTTCCTATGAGATCTCATCACAAGGAAAAAACCTTTTCATTTTTTTTTCCTTTTTTTGGTATCTATGTGAGATGATAGTTTATCAGTAAACTTACTAAAGTAGTCTTCACAATATATGTTAAATCAAACCATTAAGCTGTACTCCTTATACTTAGTGCTGCATATCAGTTATAATCTCAGGAAAATGAGAGAAAAGACCTTCATTGTGAAAAATTTTAAAATTTTGTCACATTGGTATGTACTATACATACCAATACAAAAATTTGGCTTCTGGCTTGTGCCTTTAGTATAGTAGATTGGACAAAGTGAACTTCTGCTCCCTTCAGGCACTCCAAATCTATGACATTTATGTCTACAGGAAATCATAAAGGTTTATGCTTGTCTTGTTTGAATGCAGTCTTTGCTTCCCCCATTCTTAAATATAAGAATAATAATTTTATTTTGTGTAGTGTGTCATGACATATAAAGTGCTTTTCATATTTACTGTCTTTTAATGTACCATCACCATTTAAGTTCAAGGTTGGATTATCTTCATATGTTTATGCCACACAAAATCTGCAAGCTCTTTTACAAAGGGTCATCTTATTAATATTCTCAAAAATCTATCTTTTCTCTTTGATTCAATAATTGCCTTTGTTTAGTTGGCATTTCTTTTCCATTCCTTTGTAGTTTTGTGAATATCCTCTCATGCTCCCTTACACCATAGAACATCACGTTCCCAAATTAATCATTCACTGAACCTATTTTGGTTGCCATTGTGCTGCTGCTGTTCTTTTCTGTTAATAGAACATCTTGTATATTTCAGTAGACTCTTTATCTTTTGGGCCAGAAGGGATTGTATGAATGTGTGTGTGTTTCCTTTAGTAGTTATTTTTTTAAAAAATAGTATACTGAATTACCCTGTGTAGTATAACCGCTCTCCTGTCCCCAAAATCCTCATTATAGGGAAAGAGGTAGAAGCAAATATGTGTGTGTTTGCAATGAAACTATGGGAGATTTTTCTCTATTACTTATTTTATATCTTATTAAAATCATTTGTATAACTTTTATAATAAGGTAAAAGTGTTTTGAAATCATGTTCTCTTTTTATTCCTAAGCTCATTAAACCCTCCCCTTGCCTTCATAAATGACTATAAAACTGGAATCATTTTCCTTCCCATTCTGTTTCTTTTTACATTATAAAAGTCGTAATTGGTTATTTTCTCCCCACCTGCTTATCTTGAAAAATTTCAAACCCACAGAAAAGTTGCAAAGATTGAAAAATAATGACTATATTCTCTTCCCCTTGATTCACTAACTGTTAACATTGTATCACACTTCTTACATTCTGTTTTTCTCTCTGCCTCTGTATCTGTGTGTGTATTTGCACCATTGCAGGGGTGACTACTTTAAAAAAATGTAGACTATTTTGCAGCTAAAATCTTTAGGAGATAGTATCTAGCTAATGTCCTGGACAGCTTTTCCTACAGAGCTGCCCTTTGGTTCTGTGTAATCTCATTGAGCACAAATACTTGCAGTATATGGGCTTTCCATCTGACACAGTGGTAAAGAATCCGTCTGCAGTGTAGGAGATGCACGAGATGTGGGTTCAGTCCTTGACTTGGGAAGACCCCCTGGAGTAGAAATGGCAACCCACTCCAGTATTCTTGCCTGGAAACTTGCATGGATCGAGGGACCTGGTGGGCAAAAGTCCACAGGGTCACCAAGTTGGGCACAACTGACCTACTGAGTGTGTGCCCATGCATGCACACACCCACACACACACATTCCCAGTATACAGCCGAGGTCATTTAGAACATGGCACTTCTAGAACACGCACACATTCACAGTGTACAGCCGAGGTCATTTAGAACATGGCACTTCTAGAACATAATATTTCTGTTTTAGGAATGAGTTCTCATAATTCCATTATATATTTGAAATGTCAACCAAAAGTTAGAGCAGTTTTCTCCAAAATGTCCAATGCTATCAACTGAATAGTAAGTTCTTAGGTAAAAGGAATATAACTCAATCTAATGACTTGGAAAATGCTGTGATAATAATCTCTATGTCACATATTGCCACAGTGTTCTGGAATTTACCTCCATTTGGTTCCATACTATTGCATAGTCATTGACAAGGCAGTAAGACAGTCCAGGTTCAAATACTGACTGACTGTGTGGGGGCTCTCTGGCAGCTCAGTGGTAAAAGAATACACCTAGCAATGCAGGAGCTGCAGGTTCAACGCTTGGGTCAGGAAGATCCCCTGGGAAATCCCATGGTCCAGAGGAGTGTGACCAGCTGCAATCCATAGGGTCAAAAAAGAGTTGGACACGAATTAACAACTGAAAAACAACAACTTACTATGTGACCAAGTTATGAAACCTCTCTGTGGTTTTTCCTTCATCTGAAAACTGGAAATGATAACAGAATACATGAAAAAAAAAATAATGATGATGAAGTGATGTAACTCATGGCACACAGTAAGCTTTCATATTATCATTAACAGTTTTCATTCCCGTTCACCACATGCAGATCTTGTGTGATTTTTGTAACCTCCCTCTGTTCTTCATGACTCCGGCTTCTTCCCGTTCCAGCCCATCCTACCTGCCCCTCCACTTGGCCCTTGGGTGACAGGGTCAAAATACCAGCTTCTTATTATGTGAAATTGGCTTAGACTCAAGGCCAGGAATGTGTTTTAGTCTTCCTTTCTCCTGCGTTAAACTTAATTTGACCCCTGCAGGCTTCTCCAAAAGGGCCTGAGCATGCCCCAGTCTGTATCTGTACACCTCTGTAAGCACTAACATGATCACGGTACTTCCCTGCTCAGAGACCCTCTGTCATTCCCATTCCACACCAAGTAAGACCAGAGTCCTCAGTAATCATCGCTGCCACTAACTGAACTTCTTAGTTATGTGCCAGATAATATATTTTCTGCTGTATCATTTCATTTTGTGTATTTAATTCTCAAACCACTCTGCTGAGTAAAGCGTTGAGGCTCAGCACCATGAAGCAACTTCTTGGTCAGCACTGTTGGGTGCCCAAATGACTGAGGGCACTCATTTTGGGCACTGAGTCTGGGCTGACGCCTGCAAAGCCTGTCCTTTCAAAGTATGAAGCTGCACCACCTTTTCAGCCTGTGTGTGAGCTCTGGTTATCTAGGTCAGGAGACCTATCTTCCCTCTGCTCTCTCCTCTGATTTACCCCCAGACATCTGTGCTTTTTTCGCTCCCTGAACATGCTGTGTCCTTTGAAATCTTTGTCTGTTTTTTTCCTTTCTGTTCTCTTTATCTGGATTATGTTTACCCCCCTTTCCATTCATTTACCTTCCATTTGTCCTTTATGACCCTATTCAGAGGCTATGTCCTCTGGGAAGTCTTCCCTGATTCTACCCACTTTTCTTCCCAAAAAGTTGTTCCAATTTATATTATGTTAGTAATTTGTAGAATAGTCATTTGTGACATCTTCCTGTTTCCTTGTATTATTAGTTCTTCTAAGGACCAGATCATACAGTTTTTCGTCCCTGAACATCAGGTACTTTGATGATGCTGATAATAAAATGAGAATGATTATTTGGATAATGGTATTGTTCATTAAATCCCTCCTTTGTGTCACATACAGTGCTGGGTGCTTCATATGCATTGTCTTGGTTTCACAGACTCCAAGAGACACACTTTCAGGATCTTTGCCTACTTAACTATAAAGTGGGAATGAGGATATTCATAATTTTTTATTGAGAGTTGCTAGGAAAGGATGGAGCCAGGATTCACAGGTCTGTCAAATTCCAAAATGATAATCTTTTCCACCACACAATGCTGTCTGCTTTGCACATAGTAGATAGTCAGGAATACTGGTGGCATTCTTTTGCAACCCCAGCTTTGCCATTTCTGGTACATGTTAAGAAGGATACTCAAAGACAAAACTAACAAATATCTTTGTAAATGTAGGAAATGCTTAAGCCAGTTTGTCCATGGCATTTTGTAACATATTTTAGATGTACAAATAACCAACTTTGTTTTTTAGCTTAAATTGCCATAAAATTGTATTGGCAAGTATATTATAGAATGCACACTGAGAGAAGTATTCAGTGGTATTATAGAATTTTGTTTCTCTCAGAAGTTTTAAAAAAATTTCCTGTGGTCTAGTTAATTCATGGAATTTGGAGCTTGGTGTAGATGATTTATTGCTGGAAGCCTCATAAGGATTTGATTATACAAAAAACCTATATAATTTAGTGCTTTTCCATGGATCTCTAGGGCCTTGTGGGAGTGAGGCTTCTATGTGAGCAACCTCTCAAGAGTCATCGATAGTAATTCATTGACATCATCAAATAATTTGTTTTCCTGAGATGGTCCATTTGGGGATTATACAGAGCTTCTAGTACTGGACAGAAAGTTGTTCACATGTCTACACCTTCTCTGAATCCTCTTAGACTTCCTAGTTTTTTAATAACCATACATTTATATTTTATCTTTAGGGTAGTATAAAATTTGATGGTCTCACCCCTTATTGGGGCTTCCCTCATAACTCAGTTGGTCAACAATCTGCAATGCAGGAGACCTGGGTTTTATTCCAGGAGAAGGAAATGGCAACCCACTCCACTATTCTTGCCTGGAGAATCCTATAGACAGAGGAACCTAGCAGACTACAGTCCGTGGGGTCGCAAGAGTTGGACATGACTTAGTGACTAAACCACCACTAACCGCTTATTGAAACATAGGAAAAATAATAGAAAAGAACATGGACTTTGGAGTCATATTGCACTAGTATAGATGTTTGTGGGCATATGCTGTCACTTCCATGAAGCCTACTTCCTTATCTATAAAAATGGGATTTCCATGTATCACATGAGGGCTATAGTTAACAATATAATGTATATTTGAAAGTTACTAAGAGAGTCAATCTTAAAAGTTACCATCTTAAGGAAAAAAATTTTATCTGTATCAAGTTATGGATGTTAACTGAGCTTATTGTAATTATTTTGCAGTTTATACACATATGAATGCATTATGTACTACACCTTAAAGTAATACAATGTTATATATATATATATACACACACACACACACACACACATACATGTTAATTATAACAATAAAATTGGAAAAATTTTAAATAAAATAGTATTTATAATATTTACTTTGTATAGTTACTGTCAGCTAGTAATAATATAAAATTACTGAATGATACCCAGGACTATAAGTATCATTAGTAGAAATAGGTCATACTTCTGTTTTTTCCTTTGAATTCAAAGTTTTAATTAGTTGGTGGGATAAGCCGTTTGTGAAAAATTGTATTACAAGAGTTATTTTGTTTGCCGAGACTAAAACAATGATTTCAATCAAAAAATTTCTTCCGAATGCTCTAAGTGGTTATCTAACACTCTGGCTAGCACCTTCCATGTGAACTATTACCAGTTGAGACAGTTATCACTCTAAAGCAATGATCTAATGAAAACTGTTTGGGGAATCCTTAATTTCCCCCATTGAATTAGTTGTCAATTCACTTCAACAAAAAGAAAGTCTTTTCAGTCTTGGGTACTGGATGGGCACTGGGCATACTTCTACACAGAATTTTACAATAAGCTGTACTTCTTAATGGCTTCCCTGATAGCTCATTTGGTAAAGAATCTGCCTGCAATGCAGGAGACCCTGGTTCTATTGAGATACCTAATATAGTTTGCTTTAAGCCATTTCAAACCTACATTTTTCCTCTCAGTAGGAAAAAAAATAAAGTCACCCAGCAAAGTGTCTAAATCCGTCTCCACGTTTGATTACTGGGATTAGAAACCACTGAGTCTTTTTCTTTTTCAGTGTAACCCTTGTTTTGCAGAGAAGAGCTGGTGTCCTCTGAGGACCTGCTGGAGTGGCTGCGGCCTTGCTGTGCCAACGACGCCTGGCCCGTGCGGCCCCGCGTTCACGTGCTGCAGATTCTGGGACAGTCGTTTCATCTGACCGAGGAGGATGGCAAGCTTCTCGTGTTCTTTAGAACAGAGGCCATCCTCAAAGCCACCTGGCCCCAGAGACAGGTGAGGGTGCATCTGACGGTCATGTCCTGATTCCTTCATACCAACTTCAAGTGAATAATCAGCTTGTTAATGCAGTCTTCCCAGTGTGTTCATCAGTACAGCTATTAAATATGTGTAACCCAGTTTGTTTTTACCTTTCCATATGTTTGAATATATAGAGTAGATGATGCCTCAGTCATTTGACATGTATATATAATTTTTCTCTTTATATAATACAATCAGGGTTTTTCACAGTATCAGCTCATTCATTTTTTCATGCTTTGCCCAGGCACTCAAATGCCCTCTCTTCTGTATGTAGACAGACACAATGTAGCAGAGACATAAGATCTTGGTCTCTTCATTTCATCCTGCAAGGCTTGCTCAGTCTATCTGGATCCTTCCCTGACGTTTCAAACTTAACTGAACTTTGAACTCCATACATGATCTATTATTATTATTACTTCTGCTGCTATTAGTACTGCTACTTAACGTTTTGTCTTCCCACTACCTGAAAACTCAGAAACCCTAGAGGGTATACTTACCATTTTTCAAAGCTCTCTAAGAATGCTGTGCACACATTCAGAGCTTAAATGCTTGTTGACTAAGTGGAAATGCTAATTCTTAAATCAAAGAAATATGGTGGCTGTTGAATTTTGGCTTAGATTCTAAACTGATGCATCCTGAAGACATTGGATCTAAGAGTCAGCACTTAATCAAGTGCTTTAGCTTGCAGACTATAGGCCAATAAAAGTTAGAAAATAAGACTTGCTTTCTAATCTGCAAAAGAGCTTCCTGGAAGTCTGACTCCAACCCAATTTACTTTCTCATTTTAAAACTTTGCATTATAATTTCTGCTGGTATCCTTATTACTTCACTTAAAGAACAATGTGCCTCATTTTACAAAAAAGAACCAAATATTAAAAATATCTCAAGACTCATCTCACAACATCTCTGAATTACCTTATATATTCTTATTTCCCTCTGTGAGAGAAATAGGTAAATACTATCTATTCTTCAGAGTTAAGAGAATTTGAGATTCAAAAAAGATGGATTTATCAAAGATTCTCTAATCCTGCCACATTGCTGAAACAGTTGGGCTCCAAAATCATTGCAGATGGTGATTGCAGCCATGAAATTAAAAGACACTTACTCCTTGGAAGGAAAGTTATGACCAAACTAGATAGCATATTTAAAAGCAAAGACATTACTTTGCCAACAAAGGTCTGTCTAGTCAAGGCTATGGTTTTTCCAGTGGTCATGTATGGATGTGAGAGTTGGACAGTGAAGAAAGCTGAGCACCGAAGAATTGATGCTTTTGATCTGTGGTATTGAAGAAGACTCTTGAGAGTCCCTTGGACTGCAATGAGATTCAACCAGTCCATCCTAAAGGCAATCAGTCCTGAGTGTTCACTGGAGGGACTGCTGTTAAAGCTGAAACTCCAATACTTTGGCCACCTGATGAGAAGAGCTGATTCATTTGAAAAGACCCTGATGCTGGGAAAGACTGTAGGCAGGAGGAGGAGGGGATGACAGAGGAGAAGATGGTTGGATGGCATCACCGACTCAATGGATATGGGTTTGAGTAAACTCCAGGAGTTGGTGATGGACAGGGAGGCCTGGCCTGCTGCGGTTCATGGGGTCACAAAGAGTCTGACATGACTGAGCAACTGAACTGAACTGAATATCTGAATGATACTCTAAAGCATCATTACCTTTTCAGATTATTTAGTCTTAACATTTTGCTTTGGATTGGCTTAAGAGACCACTAACACACTTTCTCAGGAGCAGTCTGTGAACACAAGTGTGCTGGGCTGTGACAGACACTCCAGGCCCCTGGCATAGTGGATGTTAGAAGTGTGTGTGTTTTCAGCAGGCCTGAAAGTTCTCGTAGCATTCCTGAGGTTAAGCAACAAACTAGGTCATGTTATTTTTGCCAAGTGGAACCTTAGGTTCCATCTCATCCTGAAACAAATGAACGCTGTTACTTTTACGCATTTTCCTGACAGACCCTCCATTTTTCAAGTTCTCACCCTTTTTTCAGTTTTCTCTTCCTTCATGGCTGGAGCCTTGCAAGACAATGAAGCCTGTTTCTGTGGAGCCTCACTTCATGTCAAATCAGATCCATGTACCAGAAATATTTTCAAACAGCGTGGAAACCAGGGAAAGGGGAGGAAACACCCATTTCATCTATCATGTCGAAACCTTAGAACATGCTCTCATGTTTGGCTCTAAACACTTCAGAAGTCATATAAGTGTATCCACTGCTTTTATGCTTTCCTCTACATTCCAGTTATATTCATAGAACAAGCTGCAGCTTTTATATAACTTGTGTCTCCACTCTCCCTCTACCATTGTTTACAGTCTCGGAGAAGATTCTTACACTATGAGCCTTGGCTGTTTGGTGTGTGAAATGGAGCCTTGAACCAGAGGAGACAGAGGATGCCTTGCTCACCTCTATCATTTCTTTGACACGTGTTAAACTGTTGTTTTCATCCCCAGGTCCCAAACACCTAGAAGACCCCAAACTGTTGTTTGCACGGGCTCTCATTTTCTTAATTTCTCCCTATCTCCTTCTCCATTCTCAAAGGTAATATTAAGGAGAGAAATGGGTTCTTACAGAGCAAAGATAAGAACAGATAATGACACTGCAGTGTTCAATTACCAGAAAATGTGGGACTGCTACCTTCACCGTGACTGGTAATCCTCTTAGGCAGACTTTGCATACATCAAAGAGGGGCTTAATATTTAATTATCCTCTAGGTGCCCAAAGTAGTGGCCCCACAAATCAACGTGTTGCCAGGAAACCAGCCAGCTCCTGCAAAATTCAACACACAGTCTGTGTAGCCTGCTACCTCACTGGTTTTCAGAAAGACAGAGATTTCTGCTTTTCTAATGATTAGTTAACAGAATTAAAAATTCCAAGGCCCTCAATTTTCTACAGCATGAGAGGCCTTCCTTTCCACCCCAGAAATGTGCCCCAGCGTGGCGGGCAACAGGGAGGCAGAAGGAAGGGAGGGAGAAACTTAACAGGGGAAGGGGGAGAATGGACTGTGTTAATTCTCTTGGTACAATTTGTCTGAGTTTTTCAGGTTTTGTAATTTTCTAGTTAACTGGTGCATGAAAAATATGGGTCAAAATATTGATGTTTCCTTAAAAAATTCCATACTCCATCATCTCATTTTTTTTTCTGGTTTTATGTTAAAAAAAAAAATTCACCTAAAAAAAGAACATTGTAAAATTTCAGTCTGAATTTGTGGTTCTAAGTGATCAACAGAAAAATGAGTTTAAGATAATTTTCAACCTCATTACAAACTCATGTATATATGGAAGAACATATTAATCCTTCTGGTCAGAGGCCAACTTGGTGACATTTGCCAAAACATAAACAAAATACTCATTTTTTTGTCAGAGTTCAGACAAAGATCAATAGGAAAAAAGAGTTATGTGTGCAAAGGTTTATTTAGTTCCTTGCAAAAGATTTACTGTTACCTTAAATATGTTCAAAGCTAGGACTCATTGTCATAAATAATTCTCTTAATCAAACATAGGGTATTATTTGATGTTAAAAATATGTGTTCACATAAATGTATCTCTAAGAGGCATGAAATCACAAATTTCTAGAACTAGAAGACATGTTTGAAAGCACACCTGTTCAAGAGTCATATTTTATAGAGAAGGATGTGGATGTCCAGAAATGAAGTTAACGTCCTCAGATTTTAGCATAAAAGTCATCATTTCCAAAATAACTACATCCAGTCACGTTTTATGAGATTTTTGTTTCTCTTCTAATCACTTACCACTGTCTGCTAACTTCCTCCTGCTTATCTGTCTATTATGTGATGTCTTTCTTCTTCCATTAGAATACAAATTCCATGAGAACAGGGAACCTACAGACAGTAAATATTTGTTGAATTAATGAATATTAAATCTTAAAAGCCATGTCCAAGGTCACCTTTAAAGTGGCAAGGCCGGGACTCGTGACATTCAGTCCAGTGTTCTTGCCATGAATGATGATTAGACCATGCTGCTGCGCCCTTATATGCAAATAAAATGATCTGCTTGGAATAATGGAAGTGTTTCCTTGCAGAGTGGCCTGGTGCTTTTAGATTGAAACTATTTTGTATTAATTTGCCATGTTTGCTGACAGTGATTTCTGATCAGCTAGTTGCTTCTCACGTGGAAGCAAACAAACCCTAAGCATGTTTGTCTAGATATGAGTGAGAGATGGATGTGCCCTTTTCCCTAAAATGACTGAAGTTGAGCAAGCATCCCTATTACTGGGTTCTGCAGATGTTTGGAGACCTTGAGAAGGTCCCTCCTCATGAATAGTGGGTTCTTCCTCTTAATTTCACCCCATGGTCACTGGCATCCTTGGGGAAGAAGAAGCGACTGTGGAATGTCTCCTAAAGTACACATCACTGCATCTCAGCTTTAAAACTACCTTGCACAGTAGTTACTGCTTGCTGCGGTTTAAATGAAATCCTGTGCCTTAGGAGATGCGGCCGCACGACCTACCCAGCTGGTGAGCAGTAGATCCTTGTGGTTCAGAAGTCTGTGTGCTCCTTCCTGTTTGCCAGGGGGACACACTGAGCGGTAACATTCGTGTTGTGTTTTGTGGTTGCTGTGTTGTCCCTTTCTCTTCCCGCTGTCACTGTGTGTGGATAGAATGTGATTAGGTGTGAAGAATCAGGAGTTTGATTCAGAGAACAGAAAGCATTGATGCTTCTTTTTAGCGTGTTCCACTCTCTCAGTACACCACATTGTGTATGTTAACTGCTGCTAGCTAAAATTCTGAAAAATGCCATGACTGCTAACTGTTGTTTGAACCGAACATCATGTGAAATATTCATCGGAGGGCCTCCAAACAATTAGGCACCATTCACTGTGCTATGCTCTGGAGATAGAGAGACAAAGCAAGTAGTGTGAAAAGCATTTAGGCTCTTCACCGTGTAGACCTGCTTTCCAGTCCCAGCTTCATCACTCAGTAGCTCTGTGGCCTTGGAACAGTTACTGACCCTCTTACAACCTCAGTTTCCCCATGTGTAAAATGGGAATAATAGATAAATGCTGTGGGAGTTAAATGAATCGTTCATGCAAAGCTGCTACTCCAGTCCAGGTAGATAGACCCTATTGGTGTGAGGGCTCCAATCCGGTGGAGAAGGTAGATTTGTAAACAAAGCTAATACCCTAAGTGCATGGGTGCTATAATAGAAGTCTGCACAGTGTGTGGGGCTCGGGAGGGCAGGTCGCTGTCCTGTCTGGGGGCAGGAAGACTGCTCTAAGGAGGGGATTCTTGACCTGAACTCAGCACAGCTGGGTGTATGGGCTGAGGCAAGAGGTGCGTACTCAGTGACTACTTGGGTGCAGAGGTGAGACACGAGCCCAGTGCCCCTCCAGTTTCTGCTGAAGTTACCAGGGAGGAAGTGATGCTCTGTAATTATCTGGGAGACACAGGAGAAAGCCTGTGGATTATGGAGAAAAAAAATTATGGAGAAAGACCCCAAGTTCAGGGCTCTGTCAGTAGTATGTTTTAATTCTCAACAGCACTTTCTTTTCTGGGGTAAGGGTGAGATGGGGCAGCCTGTTTATCTTGTCACACAGGCAGACTGTCCTCATAGCCTCATGTAGGTCTGAGTTCACCAGCAGCCGCCTCCTGGGAAGTAGACTTGAGTTTGGTAGTCACGACTGGATGGGGATGGCTTTGATTCCATCTCAGGGCAGCCTTCTCCTGGGGTCAGCTCAGGTCCCAATTGGCCTAATTTGTAGTGGGACAGTTTACAGCCAAGTGTCCTTTGCTTAGAGGCATGATGGCTGGGGTGGTCGTGCTTCTAATGGGTTTCGCCACTGTTGTCTCTTCATCCTTGCAGTGGGTTAGAAGGAAAAGTGGAGGGAAAAGGCAGGAAAATGCTGGTGTTTAAATATTGGAAGGTGGTAGGGGTATGAGGTCGCCAGACATAACTTGTGTTATTTTTTTTTACTTTTCATTGACTTACTGAAAATATTTTACAAAACATACTTTTCCTGAAGCTTTACCAAATACTACCATCTCAGATGACCACAGCTAACACTGATGCAACACCTTGTCTAATTTACACATCATTCAGATTTTGTCAGCCATCCCACTGATGTGTTTTTCTGGTCCACATCCCATGCAGGTCACTTAACGCCATGTCTCCTTTGTGTCCTGTAATTTAAAACAGTTTCTCATTCTTTTTTCCCCCCTTTTATGACCTTGACATTTTTAAAAACACTGGACAGTTACTTTGTGAAAGATCACTAAATTTGACTTTGTCTGAGTTTTGTTCATGTATTCAAGTTGTGCATTTTTGGTGAGAATACCGCAAAAGTGACGTTGGATCCTTCCCAGTACATTATCTTAGGAGATACACGGTACTTATGTGTTCTTTTACCAGTAGTGTTCATTTGCATGACTTGATTGAGGTGGTGTCAGCCATGTTTCTTCTCTGTGAAATTATCTTTTTCCCTTTGGGATTAATAAATGTCTTGTGGTGAGGTACTTTGAGATTGTGTAAACACTTTCTCATCACATTTTCACCAGTTAATTTTAGCACACATTGATGATTATTACCTGAGTTAATGATCACTGTGGTATTTCCCAAATGATATTTTTTTTTTACCATTTGTTCTCCCCTTATATTATTTATTCATTTACTTATTTATATCACTGCAAGCTCAAGGATTCTTATTTTGTTCTATGGTTGTAATCTATTACTATTACTGCTTTTATTTTTTGCTCCAGCTGTCTCAGATTTAGCCACTGGGAACCTTTCAAGTTTTCTCCTGGATCATTTTAACTTGTGCCCGTCCCATCACTTTTTGAACGAAAATGCTCAAAACCTTCTTACACTTTGCCTACTCACATTCAGATTCAATCATTGACTTTTTATTTTTTAATAAAGAATGGTATTTAGAAGCCAAGACTTGAGTACTAGGTAAAGTCATATTTGGTGGTATTATAGCTTTTAGGTGCTCCAAGGGGACAGAGCACATGTGAGTCTATGTCTATTTTTATATCTATTTGTATTCATTTTTAAGACCATGAATTTGTGTTGATACTTCCAGTGCCAATCCAGTTTAGTCTTCTCTTTTTCCTTATTTATAAACTCCTTTCTCTGTCAGTGAGAAACTTGACTCTCCTTATCCACAGTGCATTTATTTATTTAATCCCAGGAACAAGATAGTTATGGAAATTCCAATCAACTTACTAGATAGAATATTTGTGTAGAGCTCTTTTTGTCTTTAGCCTTTGAGTTAAAAGTACTTAAAAATCTTTTTTCAAGATTACATCTCTCTCTCTCTCTCTTTCACACATATACACACACCACCTCCAGTGTGATTAGCTTATTCACTTATAGTACTGATAGATTAATTTTATTTCTGTTTGCATGGTTTTCCCCATTCCTATTTATTTCAAATATGGATATACTTTTTGAATATGTGAAACATTTACCTGGAATGTGAGAGGTCATTCTTTGGAATTTGGTGGGTTTTTTCTTTTTCACTTACGATATTTTGAAGTTTAGACCTTCCTGACCTGTAATCATACTGAATATACCAGTCTTATGTGGTTTTATTCTTGTTCTTTTTGTTTTGGAGGCTATATAGGCATTCTACATGTAGAGTATCTAGGAGCCCACATGAGTCAGTGGCCACCATTTTCTTCTTCTATGCATAACTCAGAATAGTTTCTAGCTGTAATAAAAAACAGATTCAACATAAAAGCTCTGAATGTTCCAGCAGAAATCTGTTTTTACCTAAGTTGAGAAGATGCTTATGTACTGTCAGTTTTCATGTTTTATAGGTAGGGATGTCTGTGAATTAACCATTAGGCTTTGTGTGTATATTTTATCACTGCAACCTCATAATAACCCTTTGATGAAGGCTTTATTATAATTCCATTCAACACATGAGCAAATAA
This sequence comes from Antilocapra americana, assembly GCA_007570785.1. Taxonomy (NCBI): domain Eukaryota; kingdom Metazoa; phylum Chordata; class Mammalia; order Artiodactyla; family Antilocapridae; genus Antilocapra; species Antilocapra americana. The sequence continues at coordinate 4,623,766 of ML660778.1, forward strand.
GCACAGAGTAGTTAAGGAGTCTTTACAGTATCTTTGCTAAAACATAGCAGAATGATGTATTGTTATTCATTATTATGTATTAGGTATTCATTATTATGAAATACCAATACTATAGCCACCATAATAGCTCTGTGTTAACTCAGTGTTAGGTACCTATTCAGGTGTGTGTTTCTATATATATTGTCCTGTATTATGTTATATATTATGTGATATTATTCTCAAAGTATCCTGATAGGTTAGGTACTATTATCTTATTTTTACAAATGAAAACACCAAGGCTTGGTGGGATATTTTCACCTGATCACAGAGCTATTAAGTGGCAGGGCCAGTATCCCCTCTGAGTCTGAGTGATACACTACAGTGAAAGCGTATCTGGCTCCATGAATTAGTCTGTTACTACTTTATCAACTTTAACTAAAAAGCAAAGTCTGGCCTTAAAATTTTCGCTTGCATAGCAGTTCTTTATAGTAAGCATGTACTTCTAGAGGCTCATATGGAGTGACTGATTATTTGTCCTAGAGAAAAAGTTTATAAGGCAAAATCTTTCTTACTATTTTAAAACAAAAGTATTTCCCTTCATATGTCTCATTAAATACTATATTTAGCCACCTGAAAATGTGTATTATGTATTGAAGTTACAGTAGCACTCACTTATGGAGGGGGAACATGGAATGCTTTTATTGTGTCATTTCTGACTTTAGCGATACAGTAAAATAAGTAGGCTGGAGAACATGGCTCGTAAGTGCAGTCGCCAGCTTCTTCTGTATACTTACATGCTTGTGCGCCCCACATACAATTCCAAGCATCTGGAAAACCCTTGGGAACTTAATTCTGTCATTAGGTTCCCTCCCCATCCTAAGGATGTTTTAGTCACGCACTAGGAGGGATGTTTTAATGGCAACTGAGGACCCTTCATTCATGAGCAGTTCACAAAAAGACACTCATTTCCCTAATAAACCTTTGGAAAGAAGCAGAGACTAAATGTGTGTTCCCATCAGCAGAGGCAAAGGTAGGAAATAAATCAGCGTCTCACTTGTTTATTGCTGATCAGGACACCCTTCCTGTAGTAGATACTCTTCCCTCCACGTGGCCTTGGGAATGTTGTTTGAACCCTCAGCCTGTCTGAGAAACACATTTTGCCTTTATTACAAACAGTGCAAGATAGAGTAGTTATGAAATTCTTTCTATAGCTGCATCTATTCTATAGTTCTCTGCCATAGAAATGAGAAAATTGACTAGAAGATAGCTATCCCACTTTCACTATTTCAACTTTAGTCTTATTTCCACAATTTTATATTTTCTATTAGTAAAACATACTCAGAAATAGGCATAATCATGATTAATGTGGTTTATATTCTTTTATCTAATAATAACTATCAATTACAGTAATTAATGGGCTTCCCTAGTGGCTCAGACGGTAAAGAATCTGCCCATAGTGCAGGAGACCTGGGTTGGATCCCTGGATTGGGAAGATCCCCTGGTGAAGGGAACAGCTACCCACTGCAGTATTCTTGCCTGAAGAATTCCATGGACAGAGGAGCCTGGCAGGCTACAGTCCATGAGGTCACATAGACCTGGACATGACCGCGTGACTATCACTTTCACTGTAATTAATGGTAATGATACTGTTTATCTAGTACTTGGACTTCCCTAGTGGCTCATACGGTAAAGCTTCTGCCTATAATATAGGAGACCTGGGTTCAATCCCTGGGTCAGGAAGATCTCCTGGAGAAGGAAAGGGCAACCCACTCCAGTATTCTTGCCTGGAAAATCCCATGGATGAAGGAGCCCGGTAGGCTGCAGCCCATGGGGTCACAAAGAGTTGGACGTGAGTGAGCAACTTCACTTTCTTTCTTTCTTCATTACTTTCTTTCTTTCTTTCTTCTTACTCTGTACCAGACATTGTTCTAAGTACTGCTTAGATTAGTGGGGAGTAGTCTGACAGTTTATGACTAAGTTCAACAGCTCGTTCAACAGCCTGTGACCTTTTGGTCTTCTGAATATTTGACTTCCTTTCCGCAGAGAAGCACATTCAATTCAATGGACACAACAGGTAGTGTTGGCCACCTGGAATCTTACAAAAGGAGTAGTTGTTAATCCCAAACTCCTAATTTTGGATTAACATATATGCACTACTGTATATAAAGTAGGTAACCAACAAGGACATATATAGCACAGGGAACTCTGCTCAGTAGTCTGTAATAACCTATGTGGGAAAAGAATCTGAAGAAGAATAGATACATGTACATATATAACTGAATCACTTTGCTGTACATTTGAAACTAACATAGCATTGTAAATCAACTATACTTGAATATTGATTAAAAAAATGGAATAAACTTAAAAAAAAGTAGGTGTAACAGATAGGAATCTAGTCTGCTAGAAGGAATTTCTGTCACTTTTTCGTATTTCTACATATCTGTTGAAGTAGGGATTTTTTTGTTTTGTGTTTTGAAGCCTTATGTACACACCCGGTTTGGTCTGACTTTACTGTGTTCCCAAGAGGACTTGCACAGGGCCTTGGATGTCATCATATGAGCCTTTTAGAACCTCTAGTCTAGTAGCTCATAAACTCACATGGAAGATAGTATACAGTGATGAATAAGCCTACTATCAATAATAATCCTCTACATGTTGCTGATTTTTTCTGGTGATAAAGTACTTTTATAAGCATTAATACTTATTTCATATTCACAAATATCTGAAGATTAAACTGCTATCGTTGCCTACAGGAGGGTGCAGATTTCAGGAGACATGTCTCAGTTTAAGATAGTCATGTTCATCTTCAAGCAGCCATAGAGAAATTTAAAGTTAAAGCTGTTCTCATCTGAGAATAAGTGGCTCAGTCCACTTTTTCAAGGACAGTGACTCAAGGTCTGATAAGGAAGTGTTCACCTACTTGACAAATGACTTACCGCAAGGGCTCAAGTCACTCAATTCAATGAAGAGAGAAACATTGCTTTCAGAGAAAAAAAGGGAAAGAGGTATTCTTATGTTTAAGTCACACTTGAATTTTACCCTTTAAAATCCTGTGATGTTTGGTTAGTGGTGTCAGTATGGAGTTGTCACCAACTCTACAATGCCTATAAAATTGTGGACGTTTACACCCCCTGCCCACAGGGGAAGGGACAGAAGTGTTAAAAGAAATATATGTCACTTTCATTTTCACTGGAGAAAAAAGACAGAATGGAACTAAGTGTAGGGGAAAAATAGCAATTCTCTCAATTTTATTTTTACTGTTCTATGCAAAGCATGCTTAAGAGTCATTTCAAATACGTTAACTATTGCACAAATAAGCAAAATTTTAAAAAGAGATAAAAGTTAACAGAAGATTCCATTATCCTAAAATAGCCTAAAATATTTCTTCACGTACTTTTTCTGTCCTGCCTAATCTGTAGGTGTAATTCTTGTTAGAAGAAATCATAGCACATGTTTCTGCTTTTTCATATCCAGCATATTATGTAGGTGATAATATGAATAATGCCTGCCATCTATTGGGCGCCTACCATGTGCCAGCCTCTTGCTGGCTATCTTATCCATACCCTTTTATTTAGTATTCACAATTATCATAGACATATTTATTTCCATTTTATGGAAAAGGACATTAAGCCTCAGAAAGGTCCAGGAATGCCTCCAAAATAAACAGTTTTCTGTGTTACTTAGACTTTACCAGCACTGTTTTAAAAGCTGGTCATTTAGTTGAATTTCCCTTTATTATTTCTTTTAGAGTCTCCTTACGTATATGTGATGAAGTCTGTTACAAAGTTCCTATGAAGTATATTGGAGCATTTGATAGCCACCTACAGTTTCTCCTTGCTATTAACATAGGTTCTGTAATCATATCATATTGCAGCTATTTGGTCACTGAAGTCAGTTCTCTGTACCCACACTTATGAAATATATTTAGATACTAGGAATATATATTTCAATACAGACTGCAGTACTTCCCAGAAAAGAGAAAATCTGATTGTTTCATAGGTTCACATTCATTCTCAGCCAGGGTCCTTGTTTTTAGTGAGTTTTAATACCCATGCTACTGACATAAATTCTGTGCTCTCGCAGTCACTGCAAGCCTTTGAGCCATGTTAGCTTTACTTTTGTTGTCTTGGAGCAGTACTTCCCCTCCTGATTTTTACATATTTCTTAAAATACTCTTTCACCTCTGCTTTCTCCCTTTCTTCTGGAATTCTGATGAGAAATAACCTTCCCTGGAATGTCTTCCACTTCTAGGTCAGGACTCAGGAAACACTGGGTATGAGTGGCTTCCTTCTGTTTGTGTCGTTCCTCCAATCCTGGGGTTCCAAACTAGTTTGGTTTCTTTTTATCATCTTTATGAGTTCTTTTTTGGTGTCTCTTTAAGTATTATCATGGTTATGAGTTGTGCTTAGCAGAGAGAATTAAGGAAAAAGGGGTCAAAGCCATTTTGTCCAGTCTGGAAGTTTCTTGTGCATTTTTCTCTTATATTTCTGTATACAAAAATTTATTTTGCATTTTTGTTATCAGAATTTATTTTTAAAGCCTTATTAGGGCATTATGAACAAGATAAGCATATTATTTTGGTAAGTTTTGATAAATTTAGGTAGTTTAATATGTGGACACAAATCCTAGGTTTTTATATATATATATATAATATAATATAATATATATATATAAATATCAAAGTATGCTGGGATGGTTGAATTACAAGCTGGAATCAAGACTGCTGGAAGAAATGTCAACAACCTCAGACATGCAGATGATACCACTCTGAAGGCCGAAAGTGAAGAGGAACTAAAGAGCCTTCTGATGAGGGTGGAAAAGGAGAGTGAAAAAGTTGGCATAAACTCAGCATTCAAAAATGAAGATCATGGGCATCTGGTCACTTCAGTTCAGTGACTCAGTTGTGTCTGACTCTTTGCAACCCCGTGGACTGCAGCATGTCAGGCTTCCCTGTCCCATTACCAACTCCCAGAGCTTACTCAAACTCATGTCCATTGAGTTGGTGATGTCATCCAACCATCTCTTCCTCTGTTGTCCCCTTCTCCCGTCCTCAATTTTATCCCAGCATCGGTCTTTTCCAGTGAGTCAATTTGTCGCATCAGGTGGCCAAAGTATTGGAGTTTCAGCTTCAACATCAGTTCTTCCAATGAACACTCAGGACTGATCTCCTTTAGGATGGACTGGTTCGATCCCCTTGTAGTCCAAGGGACTCTCAAGAGTCTTCTCCAACACCACAGTTCAAAAGCATCAATTCTTAGGCACTCAGCTTTCTTTATAGTCCAACTCTCACATCCATACACGACTACTGCAAAAACCATAGCCTTGACTAGACGGACCTTTGTTGGCAAAGTAATATCTCTGCTTTTTAATATGCTATCTAGGTTGGTCAGAGCTTTTCTTTGAAGGAGCAAGCATCTTTTAATTTCATGGCTGCAGTCACCATCTGCAGTAATTTTGGAGCCCAAAATGATAAAGTCTGTCACTGTTTCTACTGTTTCCTCATCTATTTCCCATGAAGTGATGGGACTGGATGCCATGATCTTAGTTTTCTGAATGCTGAGTTTTAAGCCAGCTTTTTCACTCTCCTCTTTCACTTTCATCAAGAGGCTCTTTAGTTCCTCTTCACTTTCTATCATAAGGGTGGTGTCATCTGCATATCTGAGGTTATTGATATTTCTCCCGGCAATCTTGATTCCAGCTTGTGCTTCATCCAGTGCAGCATTTCTCATGATGTACTCTGCGTAGAAGTTAAATAAGCAGGGTGACAGTGTTCAGCCTTGACGTACTCCTTTCCCAATTTGGAACCAGTCTGTTGTTCCATATCCAGTTTTAACTGTTGCTTCTTGGCCTGCATGCAGGTTTCTCAGGAGGCAGGTCAGGTGGTCTGGTATTCCCGTCTCTTTAAAAATTTTCTACAGTTTGTGTAAGATCATGGAATTTGATCACATCACTTCATGGCTAATAGAAGGGACAAAAGTGAAAACAGTGACAGATTTTATTTTCTTGGGCTCCAAAATCACTGTGGTTGGTGACTGCAGCCGTGAAATTGAAAGATGCTTGCTCCTTGGATGGAAAGCTATGACAAACCTAGACAGCATATTATAAATCAAAGACATCAGTTTGCCAACAGCTATAATTTTTCCAGTAGTCATGTATGGATGTGAGAGTTGGACAATAAAGAAGGCTGAGCACCAGAGAATTGATGCTTTTTAACTGTCGTGCTGAAGAAGGCTCTTGAGAGTCCCTTGGACTGCACAGAGATAAAACCAGTCAATCCTAAAGGAAATAACCTCTGAAAAGTCATTGGAAAGACTACTGCTGATGCTCCAATACTTTGGCCACCTGATGCAAAGTGCCAGCTCATTAGAAAAGACCGTGATCCTGGTCAAGATTGAGGGCAGGAGAAGGGAGTGACAGAGGGAAGTGATGGTTGGAGGGCATCAATGGACGTGAGTTTGAGCAAATGCCAGAAGATGGTGAACGACAAGGAAGCCTGGTGTGCTACAGTCCATGGGGTTGCTAAGAGTCAGACACGACTTAGCAACTAGACAATGAGTATACAACAAAGTATGTTCTTTATCATATCTTAAGAAAACATGTGTTCCAGTCCAGTTTTAGTCCCATATTATTCTCATATAAGATAAAGCTTTTGTAGCTACAGTGATCGAATTTAAAACTGCTTTCTTAAGAGCTGAATAATAACAATTTGGCATCCTTTATGATCATCAGGGAGGGTGCAAGTGTGTGTAAACAAAATGGATGATTTGTTAAGTTGCTATATTTTTCACATTTATATTTTAGGCATGGGTTTCAATGCTCCAAGAAACAAGTTACTAATAATTGAAATTATTTTACCTTTAAAATGTCTGTGTAATGTGAGGAAGGCATTATACAAAGAAACCTATTACCACACACATTTTTAAAAGTGGAAACTAATATTTGCACAGAAGTATAAAAGCAAACATAGAAAGGTCTAATTTATAGTTTCTTTTCTCTCTCTTTCCTTTATGATACAGTTCATGCTCTAGATATTTATAAGCTATTACAATTTCTAAAAAGTAATCAATCTAAATGATGTTGAAAACATGAATCATTTTTTCCCAATCTCTTCATTTTCTTGGTATGACTCTGCATTTCATGTAAAGGAGAACCATCTTGTTATTAATTATACTGCACTTAATTTTAGAAACTGGAATATCAGCACTGCTGGGAGATATATCATTCAGTTGTTTTAAAATATTTTTTAAGCGCAAAAGCTTCTCTACAAATAAAGCCAGATAATAAATGAGAAGGAAGAGGGCAGCATTTACTGACCCTTTTCCCTGCTGCAGACCTCCAGGCATCTACTTAGAGCTTCTGAGACAGTGGGGATTTTTGAACCCTATTTTTCAGACTTGGAAAATGAGACAAAACAAGGGACCTTACAGAAATCATGCAGCTAACCACAAGGCATCATTGGTTGAAACATATTGTCAATAAACATGCTACCTCTGATATTTTTTAGTGACTTCCTTCTTGGTGGGATCTTTTTATTAAAAAAGAGCACACCTTATATCTATCTCCAATAAAAAAAAACAGCTGAAAATTTATGATAACTCCATGAATATTTAATATCACTCTATGTTGCAGTATTTTATAAATTATAATCATTTATTTGTATGTCTGCTCATTCATTCATTCACTTAATCAGTTGTTGTTCTTCATGTGGTCACTCAGTCATGTCAGACTCTTTGCGACCCCACTGACTGCAGCACACCATCCTCCCTGTTCATCACGATCTTCCTGAGCTTAGGTCTTCAAACTTAGGTCCATCAAGTCAGTGATGCCATCCAACCATCTCATCCTCTGTCAACCCCTTCTCCTCCTGCCTTCAATCGTTCCCAGCATCAGGGTCTTTTCTAATGAGTCAGCTCTTCACATCAGGTGGCCAAAGTATTGGAGCTTCAGCTTCAGCATCAATCCTTCCAGTGAATATTCAGGGTTGATTTCCTTTAGGATTGTCTGGTTTGATTTCCTTGCAGTCTAAGGGACTCTCAAGAGTCTTATCCAACACTGTAGTTCAAAAGCATCAATTCTTCATCTCTCAGCCTCCTTTATGGTCAAACTCTCACATCCATACATGACTACTGGAAAAACCTTAGCTTTGACTAGATGCACCTGTGTTGGCAAAGTAATGTCTCTGGTTTTTAATATGCTGTCTAGATTGGTCAGTGCTTTCCTTTGAAGGAGCAAGCATCTTTTAATTTCATGGCTGCAATCACCACCTACAGTGATTTTGGAGCCCAAGAAAATAGCCTCTCATTGTTTCCATTGTTTCCCCATCTGTTGGGCATGAGGTGATGGGACCAGATGCCATGATGTTAGTTTTTTGTATGTTGTTGAGTTTTTTTTTTTTTTTAATATTTTTTTAATTATTGTTTTAGCCATACATTGTTATGATATCACCATGGGTTTACATATGCTTCCCCTCCGGGTCCCCCCTCCCTCCTCCCTCCCCCCCGGGAAATCTCGCTGCACCAGTCCCGAGCATCAATCCTGGGCTGGCAATTGATTAGACACATGACAATTAACATGCTTCAATGCCCTTCTCCCATCTCATCCCACCCTTACCCTCATCCACAAAGTCCACAAGTCTATTCTATACATCTGCGTTCCTTTTGTTGTCTCCCATGTTGGGTTCTCATTACTGTCTTTCTAAATTCCATATATATGTGTTAATATACTGTATTGTTGTTTTTGCTTCTGGCTTACTTCACTCTGGATAATGGGCTCCAGTTTCGTCCATCTGAGTAGAATTGCTTCAAATGAATTTTTTTTTAATGCTGAGTAATATTCCATTGTGTATATATACCACAGCTTTCTTATCCATTCGTCAGTTGATGGGCATCTAGGTTGCTTCCATGTCCTGGCTATTGTAAACAATGCAGCGATGAACATTGGGGTGCACGTGGCTCTTTCAATTCTGGTTTCCTCGGTGTATATGCCCAGCAGTGGGATTGCCGGGTCATATGGCAGGTCTATTTGCAGCTTTTTAAGGAACCTCCACACTGTTTTCCATAGTGGCTGTACTAGTTTGCATTCCCACCAACAGTGTAAGAGGGTTCCCTTTTCTCCACATCCTCTCCAGCATTTATTGCTTGTAGACTTTTGGATGGCAGCCATTCTGACTGGTGTAAAGTGGTACCTCATTGTGGTTTTGATTTGCATTTCTCTGATAATGAGTGATGTTGAGCATCTTTTCATGTGTTTGTTAGCCATTTTTATATCTTCCTTGGAGAAATGTCTGTTAAGTTCTTTGGCCCACTTTTTAATTGGGTTGTTTATTTTTCTAGAATGGAGCTGCAGGAGTTGTTTGTAAATTTTTGAGATTAATTGTTTGTCTGTTGCTTCATTGGCTATTATTTTCTCCCATTCTGAAGGCTGTCTTTTCACCTTGCTTATAGTTTCCTTTGTTGTGCAAAAGCTTTTAATTTTAATTAGGTCCCATTTGTTTATTCGTGTTTTTATTTCCAATATTCTGGGAGGTGGGTCATGGAGTATCCCGCTTTGGATTATAGCAGAGAGTGTTTTGCCTATGTTATCCTCTAGGAGTTTTATAGTTTCTGGTCTTATGCTTAGATCTTTGATCCATTTTGAGTTTATCTTTGTGTATGGTGTTAGAAAGTGTTCTAGTTTCATTCTTTTACAAGTGGCTGTCCAGTTTTCCCAGCACCACTTGTTAAAGAGGTTGTCTTTTCTCCATTGTATATTCTTGCCTCCTTTGTCAAAGATAAGGTGTCCATAGATGCGTGGATTTATCTCTGGGCTTTCTATTCTGTTCCATTGATCTATGTTTCTGTCTTTGTGCCAGTACCATACTGTCTTAATGACTGTGGATTTGTAGTATAGCCTAAAGTCAGGTAGGTTGATTCCGCCAGTTCCATTCTTCTTTCTCAAGATTGCTTTGGCTATACGAGGTTTTTTGTATTTCCATACAAATTGAGAAATTATTTGTTCTAATTCTTTGAAGAAGACCTCTGGTAGCTTGATAGGAATTGCATTGAATCTATAGATTGCTTTAGGTAGTATACTCATTTTCACTATATTGATTCTTCCAATCCATGAGCACGGTACATTTCTCCATCTGTTTGTGTCCTCCTTGATTTCTTTCATCAGTGTTCTATAGTTTTCTATATACAAGTCTTTTGATTCTTTAGGTAGAAATACTCCTAAGTATTTTATTCTTTTTGTTTCGATGGTGAATGGGATTGTTTCCTTAATTTCTCTTTCTGATTTCTCACTGTTAGTGTATAGGAATGCCAGGGATTTCTGTGTGTTGATTTTGTATCCTGAAACTTTGCTATATTCACTGATTAGCTCTAGTAATTTTCTCGTAGAGTCTTTAGGGTTTTCAATATAGAGGATCATGTCATCAGCAAACAGAGAGAGTTTTACTTCTTCTTTTCCAATCTGTATTCCTTTGATTTCTTTATCTGCTCTGATTGCTGTGGCCAAAACTTCCAAAACTATGTTGAATAGTAGTGGTGAGAGTGGGCACCCTTGTCTTGTCCCTGATTTCAGGGGGAATGCTTCCAGTTTTTCACCATTGAGGATAATGTTTGCTGTGGGTTTGTCATATATAGCTTTTATTATGTTGAGGTATGTTCCTTCTATTCCTGCTTTTTGGAGGGTTTTTATCATAAATGGATGTTGAATTTTGTCAAAGGCTTTCTCTGCATCTATTGAGATAATCATGTGATTTTTATTTTTTAATTTGTTAATGTGGTGTATTACATTGATCGATTTACGAATATTGAAGAATCCTTGCATCCCTGGGATAAAGCCTACTTGATCATGATGTATGATCTTTTTGATGTGTTGTTGGATTCTATTTGCTAGAATTTTGTTGAGGATTTTTGCGTCTAAGTTCATCAGTGATATTGGCCTGTAGTTTTCTTTTTTTGTGGCATCTTTGCCAGGTTTTGGAATTAGGGTGATGGAGGCCTCATAGAATGAGTTTGGAAGTTTACCTTCGTCTGCAATTTTCTGGAAGAGTTTGAGTAGAATAGGTGTTAGCTCTTCTCTAAATTTTTGGTAGAATTCAGCTGTGAAGCCATCTGGTCCTGGGCTTTTGTTTTTTGGAAGATTTCTGATTACGGTTTCAATTTCCATGCTTGTGATGGGTCTATTAATATTATCTATCTCTTCCTGGTTTAGTCTTGGAAAGTTGTACTTTTCTAGGAATTTGTCCATTTCATCCAAATTGTCCAGTTTATTTGCATATAGTTGCTGATAATAGTCTCTTATGATCCTTTGTATTTCTGTGTTTTCTGTTGTGATCTCTCCGTTTTCATTTCTAATTCTGTTGATTTGGTTCTTCTCCCTTTGTTTCTTGATGAGTCTGGCTAACGGTTTGTCAATTTTATTTATCTTCTCAAAGAACCAGCTTTTGGCTTGGTTGATTTTTGCTATGGTCACTTTTGATTCCTTTGCATTAATTTCTGCCCTGATCTTTAAGATTTCTTTCCTTCTACTAGACCTGGGCTTCTGCATCTCTTCCCTTTCTAGTTGCTTTAGGTGTATAGTAAGGTCATTTATTTGATTTTTCTCTTGTTTCCTGAGGTGAGCTTGTATTGCTATGAACTTTCCCCTTAGCATTGCTTTCACAGTGTCCCATAGGTTTTGAGCTGTTGTGTTTTCATTTTCATTCGTTTCCATGCATAACTGAATTTCATTTTTAATTTCTTCTGCGATTTGTTGGTTATTCAGCAGTGTGTTGTTGAGCCTCCATATGTTGGAAGTTTTGAGAGGTTTTCTCCTGTAGTTGATATCTAATCTCACTGCATTGTGGTCAGAAAAGATGCTTGGGATGATTTCAATATTTTGGAATTTATCAAGGTTAGATTTATGGCCCAGGATGTGATCTATCCTGGAGAAGGTCCCGTGTGCACTTGAGAAAAAGGTGAAATTCCTTGTTTTGGGGTGGAATGACCTATAGATATCAATTAGGTCTAGTTGGTCTATTGTTTCATTTAAAGTTTGAATTTCCTTGTTACTTTTCTGTCTAGTTGATCTATCCATTGGTGTGAGTGGTGTATTAAAGTCTCCCACTATTATTGTGTTGTTGTTGATTTCCCCTTTCATATTTGTTAGCATTTGCCTTACATATTGTGGAGCTCCTATGTTAGGTGCATAAATATTTATAATTGTTATTTCTTCTTCCTCGATTGATCCTTTGATCATTATGTAATGTCCATCTTTATCTCTTTTCACTGCCTTTATTTTAAAGTCTACTTTATCAGATATGAGTATTGCCACTCCTGCTTTCTTTTGGTCTTTATTTGCATGGAATATCTTTTTCCAGCCTTTAACTTTCAGTCTATATGTGTCCCTAGGTTTGAGGTGGGTCTCTTGTAGACAACATATATAGGGGTCTTGTTTCTGTATCCAATCGGCCAATCTTTGCCTTTTGGTTGGGGCATTCAGCCCGTTTACATTTAAGGTAATTATTGATAAGTATGATCCTGCTGCCATTTATTTTATTGTTTTGGGCTCCAGATTATCTATCCCATCGGTGTTTCCTATCTAGGAAAGATCCTTTAGCATTCGTTGGAGGGCTGGTTTGGTATTACTGAATTCTCTCAGTTTCTGCTTGTCTGAGAAAATTTTGAATTCTCCTTCAAATTTGAATGAGATCCTTGCTGGGTAGAGTAGTCGGGGTTGTAGATTGTTTTCTTCCATGACTTTAAGTGTGTTTTGCCATTCCCTTCTGGCCTGAAGCGTTTCTGATGAGAGATCAGCTGTTATCCTTATGGGATTCCCCTTGTGAGTTATCTTTTGCTTCTCCCTTGCTGCTTTTAATATTTGGTCTTTGTATTTGATATTTGCCAATTTGATTAATATGTGTCTTGGGGTGTCCCGCTTGGGGTTCATTCTATTTGGGATTCTCTGTGTTTCTTGGACCTGAGTGGCTATTTGCTTCCCCAATTTAGGGAAGTTTTCTACAATTATCTCTTCAAGAATTTTCTGATGGTCTTTCTTTTTGTCTTCTTCTTCTGGGACTCCTATGATTCGAATATTGGTGCGTTTAATATTGTCCCAGAGGTCTCTAAGGTTGTCTTCATTTCTTTTAATTCTTTTTTCATTTTTCCTTTCTGTTTCATTTATTTCTGTCATTCTGTCTTCTATCTCACTTATTCTGTCTTCTATCTCTGTTATTCTACTGTTGGTTCCCTCCAGAGTGTTTTTGATCTCATTTATTGCATTATTCATTGTATTTTGTCTCTTTTTCATTTCTTCTAAATCTTTGTTAAAGCTTACCTGCATCTTCTCAATCCTTGCCTGCAGGTTATTGAGCTGTAACTCCAACTTATTTTCCAGGTTTTGGATCATTTTCACTATCATTATTCGGAATTCTTTGTCAGGTAGACTTCCTATCTCTTCGTCTTTTGTTTGGTCTAGGGGGTATTTATCCTGTTCCTTTACTTGCTGGGTATTTCTCTGCCTTTTCATCTTGTTTATCTTGCTGTGTTGTCCCTTTATTGTGGGGATTCCTCTCTATGGGAGGGGTTGGATGCGTGGTTTGTCGAAGTTTCCTGGGTGGAAAGGCTTGTGTGGTTTTCTGGTGGGTGAGTCTAGGTTTCCTCACTGTTACTCCTCACGTCGGCACTGGGTCGCCTCTCCAGATGCCCGATGTCCTCTGCCAGCATTCAGTTCCTGTTTTTTGGAGTTTGCTCGGCCTTTAAAAGTTCTTTTGATATATTTATTGGGGAGAGAGTGTTCTCCCCATCCTATTCCTCCGCCATCTTAGTTTCTCCCCTATGTTGTTGAGTTTTAAGCCAGCTTTTTCACTCTCCTCTTTTTTTAAAAAAAAAAAAAAAATTTTATTTATTTATTTATTTTAATTTTCTTTACATTATCGTGTTGATTTTGCCATACACTGACATGAATCTGCCATGGGTATATACATGTGTTCCCCTTCTAGAACCCCTCTCCCACCTCCCTGCCGATTCCCTCTCTCTGGGTCATCCCGGTGCACCAGCCCTGAGCACCCTGTATCAAGCATCAAACCTGGGCTGGCGATTGATTTCACATATGATGATTAACATGTTTCAATGCCATTCTCCCATATCATTCCACCCTTGCCCTCTCCCATAGAGTCCAAAAGACTGTTCTATACATCTGTGTTTCTTTTGCTGTCTTGCATACAGGGTTCTCGTTACCATCTTTCTAAATTCCATATATATGCGTTAGTATACTATATTGTTGTTTTTCCTTCTGGCTTACTTCACTCTGTATAATAGGCTCCAGTTTCGTCCACCTGAGTAGAACTGATTCAAATGTATTCTTTTTAATGGCTGAGTAATATTCCATCGTGTATATGTACCACAGCTTTCTTATCCATTCGTCTGTTGATGGACATCTAGGTTGGTTCCATGTCCTGGCTATTGTAAACAATGCAGCGATGAACATTGGGGTACACGTGTCTCTTTCAATTCTGGTTTCCTCGGTGTGTATGTCCAGCAGTGGGATTGCTGGGTCATATGGCAGTTCTGTTTCCAGTTTTTTAAGGAATCTCCACACTGTTTTCCATAGTGGCTGTACTAGTTTGCATTCCCACCAACAGTGTAAGAGGGTTCCCTTTTCTCCACATCCTCTCCAGCATTTATTGCTTGTAGACTTTTGGATGGCAGCCATTCTGACTGGTGTAAAGTGGTACCTCATTGTGGTTTTGATTTGCATTTCTCTGATAATGAGTGATATTGAGCATCTTTTCATGTGTTTGTTAGCCATTTTTATGTCTTCTTTGGAGAAATGTCTGTTTAGTTCTTTGGCCCACATTTTGATTGGGTCGTTTATTTTTCTGGAAAGGAGCTGCAGGAGTTGTTTGTATATTTTTGAGATTAACTGTTTGTTGCTTCGTTTGCTATTATTTTCTCCCATTCACTTTCATCAAGAGGCTCTTTAGTTCCTCTATGCTTTCTGCCGTAAGGGTGATGTCATCTGCATATCTGAGGTTATTGATATTTCTCCATCTTCTGCTTCATCTAGCCTGGCATTTCGTATAATGTACTCTGAATATAAGTTAAATAAGCAGGGTGACAATATACAACCTTAATGTACTCCTTTCCCAATTTTGATCCAGTCTGTCGTTCCATGTCTGAGTCTAACTGTTGATACTTGTTCTGCATGCAAGTTTCTCAGGAGGCAGGTAAGGTGATCTGGTATTCCTATCTCTTGAAGAATTTTCCACAGTTTGTTGTGATCCACACAATCAAAGGCCTTAGCATAGTCCGTGAAGCAGAACTAGATGTTTTTCTGAAATTCTCTTGCTTTCTCTATGATCCAATGGATGTTGGCAATTTGATCTCTTGTTCCTCTGCCTTTCCTAAATCCACCTTGAACATCTGGTAGTTTTTGGCTCACATACCGTTGAAGCCTCATTTGGAGAATTTTGAGCATTACTTAGCTAGCATGTGACATGAGTGCAATTGTGCAGTAGTTTGAACATTGATACTGCCTTTCTTTGGGATTGGAATGAAAACTGACCTTTTTCAGTCCTGTGGCCATTGCTGAGTTTTCCAAATTTGCTGGCATATTGAGTGCAACACTTTAGCAACATCATTTTTTAGGATTTTAAATAGCTCAGCTGGAAATCTGTAACCTCCACAAGCTTTGTTCATAATGATGCTAAGGCCCACTTGACTTCACACTCCAAAATATCTGGCTTTAGGTGAGTGATCACACCATATGGTTATCTGGGTCATTAAGATATTTTTTGTATAGTTCTTGTGTGCATTCCTGCCATCTCTTCTTGGTATCTTCTACATCAGTTAGGTCCATACCGTTTCTGTCCTTTATTGTGCCCATCTTTGCATGATGTTCCCTTGGTATCTCTAATTTTCTTGAAGAGATCTGTAGTCTTTCCCATTCTATTATTTTCTTCTATTTCTTTGCATTGATCACTGAGGAAGGCTTTCTTTTCTCTCCTTGTTATTCTTTGGAACTCTGCATTCAAATGGGTGTCTCCTTTTCCCCTTTGCCTTTCACTTAATCAGTACTGTTCATTTACTCTCTATCAGGCATTATTTTAAGTAGTGGGGATAAACGAGCAAACAAATGTTTCTTTTTTTCTCAAACAAGTACGTTATATGTCACAAACTTGTAAGTGCTAAGAAGGACTCTAAAGCGAGGGAGGGAAGTTGGGTGGAGGAATGCTAGTTTAGCAGGGGCAGTTTCGCAGTGCGTTCCCTGATAAGGTGACATTTGAGAGATTGGAAGAAAATGAAGGAATGAGCCATGCAGGTGTTGAAACAAGAATGTGCCAGGCAGTGGAAGGAGATCAAAGTTCCCCAGGTGGAAGCAGGCACGATGAATACACAGAGCCCCCACGAGGCCCCGAGGCTGGAGAGGAGTTGCAGGTGGTGAGGTCAGGTAATGACAAATGGATGCTTTGACTTTGAGAGGATTTTTTTAAAAAACATTTTTTTATAAATAGGCAAGAAAATGTTGCCAAACTCCCAATTAGGCCACTAATTTAAATAATTCAAAGCTTCTCTAGCTTACAGAGTTCTCTAGTTTCAGAACATCCTGATCTGAGCATAATTATATATTGGCTCTGCCACTTGCTAGCCATGTTACCAAGACAGACAAGTTTGCTTCTTCATCTGTAAATCGAGGTTAGTAATACCTGTTCTCCACACAAGACTGTTATAAGGATCAACTGACTGACTGTATTGTAAAATTATTTCAGAAACTAGAGGAAGTTTTGGGGCTATTAGTTGTTATTCTGGGCAAGAATGACATGGGGCTTTAAGTTGGGTTTTGAAAGATCTGACTGGTTACTGTGTCAAGACTCTCCATAGTAATTAGCAGTAATTACATGGTACATATCAACTTTTGTGAAAATTTAGAATTCATAGTATAATTAAAAAATTTTTTTTTTAATTTTCTTTACATTATCGTGTTGGTTTTGCCATACATTGACATGAATCTGCCATGGGTATACATGTGTTCCCCTTCCAGAACCCCCCTCCCACCTCCCTCCCGATTCCCTCTCTCTGGGTCATCCCAATGCACCAGCCCTGAGCATCAAACCTGGGCTGGCGATTGATTTCACATATGATAATTAACACGTTTCAATGCCGTTCTCCCATATCATCCCACCCTTGCCCTCTCCCATAGAGTCCAAAAGACTGTTCTATACATCTGCATTTCCTTTGCTGTCTCGCATACAGGGTTCTCATTATCATCTTTCTAAATTCCATATATATGCGTTAGTATACTGTACATAGTATAACTTTTTCAGGTAGCTGCTCAGGATCAGAGCTGGGATGACCATCAAATCAAATGTTTTGGGAACATGCATTAGTACAGTTTAGCAAATATATAAGTAAATCCATTCTCATTGTCCTTGCAAGGTGTCATCATCTTGAGTCTTACATACGTAAATACAGAGGATGTGTGTTAAGAGAGGCTAGGAAACAGGAGGACCAGCTTTTGGCTTTCTTTATATTTCAAACTGCTTTCTAGCTTAAAGGAGGCAGCATTTTCTTCACAGAGGTGTTGGAGATATGAGGACTGCCTTAATGTAAAGGAAGTATTATTAGGTTATTCAATGGGAGGAAAATTTAGTTTTTAATTGACAGACTTCTTTAGAAATGGAGCTGTGGATAAAAGATATTTTATCAATAATTTGATTTATAGCAAAAAAAATTCCTTGTCATGTATGTTTTGTGTGTGCTCAGTTGCTCAGTCCTGTCACAAGGTTTCTCTGCCCATGGAATTTTTAAGGCAAGAATACTGGAGTGGACTGCCATGCCCTCCTGCAGGGGATCTTCCCAACCCAGGGATTGAACCCCTGTCTCCTGTGCTTTCCACATTGCCAGGCAGAGTCTTTATGACTGAACCACCTGGAAAGCCCCAAATGTACTTTAATAAAATCTTGAATTTTCAATTACAGAAATATTCTAGAAAGTGTGAAGCAATGGCAGGATAATTTATTGGCTGACATTGAGTATTATGAACTGCTATAATCTCACATGAAACTGAACTGTATTTTTAAATGACATACATTGAATGCTAATAAGTCAGTTCTATGAAAACCTACTTTTTTGAGTTTATTTTGGTAAACAATGTGGAGAACCTTCCTATAACTTCATTCTAAGCAACATTTAACATAAATGTTTGAAATTGGGTAAGACATAGAGCTCTTGAAGGTTTTGGGGAAATAAAGTTAGGCGTTGTTGTTGAATCTTCCCTTGACAGTTTGTAAAAATTTCGGAAAGAGCGTTTAATCAACTAATCCAATTTGAGTTTTTCTGGAAAGCAATCTAGGAGCCTTTGCCATGGGTTTCAGGTGCGTGTTCCCTTTCCAGGTGGACGTAGCTGACGTGCAGGATGAAGAGAAGCGCTGTGAGCTCTTCACGGAGCTACTGGAGGCCAGTCACCAGGAGGTGGAATTCCAGCACCTGGTTTTGCTCCTGCAGGCTTGGCCGCCTATGAAACGGGAGTACACGTGAGTATTCACATACAGGTAGACTTCTTTTTTTTAATTTTTATTTGTTTTTCAATTGGTGGAAAATTACTTTGCAATTTTATGTTGGTTTCTACTGTACAACTCGAATCATTCATAAATATATATACATACTATATATATATGTGTGTGTGTGTGTGTGTGTGTGTGTGTGTATATATATATATTTTGTATGTATATCCCTTCCCATTTGAGCCTCCATCCCCTTCCCCAATCCCACCCTTCTGGGTTATCACAGAGAACCAGGCTGGGCTCCCTGTGTTATTTAGCAACTTTCCACATAACAGTTTTACACATGATAGTGTGTATATATATCAGTGTTACTGTCTCAATTTATCCCACCCTCACCTTCCCCCACTGTATCCACAAGTTCATATGCTACTAGATTCATCAGTACCATTTTTATAGATTCCATGTACATGTGTTAATATACGATATTTGTCTTTTCTTCATTACTTCACTCTGAATAAGAGACTCTAGGTTCATCTGCCTCACTGCAGCTGACTCAAATTTATTAATGGTAGACTTCTTTTGTCTAGATTCTAGGTTTAAAAAGTCAGTACCCACAGGAGAGCCAATGAAAGAAGGATATAAAGTCAGTATTAGCTTTTAGATGAAATTAGAATTATTTTTCTTGAAATGTCACGATTTCTTTCCATTTCTCCTTAGCCCTAAACACAAATATGTCATTTAGAAATAAAGACAATGCTTGATAATAACATCTGGTTAAGGATATCAACAAAGCTTCCCTGGTAGCTCAGACAGTAAAGCATCTGCCTGCAATGTGGAAGACCCTGGTTCGATCCCTGGGTTGACAACATCCCCTGGAGAAGGGAATGGCAATCCATTCCAGTATTCTTTCCTGGAGAATCCTATGGACAGAGGAGCCTGGCAGGCTATAGTCCATGGCGTTGCAAAGAGTCAGACATTAACACATGCACACACTTTTACCAAAAAAGATTTTGAAGTTCTTCTAACACAGCTTACAATGCTAACTTGGGAATCCACGGGGAATAAATTGCTGATGCCCATTTTTGACAGCACACAGTGTTATGTGCAGTTGATGTATATTATCACTTCATGCAGCAAAGCTACTGCAGGAAGGTGATGTTATCTAATTTTGCAGTGAGAAAATGGAAGCTCAGAACTTAAATAATGTCAGGCATCACCTGGCCCTGAGGCGGAGAAGGCTGAGTTCCAACAGCTGCTGGAACCTTCAGCCCGTGCTGTCTCCTCTGTGTCATACTGAGACTGGGGCCACATGGAGTACTCACACAGTCCTAGCACTACCAGCCAGGTTCTTGTGGAAGACGTGGCCGGATCTCCTCTGAGCACATATGCGGCCTGTCATGAGCCGCTGCTCCTTGCTGGCAGAAATTGAGAGTTCCCACGTCTGATCCAAATGCCTGGGGCAGGCCTCGTCTTCGCGTTCCTCCCACGTCAGTGAGCGCTCTGTGCACCCAGGCCAGCACACATCTCCCCACTTCAGACATTGCAGAAGGATGCTTTCCTGAAAATAGATTATTCTGTGAGCAGTTCAGGACTGCTAAGGAACATCTAGGCAGGCCTCTCCCCCTCAAATGAGACCGTTAGGAATTTATGAAGCAAATGGAGGAGAGGGGTGTTGTGGTTTGCATTTTTTACCAAGTGTTTTCATAAGGGCAGGCAGCAGCTCTTAGATCTGCATGGTCTGTGGCCAGGATGGCAGGCTAACATGCCTATTTTGAGAGTAGGTTCTTCCCTCCACTCTTTGAAACTCTGCAGTACAAATTCTCATGTCAAAGAAACTTTAGTTTATCTTGTGACAGTCCCTTGAAACAGCATTTCCATTCGGTCCCCAATTATCTGGGCAGAGCAGCCTCAGGACCTGAGGGTGCTTGTGAAAAACAGAGCCCCATGCTTGACTCACTGAGTCCAACTCCCAGTACCTGTGTGTCAGCTTCTCAGCAGCTCCTCGGAGATGATCGTGGGAAACAGATGCGGGCCCACTGGTTTAGACTGTCAGTATGCCTTCACTTTTGCAGAAAATCATTAGGGTTGAATTACAGATTTCTCCGTACACACAAAATGAATCTCTTAGTCTAGAGAGAATTTTTCAAATTCAAAATATATTTCTGGTAGATTAGTTAACTGTGGTTCTGAAGTTTCTGTTATTTTTGGTACACTGACCGTCTCAAGTTACTCACCAGCAAGAAACAAGCTCAGCTTCTCTTAAAACATTTACTGCATTTAAAACATTTAATGAATGCATTTGTAAACGAAAATAGGTTCATTTTCAAAGACATATTCTTACTTTGGTAGTCCTGTGTGAAACTTGTAAAATTGCTATCCTGTGTTTTGCAAACTTCCTTTATGAAATCATTAGCATTAGAACTAATCATGAGTATTGTAACCAAGCATTAGCGATCCGCTTAATCCTCATACCACCTATGTCTCTACCCAGAGATAGCCAAGTGATAAATCAAGTCCATTTCTGCTGCTTTCCTGGCCCATCATACAGTAAGAATGTATGATGGAATACTTGAAACAGGTGCTTTAAAGTACTTCTGAGGACTTTTTTCCCCCAGATAACCCAACATATGACTCTAGGCTATAGCACTTTAAAAGCAACCAAAACGGGGGAGTGGAGTGGGAGGGAAGGATTGCGTGGCAGTGGCTGAGTGTCGTCAGTCAACACAGTCAAGTTCACAACTGAAGACAGTGCTTGATCCACCCGGCTGCTGATTTACCAGTCCCAACTTTGGATTTTTAGTTTCAGTCCCTTGTATGCCCTTGTATCCATTACAAGGAAAGCATAATAGATTTATATTCCGGAAGATCCATAGTTTTCCTCCAGAGTGTCACAGCAGGCTGGTGGAAATTCCAACATTCTGATAGTTGTTGTCAAAATCACTGGATGCATTGTGTTTACAACCATTATTTTTGCTGCAGGGAGGTGGCCAGTTAGGGAAAATCCCCAGGGAGCTGGGTCCAGACTTGAAAGAGGAAAGTAGAGGGCGAGTCCAGAGTGTCTGAAGACTCCTCCTCCGTCAACCAGACACTCTCCCGGGCTTTGTTTGTACCTTGAAATAAGCAGCATCCTTTGTCCTCACAGGTTGTTAGTTTGAGCTGAGACACAAAGGCTTTGCCAGAGGCTAGTTTTGTGGCATCCCCTTGTTGTTGCACTTGATGTTTTCCTCAAGCACAAGCAGTGAAATTCTTTCAAGGGAGGGACCATCCTTGGGTGCTCATTGTTTAGAAGCTACAGCTGTGCTTTAATGAGACAACAAACCCTTGATAAATAGTAAAATTATTGTATAACGTTGTAAGTAAAATCAATACCCTAGAATGAATGTGCCCTTCATTCTAGGTACCCTTGTCTCTTGAAATATAAATAGTGATGTTTTTTACGAATTCAGAATAGTAGTAGCCAGAGAAGGGAAACAAAAGACAAACTTCTGTGCTTTTACATCTCAGAAATAAGAAGAATAATTAAGATGTGCCTGCTATCAAGAGTGACACTTCATTTGACAAGCACCATTCATTAAGTGATGCAAGGAAAACATTAAATCACTTTTTCACAGTGAAAAGAACCAAGGCCCAGAAAAGTTGGGTGGCCTCTCCCATAAGCATACAACTAGACTGAGAGAGTTTCAGTCACCTCTGTTGAGTCACCCAAATAGCCAGGGAGCCAGAATGTCAGCCCAAACGGCTGGGCTTCGAACCACCTGTGCTGGTCGGCATCTACCCACTGCCCCCATGCTTCTGGGCGCTTGTCTACACTACAGCAAGCTCTTTTCCTTCTGTTTGATGGGGTCTTGTCTCCAAGATAGGAAGAAATACATCATCCTGATTATGACTGCAGTTTGCCAAAAGCATTTCACTTGAACAAGTGGGGTTTCTTTTCTATTTTTAAATTTCTTACCGCAGTCATCCTAAGTCTCATTGTTTCGAATGCCTGCATTTTTCTCCCTCTGAACCAGCGTGACCAATAATCCATGGGTGAGGCTGGCCAAAGTGATGCTCACCCGATGTACGACGGAGAACAAGGAAGGGCTGGGGAATGAAGTTTTGAAAATCTGCCGCTCTCTGTATAACACCGAGCAGATGCTGCCTGCCGAGGTGAGTGGACGCTTCAGGTGGCTTTGCTGGGGGTCATCCTTTTTCTTCCCTACCTCTTTATTAGAAGCAATATCAGCGACTGTGCTTGGGTAACATTTCGCTTAAGTTATCGGTGGGTAATGTCCGTAATCTGTAGCAGATCAAGTGAAGAAGAGCAGTGCTGAAAGGATGCTTTGAGGTCTCTTTCTCTTTGTTGGAACTCTGAAGCAGTTTTCTTTTCACAAGTCCCACAGTAGAACCCAGTTTTCTGGGGTTTTTTGGATGCCCTTTTATGTCTAACTCACGTTCTGTTGCAAGAAGTTGCGGTAGTTCAAGTGTCGCGTCTGCCTGACCCAGGCCGGTTGGTAATGTAGTGGTTACGTTAGTATTCCTTGGCGGGTAACCAGCCACTCTTGATTTTCATATACTTTTTGACATTGTTGTAATAACATTGTATAACCACAGTATTTATTCTCCATAAACATGGTAAAAACACATGTTGACCTGTGTTCTCTATTTGATCCCATAACAGAACTGTCCCAGAGATATTTATGTAATATAGATATGTTGCTGCTGCTTAGTCACTTGAGTTGTGTGCTGAAGTCTGCTCTGTGTGACGTTATGGACTGCAGCCTGCCAGGCTACTTTGTTCATGGGATTCTCTAGGCAAGAATACCAGAGTAGATTGCCATGCGCTTCTCCAGGGAAGCCTTCCAACCCAGGGATCAAACCTGGGTCTCCTGTATTGCAGGCAGATTCTTTACTTCTGAGCCACCAGGGATGCCCTGTGTGTGTGTGTGTGTGTGTGTGTGTGTGTGTGTGTGTG